>OX376200.1:5009166-5692500 GCA_947363905.1 Lithophane semibrunnea | reverse complement strand
TAAATAAATCATTTATTTGCTGGTAATGTAGGAAAGAAAAAGAAAGAGAAAGAAAGAAATAAGGAAATAATTCTGCTGTATACGTGAATTTACTCTGTTTTCAATAAGTCATTCATCAAACATATTTATCAACAAAACATCACGCGTTTATTCCCCGAAGGGTGAGACAGAGATGTACCTATAGTACACATATCGCCAGTTATGTTTTAAGTCCCATTACGTCTGGATTACCTGTTTGAAGAGAAAGAAAGATTAAGAAAGAAAGAAAAAGAGAAAGAGAAAGGGAAAGAGAAAGAGAAAGAGAAAAAGGTAGAGATAGAGATAAAGAAAGAGAAAGAAAGAAAGAAAGAAATAAATCATTTATTTGCTGGTAATGTAGGAAAGAGAAAGAAAGAGAAAGAAAGAAAGAAGGAAATAAATCTGCTGTAAAGATTAAGAAAGAAAGAGAAAGAGAAAGAGAAAGAGGAAGAGAAAGGGAAAGAGAAAGAAAAAGAGAAAGATAAAGAGAAAGAGAAAGAGAAAGAGAAAAAGAAAGAAAGAAAGAAAGAAAGAAATAAATAAATCATTTATTTGCTGGTAATGTAGGAAAGAGAAAGAAAGAGAAAGAAGGAAATAAATCTGCTGTTTACGTGATTTTAGTCTGTTTTTAATAAGTCATTTATCAAACATATTTATCAACAAAACATCACGCGTTTATTCCCCGAAGGGTGAGACAGAGATGTACCTATAGTACACCCACATATCACCAGTTATGTTTGAAGTTTCATTACGTCTGGATTACCTGTTTGAAGAGAAAGAAAGATTAAGAAAGAAAGAACAAGATAAAGAGAAAGAGAAAGAGAAAGAGAAAGAGAAAGAGAAAGAGAAAGAGATAGAGATAGAGATAAAGAAAGAGAAAGAAATAAATAAATCATTTATTTGCTGGTAATGTAGGAAAGAGAAAGAAAGAGAAAGAAAGAAAGAAGGAATTAAATCTGCTGTATACGTGATTTTACTCTTTGTTTTTAATAAGTCATTCATCAAACATAAGTTATCAACAAAACATCACGCGTTAATTCCCCGAAGGGTGAGACAGAGATGTACCTATAGTACACCCACATTTCGCCAGTTATGTTTTAAGTTCCACTACGTCTGGATTACCTGTTTGAAGAGAAAGAAAGATTAAGAAAGAAAGAGAAAGAGAAAGAGAAAGAGGAAGAGAAAGGGAAAGAGAAAGAGAAAGATAAAGAGAAAGAGAAAGAGAAAGAGAAAGAAAAAGAGAAAGAGAAAAAGAAAGAAAGAAAGAAATAAATAAATCATTTATTTGCAGGTAATGTAGGAAAGAAAAAGAAAGAGAAAGAAAGAGAAAGAAAGAGAAAGAAAGAGAAATAAGGAAATAATTCTATTGTATACGTGATTTTACTCTGTTTTCAATAAGTCATTCATCAAACATATTTATCAACAAAACATCACGCGTTTATTCCCCGAAGGGTGAGACAGAGATGTACCTATAGTACACATATCGCCAGTTATGTTTTAAGTCCCATTACGTCTGGATTACCTGTTTGAAGAGAAAGAAAGATTAAGAAAGAAAGAAAAAGAGAAAGAGAAAGGGAAAGAGAAAGAGAAAGAGAAAGAGAAAGAGGTAGAGATAGAGATAAAGAAAGAGAAAGAAAGAAAGAAATAAATAAATAATTTATTTGCTGGTAATGTAGGAAAGAGAAAGAAAGAGAAAGAAAGAAAGAAGGAATTCAATCTGCTGTATACGTGATTTTACTCTTTGTTTTTAATAAGTCATTCATCAAACATAAGTTATCAACAAAACATCACGCGTTTATTCCCCGAAGGGTGAGACAGAGATGTACCTATAGTACACCCACATTTCGCCAGTTATGTTTTAAGTTCCATTACGTCTGGATTAACTGTTTGAAGAGAAAGAAAGATTAAGAAAGAAAGAGAAAGAGAAAGAGAAAGGGAAAGAGAAAGAGAAAGAGGTAGAGATAGAGATAGAGATAGAGATAGAGATAGAGATAAAGAAAGAGAAAGAAAGAAAGAAATAAATAAATCATTTATTTGCTGGTAATGTAGGAAAGAGAAAGAAAGAGAAAGAAAGAAAGAAGGAAATAAATCTGCTGTATACGTGATTTTACTCTGTTTTTAATAAGTCATTCATCAAACATATTTATCAACAAAAAATCACGCGTTTATTCCCCGAAGGGTGAGACAGAGATGTACCTATAGTACACCCACATATCGCCAGTTATGTTTTAAGTTCCATTACGTCTGGATTACCTGTTTGAAGAGAAAGAAAGATTAAGAAAGAAAGAGAAAGAGAAAGAGGAAGAGAAAGGGAAAGAGAAAGAGAAAGAGAAAGAGGTAGAGAAAGAGTTAGAGATGGAGATAGAGAAAGAGAAAGAGAAAGACAAAGAAAGAGAAAGAAAGAGAAAGAAGGAAATAAATCTGCTGTTTACGTGATTTTACTCTGTTTTTAATAAGTCATTCATTTAACATATTTATCAACAAAACATCACGCGTTTATTCTCCGAAGGGTGAGACAGAGATGTACCTATAGTACACCCACATTTCGCCAGTTATGTTTTAAGTTCCATTACGTCTGGATTAACTGTTTGAGGAGAAAAAAAGATTAAGAAAGAAAGAGAAAGAGAAAGAGGAAGAGAAAGAGAAAGAGAAAGAGAAAGAGAAAGAGAAAGAGAAAGAGAAAGGGAAAGAGAAAGAGAAAAAGAGAAAGAGATTGAGATAGAGATAGAGATAGAGTTAGAGATAGAGATAGAGATAGAGATAGAGATGGACATAGAGATAGATATAGAGATAGAGATAGAGAAAGAAATAAATAAATAAATAAATCATTTATTTGCTGGTAATGTAGGAAAGAAAAAGAAAGAGAAAGAAAGAAATAAGGAAATAATTCTGCTGTATACGTGATTTTACTCTGTTTTCAATAAGTCATTCATCAAACATATTTATCAACAAAACATCACGCGTTTATTCCCCGAAGGGTGAGACAGAGACGTACCTATAGTACACCCACATTTCGCCAGTTATGTTTTAAGTTCCATTACGTCTGGATTAACTGTTTGAAGAGAAAGAAAGATTAAGAAAGAAAGAGAAAGAGAAAGAGGAAGAGAAAGAGAAAGAGAAAGAGAAAGAGAAAGAGAAAGAGAAAGAGAAAGAGAAAGAGAAAAAGAGAAAGAGATTGAGATAGAGATAGAGATAGAGTTAGAGATAGAGATAGAGATAGAGATAGAGATAGACATAGAGATAGAGATAGAGATAGAGATAGAGAAAGAAAGAAATAAATAAATAAATCATTTATTTGCTGGTAATGTAGGAAAGAAAAAGAAAGAGAAAGAAAGAAATAAGGAAATAATTCTGCTGTATACGTGAATTTACTCTGTTTTCAATAAGTCATTCATCAAACATATTTATCAACAAAACATCACGCGTTTATTCCCCGAAGGGTGAGACAGAGATGTACCTATAGTACACATATCGCCAGTTATGTTTTAAGTCCCATTACGTCTGGATTACCTGTTTGAAGAGAAAGAAAGATTAAGAAAGAAAGAAAAAGAGAAAGAGAAAGGGAAAGAGAAAGAGAAAGAGAAAAAGGTAGAGATAGAGATAAAGAAAGAGAAAGAAAGAAAGAAAGAAATAAATCATTTATTTGCTGGTAATGTAGGAAAGAGAAAGAAAGAGAAAGAAAGAAAGAAGGAAATAAATCTGCTGTAAAGATTAAGAAAGAAAGAGAAAGAGAAAGAGAAAGAGGAAGAGAAAGGGAAAGAGAAAGAAAAAGAGAAAGATAAAGAGAAAGAGAAAGAGAAAGAGAAAAAGAAAGAAAGAAAGAAAGAAAGAAATAAATAAATCATTTATTTGCTGGTAATGTAGGAAAGAGAAAGAAAGAGAAAGAAGGAAATAAATCTGCTGTTTACGTGATTTTAGTCTGTTTTTAATAAGTCATTTATCAAACATATTTATCAACAAAACATCACGCGTTTATTCCCCGAAGGGTGAGACAGAGATGTACCTATAGTACACCCACATATCACCAGTTATGTTTGAAGTTTCATTACGTCTGGATTACCTGTTTGAAGAGAAAGAAAGATTAAGAAAGAAAGAACAAGATAAAGAGAAAGAGAAAGAGAAAGAGAAAGAGAAAGAGAAAGAGAAAGAGAAAGAGAAAGAGATAGAGATAGAGATAAAGAAAGAGAAAGAAATAAATAAATCATTTATTTGCTGGTAATGTAGGAAAGAGAAAGAAAGAGAAAGAAAGAAAGAAGGAATTAAATCTGCTGTATACGTGATTTTACTCTTTGTTTTTAATAAGTCATTCATCAAACATAAGTTATCAACAAAACATCACGCGTTAATTCCCCGAAGGGTGAGACAGAGATGTACCTATAGTACACCCACATTTCGCCAGTTATGTTTTAAGTTCCACTACGTCTGGATTACCTGTTTGAAGAGAAAGAAAGATTAAGAAAGAAAGAGAAAGAGAAAGAGAAAGAGGAAGAGAAAGGGAAAGAGAAAGAGAAAGATAAAGAGAAAGAGAAAGAGAAAGAGAAAGAAAAAGAGAAAGAGAAAAAGAAAGAAAGAAAGAAATAAATAAATCATTTATTTGCAGGTAATGTAGGAAAGAAAAAGAAAGAGAAAGAAAGAGAAAGAAAGAGAAAGAAAGAGAAATAAGGAAATAATTCTATTGTATACGTGATTTTACTCTGTTTTCAATAAGTCATTCATCAAACATATTTATCAACAAAACATCACGCGTTTATTCCCCGAAGGGTGAGACAGAGATGTACCTATAGTACACATATCGCCAGTTATGTTTTAAGTCCCATTACGTCTGGATTACCTGTTTGAAGAGAAAGAAAGATTAAGAAAGAAAGAAAAAGAGAAAGAGAAAGGGAAAGAGAAAGAGAAAGAGAAAGAGAAAGAGGTAGAGATAGAGATAAAGAAAGAGAAAGAAAGAAAGAAATAAATAAATAATTTATTTGCTGGTAATGTAGGAAAGAGAAAGAAAGAGAAAGAAAGAAAGAAGGAATTCAATCTGCTGTATACGTGATTTTACTCTTTGTTTTTAATAAGTCATTCATCAAACATAAGTTATCAACAAAACATCACGCGTTTATTCCCCGAAGGGTGAGACAGAGATGTACCTATAGTACACCCACATTTCGCCAGTTATGTTTTAAGTTCCATTACGTCTGGATTAACTGTTTGAAGAGAAAGAAAGATTAAGAAAGAAAGAGAAAGAGAAAGAGAAAGGGAAAGAGAAAGAGAAAGAGGTAGAGATAGAGATAGAGATAGAGATAGAGATAGAGATAAAGAAAGAGAAAGAAAGAAAGAAATAAATAAATCATTTATTTGCTGGTAATGTAGGAAAGAGAAAGAAAGAGAAAGAAAGAAAGAAGGAAATAAATCTGCTGTATACGTGATTTTACTCTGTTTTTAATAAGTCATTCATCAAACATATTTATCAACAAAAAATCACGCGTTTATTCCCCGAAGGGTGAGACAGAGATGTACCTATAGTACACCCACATATCGCCAGTTATGTTTTAAGTTCCATTACGTCTGGATTACCTGTTTGAAGAGAAAGAAAGATTAAGAAAGAAAGAGAAAGAGAAAGAGGAAGAGAAAGGGAAAGAGAAAGAGAAAGAGAAAGAGGTAGAGAAAGAGTTAGAGATGGAGATAGAGAAAGAGAAAGAGAAAGACAAAGAAAGAGAAAGAAAGAGAAAGAAGGAAATAAATCTGCTGTTTACGTGATTTTACTCTGTTTTTAATAAGTCATTCATTTAACATATTTATCAACAAAACATCACGCGTTTATTCTCCGAAGGGTGAGACAGAGATGTACCTATAGTACACCCACATTTCGCCAGTTATGTTTTAAGTTCCATTACGTCTGGATTAACTGTTTGAGGAGAAAAAAAGATTAAGAAAGAAAGAGAAAGAGAAAGAGGAAGAGAAAGAGAAAGAGAAAGAGAAAGAGAAAGAGAAAGAGAAAGAGAAAGGGAAAGAGAAAGAGAAAAAGAGAAAGAGATTGAGATAGAGATAGAGATAGAGTTAGAGATAGAGATAGAGATAGAGATGGACATAGAGATAGATATAGAGATAGAGATAGAGAAAGAAATAAATAAATAAATAAATCATTTATTTGCTGGTAATGTAGGAAAGAAAAAGAAAGAGAAAGAAAGAAATAAGGAAATAATTCTGCTGTATACGTGATTTTACTCTGTTTTCAATAAGTCATTCATCAAACATATTTATCAACAAAACATCACGCGTTTATTCCCCGAAGGGTGAGACAGAGACGTACCTATAGTACACCCACATTTCGCCAGTTATGTTTTAAGTTCCATTACGTCTGGATTAACTGTTTGAAGAGAAAGAAAGATTAAGAAAGAAAGAGAAAGAGAAAGAGGAAGAGAAAGAGAAAGAGAAAGAGAAAGAGAAAGAGAAAGAGAAAGAGAAAGAGAAAGAGAAAAAGAGAAAGAGATTGAGATAGAGATAGAGATAGAGTTAGAGATAGAGATAGAGATAGAGATAGAGATGGACATAGAGATAGATATAGAGATAGAGATAGAGAAAGAAATAAATAAATAAATAAATCATTTATTTGCTGGTAATGTAGGAAAGAAAAAGAAAGAGAAAGAAAGAAATAAGGAAATAATTCTGCTGTATACGTGATTTTACTCTGTTTTCAATAAGTCATTCATCAAACATATTTATCAACAAAACATCACGCGTTTATTCCCCGAAGGGTGAGACAGAGATGTACCTATAGTCCACATATCGCCAGTTATGTTTTAAGTCCCATTACGTCTGGATTACCTGTTTGAAGAGAAAGAAAGATTAAGAAAGAAAGAAAAAGAGAAAGAGAAAGGGAAAGAGAAAGAGAAAGAGAAAGAGGTAGAGATAGAGATAAAGAAAGAGAAAGAAAGAAAGAAATAAATAAATCATTTATTTGCTGGTAATGTAGGAAAGAGAAAGAAAGAGAAAGAAAGAAAGAAGGAAATAAATCTGCTGTAAAGATTAAGAAAGAAAGAGAAAGAGAAAGAGAAAGAGGAAGAGAAAGGGAAAGAGAAAGAAAAAGAGAAAGATAAAGAGAAAGAGAAAGAGAAAGAGAAAAAGAAAGAAAGAAAGAAAGAAAGAAATAAATAAATCATTTATTTGCTGGTAATGTAGGAAAGAGAAAGAAAGAGAAAGAAGGAAATAAATCTGCTGTTTACGTGATTTTAGTCTGTTTTTAATAAGTCATTTATCAAACATATTTATCAACAAAACATCACGCGTTTATCTCCCGAAGGGTGAGACAGAGATGTACCTATAGTACACCCACATATCGCCAGTTATGTTTGAAGTTTCATTACGTCTGGATTACCTGTTTGAAGAGAAAGAAAGATTAAGAAAGAAAGAACAAGATAAAGAGAAAGAGAAAGAGAAAGAGAAAGAGAAAGAGAAAGAGAAAGAGAAAGAGAAAGAGAAAGAGATAGAGATAGAGATAAAGAAAGAGAAAGAAATAAATAAATCATTTATTTGCTGGTAATGTAGGAAAGAGAAAGAAAGAGAAAGAAAGAAAGAAGGAATTAAATCTGCTGTATACGTGATTTTACTCTTTGTTTTTAATAAGTCATTCATCAAACATAAGTTATCAACAAAACATCACGCGTTAATTCCCCGAAGGGTGAGACAGAGATGTACCTATAGTACACCCACATTTCGCCAGTTATGTTTTAAGTTCCACTACGTCTGGATTACCTGTTTGAAGAGAAAGAAAGATTAAGAAAGAAAGAGAAAGAGAAAGAGAAAGAGGAAGAGAAAGGGAAAGAGAAAGATAAAGAGAAAGAGAAAGAGAAAGATAAAGAGAAAGAGAAAAAGAAAGAAAGAAATAAATAAATAAATCATTTATTTGCAGGTAATGTAGGAAAGAAAAAGAAAGAGAAAGAAAGAGAAAGAAAGAGAAATAAGGAAATAATTCTATTGTATACGTGATTTTACTCTGTTTTCAATAAGTCATTCATCAAACATATTTATCAACAAAACATCACGCGTTTATTCCCCGAAGGGTGAGACAGAGATGTACCTATAGTACACATATCGCCAGTTATGTTTTAAGTCCCATTACGTCTGGATTACCTGTTTGAAGAGAAAGAAAGATTAAGAAAGAAAGAAAAAGAGAAAGAGAAAGGGAAAGAGAAAGAGAAAGAGAAAGAGAAAGAGAAAGAGGTAGAGATAGAGATAAAGAAAGAGAAAGAAAGAAAGAAATAAATAAATCATTTATTTGCTGGTAATGTAGGAAAGAGAAAGAAAGAGAAAGAAAGAAAGAAGGAATTCAATCTGCTGTATACGTGATTTTACTCTTTGTTTTTAATAAGTCATTCATCAAACATAAGTTATCAACAAAACATCACGCGTTTATTCCCCGAAGGGTGAGACAGAGATGTACCTATAGTTCACCCACATTTCGCCAGTTATGTTTTAAGTTCCATTACGTCTGGATTAACTGTTTGAAGAGAAAGAAAGATTAAGAAAGAAAGAGAAAGAGGAAGAGAAAGAGGAAGAGAAAGAGAAAGAGAAAGAGAAAGAGAAAGAGAAAGAGAAAGAGAAAGATAAAGATAAAGAGAAAGAGAAAGAGAAAGAGAAAAAAAGAAAGAGATTGAGATTGAGATAGAGATAGAGATAGAGATAGAGATAGAGTTAGAGATAGAGATAGAGATAGAGATAGAGATAGACATAGAGATAGAGATAGAGAAAGAAATAAATAAATAAATAAATAAATCATTTATTTGCTGGTAATGTAGGAAAGAAAAAGAAAGAGAAAGAAAGAAATAAGGAAATAATTCTGCTGTATACGTGATTTTACTCTGTTTTCAATAAGTCATTCATCAAACATATTTATCAACAAAACATCACGCGTTTATTCCCCGAAGGGTGAGACAGAGATGTACCTATAGTACACCCACATATCGCCAGTTATGTTTTAAGTTCCATTACGTCTGGATTACCTGTTTGAAGAGAAAGAAAGATTAAGAAAGAAAGAAAAAGAGAAAGAGAAAGGGAAAGAGAAAGAGAAAGAGAAAGAGGTAGAGATAGAGATAGAGATAGAGATAGAGATAGAGATAAAGAAAGAGAAAGAAAGAGAAAGAAAGAAAGAAATAAATAAATCATTTATTTGCTGGTAATGTAGGAAAGAGAAAGAAAGAGAAAGAAAGAGAAAGAAAGAAAGAAGGAAATAAATCTGCTGTGTACGTGATTTTACTCTGTTTTTAATAAGTCATTCATCAAACATATTTATCAACAAAACATCACGCGTTTATTCCCCGAAGGGTGAGACAGAGATGTACCTATAGTACTCCCACATATCGCCAGTTATGTTTTTAGTTCCATGTATTATATTACATGTCTGGATTACCTGTTTGATCCAGACTCCGGGCTACCACTGAGAAATTTCAGATGGAAAAACCCAATTGAAGAAAGAGAAAGAAAGAGAAAGAAAGAAAGAGAAAGTGAAAGAGAAAGAGAAAGAGAAAAAGAGAAAGAGAAAGAGAAGAAAGAAATAAATCATTTATTTGCTGGTAATGTAGGAAAGAGAAAGAAAGTTATTTTTCACTTTTTTATTGTTTTTTGTGAAGTTGGTTGTTTTTTATATCAGCCTTGCATCTACCATTAATAAGGCACAAGAATCGTAGGCAAAAATGGCGACCTACGTGCGCATGTCTGCGCCCCTGCATATTCTTTGATCAACATTTTAGTGTAGCGCGCCACCGTGCGTGTCTAGAGTAGGGACTTATTCTCCGCCCACATGCGCAAGGTCAGTCAGGAAACTATGGCCCTTAAATCCGATGCATGTAGTAGGTACATAATCATAGACTGACTCCGCGTCCTATTTAAAAGCGATCGTCGCGCGAATATACGATCGTTCGAACGTTTTGTTCGGTCAACCTGGACGCGTCGTCGCGCCCATATGCTTTCCGGTTTTCCGAACAAAAGTGACATACGCCCGCGACCGATCGCGTATTCGCGCGACGATTACTTTTAACCATTGGGCCATCACGACATTCAAAACACTAGCTGAGCCCTGCGGTTTCACTCGCGTGAGTCTCGATCCCCTCGCTTTCCCGCACGGCGACGGCGGGGAACCACGTGGGTAGCGGCTGTACCTGGCACTCAATACTCTTATACCTTGGAACTCAATACTCCCCGTATTGAGTTCCAAGCCAGGTGCCATGATGTTAATGCGCACGGGTTGTACGATAGATGGTGGATTGATGATGATGAATTCTTTGATAATTTATTACACAATTTTAGTAACTTTTTAAGTACTTCTGGTATATTGTCCATCTCCAATATAGTGTAGCCCATCATAGCGAGTAGTGGTGTATAAAATTATATTATAAAAATCTCAGACCAAATACAAATATTTGGTCTGAGATAAAAATATGTAAATATTGTAACACAGAACAATGACAGAATTTGCTATTCGAAGAGTAGAACATAGATAATACACATACACACTATGAGTGAATAAGTAATTATGTAAAAACAAAACTTAAAGTGGCCAGTGTTTTTTTGAGAAAATTTATATTAAATATTATGAGTCCAACAATTTTTATTTTTAATAAAAGTGATTTGTTTTTATTGTGGTATTAAATTAAATAATTATTACGAAACGAAGTAGTTTTATTCCGTGATTGATAAGTAAGTATAACTTCTTTGTTTTAAAACTCTACGTGGAGGTCTATTTGTTTTTGTGTTCTTTTTAACTTTTCAAACTTTATTGAAGTCAGATTGAAGTTAGGAAGTTACTTCATTTTTTGTATTTTATATATTTTTATTTTTTTATTGAATCTATTTGTATTGCTGTTCAATATGTGTTGTGGTTGTGGAGGAAAAATGCTGAGCTGCACGAGCAACATAGCATATGTTTTGGAAAAGTAAGTAATTTTTCTAATCGTTGTTGTTTTCTCTGAACTCTCTTCACGGTTGTGGTGGCAAGCAACGGGATCAATCTAGATAGTGCATCACTATGGTCCATTGCGGCTCTTCTATCTCCATTTATGTAAGGCAAGGCGTTCTATTTTTTTAACATGTCTACAAATCTACCGTCGAACAACTCGGTGCGATAAGGTCGGCAAATATTCATGCTGGGCAAGTAGTGTAGATAAGGCCTAAGGACAACATAGCTTCGATCAAAAAAACCTGGCTGGTAACTGGTCGGACGGCCGGTCGTTCGGCCGGTCGTTCGGCCAAAATTTCTTCTTGGTCAGAGCTTCTGCGGCCGAAGGTGATCCTAGAGTGCACTTATTGCAGCTTTACTCCATGTTACGTATAGCAATAATGCTCATAAGTAACTGGATTTTGTCTGCCTTGAAGGGGCTGACTATGAAGTAATAATGCCATCATTATTCCACTGCGAAAAACGGATGGTGCTAGCGGCCTTGTATAGCTCCGTCTCTCACTACCACTGGACAAATGGTGGCATTAATACGTCGTAGTATAGGTGCAGCTCAATGATGAAAACAGCAGTAAAATTGTGCATTCCAATATATAAGTTAGGATGAAAAAGAGATCTATGTTCTGTAGCAGAAATGTTATTTTCAGATTGGCATCGTTTATCGCCATGGTAGTCGTGACTATATGCATAGTGACCACACTGGCTATCTCAATAGGGATTGGCGTCGGTCTAGGCTACAACTATTGCTTCGTTGATTTGAATGTCATGACAGAAGGTAAATAAATGATAAATGATTTATTTCTGTAAGTAGGTTTGTACAAACACTTTTACACGTCAATCACATTTTTAAAACGAGATGAGGTCGGCGTTTCCTATCTGACTACTCTGAGAAGAAAGGCCGAAACAAACTCAGAGGTCACAGTCTCTTTTAAAGTCCAGACATAATCTTGGTCAGATTATGAGAAGACCATGTAGATTGGTGTCTGAAATGGTCTTTTGAGGAAAGAACCACACAGATTGAGTGGACCTGTCCAGTCAGTGCACGCATTTGTCAGTAATCGTGCAGCTCAACTCCGAATTTAAGGAGCTCAACGATTTGACGAACAATACCAAAGAAAGGACATTTGGTTAGGCCGCATAAATTACTCAGACTGCCAGACTATGATTAATTAAAATTAAGAAAAAATAAATAATAAAAAAGAATAGAAAGATCCACATAATCTTCACATTCACAATAATTAAAAATAATATAATACTTTACCAAGTAAATATGGTATGGCTAATATTGTATTTTTATTATTATGCCTTGGCCTACGGGAACTCGCCCACTGTATAGCCACGACTACGGCCAGTTGCCGCACCGACTAGCACCCCAATTGCGTACATAACACACTTTTTTTTTGTGTTTGGGAAATCGTCATAATTATTATGACTTCTCCAGCTCTGGGCGGAGCGGGAGGGAGTGTCAGACTTTTACTGACTAAAACTCACCCGTGTTCCTTCAGTTGCCTGTTGCCAAGGGTTCCGGTATCCCTTTCGGACTTTCCCGCAACCCTGGCAGGGTACCTAACACACTTGCAATCACAATCCGAAGGATTTTAAAGGAAATTTATAATCCATTGCTTATATAATTCTGCTTGACAATATTAAATAATGCAGCAAAAATTATTGGACTGGCAAAATGAAAAGCACTGCCATTATAAGGGTGTCGCGTAATAAGGCTGCTGTGTAAACTATAAAAACCGACTGCACATCGCGCACTTGTCGCCTATGATTAAGAATCGCACGACCGGTCGGCAACCCTCCAACCGGTTACGGCCAACTTAACAATAGCGTCGTAGTCGGAACTTCTGTGGGCAAGATTGCGACCAGCCGTGGTCGTGGCGGATTCCACCATTATGGTGGAATCCGACGATCGGTATTGCGGAC
Source organism: Lithophane semibrunnea (assembly GCA_947363905.1). Classification (NCBI taxonomy): domain Eukaryota; kingdom Metazoa; phylum Arthropoda; class Insecta; order Lepidoptera; family Noctuidae; genus Lithophane; species Lithophane semibrunnea. The sequence continues at coordinate 5,679,617 of OX376200.1, read as the reverse complement.
GGACACGCACTGCAGACGACCACAGACCGCCACGCACCGCGCACCGAGGAACTTCCGATGTCTGCGATACCCCGCACGTACACCTTTAGACGGTCCGTCGTCCGGTCTCGTCGGTGTCTGTCCGCAAAATCGCGAATCGTGGGACTTCGGTATAATGCACAAGGTCCCACGATGAAACTGTTAAGTTGACTTACACAATTTTGTCTTGTTGTCACGTTAACTAATTTTAAAAAAGACATAATTTTGCTAATTTATTTGTTGTTAATAACCTCAGACCAAATATAAAACCGTGAGGCCGGTTTCGTAAACATTGTGCACTTAGTGATTGTAAGTGAACTCAAACTCAACTCACAACTCGCATTTATTTCAATTAAACCATTTACAAGCACTTTTGAACTGTCAAGGAGTCGGTCAGTCAGAAATATGAAGCTAGTTGCCCATTCCAAAGCGTAGTAGGTACCTATGGAGAAGAATGGGCAAGAAACTGCACGGACACTCTTTTAAATCAAAATATTGTTACAATATATTGGTTACATCATTCATGTTGAAATTATACATGTGAGAACAATGTAGAAAGCACATTAAAAGCGTCCGCAATTATAACATAAAAACAATTCAAAAATTAAAATAAGCCATGACCAGTCACAAGTCACAACTGACGGCGCCCGTTCACGAACATGACGCGTGGATCAGCACCATTCAGCTCAACCATTTTGAAGGGAGCTAAATGATCCAACACACGCGCCACTACCAGCGAGACATTTGAGTGAGCATGACATTCCCAGCCGCCAAATTTTCTAACATAGCTATAAGTACCTACTAACATAATAAATGGATTTGTACCAACTATTGTGTGCTTGGTCTGAAATAAATAATCTCATTTCATTAATTTCATTTCATTTCATTTAGGGTCTGAAGAATCTACAACGCCGACGACACCGATAACCGTTAAGGCGACGGAGAAGGCCACGACGAAGGAGGCCTCGTCGTCGGCGCCGCCGCCGCCGCCAGGACGACGGCGACGTATGATTTCAACACAACCACGGAGGATGGCTGCCGTGATGCCTGCCGTGATGCCTGCCATCAAGCATACGATGGCTATTCCGTTAAACGGAGACATTGATTTCTCCTCTTTGCTGTCAAAACTGAGAGTTCGCAACCGAAATGTCACATTAGAACTGATCACGTGATTTTTTGATCGTGTAACTTTAACGGCAAATTTATTTTTGATACTGCGTCTGTATACTTTTGTTCAAAATATAGTTTATTTATATTTTTGATACTGTATCTGTATACTTTTGTTACAGATACATTTTATTTATATTTTTGATACTGTATCTGTATACTTTGGTTACAGATACATTTTATTTATATTTTTTATACTGTATCTGTATACTTTTGTTAAAGATACATTTTACTTATATTTTTGATACTGTTTCTGTTTATTTTTGTTAAGGATATTATATATTTTTGATACAGTAGGTATCTGTATACTTTTGTTAAAGATACATTTTATTTCTAAATTAAAACACTTCTTATTGATTTCAAGGTTCGCTAGCAAGACATAGTTGTATGCCAACAGTAAAAATATAAATATGTCTGTAGTATATAGACAGTCAAAGCTGTGAACTCGTCAAAACTTGTTACCAAGGGTTATTGTATTACCAAGTTATTGGGTTGTGGAGGTCAGATAGGCAGTCGCTCAATGTAAAATGTTGATCTTCTGCTGCATCCAGTTAGACTGGAAGCCGACCCTGGAAGGTTAGGCAGATTGATAGTTTTTTTTTTGTTGGCTTTTAATTGCAGGCATACAAGAACAAGAATAGCACAATAATAGAAAAATAGCGCGTTTGCAGCGCGGCACTATCTAGAATCCTAGACATCCTATACAACATTATTTTTTGTTTATGCTAAACCCGAAAAGGGGTCATTCTGCTCATAATTTTGAATAACTTTTTCTGTGGGACCAACCATGAAAACGCGAAAAAAAAATCATCTGTTCCATACATTTGTGTTCACTTAAATCCACAAAATGTAGGGAACAGCCGATTTTTTATAGAAAAAGTTGTTCAAAATGATGAGTACAATGACCCCTTTTCGGGTTTAGCATAAACAAAAAATAATTTTGTATAAAAATAATCAAAGGCTAACAGTTTGCGGGATAACAAATATGTAAGATCCTTGTAGAGAGGTCCATAAATTTGTTAGTATTAATGTTCTTAACTTAGTGTTAGTAAAAGAACGCGATGACTACTAAACCTTTAGTAGTCAGGCGCTTGCCCTCGCAGGAAGGCCTATCCAGTGAGCCATCAGTACAGAGTCCTATCGGCCGGTGCATGCGGCCAGGGTGGCGCTGGGACTACTACAGTGCTTCGTATGATCGCGTGGAAGCCGTCCGCGTGCGCCTCCGCGAACATGCCACTCGCGCTACATTACCGCGGCGGCCCAATCAACATCCTGAACGTATTATTATACTGTACACGCAGGGCCATTATACTGACCCACAAACTGCACGTGTCTGTGCAGGTGTGTGGTCTGGCAGAGTGCCCTAAATGGAGTGACCTCCACATTTTCTTGCTGGGGTAACGCACACCAGTGCAATGTGTGAATCTGCGAGCCAACATTACAGCGAACAGACAACGCCATACGTTCCCTTTCCACATCCATATTATCTTTAAGGTCTTCGGTGCGAGGGTATATGAGTGAGGCGGGTAGTACCTATGAGTAATCTTTTTTGGGTGCGCTAAAAACCATAAATTCACTTTTCTTCACACTATATCTGAGCCCATGGGCCTATGCGTACCTTTTACATATACCTACGAAGCAGCTTGCGCAACGCACCAATTGAAGGGCTGAGCAGCACCATTTCTTACGCGTAGCTAATATTATTAACGCAGATTCCGTCTACATGACATCCGATCCCAGTGCCGCTCAGCTCTCCAATCAGGCGGTCTATATACAAATTAAACAGTATCGGTGAGGTCGACCTCCCCTGTTGCATCCCACACTCCAGCCCGTACTCGTCCGATTTACTATCCATCCCACCTACGTTTTTTTTCTGATTATTGTACTAGTACTCAAATATAGATACAATCTCAGGGGGCTGACTAGTGTCGCGACGCATTTTTGTCCACAGTAGGTCGTACGAAACCATATCAAATGCCCGGTATAGGTCTAGGAAACACGCATATACTGTGTATACGTAGACGGTAACCATTGCCATTATGAGTGTGTTACGCATTTAGGCTGCTGAGTAAACTCTGCTTGCCCCCAACGGTCAAGAGTCGCACGACCGGCCCTCCTCCTCCGACCGGAACTTAACCAAAGCGTTTTGGTCGGAGCTTCTGGTCGTGGTCGTCTATGCACAAGGTTCTTAAAAAGCTTACATGAGTCTCCATGGAGGTCACGCTTAATTTATGTAAACCACGCCAAGCTTAAAATTTTACTTGGCTAGTTTTTACATAAAAGTTCTCTTATATTTGGCTAATCAACTTCTTTATCTTTGATAATTTCTATGTCTATAGTATCGCCCTGCAAAAGAACTAAAACAAACAGGGTAACTTTGTTATTCTGGTGTGCGTTACAGCTACATCTTACACTCGCGCCATGTCATTGTGCTGTTAATGTGATTTTCTAGCTGTTGTCATTGTGCGTACATTTAGCGGCTAACAGTTGGACGCTATTTTCTTTTATTTTCGACGAATTCGCAGTTTTGAATTCGCATCTATTTAGGCATATTTATATCTTTACCGTTTCTTTATTGTGAGGCCTACATACATATCTTACTCCTCTAAAATGTTGGCTTGCTGATAAAAACTAGCCAAGTAAAATTTTCAGCTTGAATTCATCCTAAGTGCTTTGGGTAAATAATTCGACTATTCAATGAAATTATATTTTTAAATAGCAAATACAATTGATTTATAAATTAAAACGCTTCTTAATGATTTCAAGGTGCGTTAGCAAGGAGTTGTTTGCTAACAGTAAAAATATAAATATGTCTAGATAGACATTCAAAGAGTGAAATCGTCGAAAAAAAATTGCGTCCAACTGTTGGTTGCTAAATGCACGGACGCTATAAAAGCACAATGACAAACAAACGTCATGCTTCGAGCGAGTGTAAGAGGTAGCTGTCACGCACACCAGCATAACAAAGTTGGCTTGTTCGTTTTAGTTAGTTTGCAGCGTGACACTCTCCAAAACCAAAAAGTGGATTTAATTATGTTGCATTCCGATTTTGTATATACGTATACTATACCAAGTCCAAAGAGCTAGGATGAAACTGAAGCAAACTTTAAATCTAGAATTTTAGACTCATGTAAGTAATCAAAGGCTAACAGACTTTGTCACATAACAAATGGTAAGATCCTTGAAAAGAGGTGTTTTCAAATTGGTGTTTTTAACCGACTTCTAAAAAGAGGAGGTTATCAATTCGGGTCTATAACGTCTTGTCGACGCACGCTATTTCGAAAAAGTTTGCGGGTGGTACACCAGTTCGAAAACACATTGAATCGAAACCTACACATACATTGTATCGAATGCCGTTATCGCAAACACGCCGATCCGGAAAACTCTTTGAATGGTACACTAGTAGGTATCGAAATCGTGTGCGTTACGATTGCTCCGCCAAGTTACCCAAACAAAAAAAAACTTCGGCCAAAAAATTTACGAAATTTGTCAAAATCGAAGGGAACAAACCAAAAATTGGTCAAAGTAGAAATAAAAAAGTTATAAGGGTTTTAAGTTGGTCGCGCGAACGTAACGTGGAGGATTGCGCGGCCATGGAGATCTCAGCAACTACTTGGGTTAGAGATGTAATTCTTTTTGTCAATTGAAGACTGAATTTGTCAAAAATTGTCGAAGAAAGAAATCAATCTCTAGTTCAATATTTTTTGAAATATTCCCCTTCGAAGTTATGGCCGCGCAATCGTGCACTTGTTGTTCCTTTATTGTTGACTAGCTTCCGACCGCGGCTTCGCCCGCGTGGTATGTCGATAAAAAGTAGCCTATGTCCTTCCCCAGGATGCCATCTATCTCCTTGCCATATTTTATCGAAATCGGTACAGCCGTTCACGCGTGATGGCGTGACCAAGGGAAATAGGGATTTATTTTTATGTATATAGATTATTTCTTTAAAACTAAGAATTCATGCAGTAAACCTGTTACAAGAAGAAAGGTCTTAATTTGTCAAAACTAACGAAAGCAATAAATACTACTAAAGTTTAGTTAAACAGACGAAATCAGTCCCAAACAAAAAGTACGTGGCCGCGCGGTCGAAACGTTACTTTGTACGCTGATATCTCATTATCTATAATTGCTAGGATTTCGGTGTGAACATCCATTTATTCGACAAATTAACCTCATTAGAATGGCTTATCGTTTTACTCTCAGAACAGTCTTCAACGCGTGTAATCTCAAAAATTATGTTATCTCATACAATGTTCGAGCAGGGTAACCATAATTTCGATTTTATTTGGGAATAGTGTAGAATATTAGCGGTGTGACCACGAGTCCGGACTCCAGGAACATCATTGCTGTTAGTCTCACTGGTGTTACAACCTGGTGTGACCACGGGTCCGCACCCGTAAAAGTGATACGTTATCGCTGACTGTTTACACTGGCGGTAAGGAAGTCTCTCTCCACTAAGTTGTTGCAGCGACAAGAGAGCTATCAAGGAGAGAACTCGCTCAGTGACACTCGCGACACTCACGCTTGGTACCACGCATACCATCGAGTAATCGATCGTCGCCGTCGCGCACTCGCTGTTCGTTGCTCGCCAACTCGTTTTTAGTTTCTAGCTCTACTCGCTTCTTGTTGATCGCTGGCGGTCGGACAGGTGCCTAAGTAGTGGATGGATGGAACCTTTTTGCTAATTCCATGATGGAACCTCATAGAACCATACGAATTTAACAACAGCCTGCATCTTCTATCAATCAATCATTTTTGTTTACTTGCTGTCAATTCTTGTCTTGGATTAACATCATTGTCAATTTGAAATATTAATTCACTGTCTTATCTTGAGCTTACCGCCAGGTTTTCTCAAGATTTTTTTGCTTACTTAAGTAGCTTTACTTTCACAATACATACGTAAAACTAAAATCTCTTCAAGATGGGTGCCATAGTAAGTTGTTTCTCCAATATCATGTACTTATCTGAAAAGTAAGTCCAAATCTTTTAGGTACAGCTTTTTTTAAGTTATGATGGTTATAAACGATTCTTTAATGCAATAAATCAGGCTTCACGAGTAGCGATACCTACCTACCTAAATACATATTAATGTCCGCCTGATGCATACTGGACAGTGGGCAGTCCACCCCACTTCACGAGTAGCGATACCTACCTACATACATAAATGACCGCCTGATGCATCTTGGGCAGTGGGCAGTCCACCCCACTTCACGAGTAGCGATACCCACTTACGTACATAAATGTCCGCCTGGTGCATCCTGGGCAGTGGGCAGTCCACCCCATTACCACTGTGCTGACTGGCAAATATTTTTAACACGGCATGAAATATTTTCGTAAAGTTAGCGCGGATACGAGAGAAGATCAATCTTACCAGATATTTAACCCAATGTGGTAAGAAAATGGCATTTATAGTGAGTGGCTGCAGGTGCTATTGTAGCAAAATCAGCTCATAATGTTCCCACTGCTGGGATACAGGCCTCCTCTCGGTGAGAGGGAGCGGGCCGTAATCCTCCACGCGAGCCCAGTGCGGGTTGATACATGTCACAGTCATGTCTTCGATTTTTTGGTTCTAGGATATGCCGGTTCCTCACGATGTTTTCCTTCACCGCTTAGAGAGCAGTGGTGATGACTTATTTTATTTTTATTGTAACATATCCTAAAGTTTCATGAAAATATTTGTTTCAGGATAACACTATATTTAACGTGTACCGGTTTGATTTGTTGTTTGATATTTACCATTGCTGTGACTTTGGGAATGGGCGTCGGTCTCGGATACAACTACTGCTTCGTCGATATGAAGACTAAATTCAAATATAGTATGGCTTTGTTATTCTGTTCTAGTCCGAGTTGAACGCATTTGTATGGCAGTAAGGCCTGAATTCCTCTTACGCTGATGTCGGTCGCGTACGTCTGTCGCACGTGCGTATATACATTGTGGTGTTTATAGCACCATACTGCGACGCTGACATCCGCGGCGCGTAAGAGGAATTCTGGCCTAAGATAACCTAGTAGTTAGTACAGGCTGTTAAGTTTCTTTATTTATAAAAGTTCACAGCAGTCATATAGAATGCCCATATACAAAACCGTTTTCACGGTTTGTCTCAACAGAACAGAATATACAACATTTTATAAAGTTTAATTATTACGTAGTGCGGATACTTTAACTAATAATTTAAGTAGTAGTAGTAGTAGTAGTAATATAATATATTGCTTGCTTAAAATATAGTGAGTTATTATAATAATATCTTATAGGAGCATTTTTTATAAATTCTTAAGGGCTGTTGTCGTATCATGGATTCGAGAAGTGCGTTACATAATCATCTTACATCACGAAGCGCACTCTAAGCCCGCATGTATGTACTGTCTCTGCTACTTTCAGTCTAATTTAATTTGCTCTTCAATCTTTCCTCATTCGACAAATAGAAAGCGTCGAATAACGACCTCACTCCCGAGTAAGTATTTTGATCGAACCTTATTTTTTTACAGTAAAGGGCCATTATATTTATCCTGGCAGTCCTCGCTGGCCTTATACCAGACAAAGAGATCCCGTGGAAGAGCCAACACTTGATGAAAAAGCAGAAGACGATGATCTAAGAAAGTTACCACGAGAACTCAACAAAATAACTTCTATGTCAGACGACATAGAACCCAACAAAATAACTTCTATGTCAGACGACGTAGAACCCAACAAAATAACTTCTATGTTTGACGACATAGATCCAAGAGTACTTCACGAGTATTCACGTTATAATAATACTGGCAATGGAACAGCAACGGATTATCATACAACTTTCCCTGATTTGGAATCATTCAACGGAACAGAATCTTCAGTACAAACTACTGTAGATGCACCTAAAATTGATGAAGTTGCTGAAATTACAGAGAATAGCCCTGAAACTAACAGTAGTTCTAATACCACTGCCAGTACCACTAAAGATGAGACTGAGATTATAGATGAAACTGATGAACCAACACCAGAACCAGAGCCATCCATTTTCAATGACGAGCAGCTTAAGAGCAGCCCCAGCAGCAGAAGAGTAAAAAAACTGGTCATACCGATAAGCGGCTTGGACTTAATAACTCTTCTATCGAAACTAAAGGCTGAAAATAGGAACTATTCACTCCAGATTGTAACATCCTGAGTTACTTTAAGTTGTATACGAGTATTTTTGACTTTAGTTATTACTTTATTCGTATTGTGTTTAAGATGTTTTGTAGTTACTTTTAAACATACTTTTGTAATTACTTTTAAATAAACATACTGTAAGTTTTGTAGTTACTTTTAGACATACTTTTAATTTGTTGTACGTTTTTTATTTCTGGTTCCTTTTTAGTAGTTTACGAGGCTTACTAGCCTGCAGTGGATTATAGCTTCTATTAATAAATCAATTTTATTTGAAAGCTCCCGAGTCTACTTTCCATTCCCAGTCCAAGCTCTATACCACCTCGCCGTAGGTGAGTATATGTTCCTTGTTAACGGTGCCATCATTTTCAGGGTCCCTTATTTCATTTCGAAAGTTGATGGTTCGATTTTTATTATATCGAACACGGTGTGTCGATAATTCAGTTGTACGATGTTTTATTCTATCTATGCTTTATTGGTGCGAAGTAACGTTTGTGCGAAAAATCCTGTTTTGAAAAACCCTACAACGATTGCTCATTAGTTCGATATTAGGTCGGTTTGAAACGGCTTCTGTTGTCCGTGACATTTAATTCATAATCTTATTTTGCATTATAGACGTTATGGAAAGAGGAGCTTGTGGCTAAGTAATAACAGCCGCTCGGGTCGATCCATCAGGTTAAGCTACGCTTGCCGGGGTTGGTCCGCGGATGGGTGACCATTTTCACATATCGAGACTCCTCCGTGCCTCGGAAAGCACGTTAAGCCGTTGGTCCCGGCTGTCATTTGTGGATCTTTGACAGTCGTTACGGGTCGTCAGAAGCACTAAAGTCTGACAACCAGTCTAACCAAGGGGTATCGTATTACCCAGTTACTGGGTTGTGGAGGTCAGATAGGCAGTCGCTCCATGTAAAATACTGGTACTCAGCTGCATCCGGTTGGCCTGAAAGCCGACCCCGCCCAACATAGTTGGGAAAAGGCTAGGCAGATTGATTGAGAGGTTATGGAAATACATTCCGTGTATTAAAAAAAAACGGGTCAAGTTATGAACACACTGTACAAGGAATGATTAATCTGTACCATATCTGAACAGACAAAGCTGAGCCAGATTGGGCACTGAGTATGTTCCTTGGATCGGGCTAACCCATAGTGATAAGGTCTGACCAGGCTTACCCACGTCTGGTAAAATTTAAGCAATGCTTCCACTGCGATTTCCACAATGTTCGCTAACCGACCAGACAGACCTCTAGCTTAAGGCACAGCCAAATACTTACTAATTCCATAGGCACAGCTTTATGAAAGTATTGTCAATGGTTTCATATTTCTTGTAAAGTTACCGGAAATATTTTCTCTATGAAAATCTCTCTCTTCAATAATCGCTTAAAGGCTCGTGCGAACGAGCGCGGCTTGTCGCGCGACGCGACTTTAACTAAACGATTTCTGAGAAAACTTCACGTTAGAACAATTTAAATGAAAATGAAATCGTTTATTTTAGACCAAGCACACAATAATTACCGGTGTCGTCGCGCGACGAGTCGTGCTAGTCTGCCTTAAATCCGATGCATGTAGTAGGTACATAGTCATAGACTGACTCCGCGTCCTATTCAAACGCGATCGTCACGCGAATATACGATCGTTCAAACCTTTTGTTCGGTCAACATGGACGCGTAGTCGCGCCCGAATGCTTTCCGGATTTCCGAAAAAAAGTGACATACGCACGCGACCAATCGCGTATTCGCGCGACGATTGCTTTTAACCACTGGGCCATCACGACATACAAAATACTAGCTGCATCCTGCGGTTTCACCTGCGTGAGTGTCTCGATCCCGTGGGAATATCGGGATAAACGTTCTATGTCCTATTCCAGGTCATGGTCTACCCCTGTGCCAAATTTTTCCCAAATCCGTTCAGCCGTTTTAGCTTGAAAGCGTAACAATGAAAACAAACTCACTTTCGCATTTATAATACAGTATGCAAGGGTAAACACCGTTGCCACTCAAACCATGGGTAGTTGACTTAAACATAAAAATAAATGACCCAGTAACAACAAAAAAAAAACCTTATTTTCTTTAAAAGATTTAAAAAAGTAAATATCCGTCACTGTCTCGATACTCATGGATACGCGCTCGAGAGAGCTGCGAAACAGCTGACTGAAGAGGGGCCGCGCGATCATGTAACGTCCTGCGCGCGTAGAAGTTCTAAACATACACACACAATAAACTTAAGGGAAGGGGCTCATTGAGCATCAAAGAATTCGTCCGCATCGCTGTCATACTTTATTGACAGCAATGCGGACGAATTCTTTGATGCTCAATGAGCCCCTCCCCTTTATTTTTTCTTTTTAATTTGTTATATATGTAATTGTTTTTTAGTTAATTTAGTATAATAAATGTAAAATAAAGATAGAAAGAAAATAAAAGTGACAGTTTACAAAAAATAAACTTAAACCTTCTTACTATTTGACAATCCAAATTAATAAATCAAAGTATAAAAAAATGTACTCTTTGGTCAAAGCTAAAAGTGTCAAAAGTTTCCTTGTATTGAATTATTTCATCGTTTTTTTTTACAGATAAATACGCCTATGATGGTTTTTTTATCAATCAGTGCTGCGTATATTTGCAATAGATAGTATGGGACTGCTGCCTCGTTTAACATTATATTTGCTTAGAAGAAGCTGTAGACGAAGATGTGGTCTGCATTATTTATTATTATCTTGCTTTTTTACGTTTATACGCTGTGTGGTTTTTTGAAAGACAGTATGTAGCTGTTTCTTCTCTACAACGACACATCCGAAGGTTTTAGCTGTGTCGATTTGCCTTTGTCTTGTGCCTAATTCAATAATTAAATCAATAAGGTCATGACCATATAGCCTCTTTTCTTAAATTGGTTGTTCCCGGTTCATGCTCATGTTCTCCGAAATCCGAATCCAGCGCATATGGCCTATTTTCCTCAAAATAACTCTGTAGTCTGCCTCAACATCCTCCTTTCTGTATCCCAATTCATTTACGGTATTTTTCTTTCATACGTCCCTATTAGCATCGTCTCTCGGTTCACTTCATTCATAAGCCTCGGTCACACACAGCGAATACTCGCTGCGAGTGTATTCGCTGCGGTTGCGGATAATACTCGCAGCGACAATTCGCTGCCTGCCTAGCCATAACCGCTCATAATCCATCCCATCTTTTCTTTGGTCTGCCCCTTTTCCGATACCCATTCCATACCCACTCCAAATCAAACCAAAATATTTTATTTCACTTATTGGGCACTTATGAAACGTCAGAAGCTATGTGCACGGTTCCAATTGGTTGTTTCATATAGAGAAGAGCCGTCAAGAAACAGCACGGTTACTCTTTTAAAAATAATTGATAAAAAAGGCTTTTAAAATCACCAATCTTTATTACTGCTTTAGGTGAAAATGATCTTTACGCAAACGCAATAGCTTGTAAAGTTATCTATCCAAAAACATTCGTAACATTGAAATGAGTCAATGCAAATTTTCAAATTTATAGTACACACGGCTACACATCAAGCTATACATTTCCAGTATATGCTGACCTCGCATTGTACAGACATGTTATACAATGCGAGATATACTTCCAGCATAAACTGGAAATGTATAGCTTGATGTGTAGCCGTGTGTACATCTAAGTTGTGTCGTACTGTACTAATAATATCATTGGTCTCGTCAGTTTCCGCAACATAATAATCGGCGGTGGCGGCAGCGACAGCTGCTGCTGCATTCCCATCCCAAACCCGTGTGCTTGCTGCAGCCGCTGCTGCGCTAACATGATCTGCAAGTGTCTATGCTACGTAATCATGTTTGGAGCCATCGCTTTCGGACTTTTCCTGCTCTTTGATGCCGTATTCGGTAAGTATCAGAGGTCCTTGATAATCGCTTCGAATACGTTTCGTATTTCTACAACGACTCGTTTCGTATTTCTACAACGACTTCTACAAGTCAGTCCTACCTTTTCCATCATCGTAATCGCTGATAGAATGTCACTTTGTCTAGGGCCTCAGTTCATTATCAGTCGGTCTTAGCCACAGAATACCTTGACAATAATATCCTCTTTCTTATATTCCGTAACTTTTCAATAAAAGTGAATTTGGTCGGACTATGTTAAGTTTGTATTATTAAAGACTAGCTACGCCTCGCAGTTTTACCCGCATAAGTCTCGATCCCGTGGAAATATCAGGATAAAAAGTATCCTATGTCCTTACTCAGGTCTAACCTCGTGCCTTTCATCTAAATCCGTTCAGCCGTTTTAACGTGAAAGCTTAACAAACTCACTTTCCCATTCCCAGATTAGTATAGATAGGATAATTAATAAATTAATAATTATTTAAACTAGGGAGAATGTTGTTGTTCAACAGGTCCATCAGATGATAAAAATGACTGCACAAACGCAACGACGACACCAAAATCGTTGAGGTCCAACGATTACGATACAACAGATTTGCAGGTGAACTATGTTCTATTTTTATCTATGGCAAGTCAGATGTCTTATGAGCAAAAGTGAAATATGTTACTCTGAGGAGTAACAAAACTTCAGAAAAATAAATAAAACAACTGTCAGAAATTGACAGTAATTTGACAACAAAAATGACCTGTTGCAAAATTTTTGAAAATGTAATGGTTTCAGTATTTGGTGATGTGGTACGTGAAATGATGTTGAGTTTGCGTTATATTGTAGTACTTAATGATTTCCACAATACTTTCAAACTTTACGGCGAAGCTCGTTCTTCATAACCTGACTTTGAGATCCTATAACCACCTCATTTCCGTGTAAATGGTAGCGCAGAATGGAGGCAACAATAGCGATACAGGCTTTTCATGTGTTGAGGGTCTCAACGGTCTGTTGGTGAGCAGCCTATAACCGTTTATGTTGCCTGTATAGTTGCTGACAATGCAGCATTACCGTAAAGAGTTCGTATCATGGAGATAGCCTCCAATTTGTTTAGCTTTTGTAGTTTGATTCAGTGGGTCGGCCTAGGTTTGTATTAATTTGGTGTCGTTTTCCTCAGCTGGGGTAATATTTACGTGGCTTCAGACGCGTTAAACTTGGTAGCGCAAGCAATCCTGTGGATAGTCTGCCTCATCCTCGGCATCATAGCTATACTGTTCATCTTTGTTTACAGCATGCTACGTAAGTTTAAAACATTTTGGGGTTTATTTATAAACGTTGCTTAAAGTTAATTGGCATTCAAACGTCAAAAATGTAAGAGTATGGTTAAACAATCGCTAATCATTATTAAACTTTAAACAACGTTTATAAAAAAACCCCTGTGACTTTTTATAATCTTTTACATTATTTTTGTTAGACTGTGGTTGCGTTCATTCCTAATTCCAATAGAGCAACGTAGAGATTGCTCTAGGCGCTAGGCAAAAATAGCAAGGAATAATAAAATTATTGAACGCTACTATCGTAATAATCAAAAACTTAACTAACGTAGATGGAATTGAAAACATTGTTCTTGAAAATGTTCTAAGAATCGGCAAAATAGACATCACTGACATTAAAGTCGCCTTTCCGTTTTGTCTGACCGCGTCGTTCTTCTTCACTACGCAACGGATTGTGATTCGGTTTTCACCAACATTATTTTAGATAGTATATTTAGCAGGTTTATGTTTGTAAACTTACAATAAACGTGTACTTTAATGGTTACCCAATGCGACAGGTGTACGGTAAGGCAGTGTGATGTTTGAGGGTTGACATTGTAAAGCACTATTAACATCATAAATGGTACAGTCGAACAAGTTATTTGGTATACAGGCAGATAACTTGCAATTACTTTTTAACAATTTTGTGAGTGTTTTCAGAAGTCAACAATCCTTTTACGTCACTCTCCTAAGCCATAAGCTCAAAAAGTTAAATTACACACACAATCAAAACGAATGTTTGCCGTGTAGCAGAAAATGAATATATTTTGCCTGTATACCAAATAGCTTGTTCGACTGTACAAATTATATAATAAATGTCACTATTTCTTTATAATATCCGAGAATACTAAATGATGCGCTAAGTTAGCACGAGAAATTCCTTTTTACAAATTGCTGGCTAGTGTCTGCTTGTTCAGCAGCAGCACATTTTAATCGTAGTAGGTGCTCTCATTTATGTGGACATTACTAAATGTATTTCTAAAATAAGATTTATCTAGTAATGGAGAAAAATGGAGTGGAGTAAACAACGTACCTAAGATAGCTTCTTTTATCGAACAGATGGTGGACCCGTGGTCAATACAAACAGTGTAGGTAATACTTTGTATTGACATAATTTATACAAGTATAGTCTCGACTGGTTTCTGAAAACTAATTAGTTGTTGCAGAGACTGGATTGGGATCCAGAGATCCAGAATTCTATCTCTGTACATAAATCTGGATACAAGTAAACAAGTGCCTCATTAGAAGGCTTATCTTTTAAAGTCCGAGTATTGAAACGTGTGTTTGCATCTTCCACAGAATGAAAAGCATTGGCAAAGAACTAAATAATATAATTTTTAATAAAGATCATCGAAATATGGAGAAATTGAAAGAAGATGATGAAATGAAGAATACGTTTTGTGAATTGTGTAATAGTCTCAACAAATGTGGTGTAAACAGTTATAGTTTAGTGACATATCGTAACTCGTTTGATCTTAGTGGTCTATTTACAATATTAAAACAATTTTTGCAACAGAGTTCTCAAAGTGTTTTTTATTTTGAAATGATTCATCAACACGCTACTGATAATTATAACTCTGGTGGTATAAGAGCATGTAAATTAATAGATAATATCTTTGTATTATGGGGCTGATTTTATAAAAGTCAGATATCTTCTAATCGTGAAATAAAATTGTCGTAAATTTTTGTATGAAAAACTGACAAAAATTCCAAATTTATTCGCAGGATCAGACACACTCGGTATAAAAGTTTTATTATGAAAAGTGTGTCGTTGCTCCGGTGAAAAATAATAGATAATATTGTTTTGTATTATAGGGCTGATTTTATCAAAGTCAGATATCTTTTATCCGTGGAATAAAATTGTTGTCTGACGGTTTTTGTATGGAAAAACCTTAGACCAAATAGATTTTTTATTTGGTCTGAGGGAAAAACTGTCCAAAATTCAAAACGTGTTCACCGGATAAGTCTTATACTTGGTATAAAAGTTGTATTATGAAAAGTACTATGTAGTTGCTCCGATGAAAAATTTTAAACTCAAGGGTCGACCAATCAGATCCCCGGGGGAACAGGGCAGCGTCGCATCGTAATCACATAAGGTATTGCAAAATGAGGATTAATATGATTTGAAAGATCAACGCTCCTCTGAGCACTTCCCACTGTCCTGAAATAAGTAATGGGGTTGAGATTTAAATACCAAAGTTAACGACGATCAGGCTACGTAGATAGAAAACGTACGCTTTGAAATAGGGCGCCCCCTAATGCGTAGATTGGATCAATGGTCGCGAATGAATATCATTTTTTTTTTTTTTTTTTTTTTTCCTCTTTGGCAACAGCCGATGTCGACTATTCTGCCAGCGTCATGTGGTAACGGCAATGCAGCAAGTTGGGCCGTCGAACTTTGCACTTTGTGGTAGTTATCTAGTTATTATGTTAGTAGCTGAAACGACAACACAAGTTAGTAAGACTAGCTAACAAAAAAAAAAAAAAAATATATATATATAACACTACAATTGGACATAATATATATATTTACAAAAAGTTATTAATATTACACACCAGACTACATTTTGATATCATTTACATTTAAAAATTTTGATAGGAGTTGGATTAGTTTAGGAGAAAAATTTGTCAAGAGGGAGTGGAAGTTAGTGGGAAGAGGGATTTTAATTTTGGAGAGCTTATGATACAAGTCAAAGGATTGGGAATTCAAAGGGCATGAGAAGAAGATATGATCCAGAGTACCATCATCAAGACCGCATTCACACAAGGAACTATCCCGAACCCGAATCTTGTTCAGGAATACCGGACTGGAGCAGTGACCAAGTCTCAGTCTGCACAAGGATGTAACAGATCTTTTAGACAGTTTGGGGCATTTAAAAAACCAAGGTTTCCGCTGGATGTCAGGTTGAACACTGGCGTAATATGCTCCCTTAAGTTTCGAACTTACCTGCCACACTGCTGACCACGAGTTGAACAGTTTGTGTTTGGTGTCAGTACGTAAGTCGTAACTTTGGACCATGTAGTGTTTCCGATCTACCGGGTTAGATGAGGCAAATTTAGCCAGTGAGTCGGCGCACTCGTTGCCACCTATTCCCGAGTGGCTGGGAACCCAAGCTATTTCAATGTTTAAACCGTTGTTCGAGCAAGTGAATAGTGAATTTAGGATGTCGAAAATGATTTTACTGTGAATTTTGGATTTAAGTTGATATTGACTTAAGGCTTGAACGCTACTGCGGGAATCTGTAAAAATGACCGAATTTTTAATATTGTGTGTTAGAATGAAATTAATGGCTTCTAAGATACCAATGCATTCGCCTGTAAATACTGAGGCCTCTGGCGGGCATTGGAATAAAAGGGCTATTCTAGAGTTCTGGAAGTATGTTGAAACACCTGTGCATCCAGTTGAAGATAATTTTGATGCGTCTGTATAAAATAAATTCCAACCCTCCCAGTATCTCTCAATGGCTCGATCGAAGTCGCCTTTTGCGTCTTGGGAATGTTTGGAAATGCCCAGTCCCAAAACGACCTTTGGCCTAAAATGAACCACCTCATAGGCGGAAGAAAAGACAGGAAGAGAGGGGTATTGACAAACAGGTGAGGAGAGGCGTTTAAGCTCTCTGTACCTATTCATCAATGGAATAGATTTATTATTCCAGTAGGGAGACGCGTTATTAAGAGAGAGGTAGATTTGTTCCAAAATGGGGAGTAAAGGATGGGACGAAAGGGAGAAAACTTTTGACAAGAAACGATCTGCTAAGTATTGTCTTCGAAGGTTAAGGGGAGGTTCTGCACATTCAACCTGGAGAGCATTTATGGGGGAGGATTTCATGGCACCAATTATAATCCTCAGACATTTGGATTGGACAGAATCCAGTCTACGTAGAACTTCCTTGTTACATGGCTCAATTAGGTAACTGCAGTAATCCATCACGCTTCTGACCAGCGCATTGTATATCAGCTTTAAGGTGTATGGGTGTGCTCCCCACCAAACACCTGCCAAAGCCTTGAGGACCGAAACCGAGCGCTCACATTTTTTGACTATATTGTCAATGTGATCCACTCCAGACAATTTGTGATCCAGGGTAACTCCAAGAAATCTGGCCTTCTCCTTAATGGGGATGGCTTGACCGTCAATATTAATTTCAACCTGCGGGATAAGGCGTCTACGAGTAAAGACAACTGCGGTACTCTTTGGAGCACTTAAAGATAACCCGTGATCTAAAAGCCATTGGTTTAATGAGGACAAAGAGATATTGATGGATTGAGCAGCAACTTCGATGGAGCTGTGACAGACCAATAGGGCAATATCGTCTGCATACTGAAGTACTTTACAGTTAAAATTTAGGCAAGATGGAAGATCAGAGGTATAAATATTATATAAAGGAGGACTAAGTACGGATCCCTGAGGTAGACCTCTCCAAACCGACCTCGGTTCAAGGCTTTCCCCGGAGATCCTGAGATGGACACTGCGATCTGAAAAAATGCTGCAAATGATTTGACGAATCCTAGCCGGGATTCTCAGCTCTTGCATTTTCTGCCTGAGAAGAGGTAGGAGTACAGAATCATAGGCAGCAGAAATGTCTAAGAAAACGGCTACCACAGACTCATTCCTACTCAGGGCCAGCCGGATCTCTGATGTGAGGATACCCACACTATCAGCAGTACCTAGACCTTTCCTAAAGCCGAATTGAGTCGTTGGGAGCAGTTTCCTGTTTTCTACAAACCATTCTAGTCGGTTTTTAATCAAATGTTCAAAGAGTTTAATAAGTATGGACGATAGAGCAATTGGTCTGTAAGAACAGTGATCACTAGGATCTTTACCGGGTTTTAATATAGGGATTACGACTTGAACCTTCCAATTAGGAGGAATATAACCGGAAGTAAAACAATAATTGACTAAGTCCAGATAATACTGATGGGTCTTATCACCAGCTTTAGCAATGAAGGAGTAAGGGAATCCATCCACTCCAGGAGCAGAATCCCTAACATGGGCGAGTACCGATTTAAGTTCACTAATAGTAAACGGCCCATCCAGAGGATCATCCGAAATTAGCTGGGAGTCCAAAGCGGCACACTCATCCATACCGGGAACATACACTGGAGCGAGCTTAGAAATAAACTGGTTACCCAGTTCCGCAGATAGTATGCTCCCGGAGGGAGGCTTCAGACTATTTCTAAAAGATTTCAATTTATGCCACACTGCTGACGCTGGAGTGGATGGACTCAATGAGCCGCAATACTTCCTCCAACCTTCTCTCTTCTTATTTTTGAGTAATTTCTTGGACTTAGCCAAAATATGTTGAAAAGCAATGATGTTATCCAGATTCATGTCGGAGTTGAAATTCAATTCGGCCTCATTTCTGGCCCTGATCACAGCAGAGCAGTCCTTATCCCACCATGGCGGGGATGGAATTTTGCCTGTTGGCGGTTTTTTTGGAGGGAAGCAATCATCTGCTGTTGAGGATATTGTGTTGGAAAATGAGGGAAAGCATTCCTGAGCAGACTCAGGACTAATGGGTGGAAGGGAAGAGACTCGTAAGTCTAGGATTTTGGAATAGAGGTCCCAATCCACTGAATTCAACTGGTATTTTAACAAAGGAGGGGAAATTTTGTTAGAGATAGTCTTGGAAGGGATTTCAACCATGATGGGATAGTGATCACTCCCATAAGTCATATTCAAGCGACTCCAATTTAGAAGGCTGGCTATATTAGGCGAACAGAATGTTAAATCAACACAGCTACTGTTCTGCCCTGGCACCGACCTACGTGTGGAACTGCCATCATTAATTACACATAGGTTAAGTTCATCTAATATATCCACTAAGCCTATACCAAAGTTGTCACAGGTTTCAGATCCCCATCTATAATGATGGCCATTGAAATCACCCATAATTAGTAATGGACCTTGTACATTACTTAGCAAACTTTTTATTGTAATAAGATCTTCAATTTGAGGGTGAGCAATATAAAAACAAAATATATTTATATCCTCAGCCTTAACAGCAACAACATTGATGTTGTCACCAACAAAGGGTAGAGGAATTGGGGAGAATGGTACTTTGTTACTAATAAACAAAGCACATCCCCCATATCCATCTGATCTGTCATGGCGTACACCACTGAAACATGGAATCCTAAAATTACTTTCAGAACGAAGCCACGTCTCAGCAATGCCACAGATCAGTGGTTTAAACTTATTAATTAGGAAGAGTAGGTCAGATTTCCTGGGAGTAACACTCCTCACGTTCCATTGAAGGAATGTCAGGGGAAGGTACATTGTGAATGTAATTAACAATGGATGTCAGTTTGTTGGCAACGTGGTCAGGTAGGGATTGTTTCGGGTTTGCTAATACAGTCATTAGCATACTTGATATGATATTCAGAATATTTTCTGAGTTGTCAGGACTGGCTGCACCTTCTCTAGGGTAAGCGCAACCATTTTGGGAAGGAGAGAAGGAGTAGTTCTGAGTGAGGGCTTGATGAGCCTGTTTATCATAACTAGGTGAAAGTGGGGCATGGGATTTTGGTTTAAGGAAGACCGTTTTACGGTAAGAATTTTGATTTTGGGAAAGTGGACTAGGAGAATGAGATGGACTGGTTACTGATTTAGTCTTTGTGGCGACTCTCGACACTTCAGCATAGGATCTTGAAACTGGAGGAAAGACCTGACTTGCCTCCGCATATGAGACCGACTTCTCTGCCATAAGCGCTTTTATGCCCTTCTGTCGACCCAATTCAGGACAAGCCTTATCGTTAGCATAATGATTGCCAGAACAGGAAATACAAAAGGCACAATCAAGGGAAACTTGGCATCCATCTCCTGGGTGGTCTTGACCACATTTAAAACAGCGGGGTTTCGAACGACATACTGTGCGTGTATGACCATACCGACAACAATTAAAGCACTGGATGGTTGGGTACATGTACCTCTCAACCAAAAGTGCAGAATAAAAGCAAAAAACACGCTTTGGTAAAATTTGACCATCAAAGGTTAGAACAACGGTTTGAGTGGGTTTCCATTCGGTAACACCCAAAGAAGTCACCTTACGACTCATTCTCCTAGCCTTAATTACAGGACCGCATTCAGTGGGAACCTTGATGTTCTCTATAACTTCTTCCTCAGTCCATTCAATGGGAACATCTCTGACAAGACCTAGGCGAGTAATATTAAATTGAGGTATTGAGGCAACAAAATTATTTTTCTCTAAAATAGGGCTGATTAAAAAATTGTTAGCATCCTGGTGGGACTTGAACTCGACTGAAATTCGGTTTCTTCCTAGGCGTTTTACACTTCCTAGGAGTATGTTGCTGAAATTATTTTGTGTCAAAAACATACCAAATTTGACAGGGTGTAGAACAGTACCTGGAGTCTGACCTTCTTTTAAGGATGCGTGAACTATATACGGGGGGTAGTCTCTCATCGTATATATCTGTCTTCCAATTGTGTTTTTAGCTACCTTAGGAGGGTTGATTAATGGAGCCGGGGGGGAAGCGGCCGCTCTTTTCCTGTTTGTAGATTCGGAATCCATATTTACTACTTGCACATTGTCGTCGGGGAGAGTAACAGTTAACACCGGAGTGTATTCAAAGGAATCCGGAGGGTCAGGGGGTTTTTTGTTATCCATAGTGGATAACGGGTAAAATCTTTAAAAATAAACTATATTAAAATGTTAAAACAAACCTTACGCTAAAATACAAACACAAGGAATAATCTCGATTGAAGTTAACACTAATAAAAGGCACTAAAATCGAAAAAATTCGTAACACAGACAAAAGCACTTGTTAAGCCTTCACCACTACCCACGAAAGTATGAATATCATGATCTTTGAGTAGTATTCTCTGTCTACGTTTAAGTACATGGATCTGTCTATGACTCTATGGCGTAGACAGACAAGCTCTATGGTAAGTGTATGGGTATGGCTGCCAAACTCTGCAAAAAATTGATACAATAGAATGGCAGCAGTTGACAGCTGTTGTCGGTTGGACCTTGGACCTCAGTCTATGGCGAACTTTTTGTAGGACCACCCTACAAAAAGTTCGCATACGCGAAGGAGATGGAGAATTATATATTTCTATCTCGTTTACTCTCACTACTGGACCTAATAAGTGCGTCCTTGTCTCATTATTTTTTTTATTTAGTAACTTGAATATGTACTCTGTGGGTATTCCTGTCAAGGGGAAAGGTAAAAAAATGTACTCTGTGGGGCAAAGTCAAGGGCCAAATGGCTGCAACAGCTGCAATAAGAACATAAAATTGACGAACGATTTCTAATCAGTGATTGAGAATTTGTAAACACAGAAATAATGGAAGTCTGTGACTCCTCATAATGTGGTAAGTCTTCTACCTTTATGTAGTATAAACCATGGCATTGCAGGAACCAATCCAGATCCGTTTTTAATAGGATAGTGAGGCTGGCACAGGAACATGGGGTTTAGTACAAGCATGGAGGCACCTCAAACCAAATTATATGCTCTGAGAGAGGCACCTAGCAATGGGGCTGTGGATGCTGATGCTAAAATTTGGTGCAAATGTATCAATCAGTCAAGCAGTGTAAGTATATCAGGACATAAGTCTCTGTTAAAGTTGACCACCTACAGAAGATCGCGGGGAAGACCTGAATGAGGCTCCCCAGACCAGGGATAGGGAGGAGGGCTATACACAGCAGTGGGAACAAGGCTGTCATGATGATGATGAAATTTCCACCCCAAATATTTTGATTGGAACAGTCTTTCGTATCCATCGCCCAAATTGCCCGAATAGTGGTTCCTATTTCTGGATTTATCCTGCTAAGTGCCATTAGAGGCAAAAGTGTCCAGCTTTTGCTGGTGCTTCACAAAGTAGCCTCATATTAAGCTATGTAAGGGTCAGTTCACACCTAGACGCGACGCGACGCGCACTTTTTTAATGATCCGATACAATATCGAATTTATTTACTACACAATAGGGTTCACGCGCTGCGCAGCACCGCGCATCTAAGCGTACTTTGAAGCGTGTCAACACTCGCACTGAAATCATACCTTTTCGTGAAGAAAATAAGTTCGATAATTGTTAAAAAGTGCGCGCAGCGCCGCGTTGCTTCAAGTCGCGGTCAGAACTGACCCTAATCATTTTTATACCATATTTTTTTTAAAGGAGTAAACTTTTATAAATAATAAAGGCAAGTAAAATAAATAAATAAGTATACCATTATTTTATTTTACTCTCTTTCAGCATAATCCTAAACATTGTGAAATGTTGTGTTTTATTTGTATCGATCACTGTTGTCGTGGTGATTGGCATGTTCTTATATAATGCATTCAAGGAGGAATTACACTGGCCATGACAATAATATGAAAACAGTAAGTCATACTGATCCGTTATCTTATTTACTGTGTTACTTCCCTTTTTCTACTAGCCATTACTGTATCACTGCTCGGCAAAGGTCTTTCTCAAGTTCTTCTAGGTTGGTATTTTTTTTTCCGCACCATCTTTCCTGTCGCTACATTAGCTATCAACGATTTTCTTGCTCAAGAAACGTATATAAGACTAGCGTCCGCCCGCAGCTTCACCCGCGAGGTGTGTAGATAAAAAGTACCCTATGTCCTTCCCCAGGATGCCATCTATCTCCTTATCAAATTTCATTTAAATCGGTTCAGTAGTTTTGGCCTGAAAGCGTGACAGACAGACAGAGTTACTTTCGCCTTTATAATAATAATAAGGAAGTAAGGATTGTAGGTCCCACGTAAGTAAAAGTGATACATTTAAAGTTGATCGCTGACGGTTCACACCGCTCGCCGAGTACTCGTTTGTTGCACCGATAAGAGCTATCACAGAGAATCCGCTCAGCGACTCTCGCCTGGTGGGCAGCAAGCGTAGCATGACAACCATAGAAACGGGTTTCCTATGGTTTTTGTCGACGGAAAAATAGACAAAATGTCAGACTGTTATTGTTTATCTGTCATTTTGTCTATTGCGATAAACAAAATGACAAATAAGCGAGCAAAAATATAAGCGAGAAATTTCTCGCCGCACGTCGCGCATGCTTGTTGCTCGCCAACGCGTTTTTAGTTGCTAGCTCTACTTCTCGTTAATCGCCAGCGGTGGGACCTTAGAGCTTGTCCAGATGACGCGATTTACGGGCAAGACGAAATAAAATCGCGTCATCTGGACAAGCACTTTTCTGTCCCTCTGGACAAAGATGCATTCTATTATTCCGTCAACTCTTTTGTGGCATAGAAAAAAAAAATCTGTCTGCCATGTTGACAGAAATTATTTTATAAACAACAAGGAATATATCTAAGTGCAGAACAAATATAAGATGAAGAATAAGAAAATAATTTAATTGGCAATCATTGATGTATAAATCATCTCAGCTTGCAATGTGGTAGGAAATCTTCTCTATTCATAAAGTTAGACCAGATTAGATCAACCAGTGATAGGGTGGACAGATTCATCGATTGTAAAAAGGAAAAGGCACACACTGAAGTAAAACATACAATTAAAACTTTAACAAAAAAATAAAAACAACCGACTTCCAAAAAAACACTACAAAACTGAAAAATAACTTTAATTTCGAAAGACGGTTTCTTTGGTTTTGAATTTTCTTTTTTTGCCACCGACTTCCGAAATTAAAGTTATTTTTCACTTTGTATTTAGATATTTGTTGGTCTGAGTTAGATATGGATTATTTCAATGGATAAGCACAATGTTGTACGTGCTTAACATTGCGCACTATTAGCGAGTTTTCACACCACAAATAAAAGTTGTTTCCCATTTGTAGAATGTTATTTAATTTGATGTACAGAATTCGTAGATAACGGCTTCGTGAAAAGTATTTTTACATCCTGTAATTATAGTATAGGATACTTTTCGGATACCTTTGTAGGAGTTTCACCGAGAAATCGTGGGCAACGCTATTCAATATTAATTTCACCTAAATTGTTGCTTTCAGTTGTTGCTGTGCACAAACCTGTTGCGTTTGCGTCATGTTATTGATACCTGGCATATTAGCTGTGATGATGGGCATGTACATATATAATGAGTATTTTGCAGAAGACTAGCAATGATCGCATTTAAGAAGTAAGACGATTTTGTTCTGGTTGTTTTGATTCATAATCAAACATCGGTTTCTGCAAGCACCATAATGTACAACCCGTGCGCATTAACATGGCACCTGACTCAATGACGTTTGAACCTCCCCCCGCTTCCCCGCACGGCAACGGGCGGCGCGGGGTAGTATTGAGTTCCGAGCCAGGTGCCATGTTAATGCGCACGGGTTGTACACCCAGTTGTACAAAGATAGACATTAATTCCCCATTACGTAATGGATCATTAACTCTAAAGATTTAATACATTTCATCAAAATCGAGTAATCGAAGATTCGTATTTAATGACAGCTTTAAAAGTTAAAGTTCGTTTTTATCCAACTGGCTGACTAAATAAATTAATTTAATGATTGTTGACATACCGGTCCCGCATGACGGGCACCTCGAGAAAGCCGAGTATATTATTATTAATAATAATAGGCTGGTATGATTACTGATTATTGTTTAACCTGTTGCAAAACAATACGTGTTTTAAGTTAATTTTTCGTTGCAGGTAACATTTAAGAAACTTATTCAAGCATACGATGACTGACATACATATATCATTTTATGTGCAAGAAGATAAATAATGAGACATCTTTCTTGACATCGCCCGGCCGACATTGTTAAGGAAATCGGACACTTGATTTGTACACATATTTAGATTAATTTTGTTCGTAGAGTCGTTTTGTGTTCGTTTTTTTTGTAATGGTTAAGTTGAATTTTATTATTGAATAATATTTAGCATGGATGTTGCCGGATTTATTGAATAAGTAAACCTAGTGGACCTTGTGCAATGAGCAGGACTGCTAGATGGACCCGGCCGACCTTTAAAAGCACCGGCACGCCATGGCTACGTCGGTGTCGCCAGGTCATGCTGCCAACTTTTATGTACACTAGAAAAATTACATGTACATGTAATGATACAGCTGTATAGTGGCGTCTGCTTGGTTACGCAGCCAAACATACATTTTTTCATAAAACATAAAATAAATATCCAATGCGGGTTGTCATGTATCATCCCATTAGATATAAAATTACATAATGGATGCTTCGACATTTGCTATAAAATGACGAAGGGCGCGCAGCTCTAAACTGCCTAATAAAATAGGCAGAGTGTATCATTTCGGGTAATCGATACTCGATGCACGAAGGTAATGTTACGTGTCACCACTCTAGTATGGTACGTACTCCAGGATTTATAGTTAGAATACGGCTGTTTTACGGTCGTAAGTTTTTTCCATAATCGAGCTATTTCATGTAGTTCTTAAAGAATATAGATGTATTTATTTTTATGTTGATGAGAAAAAGATTTCAATGTTCATATTTAAATGTTTACTCAAGGATGAACATAGAAATCTTGTATTTACCGGTTACTTGGAGGATCTAATGAGCTAATTACCTTGGCTTAATAAATTTATCTTTAAAATACAACCCTGTTGATATACGACTCTGTTTTAGGGCGAATTTCACCAAACTTTTATACCGAGTATAAGTCTTATCCTGCTAATAAATTTTGAATTTTTGACAGTTTTTCCATACAAAAACTATCAGACGCCATTTTTATTCCACGGATAAAAGATATCCGACTTTGGTAAAATCAGCCAAGTCGTATATCTTTTGAAGGACAAAATAACATTTGAGTGCCCCGTTGCTGGTCTAGAGGTACTGAGTTCGATTCCCAGGACGGGCAAAATGTAGTTGGGATTTTCTATCAGGCATTTCTCACTAGCAGCCCGGAGTCTGGTGTGCTCGATTGATGGCAATAGGCTCGCCTATTACATGCGAAATGTGGATGTACTTGCTAAGGTATACCTCTGCCTAACCATTCGTGGAATTACAGTCGTGATGTTTTGTTATCCTAACTAATAATATAAACGCAAAAGTGAGTTTTGTTTATTTATTTGGTATGCTTCACACTAAAATGGCTGAACAGATTTGTATGAAATTTGGCACATGAGTAGACCAAGACCTGGGTTAGGACATAGGATACTTTCGATGAAGAGTTTTATAAATATTTTTTAGTAAACGAGTAAAGTAAAAAAAAAGTTGTATATATGAAGTTTTTGTATCATAAGTCTCAGTCTAAAGTAAGTAATTAAATAATTACTTTTTCCTAATTAGATTATGTAACTAACTATCTGGTAAGTAAAAGAGACTATTTAATTTTGGATTTTTGGGTAGATTTGGCAGACATCAAAGAATAAAATTAATTGAATAAGTTATCAGTTAATTATCTTTTATTTAACTACGATACGATTTTCATTAAGGAAGTGTCAATCTGCCTAGCCTTTTCCCAACTAAGTTGGGGTCGGTTTCCAGACTGACCGGATGCAGCTGAATACCAGTATTTAACATAGAGCGACTGCCTATCTGACCTTCACAACCCAATAACTGGGTAATACGATACCCCTTGGTAAGACTGGTTGTCAGACTTTCGGGCATCTGACGACCCGTTACGAGTGTTAAAGATTCACGAATGACAGCTGGGACGAACGGCTTATCGTGCTAGTAGTTGCGGTAAATAGAACGAGGCTTACACAAAATACTATGTTTCAAAAATTGGGATCTTTTCCAATCTTTTAATTACTATACTATATGATCTTTTCCAATAGGCGTGTCAGATCGCACCTCATAGGCTACCTACTAAACAAAAGTTGTAATGCCTCGTCATTTTGAGTTTTTGACAGATTTTGTATGGCCAATCTGGCAAAAAATCACTTTATCTCTGTTATGAAGCCAGAGCCTCTTCTTCCCTCGAGAAAAAGAGAGACTTTAAATAAATTATTTCCACTAGCAGATTTCCCTTACCGTTAACGGTTTTCTACCTTTAAATTGCAGATGCAGTTGTGATGTAGTATTGAAAGCAAACCTTACAATGATACTCCCAAATAGATAGATGCACTTCTCGTCGGCACGTCCGGGAATTGTTTCACTTTAATCCATCCGATTTCTAGCTGTATTGAATTTTTTAAACATTTCTTAACTTTTACTGTTACTATGGGTGTAAAAATGCACTTATAACAACCCAGAGAGTTTTATACCACACTATAAATATGGATATACAACATTATTTTTTTGTTTATGCTAAACCCGTAAAGGGGTCATTATACATGAGTACAATGACCCCTTTTCGGGTTTCTATGGGACCAACCTTGAAATCGCGAAAACAAATCAGCTGTTCCATACATTTGTGTTCACTTAAATCGACAAAATGTAGGGAACAGCTGATTTTTTTTCGCGATTTCAAGGCAATAGGCAACTGAAGGAACACGGGTGGGCCGTGTTCCTTCAGTTGCCTATTGCCAAGGTCCCGGTATCCCTTTCGGACTTTCCCGCAACCCTGACAGGGTACTGGATCAAGATTTCAAGATTTCAAAGATTTATTTGCAGATAAATATGGTTACAAGGTTCTTATAATGGTAGTTTATTAGTAGCTTAACATACTTAATCATAACATAATGATATGCATATTTTTAGTACACAGATTATTTAAATTTAAATTGAAGGAATTCTTTTTTAATTGCAGAAGGAATTCTTAATTAACCAGCTGCGTAAAGCTCTTCTGAAGCGGGCCATTGGTAGTTCTTTAATTTGGTTAGGAATCTTGTTATAAATTTTAATACACATAGGATAGCAACTTCGCCCATATAGTTCCGTTTTCATTCTAGGAATGACCAATCTATTAGGATATCTAGTATTAAACTTACATTTTTCTCCCAGTTTTTCAAACATCTCAGAGTGAGATTTGGTAAATTTACATACTTCCTCAATATATATACCACTTAATGTAAGTATTCTATGTTTACTACACAGTGGTTTACAGGATGTAAGTGGGTCTACATTACAAATCGCACGCATACACCTCTTTTGTGCGATAAAAGCTCTTTCGAGATGCACCGAGTAACCCCATACCAGTATACCATAACGCAGTATTGAACCAACATATGCATGATAAGCCTGTAATGTGGCTAGTCTATTTGTTAGGTAAGATAAACGCCATAGAACATACGCAAACTTACTGAGTTTTCCACATATCTTATCAATATGATTAATCCAGGAACACCTCTCATCTAGATCTATCCCTAGAAAAGTTATACTATCTGATTTTTGTTTAAATCCATTGTATTCCAGTTTTTGTTACGAAATTGTACATATTTGGTTTTATCTATGTTAGGTTTAAGATTATTCTTTTCCATCCAAGTTATGACTTTGCTTCAATCGATCGATCGATCATACCTGGGAACCTTTTATTTACGCAGATATTGAGAGTCAAAGTTCCAGCTTTTTTTTAAACTTTTTTTTCACGAAAACAAGTTTTAAATGTTGTACCTTAACTAGAAATACCGCTACCACTCCTGTGTCGTTGCATGCACCCACAATCACAATATTTTACGTGCGTTACATTGCGCGCTGCCGTAAACGGCGATTTTTCACACAAAAAATATAAGCCATTTCCCAGCAGTTTTTTTCTGAATGTTACATAGTACAGAATGCGTAGACAGCGGCTATGTAATGGGTCTTTTACACCCTGTACTTGTTTCGTAACTAAATGGTCAAAAGGTAAACCTAATGTTGCCAAACTATTTATTTGTGGCTTTAGTGGACAGGATATTAATTCAAAGTTACAGTTGTAATCAGGCAATCATGTCATTTGGTTTAAATAGGTTTTTATTTTTATTAAGTATTTTATTTATCTTGTAACGCACAGAATGTAAAAGTGAGTGTGATAATACGTGTATCCTATTTAATCAGTTAGTGCGTATTTAATCAGTGACACGTAGATATCGCGTTCAATTCCCAGGCAAGATCAATGTTACTGCTTTTGGGGAATGGCAAACAAATTCAGATTAGATGCTTACACTGTCCTCCATCAAACTGTAAATTGAAAACATTGTAAAACCATTTATAAAAGACTAGGATAACAGTGGAGTTTCTTGCCGGCTCTTTTCCTTAAGAAACTAACAAATTGGAAACGTGCACTTAGCTTCTGACGTTTCATAAGTGCCCATGTAGGTTTATGAGAAATAAAATATTTTGTTTTTTTTTATTTTGTTGAGGCTTTGAATATTGTTTGTATAGAAGGAGGAGGCCGTGATTAAATATTCTTTTACCCAGAAAATAGTAAATAGATCAATTTAATTCCAGTTCAAGGACACCAAATCTTTAAGTGATTTCCGGTTTAGCTGTACTGAAATTATTAAATTGAATTTACTTAACTGAAATCTCCAGCCAAGCGGAAACTTTTCCACATCTCCCAAAGATATAATTTCGTTTTATCCTTAAATCTGTAAGGTGCTCAAGCTAAGCTCGTACGAGAGCTGAAAATTGGATTTTCTTGTTGCGGTGGGCGACTGTGCGCCGGGATTACGGCGATACAGTGACGTACCAGGCAGGATGAACCCGGTCCTGTGATGGAATCGAGTGGAACGTTACGTCATATTGAGGGACTGAGGGCCTTCCGCTGCGTTGAGCTGGAGTTTTGAGTGAATATCTACTTTTGTGTGTGATGCAATCTAGCTTTATTTGGAAGAGTGACAGTCCTACGTCAAAATAGGTCATCTTCGATGGGCTGGACATGTCGCAAGAATCGACGAGACCAGCGGGTCTAAAATGGCCAATTTGGCAGAATAATAACAGGAAAATATTATGAATCATCGTAAAATGTCACAAACTAACATTTCATAATTCATCTGTTTGACAGTTTTCTATGGAGATTCGTAAAATGGTCCACAAATTATGAATTGCTTTTGTGTCAAATTAGAGGAATTGGTAGTGACAGCTGCTGGGAATTCAGGAAATGAATTGCTTTTAGAGAAATTGCTAATGTGACCGTTTTAGGCCCCCTGAGCACCCAAATGGTCACTGGATAGTAAACCGGATGATCGTAGAAGATGAGGGCAACCCAAGCTGAGATGGTTGGATGGCGCAGACCAAGACTTAAGAACTGTTGGAGTGAGAAAAGGCCGCAAATAGATCACGTTGGAGAAATATACTTGACCAGACTAAAGCCCACCCGCGGCTGGAAAGCCTTAGATGAAGATGACAGTCCTATGGGGTAACTGCGTAACACACATACAATGACGATCAATCAATCAATCAATCAATATTCTTTATTTGTAAACATAGGTTACAGTAGTGTGCAAGATGTTACAGTTGTTTTATAATAGTTTCTCTATGTTTTGCCATTTGGCGTACAAATATACGTGTATGGAAGGCTTTTGCCAATCACTAAAATTCATTTATAATAAATCAGTAATAATGTCAATAAAAAAGTGAAAAAATTATAATTAAATAGAAATGCAATAATGGTTTTGTCAGGTAATAAAAATACTTAATGAAATGCAATAATGTCAAAAATAAATAATTATAATGTCAATATGTTACTGTTAAGAAAAATATTTTAAATTAACATTATCCACAGAATCACTATAATATTAGAGTCGTCATGCATATAATATAGTGTGTCATGCATTTATACGTTACGAGTATACAAATAATATTATGTCAAAGAATTGTCATCAAAATAATCACCGAGACAATAGTAACATTTCTTTATTAATAAGGCACGTAATTTATGCTTGAAGTTTACTAAATTTAGACTTTTAATTGAGCTAGGTAGCTTATTAAATATTCTTTGAGCCATACAAAAAAAATACGATAAACGATTACAATGCCTTTCATTGTGACAGTTCAGTCACGGTCATTATGTTATTTAAGCTGCTGAGCAGACACATTCTTCTAACCTATGAAGCAATGGGTTAGCAATTTCCTTCAAAGTTTTTCGAATTGTGATTGAAAGTGTCTTACGCAACTATTACGAATAGGTACTAGTCAGCTCCGGTATGGCATTACTGACAGTCTACCTACCGAATATGTTTACCACATCAAGTGAAGACTTTGTGTAAATTATTTCATCGCCAATGGTCTCAAAACAATGAAGGAAAACATCGCGAGGATCCTAGAACCTAAAAAATCGAAGACATGTGACCCGCAGTGGGCCCGCTTGGTGGATTAAAAAGCCCACTCCCTCTTGAAGAGACCTGTATCCAAGCAGTGGGAACATTATAGGCTGATTATGCTATGATATGCTAAATGAAGGCGAGCCAAACGTTGAGAGTGGTGCGAACCTTCGAGAGGTAACAGAATAGTCAGATAAAGTTTGTAGGCAGATCAAACTACGTTGTGAAGCTAGCCAGGTGCCGTATTATGAAGTATTAATGCCACCATTTTTCCAGTGTGAGTGAGAGACGGAGCTATACAAGGCCGATAGCACCATCCCGTTTTCGCAGTGGAATAATGATGGCTTTATTCTTCATAATACTACCCCTGAATGTTGAATTTCGCGGGCCACCCTAAAAATTTCGCTTTAACGTACTGACTGTACCTGGTGCACGCGATACATCGTTATAATAGGTAAGTATAACTAAGTAGCGTTGCCAAACGGGAGCGTTGCCAGATAGGTGCGACCCGAACGTGGGGTTGCACCACTGAAAAACAAGGACCATTGATGCAGAATAATTCCAACAATTGACCTTTATCGGAAAATAACCATTAAAACAAAACCAATAAAGAAATACCGGAATTGTTTCTGAATCATGCCAATAAAAAACTACAAAACTAAAGGTCATATCAATGTTTCTTGGAAACACGCTCAACGGTACCAAATGAAAACATTAATGTGAATCGCAAGTAAAGGATCGAAATACTTGAGGTTGTAATTTCTCATGAGAACAAACCAGTTTCTCCTTAGGGAGAGTTTCCGCTCCGATTGAGTCACTATTACAACTGTAAAATATAATAGCAAGGTACTGGTTGGTAATAAGGACCGTTTCTTAGTACCTATGTTTAAGTTTTTGATTTATTGTGCATTTAGTGAGGTTTGTGACAGGTTAAATAAATCGTAATATTACCCTTACCCCGCGTCCTAACCTTAAGCGAACGTCGCGTTTGATATCACTTTTTGTTCGGAAAACCACATATTCGGGCGCCAGTCTGCGGGAGCGTTTACGAAGGGTCAACGCTCAATTTTGCACACACATCACTTCACAATACCTTCTAAGTAGTGCCTAAATCTTTTTTATAACCCCCTACATCCGTTACCCTTACTTAGGTACCCCATAGTTAAAAGGTTTTTCCTCTATAAGTAGGTATACTTTATGGAACAATAATAAGCTTGATATATAAGATGTCTTTACGGCGTGCTTGGCCGCAATTTGGTGACAATTTTATTTCCCTGTTTATGATTGTACTTCCTTGATTAAGTATTAATTCAATTGATCGATTCGTACTCGTGCTCATGGCTAAATAATAACAGCCGCACGAGTCGATCCATCAGGTTAAGCTACGCTTGCCGGGGTTGGTCCATGGATGGGTGACCATCTTTTCATACCGAGACTCCTCCGTGCTTCGGAAAGCACGTTAAGCCGTTGGTCCCGGCTGTCATTCTTTCTTTTTTCGATCTTTGACAGTCGTTACGGGTCGTCAGAAGCCCGAAAGTCTGAGAAGCAGTCTTACGAAGGGGTATGGTTTTTCCCAGTTACTGGGTTGTGAAGATCAGATAGGCAGTTGCTCCATGTAAAATACTGGTAGACACCAACATAGGGAAAAGGCTAGGCAGATTGATTTTTGTTCGATGTACCTAATATAATAAATAAGGAAATAACCAATGAAATCATTCAGGCATTTTTTTATTAGTCCTAATGTATAAAAATATCCAAACCACTCAACAGACTGGTAATTTGCCAAATTAAATGTTAGTTGTCTGACGGGGAAAAATGAAAAGATATAAAATCATTCTGGCATTTTTTTTACATGACATAACATGACGTCATTCCTGTATTTCCCCAAAGGGTTAGGCAGAGGTGTATCTATCTATAGTAACCCCATATTTCTCCAGTTATGTTTCAAGTCTCATGTAACAGGGGGCGAGAATATTGCCCATCAATCGGACGCAAATTTAGACTCCGGGCGGGTTATTGCTGTTGGAAAAACCCAATAACAGTTAACCCAACCTGGGAATCGGAATCGATGCCTCTTGTTCCTTCTCGTAGCGCTTGCGACCACTTGACCAAGGAGGCATACCATAAACCTACTTATTTCTTACAATATGTTCGAATATACCGCCTTTCATCTGCCTGGTAATTTGCCTTCTAATAAACTAGCTGTTGCATTCAACTTCTTCTGCGATTCAGGATGAAATGTAGCCTATGTCCTTATCCGGGTCATGCATAATTTTATCCAAATCCGTTCAGCCGTTTTAGCGTGAAAGCGTAACAAACAAACAAAGTCACTTTCGCATTTATAATATTAATATATAATATATAGGTATATACTAGCTGATGCCCGCGGCTTGCCGCCGCGTGGATGTCGGTTATTTTATACTAAAACCTTCCTCGGCTTCCTCGAGAACCACTCTATCCATTGGTGAAAACAGCATGAAAATCGGTGCAGCAGTTTTTGAGTTTATCGCGAACAGAAAGACAGATAGACGCGGCGGAGGACTTTGTTTTATAATATGTAAGGAAGGATATAAATATAATAAAATAAATAACATAGTTAGGATGTTAATTACAACATGTTATGCTTTACTACACAGACACCCAACTTCAGAAAAACTATCAAAACTCAAAATTGTATTGTGTTTAAAACATTCTCTTTGTAAAGTTTTATTATGAATTTAATTACGAAATAAGTATTCCGAGTTCGCATTTCGTTTGTTGATCTCGCGAAAATTACATTTTTTACGAGGTCTTAATATTTTAACAAATTAATTATTGTTTGGAACGAGTTTTTAGGTTTCTGAATCGATATTATTAAGAAGGCTTTGTTTATGTGGTTGCAATTCTGTCGAGCGAAACATACTTAGAACGGTTATTTACGGAAGTAGAAACCTGTTAGAAAAATCCTTAGCAGCCTTTTTTACCCGGACTGCCAAGGAAGGGTTATTTTATGTAATTTTTCAACTTTTATTTATTTATTAAAGAACAGCATATACATTCAACATTTCTTAAAGAAAAATACTAATAATTAGGAAAGTTATTGCTGCTAATGTATACACAAATTAAAGGTTATATGGGCATCTATGAGAAATACCTCGAGTGCTAAATGCCAAGGAGCGCGTGAACATACGTTGTATACGTTCAATGCGTTGAGAGTGAACAGTATAAGACGGGTTCCACGCTGTACATGCGTATTCTAAGTTACTTTTCACTAGCGTCTTGAATAGAAGCAACCTAGTTTGCGGTCGCCTGAAACAGTTGGCGTTACGTTTAAGGAAACCAAGCATCTGAGCAAATTTTTTAACTACGGTGTCAATGTGGGATGTGAATTGCAGTTTGCTATCTATTGTAACTCCTAGATCTTTGATTTCATTTACTGATTCTAGTTTGGTGTTGTTGAGCGTATATTCAAATATCACTGGATTTTTCTTTCGAGTAAAAGTGATTTTGATGACATTTAGTAGCGTTAAGGATCATTAAGTTATCCGTAACACCAGGGGTTAATATTTTCAATATCATTTTGTATTTGAGTTGCATCATCAAGGGATTTGACTGTTTTATAAATCTTAAGATCATCGGCGTACAAGGAGTAATTACAAAATTTAATTTCCAGAGTGAGAACGTTGATGAATATCAAAAAGAGTACCGGACCTAAGTAGGACCCTTGTGGAACTCCAAATTCGGCATAGTACGATCGGGACTCAAATCCACCAACTGCAACTAACTTTAAAAGCCATAACGCGAATTGTTGTGAATCTGAACGCGTGATTGCGTTTTCCCTTCAAAAAGTGGCATTATATGCACGCGACCGACCACGTAGTCCTGGGACGATCGCTTTTAAATAGGATGCGGCTATCATCATCAGTCTATATCAGTCCACTGCTGGACATAGGCCTCTCCAATTGTACGCCATTCAGCTCGATTCTTGGCAACTCTCATCCAGCTGCTACCAGTCACCCTGCCAAGATCGTCGCTCCACCTAGCCTGAGGGCGTCCTACCTTACGTTTTCCGATTCGCGGTTTCCATTTAAGAACACGTCTACCCCATAGGTTCTACGGCTAATATGGATGGCCAATGCCATTACGATACATTGGATGCGGCTATATGCGTCTTGAATCCTCGTCTGCTAATGTCATTACCTCTACTTACTTCTATTCTGAGACACGAGATTAAATACAGACATCTTTGTCACGTGGTGTTAAACCCACTTGAAGCTAATCTTTCAGTCGAACAGACGTTATAAATATATCTACCAGCTACTATATTCTCTTCATAGCGGTTAAGAAGTGGAATCTTACTCGAGTGGAGTGTATACAGTTTTGAAGACGAGTACCCTTCAGTGGAGTGGAAAGCTTAGGAACGTCGAGTGGAGAAATCCGTCGTGATGGGAGATACGGTTTGCGGTGAATGAGTTGACTTTAGCTAAGCTTTTTGAATTTAGAATTTTATTTAAAAAAAATAGATAAAGTATTTAGAAAACTAAATAGAGTCACCTAATTAATACAAGATGAAAAAGGTTTAAAAAAAAGTACATTTTGTTACCTTTAATAGGTATGTTACAATGTAGCAGCTACGTATACTTAATGAAATTTTTAGAAAATAAAAGAAAATACACTTTTACGTGTCAAAAGAAATAGTAAATTTCCTTACCTACTATCATGTACTCTAAACCAAAAACAGTAAATATAGAAAAGAAAAACATTAAAAAAATAACAAGAACTAGGTAATACCTATCCGTGATGATACCTATCCATTAGTAAAAATATCCCGTGTGTATTTTGTCGCATTTTTTAACATTTATTAAGGTCTTTCAGTGTAATTACTTTACCTCACGTTAGTTTGAACTTAGACGAACTTCATTATCACAGACTTTCCTTTGAACACTATCGGGTCCTAAAAGAAACTTCGTAATAAAGGAACATTTTTATTTTTTACTGTTCACCTCTCAACACACCTGCATTATTAAGGCTTCAGTCCTTCTTTCTTGAATTTCATGAATAAATTTCGCTAGAAAAGGTATTCCCGGAATAATTCAATGTATTGTCCGTCTTTGTTTTGTTATAACAACATCTCTTAACGTTGTAGCAACAAAATAATGTATTTTTATTCTACCTTGCCTTTGCTACGTTTGGTTACACTCTGCAGCATAACATTGGGTTTCCTGTCGTAACACACATGTTTCCATGGCGTAGCACCACCAGTTTTGTGTAGTACCACAAATAGGGCGGTCGCGCATGACGACTTATTGTAGCGATTCAGTAGCGCGTG
This sequence comes from Lithophane semibrunnea, assembly GCA_947363905.1. NCBI lineage: Eukaryota > Metazoa > Arthropoda > Insecta > Lepidoptera > Noctuidae > Lithophane > Lithophane semibrunnea. The sequence continues at coordinate 5,642,816 of OX376200.1, read as the reverse complement.
TCGTTAACACGCGTCTGCATCGCTAAGTACTGTGTTTGCAACGCGCGACAGCGATTCAGTAGCGATACAATCGCATAGTATCGATTCTGCATGCAAACGCGCGACTGTATTGATTCAGCATCGCTACTAACGCGCGTCTATTTCAGATGACATGGGGTTAAGGAAGGGTGAGGGGTGCCACGGCTGAGAAGGCATACTACACAGTCATCCCAGCGTACGACTGTATTGGAACTGCATCACGTCGGTATGAATTGTGCATCGCAACTGTATCGATGCCTAATCACGGCTGTATTGCGATACTTACGACGCAGATTCGGCGGTACAGGATTGCAACTGCATCGCTCGCTGCAAAAAGCCGCCGTGGGCGACACTATGGGTGACACGAATTTGGTTATACCGCGTAGCGCAACATTTGCATGGTAACATCGCGTATTACGTAGCACTATATTTTACACCAACATGTCCCTAATGAAGAGGAGCTCGTGGCTAAGTAATAACAGCCGCACGGGTCGATCCATTAGGTTAAGCTACGCTTGCCGGGGCTGGTCCGTGGATGGGTGACCATCTTTACACATCGAGACTCCTCCGTGCCTCGGAAAGCACGCTAAGCCGTTAGTCCCGGCCGTCATTTGTGGATCTTTGACAGTCGTTACGAGTCGTCAGAAGCCCGAAAGTCTGACAACCAGTCTTGCCAAGGGGTATCATATTACCCAATTACTGTTTTGTGGAGGTCAGATAGGCAGTCGCTCCATTTAAAATACTGGTATTCAGCTGCATCCGGTTAGACTGGAAGCCGACCCCAACATAGTTGGGAAAAGGCTAGGCCGATGATGATGTCCCGAATGAAGATACTGAAACCGGAAAAAAATCGGATCTAAAATAAGAATACAGCCGAGATAGACGTAAATTGAAACGGAGTTGTATGTCAACGGTCAACGTATTGGTCCCGTGTGTGTGTCACCCGAGCCATTGCGGCCGCCCGTCTAACACTCGACACTGAAAATATTATACAGAATTGGCTACGATTTATTTATTTTTCCATACGGTGCATTTTGTTACAGGAAAATAGCCTTTTACACATAACATCAAGGCTGTAATCCCCGATGGGTTAGGCAGAGGTGTACCTCACCTTTCGCGAGCCTATTGCCATCGGAGCACAAATGCAGACTCCGGGCTGCTACTGAGAATATACTGATGGAAAAACCCAATAACACTTTGCCTGACCTGGGAATGGAACCCAGGACCTCATGCTGATGAGTAGCACTGCCGACCAAGTGACTAACGACGCAATCTTGTTTTTATTAAACTGGATAGATAGATTTGATTATGTTAGTAAAATGTTAGAGAATAATATTTATTTTTATAAAATATACAAGGTGGAGACGACAATACGACAAAAAATGAAACTACGTATATCTAATGACGTTCTCGGTCTACATACAAAAAATTAATCAAATATATCCAATAGTTTAGTTACGATAGCTAGTCAAAGATCGGCAAATCCCATACTTGGTCCATCACTACTATTTAGTTTGTTTGAAAAAAATACTTTTTTAATTTCCATGTTAGGATTTATTTGATAGTTCCAAAATACTCTTAGGCATCAGTATTGCCAGTGTTTTCATTTATTGTTGTATTGTAGTCTCCACATTGTATATTATTCTAATTCTTGACTATTCATTCTACTTTGGGGGCCTAAATCGGCAACATTAGCAATTCCTCTAATTCATTTCCTGAATCCCAGCTGTCATTAGTAATTCCTCTAATTTGACACAAAAGCAATTCATAATTTGTGGACCATTTTACGAATCCCCATAGAAAACTGTCAAACAGATGAATTATTTCGTAATATGAATTACACGCAGATCATATTATGAATTGTCAGTTTGTGACATTGTACGATGATTCATAATATTTTCATAGTATGATTCTGCTCAAGTGACCGTTTTAAGCCCCCAGCAGGCGTAGCATGGCGCTTTCTATCTCTACGAAGAATAGACATAGCTTTTTTTCTATACAAAGTGACAGTTCGTTTCTTCATTTTTGACATCGCACCATAGAAATCCTTCTACAATTTGTCATTTTGTCTTTCATTTCTAACGATCTTTGTCTAGGTCTTTTTGTAGGTAGACTATTTCGGAAGAAAGTTTTTTATCTTACTGTCAAAATTACACTGAGAACCGATAAATCCTATCACAAAACAAAGAATTCTGAGTCGAATTATGTAAAAGAGTGAATTTCGTAATAAGTGCAGTTGACTCTTTCTATTTTGCTGCCGTCGTACTGTCTACAGGAAACGTCATTTTTGTCTACGCTTCCGTCGACAAAACGGTGCTCATGCTACGCCTGCTGCACTGCCAAAATAGACAGTAACCCAAACATATTCCTTGTGTAATATAATGAGTCATAACTTGGCAGTCGGAAAGGTGTTTTTATTAGCGTGTGGTTCGTGTAGGTAGTTTCTGCTACCAATTTAATCCTACCTTTTAATGCCTTTACTTCACCCTGGGGAAGAGGTCTATTTTAAGCCCAAAATTCACAAGGCCAATCTACCTTTTACAGGAAACCGTACAAGACAATATAATTAACAGGCAAAGTGAGAAAAAAACTCATACATAATTAATGTTATTTTTTCCTTTTTATTGTAGAAACCTTTTATAGAAAGTATTATGGTTTTAATTCTGATGGCCGTAAGAAGTAATCGTTTTTGGTCGCGGTTAAAGTGGTTTTTTTTTGTATTTTAGAAGAAATGAAATGAGGAATGTTGGTATCTTTGATATTGGTCTTTGGCATCTTTTGAGAAACGATTATCTAGGCTATTTGGGCTTTTAGACATAGCCGTCAACACCCATCACATAGCCGTTAACTACGCATTCTGTACATCAAAAGTAACATTGCACAAAAATAAGTGCTGGGAAACGACTTTTATTTTTGGTGTGAAAAATCGCTGTTTACGATATTGTGTTTATGGGCGCAAGCATCGCTTCAGGGTTCGTGGTGTATTTAAAATTAAGTTGTAGCATTTAAAACTTGCTTTCTGAAGGTAAGACTGGTTGTCAGACTTTCGGGCTTCTGACGACCGTAACGACTGTCAAAGATCCACAAATGACAGCCGGGACCACCGGCTTAACGTGCTGTCCGAGGCACGGAGGAGTCTCGATATGTAAAGATAGTCACCCATCCATGGACCAACCCCGGCAAGCGTAGCTTAACCTGACGAATCGATCCGTGCGGCTGTTATTACTTAGCCACGAGCTCCTCGAATTCGTTTTATACTATGTAGATTATAAATTGGTAGGTATAGCAAACGTTTCTGCAGTTCCTAATCTCTAACGTGAGTAATCTGTGCGATTTTGTTCACATAGTAACAATATTTTGTAGCTTATGAGATTTTTACAATACTCTTCATGAGAACAATCATAATTATTGTATAATTAACCTGAATCATTCCTTGTCCGCACGTCGTCCTGTGGCAAACCCTCACTCTCGCCCGTGACGTAATCTCAAATATTTTCATTTTACATTTCAGAAATACAGTCAACCGTTATACTTAAACATCGAGATTAGCTTCAGTTAAACGATTTAGACAGGAAGGCTTTAAAATAAATCCTCTTTAATTTAATCGTATCTAAATTAGTCCTCTACATATTACTTATTTAGTTTATAGGATTATCGAGAATCCCTATAAATGAGCACATGTTTATGGAATTTTCTGGCTCTGATTTTTTTGTGGTTGAAAGGTTATGGAATGTTGTATTTTTGTGAATCATGTTGTAGGTAATTGTAAGTGCGTAAGCTCTGCTTTTTTGTCGAGTTTATATTGTCAACTGTAGTCTTAGTGCGAATTTCTCCATTGACACTGCAAGAACAGTCAGTGTCAATATTTGACACTGACTGCTCTTGAAAATAGAGAGAAAATAATGCCTGAATGGCAATTCCCCTGTTTTTAAGAACGTTCTCATTTGTATCTCATTCGCTATCTGTCAAAAATAAAATCAATTTACTAACATTTTTGACAAGTTTGATAGATTGCGACTGGAATGTGAACGTGTTAGAAGTACGAGAAATTGATGGCCTTCTGAATTCAAACATCAATGCCTATTTGTATCTTCAAGTCGGTAGCTACCAATGTATAGATAGCTATTCATATTCAGGTGTCTATGTCACTGAATAATATCGGGGTCAGGGTAAAGCCGATACTGTCAACGTCGCTTCCGATCGCTGCGATATCAACGGTCACAATAAAATTAATTAAACGCTGTGTTTTCAGCAAACGACCCGCTGCCACCGCCGTCATCAAATTACTGACTGATCAATATGTTTGTATTTAGAACATTATATTTAAAGTAACTGGTTGCAATACAGTATTGCCAATTTTCCGTATAATTAGTTGTGGTTTTGTATGTCAATGACAATGACAAACCAGAATGAAGGCTTTGTTTTGGTTTCAGGAAATAATCATAACTATTAATGTTTTGTTTTTGCTGTGCTTTTGACGATGTAAAAATAATCACAACACTCTATGAATAATTAAACAAAATTATAGTAGTCAGAATAATTTGTCGCTATAAATGACTTGAAACTTGAGGTAACACTTACAAAAGTTTTAGCAAAAAGTACGCAAAAAGATTTATATCTGTAAAAGTAGACGTTTACAAAATAATGTTTATGAATTTCCTTTTTTCCTCACTAATTCAGTCAGGTTTTTAATCTCGTGGACTAATTTAACAGGTGCAAATGTCAAACTCCAAATTGAAAAAAACAAACAACAATCACTTGAAGTATCAAATTAGTTTACGGGATTAAAAACTTTAATTATAAAATGAACAATGCAAATTCTATTTCCCAGCCATAAATGCTCTAACACTTTGCTGTGTTTGCCCATTTGCCGTGTTTATATTTGCACACATGGTTTCCATTCGTAGGCTTTTCAGGTCATCGTCGAGCGACACGGTCGACTATTGTTCCTATTTCGACGAATTGACATTTTTCACCTGGATAAACTACGTGGAACGAATTTAGCTCGATTGAATGTGACACAACCATTGTTTCTATTCTATTTTAAAATAATAGAATTGTGGAATGGTATGTAAGTATACATTGTATACAGAAGTAGTACCATCTGATAAAAACAACACGCTTAGTAAAGCGTGGGCTAGTGACTAATTTTTACTGGTGATGTGCGAGTCGAGTAACTCGAATCGAATCCTAAACGAGTGAAATCGGGTTTAGTTTTTATCAACTTGGTCGATCGATCGTGATCTACTGCTGCCTGCACGTCGTAGCATCCCACGAGACACGCCCCATTACCCGCGCCCGTACAAACAAAGACACCAAGTCAACTCGAGTTGCGAATCGACTCGAGTAGCCATATCAACATTACCCCGGAAAGCTAGCCTCGAGGCAAGCTCGCCTTTTCCAATGGTTGCCACCTTGGGCCCTTGACATTTTTTACTTCGAATACAGAACCCCCTTTTTTGAACTCTTTTTAAAGCACAGCTACCTTTAACTCTTCAAATCTACTTTTGTGTCAATAAACAGCCTCTAAATCATCAGAGTATGAGATTTCTTTCTAAAATTAGGTGCAATACCTATGCCCTAGATTTCTGTTCCCCAGAAAATAAAATAAGTATGAACCAGTCAGAAGATACCGGGATGATTGCTACGGAAATACGGATCCACGGAGATTACTCTTTGCAGAAAAAAATAACAAGATCGTGCTAAAATGTGATCATTATTTTATTTTATACCTCTACATTTTGTAGAATACCTAGTAGGATTATTATCTTAATGAATAATTCCTGACATGCGAATAATCTGCTGAATTCACTTTCTATTGAATGTACCAGTTTTTCCGAGTTTTCATGAACTTTTATCTTTTCATGTCGTTGTTGATCTGCTAAAGTGTCTCTAATTCATATAAAGTATTTGAATTTCACAGAATACAATTATGACAATCGTAGCTTTTTATTTTATTTTGCTGCAATTGTGCTTTTCTATCATTATTTTATGATCTTCTAACCAGGAGACCATTCTGAAGAAAAACAAGTTTAATTCTTAATACCTGCAGTTATTGTTTATCCAAAAGTAGCCCGGTAGATATCTGCCAAACAGATAATATTTATATTTTGGGTACAATAAAAGTTAGGTACCTACTGTTGTTTGGTAGCAGTGGTGGCCTAATGGTAATGGCCGCGACTTACAGGTTGTACGTCATAGGTTCGAACCCAGGCAGGCGCTTTACTTTGTGTAAATTATTTCAACACCACTGCTCTCAAAACGGTGAAGGAAAACATCTTGAGGAAACCGGCATGTCCTGGAAGGCATGGTAGATTACGGCCCACACCCTCTCACCGAGAGGAGGCCTGTATCCCAGCAGTGGGAATATTATATGCTGATTAGGTATATACTGTTGTTCGGTGTTATGTGGTTAGAAAAACCAACAGTACCTATTATCTTCTCACAGGCCACAGCTTTTATAGTAACCCTTCCCCGAATGTGCTCGGTCGGTACCTACTAATCGAATCTGACACGAGCGTATGTATATTACTACCTATCGACGTATGACTGTAAAGTCAACACTGAGACTAATTTACATGTTAGCTGTTCGAAACGACCCAGCTCTCGAGTAGGTATGTACATACCCTACACACGGCTACACATCACGCTATACATTTCCAGTTAATGCTGATCTCGCATTGGATTTCCGAGGTCAGATTATACTGGAAATGTATAGCTTGATGTGTAGCCGTGTGTATTAACAGTTAATTCCTACATTAGCTTGGTCTGCTAGACAGTTTGGCAGTTTATCCTGGCAGGGGTACGAAATGTCAATGCCTACATAGAGACCGCAGTAAAATTTTAGTTGTTTTAATCCTTTTAAGGGGTCATTGTACTCATCATTATGAACAACTTTCACTATGGGAACAACCGTAAAGCGCGAAAAAAAATCAGCTATTCTCTATTGACGAGCTATTTGACGAGCTATGCTATCATAAATGTAGGGAACAGCTGTTTTTTTTTCGACGGAAACGGTGGATTTAAACGGCTAAAATTTCACCCTATATAAATTGGATTGAATCTGCACGGGTATATAATTTTTTTTTTTAATTTTATATGATATCCTATTTTAGTAATAAATTCAAAGTAATCAAGATTTCTTCTAGAGAGTCTATGAATGATAGGCTGAAGAATGATATGTGATAATGTAACGTTTGGTCATGTTGAGACGATGAACTAACAAAAGGTATTGATAAGGCAGATGTGATTGGAAACGCCGGGAAGAGACGCCCTAGTAGAACGTAGTGACCTAACTGGTAACGTTCTTTAGAAGGGTCAGATGCGTAGTACTCGCAACCGGTCAAATATCTGAACGTAAACGAAGCAAAAGGAGTATGTAAGGATCGATCGTAGCAGGTGGTGTTCAATAGTTTCTGCCTACCACCGTGGTAAGAAGGCGTGCAGTACTACTTGTAACAATGTTAGGACTATTGTAATATCGTATACTTTTACAATCTTTGTAAATATGTGAGCACCATGTATCTGGTAATTAATTTATTCATTATTGCTCCATTTATAATTCTTTTTACCTTTCGTAGTACAGTAATCTTATTGTAGGTGCATCGTCTTCACATATAATTATATAATTAATGTATACAAAATATTGTAAAACATTTTTAAAAGAGTAACGATGGAGTTTCTTGCCCATTCTTCTCCATACGAAAACTACCTTTTGGAAGGGGCAACTAGAATCAATTCTATTTCTTTGTTTGACGTTCAAAAGTGCCATATATGTGCCTATTTGAAATAAATTATTTGACTTTGACTTTAGGCAACCAAAAAAAAATCTTCACTCGATTTCATCCGAAAACATACGTGATTTTAAAAACTTGCACCCTCCTACGAGCCGAGCTACGGCGTAGGTCTCATTCTACGGGCGCCTGATAAGCCAATCACCGATCACGAGAACTGACATAGAGCCTAAGCCCAACTTAGGTTTCCTAGAAGAGCGGTGGGTGCCACATAGCGTCCGCAATTTACCGGTGAATGAAATCAAATCACTGAAACGTTATTTATGAAAATAAGTTTGTGTGTTTTCCTAGAAAACTCGATTCAACCGTGGTGCCATAATTTTCATGACGGCCGTCACTGTGGTCGTTATGTGGCGGCTACCGTTTTCTAGGAAAAGAACGTCAGATCAAAACAAAAATGTAAAACGTAGTAAATACAAAGAAAAAGCGCAGCGCTCAGGGAGCAAAATATTTTGTACTACAGATTTCTAATATACTTCCCGAGAATCAACCTGAAATATCGCCTAAGCCTCTTACAACGGCTTTGCTGCATCATACTACCAATTTAATGAGCTTCGTTATATTGCATCCACTTGATCCGTTCAGCTCGAGTTTTTGCTAGAGTGCGTTGTTTTCGTTTTACGGACAGCGTTGATAATAGGTAATACTTTGATACCGTATCTTGATCATAGTGGCCATTGTTTGTAAGTATTTGCTAATGAACGAGAATTTTTGTCTAATCGTCTCGGCACGATTGCATAGATACTTATCTATACAGGGTGTCAGGGTAAACACCGTTGTCACTCAAACCACGGGGATTTGCCATATAAAAAAAAATGACCGAGTAACAACAAATAAAAACGTTATTTTCATTAAAAGATTTTAAAAAGTTTATATCCGACACCGTGCTCGCTAGCGAAACAGCTGACTGACTGAGGGAGGGGTCGCGCTCGCGGCTGTTCAGGTCACGTCTCGCGCCCCCACCTGTGTTGAGACGAAAGTTCATTGCCCTAGCGCATCCCTATGCGCTAGGGCAACGGACTTGCGTCTCAACACAGATCTCATCCCTTTCACCCTTAAAAGGGTGAAATACTCTTGTGGTAAAATGTTTTTAAAAAATAATAAAAAAGTTGTAATTTTCCATTTATTTTACGTTCTATAAATGACACCAGACCACTGGTTTCAAGGATAACGGTGTTTACCCTAACATACCTGTATGTATACATAACTAGCTTCTTCTCGCGACTTTATCCGTGAGAGTATACTCGAACTCGGCAATACTGCAGCTTCCATTCCTTAGTTCTGAAGATTATCCACTACATTCTACATGCAAACTCATATTTTACCTGTTTATAATAATATGTGTAGATAATAAAATCATAGCAAAGATAAAACTACATAATATCATTCAAAAAGATAAAGTTACACCTTAATTAACTAAGCTAAAGTTACACCTTATTGATCCGCCCCATCTTACAAAAAAAAAAGTTCAATACCTACTTGTTTTTCTCTTTTCAGTTGATAAATGTTTTTACAGTCGGGTTTATATTTTTTTAATAATTTGATTTATTCAAGCTGTTTAGTTTTACTAATTTAATTATTTCGAATTGACTCATTAAACCTTCCCCTCCCTTTTTTTTGTATTTTCAGATAAAATATACAAGAATTATATAGCCTATGTCACGCCACAATTAATACGAACATAACGACACTTCGTAGGTTAAAATCCATCAAAGCCTAAACAGCGTTTACAGAGCGTGCCAAAGAAATAGACATACATACATACTCTCGAATAACATTACCCTCCTTCTGGGGCAGTCGGGTAAAAACTAGAGTAAAAACTACATTGTGGTCGTTATTTTGAAAAGAGATGCATAATTTACTTTCCATTGTAATGGCATCACAAACGAACATGAATGTTTCATGAAAAAACCTTTATTTGAATACAAAATACGAACTTGAAAGCTTTACGTTGTAATGTGTGGTTGTGAGTTTTATACATTTTAGTATACATTGTTTATTTTTTTTATACATTTTAGTATACAATGTGTAATAAACACCCACCCATAACTAAATCCCAAATGGATCTCAAGCCGTTACCCCAATATCATAATCTCTAACTGTCTATTATTACCACATAATTACAGTATTTCAAGGATTAGGGAAATAAGATGAAACACCAAGATATTTCGTCAGTCATTTATATTTCTTTGCCAACATCATATTCAATATTCTACACCATACCATCACATCTCCTATTCCCCACATAATATCACTATTTAGTTAATATTCCAATATTTATGATAAAACTAACAGGTTACCTTAATTTACAGTAGATCTCCAAGTATTCCATGCCGATCCATATTTTAAACTGACACAGCCACTAACACGTCCTACCGTCATGAGCGCCCGACCCAGAAGCCCGTTATCGCGCCATTTTACCATATCCAATCTTTCGGTGTTGCCAGTACAATATCCATAAATTACCTATTAATAAATTGAAACCTAACAAATGTTTATTTTTTTTGTGCTTTTGGTGGGCTTTGCGTAACTAATGTAGAAATTGGTTATGTAGTCTAATCACTGATGTTTATTCACTTTAAAAACAATATAATTATCATACAACTAACTATTATTTAACTAATAAAAGCCTAAATAAAATTAACTATACAAACATGTTATGTATGTACAATTATATAACAAAATTAAAAAGAAAAAATAAAGGGGCTCATTGGGCATCAAAGAATTCGTCCGCATCGCTGTCAATGGGAAAGGTGCCCAAAAAGCTGGCAGCATTTCCACGTTGAAAGGCAATGCCGATTCTTTGGGCTAAAAAAAAATCAAGTAATAAAAACTAAAACCCAACTACAAGACACCACAGACAGACAAATTAAAAATCCGGAGTCACACGTAATCTGTTCGATTTTTTTTAATTTTTATTTATTCAGCCCTAACACGTGTGACTCCGGATTTTTAATTTGTCTGTCTGTGGTGTCTTGTTTTTACCTTTTAAGTCGTAGTTGAATTTTAGTTTGTATTACTTGATTTTTTTAATTACTTGATTTAAAAAAAAAATCTTTTGGGGTTATATATATTTCTGAAATGTGCTCATTAAGCCCTTTCATTTGATACCCAGCATGGTACAATTAAACCATTTTTTTTTCAAGTTCCTCACTTTATGTCCTCTAGAGGGCGCCATTTTTAATTTAATGTGACTTCACATAGCCTATAACCAGCGGACAATAACGACGCTTCTAACGATACCTCATTTGTCAAATTGTGATAAGTGGTTTGGAAGATAGGAGGGAACAGATGAACATCATACATACATACATACCAGTCAAAATCATAACCCTCCTTTTTTCTTCGCCGTAGTCGGGTAAAAAAGGCCCAAAAACTGAGCAATTCAAAAAAAAAATCACTTATGTAGGTAATTAGGTTTGGTTGGATAGATGAATGTGCGTAGGAAGTCTTGAGGATAGTAAATAATGTTCGACTCTCTCTTGAATCCTAACTAATATTATAAATACGAAAATGAGCTTGTTTGTTATGCTTTCACAGTAAAACGGCTGAACGGATTTGGATGAAATTTGGCTCAAGGGTAGACCATGACCTGGAATAGGACATAGGATACTTTAGGATTTTTATCCGATATTCCCACGAGATAAAGACTTGCGCAGGTGAAATCGCAGTGCGTAGCTAGGTATCGAGTTTTACGCGGATGAAACCGCGAGGCGCAGCTAGTTATCCATAATCACAAGTACTATAGGCACACAGTTACACACAATATTGCTTCAGAGGTGTAATTGGTTAGTTAGTCAGTTATTAAGTTTACATAAACTTAGGAGGCACACAAGTAAGGTAAGTACAACAGGCTGGTGTTCGCAGCTCCACTTCCAAGCTCGTAATTTGCGTACAAATGTGTTATATAAGAAGGAAAAGCCTTTATTTATGAAAATACAAAAGTAAATTATTATTTGATGCGATGATAATTATAAGTACTTACAGTTGTTTCAAACAAGAGTGTTTAATAATTTGAAAGATTTTTTTTCAAAGAGTGCTTTTAATCAAATAGTTCCTTCGCTGTAATGTGGGATCCAAAGTTAAATTTAAAAAAAAACGGCCCTTTTATGTAGAGCCCTGGTGGCATAGCGCATATATTCGTATTGGTCCTACAACAATGGAGCCAACTATATGGCTTATGAACTATTTGATGAAAGGCAGTCTACTCACCGTACGGATAATATTTTCAACTCGATTTAAAAATAGAAGGTTCTCCCGTAATCGAATAATGAAATAATGACAGTTATGAATAACATGTCAATTGAGTTTGACACCGCGCCGTAACTTTACGCGGGAAAAGTCACGGATCGTTTAATGGCGCCTGCCGCCATTTTCATACAACGTCGAGATGTAGGCTGTAATAAAACGAAATTTTACGATGCTATCGTAGGGACCTCGCCAACTGAGCTACAATTGGGTTAATATACCGGTAAGACTGATAGATTTATTATTAGCTAATTTATTCGATGAATAATCAACGACTTTCGATTTATAGTTCGGGCAATTGTTGATTGAAGTTATTCTGAAGCAGTTAGTATGTTTGTAATACATATTTATTATGTCATTTGGCTGAATTGATTGTTCTATGAGTGTATTCCCGTTCGTCCCACTGGCGTCGTCCCACTGGTGGAACGAACGGGAATTTAATAAATTATATTCCCGCTCGTCCCACTTACTTTCTCAGTGGGGCAAACGGGAATGATTGAGTAATTTTGTTTTTAATTCCCGTTGGTCCCACTGAACAATTTGAATCTGGTTGTTTTTCAATTATACACTTATTTATCCTAATTAATACTATAAATGCGAAAGTGAGTTTGTTTGTTTATTTGCTAGGTACACTTTCTCGCTAAATCGGCTGAATGCTCTTTTAAATCCTTCCTCCCTGGTTGATGGAGTATATTATGAAAAGTTTTCGATTAATGCTATTGACGATCGGAATGTTGTGTAAGTTTATGTGACGAGTCGTAAAAGGATTAGGGGATTCATTGATAAATCATATTTATTTATGTAAGTATGTTTGTAGGTTTTAACTTTTGCACAATACAATAATTATTTTTAAACTGAATGAGGTCTCTCACAACTCTGAGAAGAAATTCCGAATCAAACTCAGAGTTGTTTTGACAAACGGTAAAGTGCGTTTCATCACATAGATAAACATTTAAATTCAACTAAGGAGCCAAAATTACGGCAAAAGAGCTATTTGATGAAATGCACTCTAGCAGGGATAATCGCAGAATAACAATGACATGTCGATTTACCGATAAAGTATATACATCGGATTAAAAATAAAACCACAAGATGTCTTACATTTGTTATTTAATTAATCACTAATACATAATTTAAATTAACACAGACATAAAACAACAGCTCATTGACTAGAATAACAATTCGTATTTACTTTATTTTAAACATTTATCATCGAACAACGACATTTAAATCTTTTGTTTATAAATATTTTTTACACTCTATGTCTACATCACGTTTCTAGAACATCGCGAAAACAATATGCTGTCATCCATTAATTAAAATGATTCATTACATGGAAATTGGAGATCTCAAAATCGCACAATTTTATGACTATTTCGAAAAAAAAAATTGTAAATAGTTATTGCGATTCCGTTGCAAGTAAGGAAACCTGGATCTCTATAGCAAAAGAATTTATTAGAGACTTTATGGAAAAAGGATATTTATAAAAAAATGTAGAAAATAAATAATTTAAGTGCCATCATCATTAATTTTTCACGAAGCAGACATGCTGTCCACAGAAAATGTCTGGTTTTTTTTCCGGTTGAACTTCAAATAGAATTAAATATTCAAGAATTTTATTTTTTAATGTTGCTTGCCTTTACATAATTTTATGGGTATGTGCCGACATTTTGACTACAGTCAGGCCGTCGAAAGAATGCGTTCCTGACACCTTTCAGTTGGACAATTTCTAGTAACTATAAGGATCAAATTTGCAACATATTCGTTAGTATGAAACTGACAGTGGTCAAGAACGCATGCTCTCGACGGCCGGACCATTGTTGGGACCGGTTTCGGTTTACTGATTGTTTCTTCCCTCATACATATTATTATTGTAAGTATATAATGGTACCTCAATACAGAAATACTTGTTTAGTTCTCTGAGAACAACGTTATTACACATCCATATAAATAAATATGTACATATTATTGTAGATAAATAATTTTACTAAATTCTTACGAGTAGGTTCAACAGTGGATTCTCATATTATAACATTTCAAAAATACATAATATATTTCTTAGCTCCATAATAACACTTTGAATTTATTTATTGGCCTCAACTTTCAATAAGCGTAGTACATATTACGAGGACTAGTATTTTATGTAAGTATAAATATTTCCTGCCTTAAAATATAATAAGTAAATGAGAAGGGTCGACTTTCGGCAAAAGTACAAACCTATTTTCTTCAGGAAACTACGTAAATATTTTTTCAAAGATAATAGGTACAATTTAGTTTTCTTTAATGAGAAACATTTATATACAAATAATTTACAAAGTCTTGAATAAAAATTCTATAAAACAGCGCAAACGAAAGTTTTGTTAGGCCTTAGTATTAAGGGTGGGTGTAATCAAACTGATCTGGATTAAAACAATGGTAGGTTAGGTACCAAGTGTCCGTAAATAGGCTATGTACATATTTCGTTCTGAAATTCCTTTCACAATACATCCCCTGAGGCAGAAAAGAATATTGGCTGAAATAATATTGAATATCTTCATGAAATGTAATAAACCATGCGGCGAAGAAAATAGTATTTGTGTAAAGGCTGGATTACACCGAACTTATAAGAAAAGATCAAGCTTTTATTGATTTAAAGGCTCCCACGAACAGGCGCGACGTGAATTTAACAAAACAATTTCTGAGAAAACTTTACGGCGAACAATGCGGCGGCGGCGGCGGCGGCGTCGCGTCGCGACAAATCGCGCCAGTATGTAAGAGCCTTTACAGAATTTCAGGGAGGTAAGCATTATGTTTTTACATAAACATAATTTGAAGATCCTCTTTGAGACATCAGTTTTTTTTTATCAAATCAATGCGCTACAGAATTCACAGGAGTTTCCAACTTGGACGGCTGCGATGTGTAAAAGCGTTGCATTTGTAAACTATCACTTAGCAAACCTACTGTGCACTCAACTCAACCGACCTAGGCCTAGGCTAAGGCAGCCAGGTCAAACGACACGCGAAATATTCTTCATCCTATGCCTCCGCCTCCGCAAGTGCGGAACTTCTTTTAAGGAAAGTTTTTTGCGGAGTTATAACGGAGCCTTGTTTACGTCAACGCGCGAGGAGCGACCCAGGGCGACGCACCGCGCTGTTGATTCTTGCGCACGAAATGGTCAGAATAATAATAATTGTGCTTGTGCAGAGGCCAAGCGGGTAGGAGTGGGGATGATACATGTATCAACTTGTACATAGTAAACTTAACTGCACGCGTAGCATGAACACCGTAGAAACGGGTTTTGTCGACGGAAGAATAGACAAAATGACAGATAAACAATCACAAGTTCACAATCTGTCATTTTGTCTATTATTCCGTCGACAAAACCCATGGTCTATATGATGATATTTTAAGACTTTTGACATTAGGTAGATTTTATTTCATAAAATATAAATGCAATCATTCTAGGGCAGTCGGGTAATAAAAAAATATTGATATTTTTCCCCATCTCCGCTTCCACCTCCGTTAACCTCCGGATCCGCACAGGTCAAGCTCTTCACCTCCTCCGTTACAACTCTAATTTATACACAGTCGCCTGACTCGCCTGTGATTTGACAAGCAATTGCACATCTATACACCTACCTATAAGCCTCTGACCTTGGTCTTCACTTATCGCATCTGAACCTAATTACTATAATATCATTATTTATATAAATATAATTTCAATTATTTCTAATCATCTTGTAATCTACATTTTTTATTGGCAGAAACGCAACAATGAACCTGGTTCATCGATGAAATAAATAAATGCTGCCGAAGTTATATTTATGAATATAACACGCGGCTCATTCAACTGCAATCAATCATGGGAGGTAAGCAGACTATCAAAATATATTTGGCTTCGTTTGTACGTATGTAACGAAATTGTTATATCAGTTAATATTTCTTACTTAAAAACTTTAAAAATAAATTAATTTAAAAGTAAACAGTTCATAAAAAATAAGACAACAAAATCTCATATCACACTAAACCTATGGAATATTTCGGAAATTATCATTACGATACACTAAAGTAATACTTCAGTAGGTAAAGCTAACGATATGGAGGAACCCTGTAGGAGAAATCGTACGCCTACGATACAGTTGTAAATAGTTATAGGAAACTTCATATATTTGGTCACCGTCCGAGGAGGTCGCGAGACGGGTGGACGAAGCGATTAAAAAATAACATCTCAAAACACCGAAGCAACTTGACTTCGAACCGCACACACAGTTATTGTCTTTATACACATTGCACATACATCAGCGACTACTCTAAGCTAATACCCGTTTTATAAAGCGTCGTGTTTGTCGTAAGTTCCGTTCTGTGGCCACGTGAGTAGCAGCTGCTCGTCGGCATGGCTGTCCAGGTGCACGTGCTCCGAGATGGCGGGCGAGTACGGCACGCCGCCCAGCAGCGCGCCGGACGAGCGCGACTGCTGGCGGCACAGCGGGCGCCGCGTCGGTGACTCGCTCTCGTCCGACATGGCGCGCGTCACGGTGATGCGCGGCGACTGTCGACGGCGCCGGTCGCGCGTGGTCCCCCCCATCTCCTCCAGACCCAGCGCGCGCCCCAGCACCACGTGCGGCGGCGCACGGATGATGGGTATGGCGGACGTCCTCACCGGCCGCGGTACATCCTCCTCCTGCGAGTCCTGCAGCATGTTGCAGGACGCCGCTCGCTGCGCTGGCCGCTCCGACCCCCGCGACCCCATCGCCGCCGCGTCAGATAACCTCCTAGTGGTCGGCGGTCGTATGCACCCCGAGCCCGCAGATAATGAGGGTCGCCGCGACCCGCACGCGCTAGGCGTCCTAGCTTGTATCTCCTGCGTCACTTCGCTTTTCGTCATTCGTTTTCTTCTATAATTACGAAGTGAGTCACGTAGCGCTCGACTCCTTATACCGTACAAAATACCATTGACGGGTGGTGCAGCTGCCAGCAAAGCCGCTGATAGAGCGGCTAGCGGCTGCGGCGGCACCGCTATAGCGGGCCATATCAATACGCAGTAATACGGGAAATACAAAATGGCGAGTGAACCGAGAGGTTGGAGTACTGCTGATAGAGCTCGCCGGCGTGGTGGTGGTGGAGGAGAGAAAGGATTTCTTTGATGTGTGACTGTTACTTGTGCTGAGAGGGTCACTTCGTAAATGGCCGCCGCGATCCTGTGTCGGTGGTAGCGAGCGATGCGAAGGATCTTGAGGCTGCAGAGGAGGACGAGTGCTGCCGGTAGGAGCAGCGTGAGAGCTGCGTACACGAGGCAGAAGCCGAGCGCGGCGGGGCCGGCGCCGCATTCGGGCGCGCAGCTGCCGAGCCCGGTGTTATACGCTAGCGGGGGCTGCGCGGCTGCCAGTGGAGCCAGCAAAGCCGCCATCGCCACCCAGCCACCTACCACGCAAATCATTACCTGTAAATAAATTAAGTTTGTTTAACAATGCAGCATAGCAAATATCGAGAAAACTGATGAAAATATCAACCTGCTAACAAGTTTATCTTGGGTATTCGATTTACGCCATAGCAAGTAATACACACTTTTCTAATTCTTTCGAAAAAGGAATCTTTATTAGCTTTACATAGGGTAAAGCTACATGATGTAGATTCCTTTACTATATAGACCTTCACTAAAACTACCTAACCTACCTTCTTAGCGGAAACAATGGCAGCATAATGCAGCGGTGCAGCGATGGCGGCTGCGCGGTCAGCGTGTAGGCCGCACACGGTCCACAGCTGCAGCGGATGCAGCGCATGCAGCAGAGCGCTGCAAGCACACGCGGCGCCGCCGCCGCACAGCGCTGCACCGCTTGCAAGTGCGCCTACCGCACCCAGATGCACCAACAACACTGATGACGCTGTTGCTGGCTGTGGACAAAACTGAACTTCAACTTATGGAAGATATGGTAAAGCTGCTGCAAAGGAGAACGGTGGCGAAGAAGAACTCTTCTACTGTCATCTCATCTCGTCTGTTCATTATCATCATCATCTTGACACCCAAAAGAAAAGCTGCACCACCCTAAGGTTGACTGCCTCAGGCCTCAAATAAAAAACGAAGTCCACTTCTGGACATAAGCCTCCCCTAAAAATCGCCAAACCGACCTGTCCAGCACTAGTGGAAGTTTCGGGTGCCCACTGAATTTTCAATTATAATTATTAAATAAAAAATTATTTTAAGAACACCGTGACATGCGGCAAGTTAATATATTTTTGACACCAATAGGCTAGTTGGTGGACGAGAGGTTCAATATTATCAATCTTTAAAATGTATGTATGATAATGATCGATGACGTTCAATCGATAGCTGCCAAATTGAGATGTTCAATTCATATTCTGTTCAGACTGAAGGTTAAATTATATTAAATAAATTATATAAGTAACTATGTAATTTTTTTGCTTAGCAAAACCGTTATTCATCTCGGATTGCCTCCTTTCCGAGTTACTTGCCAGGGGAAATTAATAAAGGCGGCGTTCACATTGCAGCACATTAATATCCTAGTAACACTATATCATTGAGTAAAACTACATTTTTATTATTTTCAAGCAAGTAACTAAGCGTACAGTTGACTTTAAAAGGTTTAAGCGACTAAATATGTTTGATAAAACAGTCGTTAGATTCAACAAGCTTTAAAACAAACGAAAATATTTATCAAGAAAATATTCGGCATTTTTCACCGCTGCATGTTTCACGTTGTTACAAAGCTGATTCACGTTCGTAGGAGTTTGTGTTCCTTGTTTATTTTGCGAACCTTTATTCATGTTTTGTGTTCGAGCATATATGCACTGCTTTAAAAATAATATTCTTCCATGATTGTTTCAGTGGTTATCTGGACGGTAGGAGCGCAACATGAATATCCATTTATTCTTAGCTGCAAAGCTTCAAGTATTCTCTAGAATATAATAAACCAAAGCGTTATTCGTTCTAATGCTCAACAAATAAATGAAATACTTTACAGTTTAACATTCGCATTTCTATTGTTAGAACTTATTAGAAACAGTTGAAATAGAAATAAGAAATCTAACAATTTTTTCTTAAAAATTGTTAGATTTCTTTTCAACTTGAAATACCTAAACCTGAATTGCATTACTTAAATGTTTCTGAGCTAACATTCCACATCAACAATTTAGTTAAAACAAAATATTGTACTTTGCTTTAAAAAATCCTGTAATAATATGACAATGATGGGGGCGTTATTTCCAAACATTTGTTAGCCCTAACACGTGTGACTCCGGACCTTTAATTTGTCTGTCTGTGAGTCAGTTGACTTGTTGACGTAATTGGGTTTTATTTATCTATCTGGTTTTTTTTTTTTTTTCTATGTACATTTTTGCGGATAAAATAATACTTAAATATTAGATGCGAAATTATAGTAAGTATCTCCTGATTTTGATTATGTAAATAAAAACTTTTTCCCACAATAACAACTTAATGATCTCATAAAACAGGGCTTCCTCTCTTCTACCCTTTTGCTGTGCCTTACAGGGTCCATAATGATCTAAATTATATAGTTACCACCTAAGTACACATTATGGTAAAGCAATAAAGATATTGAGTATTGAGTATTTTTATAACTTTTATCTCGATTATGATTTTGGTGCCACCCGTCTTATAGAGAAAGTTGTTTAGTTTGATGGTCTGCACCACAGCCTTAATATGAGCACACCTCTGAAGCACGCTGTATATATCAAAGTGGAGATGCGGCGGATAGCCAATCAATTTCATTTAATTAACAGACGGGAAGTGATTTACTGGTAGACTAAGCTCGTGTCTGTTCGCAGTGGATTAGCTAATCTATCATCAGCTTAATGTGCATAGTTGCTTATCGTGAGGGTATGTAGGTGGCGGAATTGATCATAAAATCATCCTTTCTAACACAGAAACAGTTGTATAAATTAATACGAAGGTTACGTGTTTCTATATTTGGATATAATCAGCCTATATTTGGATAGGATTGAAAAAGCAAATGTTACGTAAGGGTATTACGGTAGGGTAGGAATAGGAACGTTGTATATTAGTGAAGGCATGGTAGGTAATACTAGGGTTGAAAGGTGACATTTTCAAAATTTGAATTTCGCGGGCCACCACTTCGCATCCCCCTTAAGCCAGTCCAATGCAAAATTCGTGTCGTTCAGGGGGCATATCACACACTCCTATCACCTCATGAAGCAGTATTACTTTAATATTACTTCAGATTATTTTTGGGAAAGAGATGAAGCTCTACAGGACATATAGCTCCATCTCTATCCCCCACAGAAGTAAGATTAAAATAATACTGCTGTAAGAGGTGGTGGTAGGCCTCCAGTTACACATACGCCAGCCGAGTAAGCCAGTCAGATTCGGACGACAATTTCCTAAAATTAAAAAACACTTGCATCCGGCTACAGAAAGCAAGTCTTAGTAGTGGAATGGCTAACTGGCTCGGACGGGAACATGCGTTTACATGAAGCCAATCCACTGCGAGAGAGGTGGGGGAAGCTTTTGGCGCCAGAAAATTTGAAATTGTGACTTCATCACTTGATACTGTACCGAGACACATATTTAAACTGCCGGAAGCTTAGGCTCTAAAGACTTAGAAATAATAGGTATTTTCTATTGTAGCTACAAGACATGCATTTTTTGGCATTTTTAAAACGAAATGATTTAGATATTTAAGTTTAAATCATTCGGTTACGTTACGGTAGCTACATAATTATAACAATAAAAGAATTTGATAGAAGTCTACCCAGTAAACTGAAAAGAAAGTCTGTTGATAAAGTACAAAGTCCAGCTGTGTCTAAATAAAAAAGAGTAAAAAGTAAGCCATCCCGAAACCTACAAAAACCTTTTCACTTTTAACAAAATATTTTATTAATTCTTCATTCAGCCCTTTGTGCGAAGGTTGGCGAATAATATCCGCCGGTATTCGGAGCTCGCCACTGCGGGGGCCGCAGGGATCCGGAGAAACTCGCCGTTCACGTCATTCAAGACCAAATTGTAATGACGTAAAACCATTAGAAAGTCGTTGCAATGTAACTCTCCTCATTGCACAACCTAATATAACATCAAGCCTGTGTAATAGGGATGACCCTAACAGGCATGAATTCAAGATAGTATTACAATCATTACTACTATCCCACTAGATTTGGATGAAAGGCACATAAACAGTTTATAACTAACAAAAAGTAACTCAAACTCAAATTCTTTATTGCATTCATGAGTACAACAGCTGTTACATAGATAAATAAAGTAAGATCCAACATGACACCCGGTTAGGGCACGGCAACATAAAAAATTGGACAAAACAAGCATCCAGTGAGTAGGTACACTGGATTTCAAGTTTGTTAAACAGATATAATTATTATCGATAATATTACTAGTATTAGGTTTATGTAGTTATTCTAACTAATATCATGAGGTTAAATTATTTTATTTACGTGTATTAATTATTATATAGTACTAGGCTTGCATGAATTCAAGATAGTATTAAAATCGTTAGTACCTATTGTAATTTGGCAGCATTATACTTCACGAAGGGACCACGGGGAGTAAACGGCTCATAAATCAAAAAGTGAGTTTGTTTGTTGTTTGTTAAGCTGTTACGGGGCAGACCATGACCTAGGCTAGGACATAGGATACTTAATCTAAGGGATGCTTTTTATCTCGATACTTGGAATTTGAAGAAAGAAGAAAAAAATAAAGCTATTTTTAATTTCGGAAATTATCAAGACACGTACAGCTTGGCAAAAAAGAGTATGATGCGGTAACAAATGAAACTAAATATTTTATACTTTGCCGACAAGTGCTAGTAGGTTTTGAATCAGTACAAGCAGCGTTTTTAACTATTTGTAATTCTTTTACTCATTTCCCATTTGAAGTGACCTATATGCGGTAGTGGCGCCCTCATTTTTTCCAAACTCTTTTTTGCCAAGCTGTAAAGGGACCCGTGAAGATTATCTTTGGAAACATGAACAAAGTAAAAGAGGATTATTAAAATTATAATAACATTATTTTACTATTACAGCTTTGACATTATAAACGTCAAAGAAGAAGTCATTCTGTCATAACTTGTCATGCAACTTTGATGGAAGGACAACACAAATTCCTCTGTGCAAGAAATTAGAAATTGATCAGTAATATGTCCAGGAGCGATAAAATAAATGGCATGAGGAGGGAGTCGACATAGTTACTATCGACTCTTTCCAACATAACCTATTCTAAATTGTAAGTACCTATGGCAGAAGCGAACACATCCACAGCTTAATTGGAACAAGCTTGTTTTGGTTAAAAGAGTGTCCGTGGAGTTCTTCTACATAGGAACTACTACGCTTTGGAATGGGCAATTGTAAAAGTACCTGTTCAATCTAAATGCTTTCGATTTCAAAAGACGCAGGACGAGGCCTTCGTCTCTTAATGGTAGCCTCTCCTATACGCCTGTCCACATTAAACTACACGCATACAGAGCCACGCGTAACCGAGATCATCATTATCATCATCATTAGCCGCCTATATGCTACGGCTACACTTCGCGTTATCGCGAACTTTTCTTCGTGCGCTCTCTCTCGCACACCCCTCGATTACTCGCTGAGCAACAGAGAGCGCACGAAGAAAAGTTCGCGATAACGCGAAGTGTAGCCGTAGCATTACACGTAGCCGCGTTTACGCGTGAAAGGGCTTTCGTGCAGGAAAGAACGCGCATGTAAAGATAAAAAACGAGAACAAGAATGCACGCGCGCACCGCCCGCTCGCGCATCTTCTCATACCTTTCATGGGTTCAAGTCTGTGCGCTTCGAACATAATTTACACGCCCGTTTTTGTGAAAATGATTGCCGTCGTAAAATGGCAGTTTACCCTACTAAATCACGCGTGATTAGCCTTTACACGGACACTCGTTCCTCTCTGAATAAAAATGCAGGAGCGTGAAAGAGTCAACGCTCATAAAAATCGATGAAAACAATCACACACGATTGCGCGTGCAAGCTTTCTCGCGTTCAATCGTGCACATTCCGATCGCGGGTGAAAGCACGTGTCATGTAAAGGCGGCTATTGTCAGCTTTTTTCCACCCACTGCTGAGTCTAGGCCTCCTCCCTTTTGCGCCATGCTTCCCTGGTTCGTAACCGAGATACTTAGGGCCAATACCACAGTATTAATATACTGTGCCAATACATTCTGACACACGCTGTTTTACACGCTCGCAAACAAAATATACTTAGGCCGCCGTTACAGTAATCCGCATGTATATGTAGGCCATTGGTGGTAACAATTTGGCCTTGAGCTGGCCTAGGATAGTAAGGAGTTTCCATAGAATAAGAGGCCAGCTTTACACGCGCCTAAACACGCGTTAATTACTAGTACTAGTACTTGCGGAAGCTTCAGCTTCGTGATGATGAGTGAGCTTATTTTTAGATTAATATTATAAATATTTTACAGGTCTTGTGTACCTGTCTGACTGGGATGTGAAGTAAACCATCACAATGTGTTGCATATTCACGTGTTGCGGGTGGATGGTAGATGTCCTCCAAAGGTAACGCTTGTCAATAAATTAAATATTTAACGATTTGTTATGAACCAAATTATTAAGGAAGTGAAGGAAAATGGGCGCCATGTGCTTGGCAAATAAATTAAACATACAACTCCGATCAAGGGCGTTGGAGTAACTAAAACACTAGTACAATAATAGAATTTCAGCACAGAAAAGTGAAATACTACCTACTTTTACATTGAGTCGATTTTTGTTTCACTACACTGCTATCCTGATTAGCGGTAAAAATAAGTAGAAAGTTCTTTCTCGGACGATCCCTTTTACAATTTCCTTTACAATAAAATTTTCTTGAAGCAAGTATATTTTATTTATTTATGTACACATAAAATACATAATATAGAATTTCCAATGAAATAAGCAGTAGGAAAAAGCAAAGCAGGAATTTTCTTCTAGCATACCTGTGACAGTTGGATGAGAAACAAAGACAGTTTTACTTGATTAGCATATATTTTGCTACTGCTGCATGAGGTCCTGGGTTCGATTCCCGGGTTGGGCGAAGTGTTATTGCGTTTTTTTATCAAGCATTGCTCAGTAGCAGCCCGGAGTTAGATGTGTACCCGGTTGATGGCAATAGGCTTGCCCCCAGTTACATGGGACTAAACATAACTTACGAAATGTGGGTGTACTATATAAGGTACACCTCTGCCTTACCATCATCTGCCTAGCCTTTTCCCAACTATGTTGGGGTCGGCTTTCAGTCTAACCGGATGCAGCTGAATACCAGTATTTTACATGGAGCGACTGCCTATCTGACCTCCACGACCCAGATACGATACCCCTTGGTAAGACTGGCTGTCAGACTTTCGAGCACCTTTCGTACACCTCTGTCTTACCCTTCGGGGAAAATAGGCGTGATGTTATGTCTAAGTTATGTTTGTTTGGACAGAGCATGGACGTTCTCAATGACGTGCATCATCATGTCAGCCGTGACTGGCGTGCTGATGACGTCTGCCATGTCTGGCATCGCGCTGGGATACAACTACTCACTGGCTGAGTACATCGACTTGAAAGGTTACTCTCACATATTTCTAATTTAAGGCCCCACAGACGCGGAAGCGACTATCTACACATTATCGATTAGTTTCTCGCTCAAGAAACGTACATACAATAGGGATAGTGGTCGCTGGCAGTGTGAAAAGTCAGCGATCACCTATTAAAAGTCGATAGCCTTCCTTGCCTTACCTAGAACAGATGACTTAGGGCAAAAAAAAAAAACTAATAGGTAATCTAATTCTAGAATAGCCAGAAGGCGTCGCGCCAGCCAACGCAGAAGATGGTGATGGTGGGACGAGCTAGACAAAATTAAAATAAATTCAGAAAAATTAAAAGAAGGCATGGGTAAAGGTCTTTGCCCAGCTGTGGGATGACGCAGGCTAACAGTAACCTACTTTATGATTTGTCTTCATTATTGTGAAAGCAGGCCAAAATATCTATATTCTTGTCTTCCAATGGCCATAAGCGCTAATGCTAAGCATGGTTCCGGTTTCCGGGTTTCGGTTTCCGGGGTGAAGTATTATTGGGTATTACTATTTGGAATACCTATCTCAATAGCAGCCTGGAGTCTGGATTTATGCTAGGTTGATGGCACTAGGTTCGCTTCTTAATACTTAAACATAACTAGCGAAAGTGTACCTACCAAGGTTCGCTTTTGGTCAAACGCTTCGGAGATTACAAGGATAGTGTTATGTACCTATTAAAATAATTTATTCTCTTTCAGAGACAAACGTGTCGGTGTACTTGAAGCGAGGTGTGTTCGACGACGAGATTGCTGATGACATGGAGTGGCGAAGAGCTGGACGTCTACCGGTCGCTGGACAAATCAGGGACGATAACTGTATGATCTCAAACATATTTTGTTAGCGTGATAGAATTTTTTTTTTAATACCTTAGTTTTCCGAGATTCCGTGATCAGTGTGTGAAATAAAATAATAAAAAATTATAAATGAGAAAGTAACTCTGTCTGTCTGTCTGTCGCGCTTTCACGCCAAAACTACTGAACCGATTTAAATGAAATTTGGTACACAGATAGTCTAAAGCCTGAGCAAGGACATAGGCTACATAACGATATAACACGCGGGCGAAGCCGCGGGCGGAAGCTAGTATATATATTTTTTTTTTTTTATTACCTTAGTTTGATCGAGATTCCGTGATTAGAGATTGAATAAAAAAACTTAATGAAAATCTTAAATTCATTCACTGACAGACAACGCACTGCCTCCACCGTTAGGTGTAGAAGCATTGTGCAGCAAAAAGTGCGGCTTTTGTTACGCGTGTGCGTACGTACGTGGGCTAAGCCTTCTAAAGGATAAAAAACAGACTTCGACACAGTCGGAAAAAAGCTGTATTTATGAAAGTATATGAAGGTCATTTACACAAATGGAAAGGAATCAATCATGCTGCAAAGCATTTTATCTAGAGATGACTTTAGCCGACTAGCTGGCTGGTCGACTTGTCGGTACCAAATACACCGACTAGTCGGCCAAGCCGATCATTGCTTGCGGTGTTCCTTCAGTTGCCTGCTGCCAAGGTCCCGGTATCCCTTTCGGACTTTCCCGCAACCCTGGCAGGATGATCGTTATACCTGGATGATATGTTTATCTATTTTCACCCGAGCATAGCTTGGTCGACCAGGTACTATGATTAGACTAAAGAGCCGCGATTTTTGTGAATTAGTTGCCGAATAGTTGCCGACTACTAATGGCCCGATATTCGGTTTTCCCGACTATTCTGTACATCTCTAACCAGGATAGTAGAGCAATCAGTAAAATTCTAGTGAGGACCGGGGCGCCAGACGACGATGGCCCCACCACGCTACGCTCTGGTCGCAGACTGGACGACTCCGTATACGAAGCTGACAACCAACACAAATACGAGGGCTCTCTGATGATGCTCACCGCGAAACCAGTCCATCAGGATACCCCCGCACCCGAAATCACCGCTGACTTGGAGATGGCTGAAGTAAGAAATATCTTGTTTCTCAGAAATCAGAAATCATTTCAGTGTTAACGTCAAGTATCCTAACTATATTATATAATTATATTTATGTATTATAATATATTTATATTTTATATATATTATATTATACTATATTTATATCATTACATATTATTATAACAAAGTCCGCCGCCGCGTCTGTCTGTCTGTTCGTGATAAACTCAAAAACCGATTGAATGCTGTTTTCACCAATGGATAGAGTGGTTCTCGAGGAAGGTTTTAGTATATAATAACCGACATCTACGCGGGTGAAGCCGCGTACATCAGCTACTTTTATATTATATAATATGTGTTGTTTTTTTATTTGTTTGTTTGGGTAGACCATGACCTGGAACAGGACATAGGATACTTTTTATCCCGATATTCCCACGGGATCGAGACTTACGCGGGTGAAACCGCGGGATACAGCTAATCTCAAATAATTGGAAGTATGGAGTGAAAGTAAAGTAAATTCTCTTTTAGGGCAAGATCATACGAATGGAAACTTTATTTGTATGATTAATGTTTGTATTCGTATGAAACGCGTAATTTACTAACTGCTGTAACGTTTGTGGCTCTTGCCCTTAAAGTATGGTATTTTTCATTTAAAAATTATAAATGAAATGCTATATAAAAACCGATGAAATTTCCTTTCAGGTTGTTACGAAGCATCCTATGGGCTCCTTGGATCAGTTGAAGGCAATACAAAGTCTGATTGACTCTAGAAGGGCAATGGCCATCGGTGGAACAACGCTCTCGCCATTGGTAAGAAATCTACATTTTCAAAGTATTATGGTGGGTAGGTACACATATACCGGATGAAATTTTTTACCGTCTCGAGCATAATCAGGTGTGTTGTGTAAGTGGAACAGAAGCCATACCCGAGAATATTTGCTTAGTACCATTGAGATTGTACAGGTTCGGAATTTCCTTCAAAAATCATGAAAACTATCCATCCTACGGCCCGTGCGTAAAAACGAATAATAGCCAAAATAGGAGATAGTAAACGGCGTAGGCTGCGATGGCGCATGAATGATAGTTGTACGTGTGTGCGAGCGAAACGCACGCACATTTCTTTTGCGTAGAAACCTAGTAAGCGGCCGCCCCTTGCATGGTACAGTCGTGTTGAAAACGTTTCCAAAATCAACGCAATAACATTTATAGTCCACTTACTAATAAATTAAGACAAACCTGATCTACAAATAAAATGAACACAATACCCAAAAATTCTCAAACATACAATACAAATACCCAATTGACCAAATAAGCCTCACACCAAAAGAATAAGTAGTAAATAGGTAATAACTTAACACAAGTAAGATGACTTAACCTACCTAAAATAATAAAACACAACAAATACTTACGTAAGTACAAATAAAAACCCCACCAATTTACCAATTAAAAAGATAAAATAATAAGTAAACCTATCCTTACAAATAAAACGAAAACAGTAACAGACTCGGAACGAACTTTTAAAACAATCTAAGTAATCTTTTTTAAATAATTCGAAACAATAAATACTTGAATAAGCAAGAATACTCGACTGTACTTCATTCAAAATGAAAAGGACGTGCATACATGCGGGAGCGAGAACATTGACAGAATGTTGTTCGGTCGACCCGTTGCTAAGTAACGTCGGCGCGCCTACGCACACGCACGTACATAGAAACTTGATGTGTGCGTGAGAGTTCACTTACCGGGGTTCACGTACGAGAGCCGAGCAGCTGAGCGGTACTCGCGCGCGGGCGACACGACCGACAGACGCGCACGTGCATTGCGCGCATTTTACAAAAAATGAACTTAGGTCTGTACCTACCTTTTTAGCGATATCGCAGTAGGTAATTATTGTTCAAAATGTTTCGTTCTAAACATAAACTAGCACGTCTTTGCATATTGTTCGGTAAACTTCGAGGCGTGTCTCTATCACTTTTCAAAACATTAAAAGCGTTTTAAATTTTTCGCTGTTTTAAATCACTAACGCTTTGAGCTTCTTCGGTATACACTAAACGTCAGACTAAACGTTTTAGGTCGGCCCACAAATAAAAGTCAAGGGGTGTTATGTAGGTCTGGTGACCTCGGCCGCCAGCTCACAGGTGCACCGCGACCTATCCACTTATCACCAAATTGACCATCGAGATACGCGCGCACAGATCGTTTGTAGTGAGCTGGACATCCGTCATGCTGGAAGTACATGTCTTGCAGATAGGGATCAGGAACGTCTTGCAACATGGTGTCAATGACAGAACGGTTCTGCACCCAGTGACAAAACTCCATGCGGGGTCCGAGGGGGAATTTGAGGAGAACGGATACCGTTCCTTCGCAGCGACTGAAGATTTTCTTCTTCTGCGTACATTCGCCTTGCACTGGCTGTTTTCACCAAACAAGATACTCTACGTTAGAATATTCGTACATGTTTAGATACGACAAATATGACCGGGTGCACGATGCATACGTGGAAACAAACAGCGCGACGTCACGCCGCCGTGACTAATCGCAGGTGACTGAAGCTCGGGACGCGGGCGGGCGGGGGGATGCGCGAGCGAGCAGCTCCGGCGCGGCGGCGGCGGCTCAAGCGCCTGGTGATATCAAAGAAGCCGACGGCAAGTGCGGCGAGTACCTATCGGCCGCAAAGGAACGTATCTAATTCATTGATAAATTCCGTGCATTTAGTAGGGTGCGTATGATTTGAATTTCGATATTTTTTCATGGATTTATTAAAAAAAAAAAAAAATCTGTTTTTATTGTTTTTGTATTAAAAGTTTACTTCAAATGGGTAGTATTTTTAGATAAATCAATTTGTTTAAAGGGTATAAAAAAAAAAAAAAAAAATTAGTTGACTATGCCATTGGCTTCTACTCCGTTCACCGACTACACCCTATGTTTGTCGAGACGGTAAAAAAAATCATCCGGTATATTAACACTTTCACAGACACTGAATGAGACACAATTGAATTTTTATTGTTATTACGTCTATGGGCGTTGAGATGACATTAAACTTGCACGCAAAATACTCGCTAACCGCTCGTGAACATGTTCAAAGGTGTCCATATTATGTTCCTAAAATGCACGCGAGCCGCACTGTTCGTTTGCGTCGAAAAGTAGACCCGCTTTGTGAAACGTAACATGAAATACATTATCACATACGTTGAAACGATCATGCCGACCAAATCCGGTGAATTTGTTTCAACCATGTGTTTCATTGCATATAATGAAACACACGTTGAAACAAATTCGCCTATTTGCTGTTTCACATATGTGTATCCACCATTTCAGTGCAGTTCTGACATTTAAAAGGAACCTTTCAATCTATAAATTACAAATAAAATAATATATTTTTAATGTCTACTTACAGGCTACCTACGCAGAAGCGGAGCTTCTTTTACCATATCTTCCCTCGAATAGTAACCCTAACATACCAATGGATGCTCCTGAGGTGCAATACAGGCGAATGATGGCACCCGGGACTAATTTCAGGCGTGTTATGGAACCCGGGCCGCGCCAGAGCCAACCTTTGCCGGCGTTTAACCCCGCAAGATTAGCCGTGCCTGAACCAGGAAATTTGAATTCCTTAATTAGCTGGGCAGCTCCAAAAGCTTCTGCTATTTACAAAAGTATAATGCCCGAATATTTTGATAAATCACCAACATACCCACCACCAATTACTGTGCAACCTGCGACGGTACGACCTAGCGGTCGTGTTGTCAGCAAGTATGCGGAAAGCGTTTACTTTCCATACCCTTCTACCCCAAAAAAAGCGTCTCCTACACAACCGCCTACTATGCCAAGTCCTGTGCAAGCTGAGCTGGAACACATGGAAAAAGCACAACGTGATTTTTACAATGAGAAGATTATACGAGGTGATGAAGTGAGGTAATTATATATTTTCTATGACCATTGTCAGGTATTACTGTAAACAGAACCAAAAAACGTCTGTAAAGAGAAGTCTAAGCACTAAAACTATTGTCCACTTGTTAGGAGCAGGCGTGCAAAGATTTTTATCAAAAATATATAGCAACACGGTACCATATAAATATTTTAATTTATTATTTACAGCCAAAACGATAACGTGGATTCACCAAGGATGGGGGGAAAGTCGCCTGAAGAGGAATACGAGGACGAAATAAAAGGTCTCCCAGTTCGTAAGCGTAGGAGTATCATAGAAATTTATACAGAAAGGAATATTATTCAACCTGTTGGCAATAAAAGTACAAGAAACAATGATAATTTCAATTCAGTCAAAAATATTTTTACGACTACCATTCGAACAACTGGAAACGATGATAGCAACTACGAGAGTAACATAACAATTGAAAAAAACCGAAGTGTTCTTGAAGAAATTAATGAATCACAGATCGGAACTAAAATAGCCAACAAACACAATACTAGTCAGCAGATAAATGTTAATGAAAAACGCAAATCAAATCTAGTAAAACAAGTTGAAATTATCCATAAACATGACCCAAGTGAGGACAAAACCGAGAAATCATTACTCGACTATTTATTTAAGTTAATAGGAAGCAAAGAAGCTGGTATATCTATAGAAACAGCGCCGGAAGCCAATGTAGTTAAAAGTACTGCTAAAAAGGTCAGAATTAAGACAAGAAGAAAGTCGTTTGAAAGTAAAATATTCTCTAGTAAATATGTACCAAATAATGCAGCCATGAAAGTAGAAAAGAAACTGCCATTTAGCAACCAAGAAATATTAAATAGTATCAGCGTAGGCTTAAATGAAGCAGATTTGTTGAGAAATCCAAGTTCCTCAACATTTGTTAAACTTTTGCAGGATACCCTCACTGCGTGAATGGGGCATGTTGATAAAATATATTTTTTTGTATTGTGACTGTATTTGTATCTAGTGTAAAAATGTCGCGTCTTGTGTTATTACAATGTAAGTAATAGCTCCCTTCAGTCTTTCTTTATGAACGCCCCGATGAACGATAATTAGCTTATTTGATTGCGAGCGAAGATACCTAACATACATCTCTTTAAAAAAGATATTTTTATCTCAATGATAAACCGAGGCGCAAAATAAACATAAGTTTTTATTTTATTTTCTTAGGTACGATTTGTAAAAGATTTATAAAGAAGATTTTCTTTACGCCAAGATTAATACACGATCAAATTATCACGTCAATCATAAAATGCGGATGCCACATGATAATAATGTAACTATGCATTTTCCAGAGACCACTTAACTCTAAAACTTGTCTAGTCTGTACTCACATACGGTTTTACTCGATAGTTTTACTCCAAAACGAGTAAAAATCAACGTGTGGACCGCAAAACTCACAACTTGAAGGCTCGCATCGAGCCGGCTCGATGGAATTAAATAAAAGTAGGTAATTTCCTTCGCACCTACTCGAAGCGAGCCGTCGAGCTTGACTCGACGGTCTGTACGTGTCTGCGAGTCGGCCGTTTGTCCGCCATTTGTTGTTCGTAGTTTAAAATCATCTTTTGGCGGTTCGGTGAATATACTGAACGCCGTGCGCCACTCGATAGATTAATGCTGAATGTGTGGACGAAAGCCCGTGCCGTGGTTTTTACTCGACAAACTTCTCTAAGCTCGATCGAGTAAAACTGTATGTGAGTAGTAGCTTAAAACTCGTCTAGTCCGTACTCACATACGGTTTTACTCGATAGTTTTACTCCAGAACAAGTAAAAATAAACATGTGGATTGCAAAACTCACAACTCGAAGGCTCGCATCGAGCCGGCTCGATGGATTTAATAAAAGTTAAAACTCTCATGTAGAGCATTACAAATTGATGACTATAACATAAACTAGAGAAGCTCTAACGTAAACACCAGATGGCCAACGCTATCACGAACATACTCCCATCAAATGCAATTACGCAGGCTGAATTGGCAACATAGAACTTTCTGACATTCAGTAGCACCAAAGCCTTATTCCTTCACATTCGGGTCTGTTCCGCAGTGTCCATTAAACGAGAACAACGGGTATGTGGGAATTAAGAGGAAATAGGGTCGGTCTTTTTCTCCATACAAAAAGTCATAATTCGAGGTTCGGCCCTCGTCTATTTCCTCCTCCAATATTGGACCAATTTGAAAAGATATTATATAAATTGAATAAGAAGGATATTTACTGTGCCTCTATGTTTATTTACACTACACCGAGCGCTCTGCGTCCAGCGCTCGGTGTGGTAACACGTCGCGTTCTGGTTTGCAATTGGTCAATCGTCATCCTGAAGATGCCTCGTTGAGAGGTGAAACACGTGTCGATTTCTTACAGGGTTTTTATGACTCTTGAAGAATAGTCAAGCGGAATAGGTTACTAAATATATCAGCGTCTATTGTATTTTATAATGGATTTCCGCAAAGTCACGCCTGAATCAATTAACTATCTTTTATTTTTCATTTATAGTTGTCAAATTTGTACAATAGGCCTCTGATGACAGCGGTCTAAACAGGCAATTTTTAGCATTTTCTGAGGGTTCTAGAATGTCTCATCAAATCATCAAAACGGAAAACAAAGTGGCACAGTAAATATCCTTCTTATTCAATTTATAAAATATCTTTCAAATTGTTCCAATATTGGAGGAGGAAATAGACGAGAGACTTTTTGTATGGAGAAACAGACCGACCCTATTTCCTATTATTGCATTTCTGTTACCACGATGCTACGTGCTACTGTATTCACATCACTGTGGGTCAATAAACTCCGCTCAACACTTTAGATGACTCTGTTATAGTGCAGTAGTGTTGGTATCTTTCGCGGTTGATGAAACACAAACGATATTGTTTGTGATCGTTCAACGAGGTCCCAATTAAAACATACATGGAAAACGAATGTTTGTCTAGCATTCTTGCATGTACATGTACAAATTGTGTGCAATAATTTCGTAGTACGAAGTTACGTTTGGTTTTAAACAAAACAAGGTAATGTTTTGTTTCTCCAAGATCAAATGGTGCTATTTCAGTTAGTAATTCGTCAACTCGTCCTACAAGCCTTTTTTTTTTTTATTAGGCGTTAAAATCTTCCAATGACTTCTCCGGCTCTGGGCGGAGCGGAAGGGCGTGTCAGACTTTTACTGACTAAAACCCACCCGTGTTCCTTCAGTTGCCTGTTTCCAAGGTCCCGGTATATTTCGGACTATCCCGCAACCCTGCCAGGCATCGGTCCTAGCGGACCCCGCCAATAGGGAATATGCATGTGATTCAAATATGTGTCAAATATTTTTTTTTATAAACTATATTACTTCAGAATTATGCCTCCATCAATATTTTTGAATAAAATTTCTTTTTGAGCGAGAAATTAATTTTTAAAAAGTCCCAAAAAACCGTGGGTAATTCAAATACTTGAAAAGCTAAGAGCGGATGTGACGTAACAATACGGGATAACAATCAAAATCAAGTCAAGTCAATCAACAAGTGTCAAGTCAATGTCAAACGCTCATACAAAAAGGAGTGTTTGACGTTGACTTGACAGTTGCTTGTTTGTTTTCACGGTCTGTGACGTCACCACACCAAGCGCGCCAAATGGAGGGCGTTTAAATAGCCCGGATCGGTTGGATATTTTTAAACTTTTTTTTAAGTACTTTAAATTGCTTTTTTGCCGTTGATTTTTTTTTAACTATTATTTGACGATGTAAATTATCGAATAAAAATATTAAAAAAATACATGCATATTCCCTATTGTGCTGACATCTCTTTGAGGCGCGGGTGGAACACGACGCGCCATCGACCCGGGCCTGGTCCTAATCGGACGGCGAGCTACCCATTGCTCGCCGTCCGCAAGCCCTCGCCTATGGTGGCCGGGAATCCGCCTGGGATTCCCGACGCCCAGGGCGTCTCCAACGGCGGCGGTTAGGGGCGTGAGGGCGCAAACTTTGCTTCTCCCTCACGCGTTCCACGTCCTCCTTCGCGAGCATTACTGCTTCGCAGAAGGAGGTGACTGCTTCCCATGCCCTCTCGCTCCGTACCATAGCCTGGACCAGAGCCGGACGCGAGAGGTCACCGCCGCCAATCGCCTCCAAGAGGACACGGCGGGGCTCCGCCCAATCAGGGCAGACCTCCACCGTATGCTCTACCGTGTCCTCCGGGCGATCCACACAATGGTGACACCCGGACGTTAGGAAGACTAGCAGAAAATCAATAGAACGTCCTAAATGGGCCGTAGGCATGTAGGACGAGTACCTACGGCCGATTTAGGAAGACTAGCAGAAAATCAATAGAGTGTCTTAAATGGGCCGTAGGCATGTAGGACGAGTTGACGAATTACTCTTTCAGTTAAGCATCAAGGGAAGGTGTATGTTTCATAGGCTGTATATTCACAGACTCATAAAACCGGTTTATTTTATTAACATGTGTGGATTTTACCTAGCATTTATTTGCGTAGACGCATGAAGGAGAATATTTAGGCGATCCCACAACGCAGTTTAGGTGGGCGATAAATTATGAGTCATATCATAAACCTTTATCTAAGAAAATCTTATTTCACGATGAAACTCCTGATAGTATCTTGGATATCAGAGAGATACGGCGCGGGAATAACTTTATGCCCGAAAGTTACTGCGCACCCAACCGACAAACTTTCTCTTTAGAATTTGCGAATTTAAGGAGCAGAAATTTTACGAAAAAGGGACTGTAATTATTTCCGCCGGAGTACGATGATGGCATTATGCTTCATTCGTCTGGATTCAACCGCTTATGCTTTCAATATTGATACAAAATTGCTGTATCAACACACACAACATACCTATATAAACACACATAGGGCGTTTGTGCACTACAAGGAATTTTACTGTCCGGCAGTCCGATTTTTTACGGTCCGATGTTGATAGCACCTTTATTTTGAAGCAATAAGGTCTGTTTTCGTACTTCAAGTAATACTGATGCGTTCACATTTTTACTGCCGGACGGTAAAATCCCTTGTAGTGCACAATCGCCCATACGCTCCTCAGATTACCGCCCTCACGAGTGAGGTACATCGAATGGGTAAAGTACGCCAATTTAAACCAGCTGGCGAGTACCTACTGGCTTCCCTCGAGGCGACTGACCACACTCATTTATATTCACTATTATCAATTAATTTATTATTGATGTTTATTTATTTTGTTTCTTATATATTTACATTTTTTTTAAAATTTATTAAAACCTAAAAAAAACATTAAAAAATATAATAAATAGAAGTCCTCCGGTGTCGGGAGCAGGGTCCAAGCTACCGGTGGTTAGGGCTACAGAAACAGGAATTATTATTATTTTTTATTAATGCCTTGGAAGAGAGATCTGTTTGGTTATTCGCAGATGAGGATGAAAAAGTTTTTTTTATTTTTTTTTATTGCCTTTTATCAGACCTATAGATCTATGATCAGACCTGTTGGGAACAGAAATGAAGTATATGCAAATAGCGTAATATCAGTAAACAATAATTAAATATGACGTTGCCTTTCCTCGTTTATGACACAAAAAGGTACAAAAATATACACTTATTAATTATGAAAATTGTCTCAATTACGCTGAAACTGAATAAACAAAGTAAGCAAAACGAGCTATTTGCTTGAAAGTGCAAACGACGGTAATTACCGGTTTACGGCGGCTTATCTACCGACAGCGATGAGACACGCCTCCGTTATCAACGTCGCGCCAAACGCTAAAGAAAGGTAAGCTCCTTGTCAAAACAACAAGTTGGACAAAACTCACGGAAATCTACCGGAATATCACGGGAACTTATCTGTTGACACAGTACATTGTTATATCAGTAATAGATTTTGACTCGATTACCTCTCAAGGAAAATACGATTGATAGTTACGGTTTAATACATTTATTTCGCTCAAAAACAATACAATTATTCACTTCTATGAGGAAAATCATAATAATTAAGATATGCGACGGTTTCGCTTGGTATAAACTAAAATTAACGTATTAAAGTTTATGCGTAGCATAGCACAATCGTAACACACTCGTAAAACACTCGTAGCACTCGCGTAGCACATGCGTAGCACACGTATTGGTACCGCGTACTATGCTACTAAAACACACAAATATTATAACGTAAATGTACTTCAAAATCGAAACTTTTTCTTCGATCTTAAATAATTCTTAAACTTCGTATAATCCTAACTAATATAATATTATATGTAAATGCGAAATTGAGTCTGTTTGTTTGTTACGCTTTCACGCTAAAACGGCTGAACGAATTTAGATGAAATTTGGCACATGGAGACCATGACCTGGAATAGGACATAGAATACTTTTTATCCCGATAGTCCCACGGGATCGAGACTTACACAAATGAAACCGCAGGGCGCAACTAGTTCAAAATAAATAGAAGAAGTATGAGTTAGACATAATTAATACGCTACTAGTAATACATAAAATAAACAACAAACCTACCACTAGAAAATGAGGCTTTAAAATAATAGTATTAGTGTAACTATTTAAAAGAAACACCTATCTACACTGCCTATTCCCTATAAAAACGTCTGTCACTGCAGCCTCCATTCTGTTCAAGCTGAGCACTTACGAGTGTTTAAATAGAGGATCCACATTGTGAAGCTCTTAAAACTTTTACAAGTTACTAAAACGTGTTCCAAGTGCTACCTACATGTATAGTAGACCTACATGTATAGATCTGTTGCTAGACATTTATATAATTGCGGCCGAAAGACAACGCGGTTAGAGATCCCTATAAAAGGGACCCAGCTCGTAAGCAATACCATATTTTTGGATATTTGAATTTATTATGTTGGGTACATAGGTAAAATAATGAATACCCACCTATCCTAACCTAACCACCTAACCTAACTCTTTGAAAAATCATATAGGTGAACAATACATTATACTTATCCTTACTTCCTTACAAATATTATAAATTCGAAAGTAACTCTGTCTGTCTTTCTGTCTGTCTGTCTGTCTGTCTGTATGTTACCTTTTCACGCCTAAACCACTGAACGGATTTCGATAAAATTTGCCAAAGAGATAGATGGCATCCCGGGGATGGACATAGGCTACTTTTTACCGACATACCCCGCGGGCGAAGCCGCGGGCAGAAGCTAGTCTTGGATATAAATTAAATGCTCTACATTACCGCACTAGTGCGGTAATGTAAAGTAAAAAGCACGCTTCCATAATACATTGAAGTGTGCCATCATCATAAAGTATACATATACATAACTAAATATAAACTAGTGTGTGTTCATAGCTTAATGTGTGTAGTGAGAGCAAACAGAGCGGCTTTTAGTATTTAACTCTTGTTTATACTGCCTTTATTACGACTTTTTAAGATGGTACTATTCACTATACATGTAACATAGGTGCCAGTGTTAAGGCTATTTAGATTAAACGTTGCTAATCATGACGATAATTTTAATCTTTTTTAATGATGATTGAAAACGTATTTATTATTGATTTACTCAGTTTTCATTTATCTATATAAAGTATCCACAAAAACGTGGCTCCGCTTGACTATTTTTTTGTACGAATTTTTGATACTAAAGTGTCTTGTATATAAACAAAGATATTAATTAACTGCAGACAAAACATCAAACGCCTTGCGTCTTCCCACTCCGTAGACCCAACATTTTACACCATCTACCGTTTTTCTAATATTCTAAAAATTCAGAGTTATCATCTCACATCCAAAGCCCGAACGAACGCAAGGGTTTCTATATGAGTACCTGCTGAGATCCTAAGTTCGATCCCCCGGTCGCGCAAAGTGATATTAGATTTTTCCTACCGAAGAAGGATTTCTCCTTCCTTTCCAAGGACATTCTTAAAAGCAAGCCGGAATCCCGGATATGAAAAAAAAAAAACCTTTAATTGGCACAGTGTCGTAAGAAAGGAACACATTTGAACAATTAAACATAACTGTCAACAAAAATAGTAAACACAAAAATAAAAACTGTTTTACAGAACCCGAGCCACTTTGTCATTAATCCCGCCGGTACGGGGCCCGGACAAGTGGCACCTGAGTGGCTAGATCCACCAGGTAAGAGATGTCGCAGATACGGCACGGCGGCCTCACTCCACGTATTCTTCAACATCTAGTTCACTATCTGCTCGAACATCTGTGTGACTCTCATCAAAGGTAGGTGTCATCATTCCCACTCATGCATGCTTCACACTAACAGAGGTCAGGGCTTTGGCACATATTCGAGATGGATATAGGGATAGCTTCTTACTGAATTCAATTTCAAAACAATCGACAGCCCAACGGTTAGGGCGTCGATTGCCAAGTAAGAGTGTCATAAGTTCGAACCCCTTTCGTTCTGGTTATGACACGCGAATATTACCTTAACTTTTTCTTTTTAAAATACTCATCATCTGCCTAGCTCAATTATGTTGGGGTCGGCTTCCAGTCTTACCGGATGCAGCTGAATACCAGTATTTTACATGGAGCGACTGCCTATCTGACCTCCACAACCCAGCAACTGGTAGATACGATACCCCTTGGTAAGATTGGTTGTCAGACTTTCGGGCTTCTGACGACCCGTAACGACTGTCAAAGATCCACAAATGACAGCCGGGACCAACGGCTTAACGTGCTTTCCGAGGCACTGAGGAGTCTCGGTATGTAAAGATGGTCACTCATCTACGGACCAACGCAAGCGTAGCTTAACCTGATGGATCGACCCGTGCGGCTGTTATTACGTAGCCACGAGCTCCTCTTCTTCTTTTTAAAATACTATGACCACCAATTAGTTATCTAAGTATTGTGTACCAACCCAGCTAAAGTAACGGAAACAAACAGGAACAGTAAATTACACAAAAGGAAGGAAGTAGGTACTGTAGCACTAGACGAGTGTTAGCAGTAGAGGAATATCCTGCGGGGGCGTTAAATAATAAAATATTATAGTATCCATTTACTAGCTTACGCCCGCAACTTAGCCCAGTAGTATGTCGATAAAAAGTAGCCTATGTCCTTTCCCAGGGTTCACAGTATCCCCATTCCAAATTTCATCCAAATCCATTCAGCCGTTTTAGCGTGAAAACGTAACAAACAAATAAACTCACTTTTGCATTTATATTACTAGCTTCCGCCTGCGGCTTCGCCCGCGCGGTATTGCGATAAAAAGTAGCCTATGTCCTTCCCCAGGGCGCCGTCTATCTCCTTGCCAAATTTAGCTAGTAGTTTAGGCGTGAAAAGTTAACATACAGACAAACAGACAGAGCTACTTTCAAATTATACAGTATGTTAACTAACATAAAAACTAACTAACTAAAACTAAAAAAATATTACCGTTAAAAAAAAAAGTTTATTTTTATTTTCGTGTACTTAGTAAAATATTCACAAAAAATATTAAATTGTTACGGAAAATAAACTCTCTGTACACGCCCACTTGTCACACTTGTTTTTCTACGTTGAAATACAAGTGTGCGTGTACACACGGCTACACATCAAGCTATACATTTCCAGTATAAGCTGACCTCGCATTGTACGGAAATCCAATACAATGCGAGATCAGCATAAACTGGAAATGTATAGCTTGATGTGTAGCCGTCTAGCCGTGTGTACAGAGTGTTTCTTTTACGTTTAAATTTAATCTTTTTGTGAACATTTCAATACATAAATTCAAATTTTTTTTTTTTTTTTGATTGGTAATATTTTTTTTAGCATGTATACACGCTATACTATTGCAGGTTAACGGGAACGCCCTTTGTTAGTTAACATACTGTATAATATTAGTATGGATTACTTAGGATTCCAAGAAAACGTGTTTACTTGTTCGCACCTATTACTATATCACAGTAGTTTTTTACGAAACAAAAAATTTTTAAAGATAATTCTAAATTCGCTTGAATGATCGAATGCAACCCAATGATGCACCCAGAGTTATTTTCCTATAAGCCGGAAAAATAGAAGATACCTACTTAGATCGTGATTACTGTGATAACAAAGGCTGCTATTCGCTAAATAGCCTGCACCATTTTCATAAAGCATTTCATTCTTCATAATTAATTCAAGGAACTGTGAATGAAACCGTTCAAAGTACTTAAATAAAAATAAATTAAAATCCGGATGAACCCGGTTTCTTAGAGTACTTTTGGTATTTTGTCAAACTAATTTAACTTTAGAGCGGTATTCTTTTATAATTAAAAGACTTGTTGCGGGAATATTTGAATTTGGCCATTTCGTTTTTTACGCTTTTGTTTTACGATATATATTGTTTTGTGTGTAGTTAGGAAAGTAGAAAAATTATAAAATCAATGAAATTCAAACAAAAATACATCGTGTTGCATTTAAGTTCGAGGAGGTCATCAGCACTGACAGGAAAGTGAGGTTTTTATATAAGTTGTATCCAACCAAAAACATAAATGTGAAATGGGAGCCAAATTCAAAGTGTGGTTATCGACTTAGCCGACAAAAGAATTGAGATCTAAATGGGTGCCAAGTTCTATAGATAATCCTGTTTATAAAGAACATACAACATTCTCAAATAAATTTAAAACAAAATTTCCTGTTTTTTTTCTGTTATAACAATGTGTGCTATTTAAAAATATAACTTCATTGAATAGTCGAATTATTTACACAAAGTACTTAGGATGAATTCAAGCTGAAAATTTTACTTGGCTAGTTTTTATCAGCAAGCCAACATCTGAGAGGAGTAAGATAATATGTTGGCCTTAAATAAAGTAACGTGAAAAGTGTAATATAACACACGGCTGCTGCGTCGCCAGTTCTTTTCTTGAACTTGGCTTGACATGCGGCCGCGTGTCTAGATACATACACAATGTTAACTTTTGCCAAAAAGAAATGCAATCTATATTTCACCATAATTATAATTATGAACATCGTTAGTTTAACTTGGAAGTAGCACTCGCCGGACACTCCCGCGGCAACGCTCGCTTCGCTCGCTCGGTTCACGCGCGGTTGATTACAGTTTTAACCTAACCTACCTAACCCATATCACCCAGAGCACAATTTTTCGATAGTTTAGAATCTAACGGAAATAATACCGATAGATTGTATAAACTAACGGTTCTCACAATCTTACGGTGACATTTAAGCCGTTGACTAATAAACTAACTATTCTAAATACTTATATAAATAAAAGGATACAGGGTGGCTGACTCTTAAAAGGAGGATTATTGACGTTTTAGCTAAATTGGCTATACCTACATATAGAACAGTTACCACAGCCTAGTTAGCAACCGCTTGATCATACAATTATGTAAAACTAGCTGGGCCCCGTGGTTTCACCCGCATAAGTCTCGAACGCGTGGGAATATCTGGATAAAAAATATCCTATGTCTTTCTTCAGGTCATGGTTTTCATCCAAATCCGCTCAGCTGTTTTAGGAAAGTGTAACAAACAAACAAAGTCACTTTCGCATTTATGCTAGCATGCCAAAAAAGAGAGATATTATGATCCTAACATAATAATAATTTTCACATGACTCGTCAAAAAAGGAGTGTTATTTTCTCTAGTCAAATTGAGATTAGTTACTGTATAAATTAGTTTTCCTCTATGATAAACAAGTACCTCCAACATGTTTCATTATTATTTTGTACGAAAATCTACGTTTTGTAAAAGTTACAGCGAAAACTGCTGCCGTGGCAAATAAAACAAGTTATGTTGTTACCTTGCAGTGGCCGGGTCATTTTTCTCACCTCGGTAGTGAGACAGATTTTTTATTTTATACTTATATCTTTCATCAAGTTTTTCTAACTGAACAGTCAGCTGTGCTGCTGGACAGCTTGCCCTACGATGTGGTGAAGGGCGAGCGGTTTGGGGAACTGTGTTAAGTCATTTTGTCTTATGAATAAATTACTTTTTATTTTGTTTCGGAGATAAATATATTCCTATATTCAAGTAATATTATAGTCCTCCAGACCAAATTTCGGTCATGACGACCAATCTCCAGCCTTCGGCGCGGGAGATACGAGTATTATAGTGCATAAGTGTGTGCGCAGAC
The DNA here is from genome assembly GCA_947363905.1 of Lithophane semibrunnea. Classification (NCBI taxonomy): domain Eukaryota; kingdom Metazoa; phylum Arthropoda; class Insecta; order Lepidoptera; family Noctuidae; genus Lithophane; species Lithophane semibrunnea. Next base: position 5,600,385 of record OX376200.1, on the reverse strand, counting down.
ACAGGTAGAGTGCACCGGTAACTACACAACCACTTGTGTAGGCGCACAGCAAGTATTCTACTACACTCGCGACAATCTAAGAAGTCCGTTTCGACGTTTCGTTCTCGTACATGTAATAAAACGTTAACCCTTGAGAATCAGTTTTAACCGTATAGTTCGGAACCGCCCCCAATCGGACCCGAACACGAAAACCTCCGCCGGCTCGGTACCGGGTCCTTTGGGACCCTAGAATTACCACATACGACACCCTATCTCGATTATGGAAATATTTAATATGCTACCCTTCAAATCTTATGAGTGTGCGTTAATTATGAGAGTTGGATAAAAGCTCATTATGTTTACGCCATTAAATCTTTCATATTTAGCGCGCAAGTTAATTAATTCACCTATATAAAATTCAAGACTGTAAATACTATAATCGCCATTTTGATGACAGTGGTGGTCGAGGCTAAAAAACATAACAATGAGTGAACTTGAACATCCAAACCCCACCGCAGGGGCAGTGAATAATATATCATTTAATTATTTGACGAATTCATCCATTGTTCAAGTTAAATAAATAGTGGTAATGAAGTTTTGTGTTATCCAAAGACGAAGTTTCGCGCCAATCGTGCGTGTTTTCATTTTTTCTTTTCACAACTAACACTCATACCTACACATGTAGATACGATTTAAAATGTGACAAATATTATTCAAAATATTATATACAACTAGAAAATGTCCAAATCTTAACATAATATACGAACACGGGTCCAATAACACGTATTATTCATTACCACTACTGAATTTGTTTTCAAAATCGCCGTCCATTATACTTTTTTTTATTGTAATGATGTCCGAAAATGATTATGCCAAACGATATTTTTTTAAATTTCGTTCTTCTCGATTAATTAATATGTCAAATATAAAAATTATGAAACAATTTCCATGTATCGATTACTTGGAAATTGAAATAAAATTGTTTTATACAATAAATACACTGGATAAATTAATAATTTATACTTTTCTTATGTTATTTTAATCGTTTTTCGGACATTATATTGAAACCTATAAATTCTATTAAGTCAATAGACAAGACCATACGACCGGGCTAGGTACCTCATCTTTTGAATTTCGCGCCGAAATGTTTCTATAATTGAATTTAAAAACGGAATGCGCTCGCTGTTCTAAATTATTTTAATATAATATATTGGACAAAATTATTTTAATGTGGATTTTATTTTTTTACTTTTCTGATAGTTTGCTACAGAATGCCCAATATACTTTTTAGGTAGGCGTAACAAAATTTTGTATGGTAATGGTGAGAAATTAATTCCGCAAACAATTTTACATAACGTCAATATTTTTTGTTAGTTGTATGAGCTTGCTAGTTTTTGTTTTTATTAGGTTACTTGAGTAGGTACTAGAAATTGTTTTTTTTTGTGGTAGTTTCCCAACGAAATTTAAGAAACTGACCAAGTCTTTGTCGGACCACGCACAAAAGGGTTCCGTAGTTGGGATGAACATATACGCATGCACATTGCACAGCATTAATTTTTACTCTGCAAAAATAAGTTTGTATTTCTAGAAAAAACTACGAAAAACAAAGTTAATTCTGCAGTTGTAACCGAAAATAACCCATAACTCATTGTTGAAATACGGGTTATTTTCGGTTACAATGGGTTATTCACTTTAAAAAGCAGTCACTTATAAGCATCTTATCATTTTAATTATAAGATCCAACAATGCTACATGCTTATATGCCACACCCCTAATTATGTTTATCTTAATTTTACTAAACGATTTTTGGCGGTGTAAAGAATAAACCTTCTTCCAAATTTTCAACGATATAGTATAAATAGGTGTCCGAGTAAAATGCCTGTATGACATCCGAACCCATGGACGAACGGACGTGACGAAATAATTAAGAGGTCCTTTTTTACGGATTTTGGCTATCGAGTTTACAATCGACAGCGACTGATGTGTATGGTAATTTGTTTACAATATAATTATAATTTCATCTTATTGGGTATCAACACTATCACCCGAAAACCACACGACACGCGACAAAAACTTTTCGCAGCCGCCATCTTGGATTTACATTTTGACCTCACTATTGACTTTAGCACCATCGCAAAACAAAAACGACAGAAATGAGGAAAAAAAAAAATTGCATCTTGGATTTTCATTTTGACTAAATTCACACGTTCCCTCTCTTTCTCTCTTGCTATCAAATTAGAAGAAGATCGTCGCAAGTATGAACGCTTTTTCGAAAACTTTTTATTTTATTTTCTGGTTTTGCCCCCAAAAAGTGACTATTTGCAAAATCCATTTATTTACGTTACACTTCCGTGTTTGGGTCACTAAAATGTATATTTATGTGTACCAAATTTCAACCTAATCGGTCCAGTAGACTCGAAGCAAATTGGCTGTGACAGACCGACACAAGAGTCGTGTGACACGAGTGATCCTATATGAGTTTCGTTTTTTCATTGGGTCTTACGGAACCCTAAAACGTTACACCACTTTCCACAGTGTACGTGTATGTACTTATTACTAAAATTAATGAAAAATATACCAAAGAGTTTATCAGTTTCTACAATTTTTAATCAAGTTTGATTATAACGAATATCGATTAGAAAGGCTGACTGCAACATTTGAATCGAAATAGAAAAATTGGGTGAACGGTAAGCACTAAGAAGTGTCACGTCGCACCACAATTTTTGTTAATTTTTGTTCATATTTGATCGTGTTTTTTATCTAGTTTAAGTATGAATAATGGTAAAAGTAAGAATGCAGAAAGAATGATAATATCTTTATTTGGTCCTTTTGCATATTTTCAGCAAGAGAGAAGATTGTTTATGTACATATTTTCAGGGAATCTGAGTTGCCTACCTTTTGAATAGGTGTATTTATACCTATTTTATACAACTTTCGCAGTCGACTGACGCGGTTTGACCGACCTCAACATATAATTTATGATATTTACCACAAACTTATTGTATAAAATAGATGCGATAACATACTTTTTTTAATAAATTCGAATGCTGAAAGTTCATGTAAATTCCTGATTTTCATGACGGAATTCGCAACACCCCGTCGAGTTAGCTGATGTGTCACGTGTCAAAATCTTGTCGAGCAGAGAGGTTAAGCAATGTAGATATTACTAGATATGTCGTCGATTACAAACTCTCTTAGTATGTTCAATCGATAAGTCTCGAGAATCAGTTTATAAGAAACCATTTTTTACACAAAACACAAAGCATTTTTATAGCTGTCAAAACGGACTTCTTAAATTGTCGCGAGTCTAGTTAAGTGACAGCTACATAAGCACCAGCTTATGTAGCTACTACTGGTTACCAAACCAGTAGATATAGTTGACCTCGTAATTGTTTTATCACTCTAAGGTTGAATGTCACTTGCACCTCATAAAACATCAAGGTCTATTTTTCTTTTAAAACATATCTGACAGTTAGACAGTTTCAACCTTTGTGAAGTAATAATTTACTGGAGCCATTTAAAGAGGGGCTATCTCGAAGGTAATGTGGTACTGTGGCGCCAACTATGTCCCACATCCTATCCTGCCCTGACTGCCCCAAAAAATGCAGCCATAGCGACCTCTGCCACTGACGATGCCGTGGAAGTGGCGAAGTTTTGAGCCAACAAAATTACATACACTGTCATCGACACGATAAAGAAGAATTTACTGGAAACAACCAATTCAGTTACGTCTTCGGAAACATAACAGTCAACTAATATTTCATTCTCTTTAAAAATAAAAGAAAACAGGAATTGAAAATGAATTTCGGAGGGCAAAAGTCAAGGTTGGAACATATTGTGAAATAAAAGAAAGACGAATACCTTAATCTTTTATTTTGTGACCTTATTATGATATGTAGGCGGTACCTGTGTACCTGCACCTATATATACCAAGACGTATTAATGCCACAATTTTTCCAGTGTTAGTGAGAGACAGAGCTATACAAGGCCGCTAGCACCATCCTTTTTTCGCAGTGGAATAATGATGGCATTAATACTTCATAGTCAGCCCACAGGGGTTCGAAACATCGTCTAATAAAACAGTAAGGGCGAATTTCTCTAATGTAAATTCGTATTAATACCTAACTGTCAACTACATGAACATAAAAAAATCAGAAAAAGAAAAGGTTAAAGTGTTGCACCATTTTTACTTTTTAATATTCATCTCTGCAGCACGTCTCCTCGTCTAGACGAATTATTTTAATCGTTTTTTTACCACTCTCCGGCGGAAAGAGCAAATGATAAATTATCTTCTCGGAACCACATGATGTTACGACAGGAACATCATGACTGTGGTTCCGAGAAAATACACACCGAATTATCCGAAAAATATTTTCAGCTAGGATACAAACTAACTTTAAATACTCCCACGGTCCTTGTACCGTTGCATGCACCCGTAAGGGTGGGAGGGGTATTCAATAAATAGTGAAAATTAAATACATTCTCCTTGGAAAGAAAAATAATAAATACTGGCAGGCATAGCCCAGACATTAGCTATGATGATAATAAAAAAACCATCAATTCTCTTTTGTTTAAATTAAAACTTTTTACAAAAAAAAACAACCGACTTCAAAAAAAACCCTAAAAAAGTGAAAAATAACTTTAATTTCGGAAGTCGGTGTCTTTGCTTTTTAATTTTCGTTTTTTGCCACCGACTTCCGAAATTAAAGTTATTTTTCACTTTTTTAGGGTTTTTTTTGAAGTCGGTTGTTTTTTTTTGTAAAAAGTTTTAATTTTTCACTTTTTAGTGGTAGTACCTACCCCACACAAGTTACTACCTCCTATGTAAATAACAGTGAAGGAGTCTAATAATTATATCGTCTACATAGACTGTGGGAAAAATACGTAATATTGAAGCTAGCTCAAAAACTACGCAAGCAAACTTAATAAAATTTATATGGGACCATCTCGGGAGTATACCCTTTCGAACTAAAAAAGAATTTTCAAAATCGGTTCACAAACGGCGGAGTATCCGGTGAACATACATAAAAAAAAAAAAAAAAAAAACAAACATCCGAACGTAGTACCTCCTCCTTTTTTGAAGTCGGTAAAAAAAATAGAAGTCATTTGTTTGCGTCGTTTCGGAACGTGTTCTGATGTTTGTTTGAAGCCAAAGAACGCCCCCGCGTACAAATCCAGAGTTGTGATGGCTGCCATTCAAGAAGCTGACTTCGAATTGATGGCAAATCCTCCATAATCACCGGAGCTTGCTCCAGTGATGTTTACCGATTTTTGCGGTTAAAGGAATATCTCAGGGGCCAGAAATTTCCGCCGCTGGAGACGCCCTGGGCGTCGGGAATCCCAGGCGGATTCCCGGCCACCATAGGCGCGGGCTTGCGGACGGCGAGCAATGGGTAGCTCGCCGTCCGATCAGGACCAGGCCCGGGTCGATGGCGCGTCACGCGCGCCTCAAAGAGATGTCAGCACAATTGGCGGGGTCCGCTAGGACCGATGCCTGCCAGGGTTGCGGGTTAGTCCGAAAGGGATACCGGGACCTTGGCAACAGGCAACTGAAGGAACACGGGTGGGTTTTAGTCAGTAAAAGTCTGACACGCCCTTCCGCTCCACCCAGAGCGGGAGAAGTCATTGGATGATTTCCCACCCTCAAAAAAAAAAAAAAAAAGCGTCCAGAAATTTGAAGATGATGACGCAATAGTCGCCGCCGTACACGATTTTTTAAGGGATCAGAAAGAAGATTTTTTTAGAAAGGGAATTTTAGTTTTAGAAAAAAGTTATACAAAGTGTATAACCCTGAAAGGTGACTACGTCCAAAAATAAAATAACATTTAATAACTGATAATTGCGGCATACTCATTCTCACTATTTATTGAACACCCCTCGTACCATGCAATATACTTATAATAAAAAATCAGAAAATTCGTTTTCTCTGTCACAAAGCAAACTCATTTTTAGGGTTCCGTACCTCAAAACGAAAAATCGGATCCCATACAGGATCAGTCCCCGTCTGTCTGTCTGTCAAGCAAGACCCTTTTTCTCAGGAATGCGTGGCGGTATCAAGTTGAAATTAATACCTATAGGTCTAAGGTCTATCTATATAAATACCTCGGTAGACCTCTGCCTAACCCTTCGGGAATTACAGCCGTGATATTATGTTATAAAAAATAAGACTAAAATATAACCTAACCAAAGTTATAATCAAAACAAAGTAGGTAATATTTTAATGGCAACATTCAACATCATAAGCCTTAAGTATTTTGTAAGTCATAAGCCGATGTATCCTACGCAGTGAGCTTCTCTGGGATCATAATTCATTAATATGACGAAGAACTTACTGAAAACCCAACAAAAAAAAAAAACAATTCAGAAAAGTACTACCCATCCCGATGCAATAAAACCTGAAACAAGGTAAAAGCGAATCTGTACTGAATTTATTTGCCTTCGATACTTCAATCTTATCTTGCAACGGCGATTGAAAGGCAACTCTACAGGTTCCACACTAAGGTGCAGAATTGCACTCAGTAACAGAACTGTGAGTCCAGCAGTGTGTTTGTCCACAGCTGTGGCACCAGCAGTGTGTGTGTCACCAGTAAGACAAGTGAGACGCCCCAAATTAGTGCAGTCTGTGTCTGCAGCTCGAATCAATACGAAATACAAAGCCTTTGTAGAGATCAGATTGAATTATACATGAGCTGTGGCGCCACCCTTCGTGTTGTGAACCTAATTAAAAGGTTTCTCTTAAATATTTTAGTTTCAGCCGTAGGTTCCGGCTGTCATTTGTAGATCTTTGACAGTTGTTACAGGTCTTCAGAAGCCCGATAGTCTGACAACCAGTCTTAATAAGTGGTATCGTGTTACCCAGTAGGTATCTGGGTTTTGGAGGGCATCAGTAGCTCCATGTAAAATACTGGTATTCTGCATCCGGTTAGACTGGAAGCCGACCCCAACATAGTTGGGAAATGGCTAGGCAGATGATAATGACTAAAATATTTTAGTTTGATTCCAACATAGTTGGGAAAAGACTATGATTAATTGTAGGTAAAGTACCTCTGCTAATAAAGCTAATTGTTAGGTATTTTATTTTAGGGGTTGGGAAATTATCCAGTGACTTCTCCCGCTCTGGGTGGAGCGGAAGGGCGTGTCAGACTTTTACTGACTAAAACCCGTGTTCCTTCAGTTGCCTGTTGCCAAGGTCCCGGAACCCCTTTCAGACTAACCCGCAACCCTGGCAGGCCGCAACCCTGGCAGGCCGCAACCCTGGCAGGCAAAGTACCTCTGCCTAACCTATCGGAATACAGACGTGATATTAAAACACTAGCTGCGCCCCGCGGTTTCACCCGCGTAAGTCTTGATCCCGTGGGAATATCGGGATAAAAAGTATAATTATGTCCTATTGTAGATCATGGTATGCGAAAGTGAGAGTTTGTTTGTTTATTACGCTTTCACGCTAAAACGGCTGAACGGATTTGGATGAAATTTGGCACATGGGTAGACCATGACCTGGAATAGGACATAAGATACTTTTTATCCCTTTTTACTATCGAGACTTACGCGGGTGAAACCGCGGGGCGCAGCTAGTAATATTATAATCAAAAGGTAAAATTTGTAAACTCTTCTTTTTTTGTGGTTATATAGTGACTAACCTGGTGTCAGAGTTTTAAAGCCACCCAAGGGCATCTGACTTGGCTTCACATGTATCTCTCAGGCATGGTGGGTAATCATAAAACATGAAATTTCACGCGGAAGTCGCGGGCATAGCCGAGCAAAAGTCCATACCGTGAAAGTTGGCGACTTTGACGAACAAAGCTCATTCTCTTGTATTACCACATTCATCAAACTGGGCCCAAGATGTTCGCTTAAGCGCAAGCTTTAATTAATACCGAGAAATTAATTAAAACTTACAGAAATTGGCTCTGTGAGTCGTGTGAGAGATAATTCGAATAATATTATCTCGTAGCGATTTCTTCCTTCTGTCTTATATTAAGAAGATTTCCCAGTAGTGTGTGTATATGTTCCTTAGGGCTTTTGGCTTGCGAAACACGTGCTGAAGACTTGGAAATGCAATTATAAAATAGCGGAATGTTATTTCTAAAATGACACATGTGTTCACCGCCCTGGGATTACTGGCCAGTTGATTGGTACGACCTGCTTGCTACTAAAAGTTTCTAGAACTTATTTTTATGCCAATTAAAGGTTCTTAAGTAATTATTATTAATTTCTGTATGTGTAAGATACTTATTTTTACTGTGGGAATGTTAGGGCAAATAAAATTTAGCATTCATCTCGATAAAACTATAATTATTAAAGAGCGAAGTCAAAAAAAAAATTCTTGCTTCATTAAGTCACCACCGTTCCGACAAAAAAAACAGCTAACTAATACTCCCTCTATTTCAAAATCTATATTATACCGGATGAAATTTTTTACCGTCTCGAGCATAATAAGGTGTGTTGTGTAAGTGGAACAGAAGCCATACCCGAGAATATTTGCTTAGTACCATTGAGATTGTACAGGTTCGGAATTTCCTTCAAAAATCATGAAAACTATCCATCCTACGGCCCGTGCGTAAAACTAATAATAGCCAAAATAGGAGATAGTAAACGGCGTAGGCTGCGATCGCGCATGAATGAAAGTTGTACGTGTGTGCGAGCGAAACGCACGCACACTCTTTTGCGTAGAAACCTAGTACCTAAGCGGCCGCCCCTCGCATGGTACAGTCGTGTTTAAAACGTTTCCAAAATCAAATTAAAAATCAGCGCAATAACATTTATACTCCTCTTACTAATAAACTAAGACAAACCTGATCTACAAATAAAATGAACACAATACCCAAAAATTCTCAAACATACAATACAAATACCCAATTGACCAAATAAGCCTCACACCAAAAGAATAAGTAGTAAATAGGTAATAACTTAACACAAGTAAGAAAACTTAACCTACCTAAAATAATAAAACACAACAAATACTTACGTAAGTACAAATAAAAACCCCACCAATTTACCATTAAAAAGATAAAATAATAAGAAAACCTATCCTTACAAATAAAACGAAAACAGTAAGAAAGATTCGGAACGAACTTTTAAAACAATCTAAGTAATCTTTTTTTAAATAATTCGAAACAATAAATACTTGAATAAGCAAGAATACTCGACTGTACTTCATTCAAAATGAAAAGGACGTGCATACATGCGGGAGCGAGAACATTGACAGAAGGTCGTTCGGTCGACCCGTTGCTAAGTAACGTCGGCGCGCCTACGGACACACCCGTGCATAGAAACTTGATGTTTGACACTTACCGGGGTTTACGTACGAGAGCCGGCCGAGCAGCTGAGCGGTACTCGCGCGCGGGCGACACGACCGACCGACGCGCACGCGCATTGCGCGCATTTTACTAAAAATGAACTTAGGTCTGTACCTACCTTTTTGCGATATCGCAGTAGGTAATTATTGTTCAAAATGTTTCGTTCTAAACATAAACTAGCACGTCTTTGCACATTGTTTGGTAAACTTCGAGGTGTGTCTCTATCACTTCTCAAAACATTAAAAGCGTCTATTATTCGCTGTTTTTAAATCACTAACGCTTTGAGCTTTTTCGGTATACACTAAACGTAAGACTAAACGGTTTAGTTCGGCCCACAAATAAAAGTCAAGGGGTGTTATGTAGGTCTGGTGACCTCGGCCGCCAGTTCACAGGTCCTCCGCGACCTATCCACTTATCACCGAATTGACCATCGAGATACGTGCGCACAGATCGTTTGTAGTGAGCTGGACATCCGTCATGCTGGAAGTACATGTCTTGCAGATAGGGATCAGGAACGTCTTGCAACATGGTGTCAATGACGGAACGGTTCTGCAGCCAGTGACAAAACTCCATGCGGGGTCCGGGGTTTTCCGGAGAATTTGAGGAGAAGGGATACCGTTCCTTCACAGCGACTGAAGATGTTCTTCTTCTGCGTACATTCGCCTTGCACTGGCTGTTTTCACCAAACAAGATACTCTACGTTAGAATATTCGTACATGTTTAGATACGATAACTATGGCCGGGTGGACGATGCATACGCGGAAACAAACAGCGCGACGTCACGCCGCCGTGACTAATCGCAGGTGACTGAAGCGCGAGACGCGGGCGGGCGCGGGGATGCGCGAGCGAGCAGCTCCGGCGCGGCGGCGGCCCGTGCGCTTGATGATATCAAAGGAGCCGACGTACAGTGCGGCGAGTACCTATCGGCCGCAAAGGAACGTATCTACGAATTCATTCATAAATTCCGTGCATTTAGTAGGGTGCGTATGATTTGAATCTCGATATTTTTTCATCGATTTATTCTTTTTTTTTTTAATTTTTGTTTTTATTGTTTTTGTATTAAAAGTTTACTTCAAATGGGTGGTATTTTTAGATAAATCAATTTGTTTAAAGGGTATAAAAAATATAAAAAAATTAAATTGACTATGCCATTGGCTTCTACTCCGTTCACCTACTACACCCTATGTTTGTCGAGACGGTAAAAAAAATCATGCGGTATAAAGCCTACATAATGAAAAAAATATACAGCTTCTTACTCATTCCCTACATACATTGATGTGATTGACCCTATTAAAAACAAATTAAGAACAGTAGGTCCATGTGCTCATTCGAAAACAATTAAAGTAATAAAAACTAAAATCCCACTACGACTAAAAAGGTATAAACAAGAAACCACAGACAGACAAATAAAAAATCCGGAGTCACACGTTTTAGGGTATAAATCGAACAGATTACGTGTGACTCCGGATTTTTAATTTCTCTGTCTGTGTGTCTTGTTTATACCTTTTTAGTCTTAGTTGGGTTTTAGTTTTTATTACTTTTTTTTATATTATTCTTTTGGTGTTATAATATATTATATATTTGAAATGTGCTCATTATGCCCTTTCATTTGATACCCAACATGGACAATATACCTATTACATTACAATTACCACACGCTTTATTACTGGTCTCCATTTCCGATTGAAAATACATGACACGAGTACCTTCTCGAGCGGGAAGTACTGAGAACCGAGAAATATGAATTTTATAATCTCTTTTTACCTTTCATCTTGTAACGGTTCCAGCCATTTCCAGGTATTTGTTTCATGGAAACTGAAAATCACCTTATAACACCATTTACTTATGCATTTAATTTTATTTAGAACATTTAACTTTATATAGAAACTGCAGGGTCTTGCCAAGGGGTATCGTCAAATATCCAAACTGGGTTGTGTTTGTGTAGATCAGATAAGCAGTCGCGCATTGTAAAATACTAGTATTCATCTGAATCCGGCGGTACTAGAAGCTGAACCCGTTATATCTAGTAAAACGCGTGGCAGATGACGATAAAGAAACTGCAGAATTTAAATAACAATCACAACGCAAAAAATCCCTAAATGCTGCTATAAAAACCAAAATACAAAATTCTTGTTCCTCCCTCGGTTGTTATTTTGTCAAATCTTGAATCGAGGCGAGTGAAGTCGCGCAAAGTGTACTTACGGTACTACTTGTCAGTAATTGCTTAGAATATAAATGTAAGCCGCCGCAAATCGTCCTCAAATGGCTCAAAATTGAGTTCCTATTTACGCCGCTCTATACAAAGTTACTAATGAGTTGTGCTTTAATTTTCTGTGTGAATTACTCTCTTTTGCTCAACAAGCTCCCTTGAGATGGGCAAAATAGAATCAAATTTTAATTTTATACAGGACATATTATATTTGTGATTCCACAAGGTAACTGCACAACAGGGCCAAAAGCGTCATTTAGCTGTCTTCTTATAGGTAGTAGGTATGCACTCTGCAATGCAGCAACGAGAACCACGCTTGCTGACTAAGTACTTATTGGTTAATTCTAAATCTTCGACATAAAAGTTCTGATGTCGTTCTTGAAATCTCTAAGTCACCACCACGACATGTCAGGTAAGTCGTCAGAATACGTTACTGGGGTATTTTAGGTAGGAAAAAAATCCAAAAAATCAGGAAACATCAACAATCATCATTTAGATACTAGAACTAGCTTTTGCCTGCAGCTTTGCCCGCGTGAAGGTCCGAAATCATCCCACGGCAACGTACTTTCGGGATAAAAAGTATCCTATGTCCTAACTAAGGTCCAGGTATATCTGTGTGCCTCATCGAAATCTATTAAGCCTAGGCATGAAAAGATACCGTAAAGACAAACAGCACCTATACTTTCGCATGTATACCTAATATTTTATTAGTATGTATATTGGCCTACCAAACTGGGTTTTGAATACTCAATCGTTTTATAAACATAGGTATTTTTTGCGCTCAAACGCAATATATATTCCGCGGTCGTATGCGAACAAAACACGAATGGAATGGCTAATCGAACACGGAACAGTGACATTCTTGAAATACTCTTTTTGATACATTACTGTTATGTCCTCATTGCATGTCCATTACAATACTTTTCAATGTTTGCTTTTTACTTTCTTTGCTTATTTTGCATAGTGAGGAAACTGGCATGCCTGGGAGATATTTCTCGACGGCATGTGAAGCCAAGTCAGAGGCCCATGGGCGGCTTTAAAACTCTGACACCAGGGGGCCAAGTCTACTAATTTACAAACGTGTCAGTGATGTCGCAATGATGAGTTTTTGACAGATTTTGTATGGCATATCTGTCAAAAACTTATAATTGCGAGATCACTGACTGACACGTTTGTAAATTAGTAGACTTGGCCCCCAGGTTAGTCAGTACACACACAGTTGGTTAGAAAAGAAGGAGACAATGGTTTCTGTGTATTTATTACATAGGTACATACAATATATACCTACGTAAATAAACTCACGCCTTCTTTCCATGGGGGTAGGTAGCAACTACAGAACGCCACCTGCTACGATCCTTACATAGTTTACTACTCGTTTTGCTTCGTTTACGTTCATTAATAGTTTAAACTTTTATTAAAGTAAGTTTATTGGGTGGTAGCGGTAGCGCAGGAATATTGGTATTACATTGAGAAACTATTACAAGACCTGGCAACTTCGTCCAAATTGGGGGGTTCAAATAGTCAGTAAAGGGTTTCTCACTTCCGTCATCCATTCTAGTACCTATTCGTATGACAAGGCCTCGTTACTGACAAAAAACCATGGGGTCTGCCGACAGAAGTTTTCACTTCTCTATAATATAGATGTGTGTAATATAGATGGCGCTAATATGTTTTAAGTTTTCACTTAAAACATATTAGCGCCATCTATATTTTATGTTACTGCACTACAGTGCGCGGTGACGTTAATCAACAAGTTAAAAAAAAAAGAAATTCCAGTAATCGCTCAACGAAGAAAAGAAGAATCATTCAAAAAAGTTTTCACTTCAGAAGAATGTTTTAAAATCGTTGGGACAGTTACATTGGCCACCAATTATTGACCGAAATAACTTCAAAGTAAGTAATAAAAGTGCCTAATGCATTTTCACATTCAACAAAACAGTTTATTTTTTAAATAACTTCATTCACAAATTAAAATTATTCTAAGAAAAGTGAAATGTAACCGAACACAAGATAATAACAGCCAATGGGAAACTAAGAAACATTCTAAGTATTCCAAAGTTACGGCCGCGGCTGACTAAACTAAGCCAACTAAGCTAACTTCATCTAAACAAAACTGTAATATAAACTGTTACCTAAGTTTACAGCCTGTACTCTAGTTTATAATTATTGCGTTATAGTTCAGACTATCTAGCACCAAAAATTAAAACTAAGAAACCATGAATAATGGGAGGAGGTTCTCAATTCGTCTATATATACAAGGTGTATCAGAAATGTATGGTCATATTTATGGGTGTGGTGCCTATGGGACCAACATCGTAATAAAAAATATATGTTGATGATGTTATAAAACTTCCTGTCACTGTTATTTACATAGCAAGTAAGTAGTGGTATACGAATTGGTGTGGGGTAGGTACCACAACAAAAAAGTGAAAAATAACAACTTTTTTTATGCAAAAAAGATTTTTTAATGCAACTCGCTGTTTTCTACTCATACAACTACTTTCATGAAAGGCTTTTAAGGCAATTTTTTTGTTCGTTTAAGACTTTTCTAATGGTGATGATGCATGCATCATCTGGTCATTATAAAAGCCTTAGCTGACGCTGTGTTATTACCATTCGTTCCACCCGATAGATGGCGTGTAACTTATGCAGATTCGTTGCATATTGGTCGGCAAGCCCTTGGGTATGCAAATGATTGCAAATGCCGATGTCTGCTTCAGATTGACTCTGCCTGGGTCGGCTTACTAATAGCAGTCGTCAGGTTAGGTTTAAAGTTTGATTGGCAATCTAGGTTATCTTATCTTTAAGCTCTTTATGGAAAACTAGCTTCCACCCGCGACTTCGCCCTAGTGGCATGTCGATAAAAAGTAGCCTATGTCCTTCCCCGGGACACCATCTATCTCCTTGCCAAATTTTATCGAAATCGGTTCAGTGGTTTAGGGGTGAAAAGGTAACATACAGACAGACAGACAGTTACTTTCGAATTTATAATATTAGTATGGATTCTAAATGTTCCTATTTGTTCTGTGTGCCTGGATGGAGGTGTATGTTTGGACTTTTATAAATGTTTATAGTTTATCTTAACTTAAAATTATAAATACGAAAGTGAATTTGTTTGTTTGTTACACTTTCACGCTAAAACGTCTGAACGATTTTGGATAAAATCACGCGAAAGCTAGCAGAAGCTAGTATTCGACATAAATAGTAATATTGAATGTCAAAAGAATTTTAAATCACCAGCGTCATCGAGGCCGTGAAATAACTACAAAGGAACGTGTTGATCTAATTACGACCCAATTATATCTGTACCTATATTAACAACGTACGAGAATAGTATAGCATCTACGTATTCTGAATAGGATATGAAGGATATGAGTACAACCAATAGAGCATGTCAATCATTAGATTATTTATAAATTGTACCCACGGACCTACCTACTACAGCACGTGTACCGTTGCGACACGGAATCAGTTCCAAAAATTTGTAGCACTTATGTTACTTATTTATCTTTTCATAAGTAACATAAGTGCTACAAAGTTTTGGTTTTGGATTACTTATGTATCTTTTCATCCTGCCAAGGTTGCGGGAAAGTCCGAAAGGGTTACCGGGATCTTCGCAACAGGCAACTGAAGGAACACGGGGGGTTTTAGTCAGTAAAAGTCGCACACTCCGGGCGGAGCGGAAGGGCTCCGCTCCGCCCGGAGTGGGAGAAGTCATTGGATGATTTCCCACCCTCAAAAAAATATGTTCTTGGTCCTTTTCATAATATGTTCTGACTGTTGTCTTGGACACTGCCTGTCTTTTTCTAGGTCATTGCCTAGTCATGTCGCAAATTTCATCCAAATCCGTTCAGCCGTTTTAAAACGTAACAAACAAACTCCCTTTCGCATTTATAATATACTAGCTTTCGCCCGCGTGGTATGTCAATAAACAGTAGCCTAGGTCCTTCCCCGGGATGACATCTATCTCCTTGCCAAATTATATCGAAATCCGTTCAGTGGATTAAGCGTGAAAAGGTAACATACAGACAGACGGACTAACTTTCGAATTTATAATATTAAGTATGGATAATATACTTATGTATAAATACATAATATATATTAGTCAGCATACATCAGGATACTATAAATGACCTTCATATCGTCATTATGATTGTATTGTCTCTGTGTGTTTAGGTTTATCTTTCTTTTTATTGTAATCTCTAGCCTTGAGTGTCACATAATGTGACGATGGCCGTGCATTCAGCGGCTTACAATAGCGCTTGGTTCTGACTTTTCTATTCTTTGCCAGATTATATCAACATGTGATTACGATTGACCTGAAAACACGCATTCATACATTCGTGATGTACTTGAAAATAAACTTTACGATGGTATAGCATCGGAATATTCCCGTGGACTTCCCTTTTTTTTGTTTTTTGAGTTTGGAAAATCTTAAAATGACTTCTCCCGCTCTTGGCGGAGCGGGAGGGCGTGTCAGACTTTTACTGACTAAAACCCACCCGTGTTCCTTCAGTTCTTTGCCTGTTTCCAAGGGTCCCGGTATCCCTTTCGGACTTTCCCGCAACCCGTGTTCATACGTAAGACCTACTCGTAAGTCCTGATGTTGGAATAAGCAAAATAATGTAGAGTTTCTTGTGATTTATTCCTCTTCTCTCCCTAAAAAATAATGTTAAAGGGGTTTATACAGTAATTCAAAATATCTTTAGTCTTGTTACCTGTTTAGTTATAACTATGATAAACAGTATGTAGGCGTTGAGCAGCAGTCCGATGGAGGAGATGACGGTGACGGCAACGCTAAGCGCGAGCGTCACTGCCGCCTCCTCGGCCCGCGCTTCCGTCCCGTTCACCTCCATTGGGCAGGGCTATGTCTGTCTGTTTCGCTTCACCCTAGCCGTTCCATGCTGGGCCATCGAACGTGCGCTGCTCCATTCTGCTTCGTGTCGTCATCTCACTGCTGCCGCCGCGTTCCATAGCATCTCACTTGGGATGATCTGCGAAAGAGAGGAAAAATGGTTATCTAACAGTTCTTTTTAGGGTTCCGTACCTGAGAAGGGTGCCAAACGGAACCCTATTACTAAGCCTCCGCTTTCTGTCTGTCTGTCAGCGGGCTGTATCTCATGAACCGTAATAGAACAGTAGATAGTTGAAATTTTCACAGATTCTGTACTTCTATTGCCCCTATAACAACAAAATACATATAAAATGCAATAAAGTTAAAAATTAAAGGGGTAAACCTCATACAACAAATGTGTTTTTTTTCGGAGTTTTTGCTAAATATTGTACGGTGGTACGGAACCCTTCATATATAAGGAACATAAGGACGTTAAATAATTCCGGACGTTTAGGTAATAAAAACGAAATTGCAATGAAAATTGCTGATAGGTAATGTTTACGGTATGGTGGAATCCGATGATCTACCGATCATCGGATTCCACCATAATGAATACGTACATATTGCAGATGGACACGCACGGCAGACCGAGGAACTTCCGATGTCTACGATACCCCGCACGTACACCTTCCCACGGTCCGTCGTCCGGGCTCGTCAGTGTCCATCCGCAAAATCGCGGATCGTGGTACTTCGGTATAATACAGTAATACTTGTATCGTATCCAAAAAGCGACATTAGAAAAACTTATTACTCGTCTAAACCTTTATACAGACGTAACAGAACCTTAATGGCACAAAGGTCTCAGATGCTCATTTAAAACACATAAGAATGATTTATTACAACAATACTAAGGATATTATGATGCCTTAAAACATCCCAAAATGTTTTGAAACAAATATAATGTAAGCTGAGGCAGTGTTTAATTTAAATGCGATCCATGTTTCTCCAAATACACCGTATTTGTATTCTAGTGATGTTTGTAGATTTGGAATAATATAGACGTTTATTATCAAATACTAGACTTGTAATGAAACAAATATATACACAATTAGTGGAGTTGTTTTAGAAGTGTTGGTGATTACACTGTACGTGTTTTTATTACAGTCTGAATCATTTATCTATTCTGTTATTATCTTATAAGGAGGTGCTCGTGGCTAAGTAATAATAGCCGCACGGGTCGATCTATCAGGTTAAGCTACACTTGCCGGGGTTGGTCCGTGAATGAGTGACCATCTTTACATACCGAGACCCCTCCGTGACTCGGCAAGCACGTTAAGCCGTTGGTCATAAGTGTATGTAGATAGGTATATTACTTCCTATTAATTTTACGTAATCTCTAAATTCACCTATGTAAACACCCACACGGCCCTATGTCCGGCAACCACAGAGAATATACCTATATACATATAAAGGTACGAGTACCTACAGTGAAACCATCCGCCTACAGAATCTTGTGAAAATCACAAATGCCAACCTAAAATTCTGTTCCGTGACATTGAGTAACACACAGCAATAAATTGTGAAGATTTTGTGAACATACGGTAAATTATACAAATGTTTTTACAAATTAATGTTGGTCCATACTACGTCCCACCAGAAGGCATACAAAATTGTTGAAGTAATCATATAAATGTAGCATTATTAGAATGAAAATAAAAATATAAAGTCAAGGTAAGTACATGTCACAATTTCATGCCAAACTCTAATGGCTAATAATAATTTATGTGGAACCGTAGAGTACGATGAATATTCACAAAAGCAGAGGTGTTTGCCATACAATTAGGAGACTGGATTCTACAAAGTCAAAAAAGTTTAGCCTTAATAAAAATCGTTAATTTCATTCAATCACTGACAGACAACGCACAGCCTAAACCAATGAGATTAATGACATATTGCACAAGATGTCCTTCTATAACTAAGGAAAGATTTAGAAAATGTATTCCCAATAAGGGGATGAAAGTTTTATGAAAGTTCGTCATTCTTGCTGATGGTAAATCTCATTGGTCTTGCCTTTCCTTTAAATGTTGGGCAGCAGCTGCTCTGACTTATTTCTGTGGCGAGCAATTACCTGCGTCTGATCCATGGCCACGGTCAGTTCTAGTCACCCCCGTATGCGGGACGACCGCGCTGACGCACGATAATGATTTTTAAGAGGTTCTCAATTCGTCTGTATGTTTTTTTTTTTTTGTGTATGTTACGCGATTACTCCGCCAATTATGAATCGATTTTGATGATTCTTTTTTTGTTTGGTAGGTCATGCTTCAGAGGTGGTCCCATATAAATTTTATTAACTTTGCTTGCGTAGTTTTTGAGTTAGCTTCAATAATTACGTATTTATCCCACTTAGTCTATGTAGACGATATATTATTTGCTTCGTCACTGTTATTTACATAGCAGGTAGTGGTATTCGAATTTAAAACTTACAACTAAAGAAAGAATGAAAGACAAACAGAAAAATTTAGTTTATTTGTCACAGAAACACGTGCATACAAAAAGATAGCAGTAACTTAATCATAATTATAAGTCATAAAAATATGATAATATGAGGAGTAGGTACATTGAAATTAAATTTTAAAAAGCAGTTGGCAGCTGCACGTCATGACTGTGACAAGAAGGCTTCCACTCAGCATGATGCTGCGCTATGGGGACCCACAAGCACAGCGCTGATTTTCAGTGGTCACCCGAAAAAGACGTACGGAAATCAAGTCAGGTTCAATGAATAGTAAATAATAAATAGGAAAAAAAAAATAGTAAAACGAATTAAGTATAGTATAGTATATTAAGTATAGTATAGTATCAAGTCGATTTCAGTCGTCTTCTTTTCGTGTGGTTAGTGAGTAACCTAGTGTCAGAATTTCAAAGCCGCCCCCAGGCCTCTGACTTGGCTTCACATGCCGTCGAGAATGACAGTTTAGTTCAGTTTCAGTTATACTGATAGAACTCTACTAGCAAAGCTATATGTAAATTCTTGTAACGTTTTCCAATATTGCATGTCACAGTACACGCGAAACTCTCCTAAATGCAATGTCATTGACAAATGACTATCCAAAAATACGATCGGGAGACACGACAGTAGGAGAATGCTCTGTCTACATGTATTATACGAAGGTTTCAAGCTGTTTTACATTTAAATCAAAAGTTTGACTTGGCATTGTTTAGTGGAAAGTTGATTTAAAGTTGTGTAAAATATGGCTGTCGCCTTTATCAAGGATCTGTTCTCACTAAATGCAAATTTTACATTGCTTTAATTTAGGAGACATTAATATCTCATTTTAAAGTCAATTACTAAAACAATGCTTTGTCTACGAATGCTACGAGCTAAGAGGCTACGCCATTAAGACTAGGCCATATTAGTAACAGCTATCTATGAACTGAGTTATTACCACCAACAGCCATCAGTAGTAATATACAGCATGTTTCAGAAAGGTGTGGTCAATTTAAGGGTGGGGTCTTCTTCGTCGTTTCCTCAATGCTGAGGATCATGACCACATATGACGCGTCTCCAAGCTATGTGGTCTTCTGATGTGTGGACCGCTTGATAGATGCTGCCTCCAACAACCTTCTTGATCGCGTCTGACCATCTTGCCGGTGCTCTGCCTTGAGCGCGTTTTCCTTCCACCCGGCCCAGTATCAAAAGCCTTTCCAGACCATGCTTAGGTGAACGCATAATATGTCCGAAAAAGCTGAGGGCACGCTCCTGACATATACAACGTGCCGCGACAATGGTGACATTAATTTAACACACGTATACGATTTCGAAAATATGAACATATTTGAATTTCATTAAACGTTATTATTTATTGATTTATTTACAATTTTCTAAATTGCCATCCTGGAGCAACCTGTACATAAAGAACTGTAGCGAAGAGGTCATTTGCCGGGGTCACGGATCATATGGTAAGCGAATAGAAGAAAGCCGTGCAATTTCTTAGAAATTATGCCGACAAAGCATAGTACTGATAGAACGTAAGCCAGCTGGTAGGTAGCTTCATGAATGAATCTTTTAAACAGAGTGATCTCAATGTTGGTTATGTTTTTGTTATTTAGTTTGTTTGAAAATTTAAATTTTTCAATTTACAAATTATTTTATTTTATTATAATTTTTATGTTTACTGACCACTAGCCCTACACGTGTGTTAAATTAATGTCGCCATTGTAGCGGCACGCTGTATAATAGATAGCCGCTTGGTGATGTTGAGTTCCTCCAGTATGGATTCATTCATTCGTTCTCATGGCGGTCCATGGTAAACGAAGTAGTAGTGTGGAGTACAGACCATCAAACTGAACACTGAACAACTTTCTCTATCCCTTCCACTGTAAGTTGTCGTGCTACAGGAGCTATCAAAACATAGTTGACTGACGTTGTTCGTACCACGGATGTTCGACTATACAGGGTGTTAGTGTAAACACCGTTATCCTTGAAACCAGTGGTTTGGTTTCATTTATAGAACGTAAAATCAATGGAAAAATACAACTTTTTTTTTAAAGAAAATCTACATTTTTCCACAAGAATATTTCACCGTACACGCAAGGGCAACGACCGGCCGCGGCGGCGGTTGGCGGGGGCGGGCGGGGCGCGCGGGTCGTTACATGACCGGCCGTCAGCTGTTTCGCAGCTCTCTCGAACGCGTGTCCATGAGTATCGGGACAGTGACGGATATTTACTTTTTAAAAACTTTTAATGAAAATAAGGTTTTTTTTTGTTGTTACTGGGTCATTTATTTTTATATTTAAGTCAACTACCCATGGTTTGAGCGACAACGGTGTTTACCCTTGCGTACTGTATACTGACTATGGTTCAACTTTTTTGCGATTATCTGTGAAACTAAGCGCCCTATCTCTTTCATTCTTGTTATAGTGAGCACGAAAGACAGAGCTAACAAAAAAACATCCTTAAATATGACCAAACATTTTTGAACTGTATAGGAGGCCAATTCCAAAATTCAACATCGACAGCCCTGTTATCATTAAGCAGTTACAAAAACTAATTACGATAAATTATGCAGCTGCACACAACACACCCATAGCGTGCCTTTAATACCGATGTACCTATTTTTAGACCCATTACTGTTATAGTAGCCATAGAAATATAAATCAACGTTCTTCGATCGGTTTCCCATAACAGCATTGTAATGTCAGCTATTTACGAGCCGTCGGTACTTCGCAAGGTCAAGGAATGAGGCGAATCAATTATCATAAAAGTAGCGGTCGATGATACGTTGGATGCTTTCTTTTAGCTCTCTTTATTTAATATTGTTTTCACTTTTTAGAAGTGGTTTTTTAAGTTTCACCTAAGGTGGATGCGCTCAGGTGGCCCGCGACATTCAAATTTTCTTACGTTTTATGCAATTTGCATGTCAGTATCAGGTTGTATGTTGATCTAAATATTATTTGCGACCGTAACAAATATGGATTTACAGAATTATAAACATTAGAATTAGTAATACAACTCTCTAAGTACATGTAAGTGACGATTTCATGAAATAGTCATAGTTATAGTTAGATCAACATACAACCTGATACTGACCTGCAAATTGCAAAAAACGTAAGAAAATTTGAATTTCGCGGGCTACCCTAGCGCATCCCCCTTAAAGGCAAGGACGCGACCATGAAGTTTTTATCTATAACTTCATGGACGCGACGCCTCCGCATTGTTTGCCGTGAAGTTTTCTCAGAAATTGTTTTGTTAAAATTCGCGTCGTGCGGCGAATCGCGCCAGTATGTAAGAGCCTTAAAGCATCGGGAGAGGCGAAAAGGGTGATGGGTATTATGGCCTCTTGGGTCTACCACCTCGCTGCGTACTCACAAGGTTATATTTGGAAGAGATTGTGGAGTACATGATTTGAATAAGAATGGGGTATAGAAGGAGAATTCCACAAGAAGTACGAGAAATACAGACTTCAGAATTATTTTTATTATGAAACGAGCTTCTGTCCGCGATTTCGTCAACGTGAAATTCCAGCCACCAACCGCGTCGTATCGCATCGCCGCCCGCGCTATTACTTTGTTTTCGCTTAGCATTCCTTCTGCCTTTTTGATCACTTTAATTTTGATCGGCTCCTAAGGGTCAAAATCAAAGTCAAATAATTTATTTCAACTAGTCACATTTGAACGTCAAAAACAAAGAAGTAGAACTGATTCTAGTTGCCCCTTCCAAAAGTTAGTTTTCGTAAGGAGAAGAATGGGCAAAAAAATCCATTGTTACTCTTTAAAAAAATGTTAAACAATATTTTGTATACATCAATTATTTAATTACATGTGAAGACGATGCACCTAGAATACGATTACTGTACCACAATAGGTAAAAATAATTAAAAATGACAAATAAATTAAATGTGATAGATACATGGTGCTCACATTATTTACAAACATTGTGAAAGTATACGATATCACAATATTCCTTACATTTTTACAAGTAGGTAATACTAATAAGTCAGTGCGTGAGTTAGAGTGTAAATATCTATAACATAAAAATAAATATAACAACTAAATTAGCAACCAATTTGATGTCGTCTGTCGTAGCGTGATGTTAAATAGCCCATAACCATAACATCCTCAAGAATTGGGTTATCAATATTTTTTCTCAAATACAACTGCAGAGATTAGCGCGTTCAAACAAAAGAAAACAAACAAACCCTTTGGTTTTATTCTAATAGTAAGTATGAATACTTTGAAAAATGTGCACAAAATTACGAAAAATAAAAAATACTGAGAACAAAAAAAAAATCCTAAGTAAAGGATCATAAAACTTTAAAGTACGAGCAATGCCTTCTGGGTGGCAATAAAAACATGCTGTGGTCACCAATCTGTTTGCCAAACGACCACCCGCGACCTTTCTTTAAAGGCCTTTGTTCAGAATCAGAAAACTAGGACGTGTTCTAGACAATTTTAAATCCTGTGCTACTAATTTTAAATGTGATATTCAGATGTGTGTAACTAAGGCATACTTGCACCATAAACCGCTAAACAATTTTCGTTAATGCACCTACAATTGTTAAAAAAAAAAAAAAAAAAAATTATTATCTTCCATTGTACATAAACACTTAGGTAAACACTAAACACTATGCTGCGTAACAACTAAAATAAAGAGTGTTTTCGATGAACTCTGGCACCCAGAGTAAGATTTAACTTGTGTTTAGGGTGCCAGCGTCCTCGCCTATAATTTGAACATATAACAGTAGTTGTATCACGAGCACAGTATATTATTATTAAGAAAAACTTTGTCTTTGCTTCACCCAAAGGTTGACTGGTAGAAAATGCCTATGGCATTAAGTCCGCTTCTGTACATTTGTGTGCTTAAAATAAACTCATATAACGTTAAATATTGTTTTTCTGACAATAGTTTGAAGATGTCAGAAACAGAGTGATGTTGTAAATACATTTAACGCAGAACGCGTTTAGTGATTTCTAGTGCAAGCGAGCCCCAAACACGCTTTAACGGCTAAAGCAAACAGTTTACGACCTGGATTAAAACTAAGTGTACCTACATAAATTAGTTTCACTAAAATGCGAGTGAAACTGCGGGCATCTGTTAGTATATTAGTTCTTTAAAAATACTACACTAAGTGCGAATTTCACCTATAAAACTGAACACGATCAGCACATTTATTACGTTTAAGAGCTGTCAGTGTCATTATATTTTCTTTGGAATATTGACACTAACAGCTCTTGAACTCGGTTAAGGTGTGGTGATCGCGTTAAGTTTCATTGGTGAAATTCGCATTAAATGAAGTACAAGAGAAAAACTACACTGCCAACGAACCCTCTTTAAATAAACATCTTTCTACGCTACTAATATAACATTTCCACAGCCTCGCTCCCTGAAATAATAAAATACAGCGTTACAAAATTAATTCACCCACTTGTAACGCTTTTAAATTTGTTAAATGAACATACATGGGCCAAATAAGGTCGGAACTCGATACGAATACGTAAATACGTTCCTTCGAGCTCCCGAATGGGGAATGTAAAGTAGGTAAGTTCAGTTTTAAGGCTCTTACATATACTGGGGCGATGAATCGCGCGACGCGACGCGCCGCCGCATTGTTCGCCGTGAGGTTTTCTCAGAAATTGTTTTGTTAAAATTCGCGTCGCGCGACGAATCGCGCCAGTATGTAAGAACCTTTATTCAACCGCAATAAAATCAGGAACCCATACAGAAATACATTTTTGTAAACGTCAGGATTTATTATGGATGGCGCATGCATTTTCAGAAGAATAATAAACTTTTATTTTATTATTTATGTACACACAGTAAAATACAAAAGATACGACATAATTAAAATATGAGTACAAAGGTACTGCTTATTTCTTAAGAAATTTCTTCCAGCAGACCTGCGAAAGGAGAAACGAAAAAGAAATGTAGACAATAGTGTGTGAGAACAAGAAGAGAAAAAACATGAATATGCACATGAACTATATTGGGGTCGGCTTCCAGTCTAACCGGATGCAGCTGAATACCACTATTTTACATGGTGCGACTGCCTATCTGACCTCCACAACCCAGTAACTGGTAGATACGATACCCCTTGGTATGACTGGTTGTCAGACTTTCGGACTTTTGACGACCTATAACGACTCTCAAAGATCAAACAAATGACAGCCGGGACCAACGGCTTAACATGCTTTCCGAGGCACGGAAGAGTCTCGATGTGTAAGGATGGTCACCCATCCACGGATCAACTCCGGCAAGCGTAGCTTAACCTGACGGATCGACCCGTGTGGCTGTTATTACTTAGCCACGAGCTCAATAGGTATCATTAATATTTACTCAAAATAATATCTCGCCTGTAAGTATTCCCCGATGGTTTGAACAGAGGTGTACAGTACAATTAGTACAATTACAATTCAACAGTACCCACAATTCACAAATGATGTAATAGAGGGACAAGCCTATTGCCATCAATTGGGCACAAATCTGGACTCCGGGCTGCATCAAACAATAAATAATGAAGAGTTCCTTTTTTTTTAAACCCTTTACCACGTTTTCCCGACCTGGGTATGGAACCCAGGCCCTCAAGCAGCCAACAAGGCAGTCAATATATAGGTACTTGGGCTCACTTGCACCACAAACAACTAAATTCATTTAACGCTAAACGAATTTGAAACATCATTCGGTCTGTCATCTTCAAAAGATTGACAGAAATAGAACGATGTTGCAAATTCGTTTAGCGCTAAAGGCGTTTAGTGATTTCTGGTGCAAGTCGGCCTTAATATAATTAAATTCTATTTTTTTACGCAAATCTTTTTTCTAAAGCTATACAGTAGTGATAATAATTCTCAAGGCAGCGCAACGATAGACCCCTATAGCTGTAAAGTCATATTTTCTAATAATATTTCGTATATAATAAAGATACAGTACAATACCGTATTATATTTTGACAATCAATTAATCAACCCAGCGCAGCGTATCGATGTTCAATGATGGCCAAAGACCTTTTTGATTTGTGCCAGTCTACTTCAGAAATAAGTCTATTGAATTGTTTGAAACTTAATTACCAGTCAAAAGTACCTATCGGCAAATCAAAGTTTGTTTTAAGATATCAGATGTGGAGGCAATGGACTATTCGATAAGTAAACGTGACATTAAACGTAACTTAACGTAGTCCAGCTGATAAGATATTATATTTGCTCACAGCGTGATCGAAGTTTCAAACTAAAACCCAAAGCGTTTATTCAAATTATAATAATTCCAGGCACTTTTGAACTGTCAAGGAGTCGACTAGCCACCAAAAATATGAAACTGCTTGCCCATGCCACAATGTACTACCTAGTAGTAGTAGGTTCGTATGGAGAAGAACGGGTAAGAAACTCCATGGACTCTCAGTTACTTCACTTGTTCAGTGGTCGGTAAAATTCAGTGGCATTAAGTTTACTTCGGTCACTATCGGTGATTTAAAACGTGATAAGTGGTAACTGCCTCTGTGGTTTAGTGACAAGAGCACCTGTCTCAGACCCAGAGGTACAGAGTTCGATTCCCAGCGGCAGCAAAATTTTCTGCTCGGTTTGGTTGGTGGTAGGGCTTTCTAAGTCCGCCTTCCTAGCTACCACCATCTTATCTAAGTCTGTCGCCATAACAAATGTTAACAGCATCGTCGTGTTTCGGCAGTTAGAGATAAAATAGGCAGTTCCTCTGTGGTTGAGGATTCCGGGTGAAACTCGCTTCTACCTTCGACCTGATAATTACTTACCATCAAGCCCAAGAGCCTCCCAGTGGTGAAAAAAAAAAACTAATATTCAAACAGTCTTTTTCATGCCAAGAGGGTAATAACCCCGGAATTCTAACGAACACGTGTGTGAACACGTATGTCAGTCTCTTTCCCTAACTCCCTAATCACATTAGTAAAGTCCAAAGTTGCCTGTCATGTTCTGTTTTCGTTTGCTCTTGGGACCAAAGTCATTGATTTCTATAAATAGTTTAAATCCGAGGTCACCAAAACCTTATAAGGTTAAATCAGAGATATGCAGTTGCCCGCAATTGTCGAAAGACGGAGACGGAATGATTTTTTAGGTTTAGGCTAAACGTATTCTGTGGCTAAACATATTTAGTTAAAGAGGTCAAAATGTCACAAGAACTTTTTCTAATTGCCACACACCCCAGCGAACGAACGGCACATTGTCGACGGTAGCCGTCGACGCGTCTACAGCTGCCGCTGGCGAGTGTCGTCGGTTACAAATCAAACTGTCATAACCACTATTTTTATATTTAAAACCACTACGAAGTATCTCTGCGGGGCGAGCACGGCCTTGTCACATGACTCGAGTCACACATTTTATCACAGTTTATTCATATAAAATGTGATAAAATATGTGACTCGAGCCACAGTAGGCCGTGTTCGCCCTCCAGGATTAATGATCAAAACTTCAAATTAAAATTGAAACGTTCAAACAAAAGTCATAGATCATTCACAAACGAGTTACAGTGTCAACAAAAGAAAGTCGTCGCCGACGGCGGCCATGTTTTGATTTAATTACTACAAAATTGTTTTATAATTCTGTTAAGTCAGTTCTCACTTGCCAGTGTTTTTGCAAGGCGATTTCAGTCGCGTAATTTATTGTGAAAATGAGTTTATAAAATGAAATTGTCTTTGATTGCTTCAAGTATCTCTTGAAGTTTGTTCGGTTAGTAGGCTATGGTTTAGTTAATATTTTATTTTTAGACTAGCGACCGTCCAGGCTACGCACGTCCATGTTTTGACGACTTGACAAAACATCGAGATTTCTTTGCTTTGCGAAAACGATCAATTACAACTGTCAATTTGTACGTGATTGATACACATTGATGCGCAAATTGATCGTTTAAAAAATGCAATTGAAGTAATTGTCAATAATATTAATATAATTGCAATTGATTCCAATTGATCAAATGCAATTGATTGTTTCGGGGACCTTTTACATGACTGTAGTATCGAAAACCTTCCGGAATAAATTCTCTAAATGATGCGTTAAGCCGCATCAACATCCGTTGCGTATTTTAGAAGTACAAGTAGAAGTACAGTCGTGATGTTATGTGATTTTGAAAGATTAATGTTTGTAAATGCACACACGATGCAGAACTAAAGTGAAGCAGTTATCGCATAAAGCAAAACGCTAATTTTACTTTATAAATAACAGTCCAATAAGTTTTATCTTTTGCATTCATAAATACATAGTACAAAAGATTCAGGTTTACATAAAGATAATACAACAGCGAAATATTTAAACCCACGCTAAACATAATTTCTTTCATAAATATATTCAGCCTCTCAAAAATGTTTATCAGTTATTGAATATTTATAATCTTAAAAGTATAAATACAGGATTACGTATTAAAGGTACGTATTATATCAACATATTTAACGTACTTTAATAAAACCGATCGTTTCACAGCGGATATTGAATGGTAATCCAATGAGATTAAGTGCTGGATTAAAATTCTATATTTGGGGCTGAATTTTACGCTGAGGTAAAGTTACTGTTGAAAAGGGATATTGGACATTAAATATAGGTTTTTAAGTATAATTTAATAAATGTACATATTAGTATGTATAAGTAGGTACCTACTTTGTTTTTTAAGTTATTTATGTTTGGCGAAATGTCGGTGTACACGATAATATTCGTAATGGCGAAGAGTGTATTAGATATTTAGGATTTTTGCGGCAACTATTTCGTATTTTTGTGCTTATACTCTAGTTTAGTGTGAATTTTATTAAAAGGCGGACTGTTAATCAGTTCCTTCCAGTCACCTTTTTATAAAATTCACACAAAATAAGATACTTGGTACACCCTCCGTCTAACCCTTCGGGGAAAATACGCACGATGCTAGTCTGGCCAACGAAAGTTGAGACTGTTTTTTTTAAATTTTATTTAAATAAAATAAAATTTCACGTATCAACAGGAATTTTTTCATGGTTTTTACAGACATGCTCTTTTTTTTTCGAGCGTTTTTTCAGTCTCAACTCTGGTTGGCCAGACTTTAAAAATGCTATTTATATTTCGTTTTGTAGGTTGTGAGAGCCAACGATATCATTCCCTGCACAATCGCTTGAAATGGTACTAGTATATAAGGCAGGATTGATTCAAAAGTTTTGATGAAGACATATAGGTCATAAGCCTTGTTCAAGACAATATCGCGAGAGCTCCAGAGAGAGTTCCTGTCGATTAAATGTCTGTTTTATGAATACTATAAGTATTATCTAAATGAAAGCATATGGACCATTGGAAGTGGCCGCGACTTACGAGCTGTGGCCGTACGTTCAAACCCAGAGACTCTACTTACTTACACTTTACTTTGTGTAATTATTTTATGACCACTGCTCTCAAAACGGTAAAGCATAATATCTTGAGGAAACCGACATGTCCTAAAACTAAAAATGCGAAAACATGTGATCCACCAACCTACACTAGGCCCGCGTGATAGATTTCGGCCCACTCCCTCTCACAGAGAGGAGGCCTGGATCCCAGCAGTGGGAACAATAAAAGCTAATTATGCTTAAATATAAATTAAAATAATGTTAGTACTATAATAGAAAATGAATGGAAGATTCTCACATCCCAAACAGAACCCTAACAATAAATGAATTTAAATAATATCATGTTCCATAGCACACAATTACGGAATTGGATTTAAAACGGATATCATGCAATCCGAACATACCGTTTACTGCGCTCCTCTCACAAATTGATCAAATATTCTATTTCAGCCGTCCTCGTTCGCGTCCGTCCGCGTCCATCCGTGCTAATGAGCGAGTGTTCGCATAAATTAGATTTTGGTCATCGCTCGTCGTATTCACTCTAATTCAATGTTTAAATTTAAAATTCGGGAATATTTCCCGTCGGATATTCTAGTTTTATTGCACTTTAAATTGGGACATTTTCGTTTAAAAAGCTTTTTGCGGAATTATACCTCAGTACTGCCATATTGATATTGGCGGGGTTTTTGATAGACTGCGCAACTTTATTAATGATCGATATTGACGTCATTAAATCGGTGTTAATTGCTGAAAATATAAGGTTTCCAATCGCGGCCAAATCAGGCTCATATTTTTCCGTAAATAGAATCTACATTATAGGTACGGTACCTCAGACCAAATAAATATTTGGTCTGAGTACGGTACATCTAAAGTAAGCATTTAATACAAAAGACGATTCTGAACGTCGTATGAAATGTCAAATTATTTTTTCCTCATTTATGCTGAAATGAATACGTGACTTTCAGAGGTTCCCGAACGATTGCGTCACAGATTATATAAAATACGGAAATATTCACAAACAAGAGCTTACGCAAGTAACTTTTGACGACCAATTAAACGCGTGACCTATGTTCGCAGTTTTTCCAGAAATTGATATTATTTTTTTATTACAGCAGGAAGTAGTAATTCATAGTTCAATCTGCCTAGCCTTTTCCCAATTATTTCGGGGTTGGCTTCCAGTCTAACCGGTTGCAACTGAATATTTTACATGGAACGACGACCCACAACTGGGTAACACGTTACCCCTTGATAAGACTGATTGTCAGATTTTTTTTTATATTTTCAAATTCCCGTAACGGCTGCGACGACGACGGCGCGTCTCAGTCGACGTCACGTCACCGGCAAGTCAAACTTGTATTGCTACGAACGAAACAGGCGTTTCTATGACTGACTGACTGACTAACACACGTGACACACGTCTCTGGAATTGACGTGAGTGATCGGCGACTTGATTGATGTTTGTGGATGGAATCTGAGGCATTAAGATGAGAAAGAAGATCTAGGCTACTTCTGGCAATAAAATAGTTTTACCTACTAGGTGCAGAAGTTTGGATTAAGAAACTGGTAGGCTACCAGCTTCTAAATCCAAACACAAGTACGTAACTGAAATCTGTAAGGTCTTGCCTCAAAGGCAGCGGCGCGCGGAGCGGCGATAGTTCCATATAAACCTAGGCATTAAAACGCGCGGGGCGGCCGCCGCCGCTGCCGCCGCCCCGCGCCCGCTGACTTCGTGTCCGTAGCCTAACAGAAGTATGAAATTAATGTCCCAAACACCGTAGATTCTCCGAACAGCACTAGTTATAAACTTGTGTCCATAATCGGCAAGCTAACGGTCACTGAGCGCAAATCAACCGACGATAATAATTTATCCCCATACGAAGTCAAGATCAAAGCTGCACTGGAAATATACTGAATAGGTACTAATACCTAGAAGGAAACTGAAACGGGAAATGAAAACGAAAATAGCTGTAGGAAACTAGAATGTTTCTTCTTTTCTATTGTTATTCAGTTCTTCCCACTGACTTGAAACGATTGGTTTTAAAACAATGTTCTAAAGGTCAGTTTAGACCAACCAAGTGAAAGCACATTCTATCGTTCAGGGGGCCAAGTCTACTAATTTACAAACGTGTCAGTGGTTACACCATACAAAATCTGTCAAAAACTCATCATTGCGAGACCACTGACACGTTTGTAAATTAGTAGACTTGGCCCCCTGGTTACAGAGATCGAGAATTCTTTCGTTGGTCTATTTTATAGAGATATCTAAAATTCACTGAAGATAACATTACAACAATTCACATCACATCATTATTCACATTTTATTCTTTTAACATTATTTTCACTTTATATTTTGATGTTTGTACTTTGTGTTTCACGAACTGTGTCCATTTAAACGAAAGTCTATCTTTCTTTCTTTTATAACGCACAGCCTAACCGCTGGGTCAAGAAGCTTGAAATGTTGCATAAGAGTTCATTCTATAACTATGTAAGGAAGGATTTTAGAAAATTCATCCTGTCACTGGTTTAAATAGGGGATGAAAGATTGAATGGGAGTTCGTCATTTTCACCGATGGAGAGTCCCTTCGAGCGCACGGCTTGTCCGTACTAAAATGTCAAGGTCTTTTACTTGTTTTGGTTTTACATATTTTGCGTTTGCTCTATACACCCACCTGAATACGTAACCTGTTAACACAAGGTGTAAACTTCCAGCACTTTAATTGCGTAACACATTTTCAATCAGAGTTTTGAAGGATATTGTTAATCCATTGCTTCATAAGTTTCAAATATTTGTCTTCAAGAAGTTAAAGTCAAGTCAAGAACTTAAATAATGTAATGATCGTGGGTGAACTATCCAAATTAAACCCATTAAAATATTTACATAATTAGTAATAGGGTCCGGTTTTACCCTTTGGGTACGGAACCCTAAAAAAGAGAAGAAATTAAATGCTATATGTAGAAGGTTGTAATATTCTTTATTGTACTTAAATAACAACTAAAAAAGAAAACGTACAGGTAAGTAGTAAAACCAGCAATACTTTATTAGGTCCTATCAAAAAGGCATAAAACGTGGCTATTATTCTAAAAAGAGCATGAAACTTTAACTCGACCTTACAAGATTATATTACTCGTAGAGTAAGCAGGCACAATTTGTAGAGCCACTAAAAGTAAGCCTGTATTTTACTGCTCTACTTGTTTGAATAGACTTGTATTCTGTATAGTACTTTGATTTCCAATTCACAGAGCAACATTCCAGCTTTGTTAACAAAATCTTTAAATATATAGTATAGGGTACTTAGTCTGAACGGCCCAAATCGAATGGCACGTGGGTCATTCGAACGTAAACAAAAATCGTCTACGTACAAATGGCCCGTTGGTGACACAATCTATCTTAATTCAATGGATAAACTACATTATGTACATTCGGGTGCAAAAGTAAAAAGTTTAAATAAAAGATGATTTTTTCTTAGATTTGTATTATCTTCATTAAAACAATCAACAAAATATACAATAAGATAAAATAAAACAACAAGCCAATCAACAAAATGTAAAAAAATACAATTAAAAAGTTAGTCAAAAGCAGCCTAATTTTAAAGAATAAAAATCCTCAATTCGTGGGAATTTACTATTACACAATAAGATTTAGTGAAAATCAGTCTTATTTTAGAGAAACAAATGAACAAACATAAAAATATTATTATACAACAATGTTTAGTCAAAACCAACCAGCAATTGTAAGGAAACAGATCAACAAAATATGAGAATTTACTATAAGATTTACCTAAAATAAGTCTTATTCTAGAAAAACAAATCAACAAAATATAAAAATACAATATTAATCAATAAGATTTAGTAACAATCGGGCTTATTTTAAAATAAAAAACCAACAAAATAAAAAGAAAATACGACTGAACAATATAATTGATTAAAACTTTAATTTTTCTAAGCAATGCCCCACGCTTATCTGTCCAGTCAATAATTCTTCTACAATACTTTGAATTTTCCAGTTTCTTGATAAAGTTTCAGGTTTCCTTTTTGAAATTTTGATGCCATCAGGTTTCCTTATCTGATTTGAATAATATTTGAAGTCGTTATGCAACCCTTGCAGAAGTTGACCAATATTTGGTTTGACTTTTATGAATTTTCTAATTCTATTGTTCCATGACTCTACAATGTTATTTGTTTTATGATATTTATTATATGTACACCAGATACTTGAATTCACCTTATCGTCTAGCCATGTGCTAACAAAATAATCGTTGAATTTTGTAAAATTATCACTGCACGGACTTTCTGCCATAATATAAAGCCAACCATCGTCAACGAATTGTGGAGGAATGTGTGATAATGCTGTACATAATTTTATATGTGCCTTGCCTGAATGGGTCTTGTGTAGATTTAATTTATTTGCTTTACGCCACAAGCATTGACTAAAATGAAAATTGCACCCTGTTATTTTAACATTTGGAAAAATATTTTGTAATGCAACTACGGTAGCTGCTTCAAAATCCATAGTGGCATAAGTTGGTTTCCATTCTGGTTCTTGACTTTTTATTAATTGGAATAGTAACTGATATGTGTCAAGCTTCTTATCAGGTAGTAAAGCATACAAAATAGGAATCACGTTAACAAATTCTTGAGTGCTTCCTATATCTGCATGAACTGTAAAAACTTGATAAAATCCATTCGGGCAGATCTTAAATGTCCCATCAAAGAAAAAACTTCTTGACTGCCGCAAATAAACAGTGAAATCCTTATGTCCAAATATCAATATTCTTTTTTGTCTGTATTGATAATCCGCAAATAACATAAATAAATATTTTTGAGGGATAATAACGTCAGCTCCTTTTCTAAAGCAAAGTCTCTTGGCTCCAATTGAGCTATTTCGTTTTTGGTATAGATGTTTGCTTATATTTTCAAACTTAGGTAAAATTTGTACTCCTTTTTGTGTAAGTATTTGCATGTGCTCATTAAATATTTGAGGAATCGGAATAGATACGTCGTGTTGAACAGCGTTTATACATTTTTCCATTTGCTCTTTAATTTCCCTCGTTTCTAAGTCTTTAGGTCCATGATTATGTGATGTTTCACGTACAACTGTTAAAGGGTTACTTTTGGTTTTAATAGAAGCACTGCACGTACTTTTTTTTGCACAACGCCAAAGTTCTGTTCCGTCTTTGTTCAGCCTTTTCCAATTATATTCATAGCCACCTTTACGTAGAAGGCGAGCACCTTTTCTTGATATACCCTCACTTGCAGATTGTGATGTAGAGGGATGTGCGTCATCCATTTCTATGATTATTTAAACCTAGAAAATACAATATGGGCCTTAGAAGTGTGAAAGTATATAATACAGATTTGTATGTGTATGGTCTAAAATCTAGTCCCTGTCATATATTATTTATGTTCTAAATAAAATATGGTAGCTTAGTCTTTAGCCCGAATATTGATGTTGTTTACATACGAGTTGAAAGAGATGTAAGTACTTATATTAAATTCGATCATATTATGTTCTTGGACCCAAAAAGATAGAATACATATGAAACGCCTTTAACTGAAGAAACGCCTTTAAGAGAAAAATATTGCAGTATATGCAATTGGCTTTATAATATATAAAAAAAAACTTACCAGGATCCAACAGTAAACAAAACACAAAACTCTCGAAAGTAAAAGTTCAATGCACAACATTAATGGACAATTGCAAAATTAACAGTGGTGTTACTAAGTTGCATACTATTAAACATATTTCTCCATAGTCCTCTGACGTCACAGATAAGCATCCTACTTGTGATTGGATGACAAGAAGGGTCATTGTTTATCTAGCTACCTGAAATCGTGCCGACCGGTTATGAGGATGTATTCCGTTTATTTAGACGATTTCAAATAATTAAATATTTATTTAGTTAAAATTCATAAACTATGTGATTAATAGAATGTTTGCGACTGTACTTTTGAATTATTTTTAAATTCATTTGACCACCGGGCCATTCGAACGTAGACAATTTTTGTTTACGGTCGAATGGCCCGCGTGCCATTCGATTTGGGCCGTTCAGACTAAGTACCCATAGTATAGTTCTCCAGACAGTATTTCGGCCTCGGCGGCTAGTCTCAACGGAGACTAGCCTTCGGCGCGGGAGATAATTAATTATAGTGCAGACGTGTGTGCACAAACACTGGTGCATTCTCTCTTCCCTCACTCTCATAGTCCGATGGGACGGCAATCCAACACGACCGGATAGAGATCAGGTGCAGGACCACCTTAACGTGCTTTCCGAGGCATGGGGGTTGTGGGGGTATCGCACCGCCAACTTCCAAATTCCTAATAGAAAAATCCAATAAAACTTTGCCCGACCTAGAAGTCGAACCCAGGACCCCGCGCTCAGCAGTTACGCTTGCGACCACGAGACCAACGGGGCAGGGGCAAGTAGTGGTTAACACAGACGAATGTCTAGAGTCACAGTATCAATCAATCTGCCTAGCGTTTTTTGGGGTCGGCTTCCAGTCTAATTGGATGCAGCTGAATACCAGTATTTTACATTGAGCGACTGCCTATCGGACCTCCACCACCCAGTAACTGGGTAACACGATACTACTTGGTAATACTGTTTGTCAGACTTTTGGGCTTCTAAACATATATCTCAAACTCAAACTCAAACTCAAATTATTTATTGCATTCATGTGTACAACAGCTGTTACATAGGTATCTACGAATCACAGACAGGACCAACGGCTTAACGTGCTATCAAGGTCTTAGATCAAGCCTTATTAGTTGTAATTTAAATACCAATTTCAAGTCTAGAAACAGAGAAAATCCGATTTTTAATTAAATTAAGCCTAAAACGAGCTAAGCCAATTCTTCGCCAAATAAGATACACTCACTAAACGCTTCCAAACGCAAAGAAATAATTTCCCTAAATCTCTTCTCCGGTAAACTCAACTCATTTGGATATTCAAATAGATAAGGTTCAGACACCTCTGTGTTGCCAGTTACCCCTGTATAATCCGACCATATTACCATGTTAAAAATACACCGAAAAATGTGGAGATAGTCGACAAATAGTTTGCGAAGGGCATCTCCCCTCTACAGTGTGCTCATAAAATTTCATGACCCCCCCTGTATTGTGCTAGGGTTGTCGAAGTCAAGTGTCCAGACATTCACAATGCGATGTCGAGAGCGTGAATTATGTTACGAGACTCCGAAGTGGCTTGTTCAAATTGTTGTTACGTCGAGTACAGACCGAAATAACGTTGTTTTAATATTATAAAGTGAGATATTGAAAGCTATGACCATAAAAATGCTAGAATTCCATTACCGATATCAGATATAAAAGATTAGGCACAACACCTATACATATTATAAATTAAAGTCACTTTTCGTGTTTGTCTGTATATCCGCGTTCTTCTTCTAAACCACGCAACATTTTGATGAGGTTTTCACCATCGTTTAGAGAAATTAAGGTTTATGTGTATAATACGTTAATATTAAAGTTACCTATAACTTAAAAATCTCAATGTTTTGTCAAATTGTAAAAACCCTGCGAAGCAAGAGCGGGTCGCTAGTATCATTATAATTTATTACGTTATTCAATATTGAATACAAAGTACTTCTAACCCGCTGGCACCATTACATAATTGCCTTCTACTCCATAAAATAAACAAGACAATACGATATACAGTATGTTAACTAACAAAGGGCGTTCCCGTTAACCTGCAATAGAAAAGCGTGTATACATGCTAAAAAAAAAAAAAAAAAAAAAAAAAAAAAAAAAAAAAAAAAAAAAAATTAGTAAAATATTCACAAAAAATATTAAATTGTTACGGAAAATAAACTCTCTGTACACGCCCACTTGTCACATATGTTTTTCTACGTTGAAATACAAGTGTGCGTGTACAGAGTGTTTCTTTTACGTTTAAATTTAATCGTTTTGTGAACATTTCACAACAATATTTTTTTTTTTTTTTAAGTGGTAATATTTTTTTTAGCATGTATACACGCTATAATATTGCAGGTTAACGGGAACGCCCTTTGTTAGTTAACATACTGTATAGTCATACTCACATCACCACGTAAATCTTGTTGCGAACACACGATAAGATGTCTCGCGTTTCCCTTATATTACAGCAGAGTGAATATTTTCTGTCTACCGCGGTGACGCATGCCCCTGACATGCCAATAAATTGAAGATTGCGTTCCAATCAGGCGCGAGGCAACCCTACCGATATAGCTTTTAATATTTGACGGCTGAACATCTCGCAATACCTTTTATTGCCTCTTGATTTACTCGTACTCCTGCCTTTTATGTTTGTCAGAGCTGATATTAAAATAATATACTGTGTGAAAAGGTCAGGTGAAGTTGTGTAAAAAACTGGATTTGTCATACAATGATGAGAGTGGTCTTGTTTGCAGTTTTTTTTTCTTTTATATTAATATACAACGGGAGTAAACGCTACAAAAGAAGAGTGTAAGGGTTGTAGCAGGCGTTTTATAGTTTCTGGCTACCCCCATGGGAAGAGGGTGTGAGTTTATGTATGTATTTATGTGTATATTGAATTAATATTAAACCCGTTTATTACATAGCGATACTGCATAATTCTATCGATGCACTAAGCTAACGCAAAGGGTACACACGGCTACACATCAAGCTATGAATTTCCAGTTTATGCTGATCTCACAATGTATAGGATTTCCGTACAATGCGAGCTCAGCGTATACTGGAAATGTATAGCTTGATGTGTAGCCGTGTGTACCACCTGAATGCTACACCGGATCAGCTACGTATCTATTGTGTAACTTTCGTAGGCTTCGGCGTAGCGGCGTAGGCCAACTGTGCTACGAAGATTACTGGAAGGCGCGTAGAGGTTTAGTTGATAACTGCCAACTTCTCTAATATTTGTCTAAAAACTTAGTTTAAACGGTTTTTCATCAACACGATATCCAGAGAGTTTGGTCAAAAATATGTAAAAATATGTTTATGAAACAATAGTACTTTTGCATCAAAACCACTACGCACACAGTACAAACACTTACCTACACAGAACAGCAACAATTAACAGATTACACTATCGTACTACAGTTTAAATACTACACTAGTAACTATCTAGTCTTTCAAATAACAAAATTACAACAAAAAACAAGAATACTGAATGTTTTAAATTGCTTTATGTCCGTATCTCAAATTTCTCAAACACCTCTGATGAATGATCGACATAAATATATTTTCAAGAGATTAATAAACCGACCTCCAGGCTGTTTTTCTTAAATTATGTAACACAAATGAACCCAAAACGAAAATTATTCATTGTCATCGTCCTGAGCGAGACCAAATTAATCAATTTTTCTTCCATTCTTTTATTTCATTGAATTTTCGTAAAGAATGAATACCAACGCCGCAGACAACATCCTTAATCACTTTCTTAGAAGGATTTAATGCCTTATTTGCGACCTAGTTCAACGAAATTATTATGCGGAGTAGTGCATACTATTTTTAATTTATTTTTTACTACCTCATAAACCAAAGATGTTAAGAGTACGTACCTAGACTCACGACAATCTAAGAAGTCCGTTTTGACAGCTATAAAAATGCTTTATTAAAAGCGATGAAAAAAAATTGGTTTCTTATAAACGGATTCTCGAGACATATCGATTGAACAATACTTAGAGAGCTTGTAATCGACGACTTATCTACATTTCTTAAAACTGATACCCAAGGCATAAGGCGTTTTATTACATGTACGAGAACGAAACGTCAAAACGGACTTCTTAGATTGTCGCGAGTATACTTGTTAACCCCAAGTTAACATCAAGGTATAAAACATGTTTTCTACGTGTTGTGTGTACTGTTTTCGTTTATTATTTACACCTCAAACAAGTTGTATACAAAGCTTGTCAAAAAGGTGAAGAAAATAGTCAACAATACTTGTTTGAAATAACGTCAATTGACATTATTTTAAATACGCCATTTTTTTAACAAGCCTTTTACACAACTTGTCGAAACAAGTAGGTATCACAACTCCTATAAACCTCCAACTGTCATTAACGAGACACAATAGAATTTTAATTGTTATCGGCCATTAGAAGGCCAATCGACAATAGGTGTAAACGCGGGATTATAAATACGTAGGCGAGTATCAAAAACATCCTTCACCACACCTTTCTGATCATCAAATTGGCTTGGGAAAAGGCTAGGCAGATTGATTGATACCTTGTTCTCGACAAGTCTCATAAAAGACTTGTCAAAAAATGGCTTAAAATAAAAAAATCTGCTGTCCCATACAAAACTTCAATACCTACTCCCAAATGTATGGGGCAGCTGATTATTTTTGCGCGAACGATTTTGGTCCCATGGAGAAAGAGGTCCAACAAAAAAATACAATATACGTAGATATATTTATTAATTCCTATTCCGCTTAACTATTCTCCAAGAGTCATAAAAAACCCTGTAACAAATCGACACGTATTTCACCTCTCAACGAAGCATCCTCAAGATAACGATTGACCAGTCACAAACCAGAACACGACGTGAAAAGTGACGCCTGAATCAATTAACTATCAAGAGTTGTCCAGTTTGGTTTATCCCACACACATAAATATTTCTGATACTTACATGCTGTATAAGTAGAAGAAGAATAAAATACCCGGGTCTTTCACTCTCGTGGCTTTTATAGTGGCGACTCGAAGATAACGTCAGAATAATAGATTTTGACGTTATCTTTTTCTTTGTATGCTGCTAAATAGATAATAATCTAACATTCTATTATACTATTATTTTTGTTACGAGTCCCTTTGACCATTCCTTTTAGCGGTCATTGATCCCTTGTCCAGTAGCCTTGTCACAAATATGTGGGTAGTGAGGTATATTATATAATTAAAAGTTGAAGTTTGCGATATAGCTGATAGAGTTGAGATGTTCAGCTGTTTTGTTGATTGCACATTTGATAGATAGGTAGAATTTTCCCCCAGAATTTTTAAAATTATCCGTATTTTTTATTGACTAAAAATGCATTAAAATAATATAACAAACAGTTTCGGATTTAAATTTTTAGACAATGGTAGCTACATCTTACCGTACATATTTATTTTATAATGGAATCCGATTTGCAAGGGTATTGGAAAAACGTTAGCTCGATTCTCTTCTATTTTCATTTCATTTCCATCCACAGGTGTTGATCGTCCAATCTAAGCTGGATTCTATATTTGTTTTAAGTGTTGTCTCGGAAACCTGAGATTCTCTCGAGATTTGCAAATGGCTGGTGCAAATATAATAAAAGTGGCCTCTTTTACGAATCTACATTGCCTTTGGGTACCTTTAAGTAAAATCGAATTTCATTATCAGTCTATGAATACTATACCAATTTATTTGTGGTCGGTGCAACATGTCTTTTTCTTCCATACTTCTCTATTAGTCGTCATCTCGGTAGTCACCCCCTTTCTAGCCATATCATCTTTCAGTCCACATATTTCCAGTCCACATATCTTACAGTTCATCCATCCTTTCTTTGGCTTTTACTTGGTCCTCGGAATTTAATAATTTCGATACATAATCCTAACTAATATTATAAATGCGAAAGTGAGTTTGTTTGTTACGCTTATTGGCTAAAACGGCTGAACGGATTTAGATGAAATTTGGCACATGGGTAGACCATGACCTGGTATACGACATAGGATATTACATAGGATACTTTTAATCACGATATTCCCACGGGATCGAGACTTACGCGGGTGAAACGAGACTTACGCGGAGCGCGGCTAGTACTCTTATATTAATATTTTTATTGATATTTAGAGGTAGGTACATAAATAGTTGATTAAAACTTTTTGATAAATCGGAATAAAAGAATTTACCATCTATTTAAAGTGAATATAAAGCGAGCTTTATCAAGAAATGCCTTAACATTCTGCGTGTATGACCACGTAAACGAGGCAAAAGGAGTAGGTATGTAAGGATCGTAGCAGGTGGCATTCTGTAGTTTCTGCCTCCCCCATGAGAATAAGACGTGAGTTTATGTATCTATGTATGTACCATAACATCATTAAATATATCACTATGTTTTTAAAGTCTTGTGATGAAAGTAAGAACCTAGCAGTAACTAGCAATGCCAAGTATGAGCCATTGTACAGTTAGAATCGATAAGAAAAGTTAATGTAATGCACTTAGGAAAGCTTTCGCCGCAAATTGTCAATAATAGACTACTAATGTGGTACTTATCGATTGTTTTACGATAGAATATTAGAATGTTAATAATTTATTAAAAAAATATATCAAAAATTGTAGCGCTCCACTGAGCATTTTACGTTTTATTAAGATGAGAAATAAGTATGGATTTATATTCTTATCATAAAATAACCTATGAAAAGATTTTTAACGCTGAAAATTAAATTTGAATATGACCTTTTTCAGCTCTTGCAAATATGAACCAAACATCACCCAAAATGGCCCGTAGGTAATTTAGTACTATAAAAACGCAATTTTTAATTCCTCTACAGCCCCCGAGGTACCCCTTTGTTGAGCGCAAAGTAAATATCCTCGGGTGGTTCCCACATGTTTCACACAGGTTTA
Source organism: Lithophane semibrunnea (assembly GCA_947363905.1). Lineage (NCBI taxonomy): Eukaryota > Metazoa > Arthropoda > Insecta > Lepidoptera > Noctuidae > Lithophane > Lithophane semibrunnea. The sequence goes on along the minus strand of OX376200.1, from coordinate 5,558,719 downwards.
AACAGTAAACGTTTTGTTCAACTTTTCATATTTTTGACGACTCGCTGCGACGAGTCTGTATGTGTGGCAACCTCTCAGCCGGACTATAAAAGGATTGGATTGCCGTTTTCATTTAAAAAATGTGAAAACTATAAACTGAATAGGTATAATAACTTTGTGTGACTTATTTCTCTCTTTTTATCAAACACTTTAGCGGCTTCCTTTGCCTGCAATTCTCGATATTTCTGATTGAAACTGCCGGCACTAAGTAATATAAAGTTTATTGCGCATTTATCTGTTCCTTTGAAATGGTAGTAAATAAGCTTATAATGAAGTTCAACGTAGGCAAGATGATGAAAATTTAATGAAGCGTGGGCGCAGCGACGTGCCTTTAGAAATTCGTAAATAATTATGCAACGATGTCAAAGATATTTCTGTTTCAATCCTCATCTTACGTCAGCGACAGTGCAATGTTTCAATAGTAGAATCGAGATTACACTGTAGAAAGGACAATAACTCCTGCTAGCTTGTTTTCTGAACATTTTCAATTTTCACGGCAACTGTTGTACGCTGGGCGACACATGTATGTATGTACCTACCACGTGAACGAATCTAAGGCTCTTTACATACTAATTAAACATTTAAACAACACGTTTGATTCTTATCGTCTTCATTTGTTTTCTAATCTAAGATTTAGGAATTACTAGGATGGTTTTACTTATCTTCTTCTATACATATAATAAATCTGTAGACGAGGCGTTTCTGTAAAATGAACAAAAAAAAAAAAAAAGTTGGTGGGTTGTCCAAGAATAACCAACAGATTCCATTTCTACCATTTTTGGAATTTTTGTCTGTTTGTCTGTTTGTCTGTCTGTCTGTTTGTATGTTCTTTAGTTTGATTGTTCCACTATCACGTAAAAAGTACGAAATCAATATGGTTAACTTTTATATTCAAATATTGTGTGTAACTCGATGTTTCAATTAGTTTTTGTTTCATCGCAATCGCTTCAAAATATCAAAAGATATATGAATTTAAAGTGTTCAAGAAGGAATTTTCATTACGTAATGTACATACACGTAACGACATCTATTGACGCGAAATGATACTTACGTCTTAATTACTAGGTTTGTGAGATCGTGTGTTGTTATATGACCGTAATTTTCTTTGCGCGGAAACTTAACGCGATACATTGTGTATAGAATATAACTCTAAAGTTAGGTTAATTAAAATTTTCCAGATGCGTTGTTTATTTATTAGTTTAGTATTAGTGCGATAGGTGGCGCTACCTATCTTTCAAATCTTGATAATCATGAAAGAATAGTGACAAATGTTAATTTCTTAAAAAATATAGGTATTTATTCTTTAATTTTTCACCTTTCTACATAGTTTATTTAGCTTACAGAGTGTTCGAACGTTTTCCCATATATTTTGACAGTATCATTTCGTGCTCGATAGATGGCGTTGTTCGTTTAATGTCATTTTCTGAATCGCGGTGTTAAGAGTCTCCGTCGATGAATCACTTTCGCCCCGATATTCCAAATAATTTTTAGTGTAGGTATCTTTGTTTTTGACTTCTTTGCCGTATCTCTAGGTTGACGTCGTGGTGGTAGACATGGGTCGTACTTGCAAAATCGTGTACCAGGGCTTCCAAGTACGTCTACCTTTAGACACCAGCGCCAAAAACCAGGGCTTGAAATACTTTCAAGTATTTTCTTTCTGCATGGAAACTAGATCCGTAAAGTCATACAAATAAGGAGTACAATCGCGTATGCAAAAAAATATACGTCCAACTTCCAACCAAGGCCTTGGTGGAAGTAAATACTTGCATAGAACATTGATCCGTAACATTATATAAATAAAGAGCATAATCGCGTTTACAAAACAAAATACTTCCAAAACCTTAAAGGAAAAATACTTGCATAGGATCCAAGCCTTGTTGGTAGAAAAATACTTGCATAGAACATTGAGTCGTAATGTAATATAAATAAGGAGCAGAATTGCGTCTACAAAAAAAAATACTTCCAAACCTTTAAAGTAAAAATACTTTCACAGAACATCAATCCGTAACCAAATATAAATAAGGCGCAGAATCGCGTCGAGTGTTGACGGAGCAAAATACTTTGAAGTATTTCGGGTTGGCACTTGGTCGGACTTCCTTTAGATCCAAGCCTTGTTGGTAGAAAAATACTTGCATAGAACATTAAGTCGTAATGTAATATAAATAAGGAGCAGAATTGCGTCTTCAAGAAAAATACTTCCAAACCTTTAAAATAAAAATACTTTCACAGAACATTGATCCGTAACAAGATATAAATAAAGAGCAGAATCGCGTCGAGTGTCAACGGAGCAAAATACTTTGAAGTATTTCGGGTCGGCACTTGGTCGGCGTACTTGTTAGTAAATACCTGGTGTAAAAACCTGGTCGCGTAAATACGCACCTTCTCTACGTGGTGGGGCTTGCGCGCTCCGAACTCTGGGTCTGTGCCGGCTGAGTTTACTTCGCCGGAATAGGTCTAGGATGAGGAGCCAGACCAAGAGAGATACAAAAACCCGCAGGGCAGCATGTGGCGAGCTGTTGGGCAGTAGCGACCCCACGGACCCTACCTCCCGGGAGAACTCTTGTTCCTCATCTCTGGCTTGCCTTTATTGGCCGGCTAGAGTGAACACTGACGAGGAACAGAGCTCCCACCTCATTCTTGCCTTTATTGGCCGGCTTGAGTGGAGATTCGCAAGAGCAAACGTGCTCGGAGGAAGGAAGTATTCCAGTAAGATGCTGGTAGGGATCTTGACCGTACTTCCGGGATTGTCCTAATAGCCGTGGAATACCTCTCCACTCCTCTTAAGCACCTCAGGAAGTGTTGCCCCCTTGTCGCTACGTCACTATGTGCTAGCGACAGTTTTTGGGGGCCCATTATTGAGTGTGCAAGTCACCCCCATTTTATCCGTGTATATATAAAACACTGATCAGGCAGGGGCCATAGTCCTTCAATAGTTCCAGGTTACCCGTCCACTTTAGCCACGCAAACCCATAATCTAATATCTTTGTTTCCCTATCCTGCAATAGTCCTACTCCAACCGGGGATTGTCCTTGGGTGCACTTGTATAGTGCGAACAGGGATAATCGTCGGTTGGTGCCTCATTCCATTCGAAGTGTCTAACGGGCCTCTGCGAGTTGGCTTCGGCCCCTCGTACGCCTTCCAAAAGACCGGGACTCCATAGTCCCGAGATATGAAACATATATAAAAAATAATAATAATAAATAAATAATAAATTGTTGGTTGGGTTGTCATTCGTTGAAAGTATTGATTGATCTGATTGGTTTTGATTTGGTATTTTGGTTGGTTTCGTTCATTAGGTTCAAATTAAGAAGTCAAGAAACGAGTCGTTACAGATCGATTCAAACTTAATGGCGGCTCGGAAGTTAGCTTTTAGCTGCGCAGTACCCCACCCCTCACCCCCGCTGTCACATGAAATTGTTACTGCGCAGCGACTCGCCTCATGTTCCGAGCCGCCATTAAGTTTGAATCGAACTGTACTATACTTCGTAATTTGTTCGTATGATTCGTGACCGCCGCTCATTCGATTCGATCGTTGTTGGCGTGTGTAAGGCCTCGGCCTCGAATCTAGCGGGAAGAGGGGCGGCGGCGGCGGCGGCGCGGGAGCGTGGCGGGCATCAAAGACCCGTTCTCGAAACTAGCGGGCAGATCGCGCGTCACTATAGCCGCGTAGTGTTGTGTTCACGATTGTGTCGTCGAGATATTTGTTTTTATTCGCGAAAGAAATGTCTGAACAATGGCGGCAACATCTTTTTGATTCAAATTTATTCCTAACGCTCCATTTATTGTGGGCAACAACACTGCAATGCAGACGCGCGGGCGGTCACCGCTTGAATGGAGTGCACCGCTCGCTGCCGCCTCGCCGCTGCCGCGCCGCTGTTTTCGAGAACCGGTCCATTTGATTTTACGCATAAGATCCCGCCGGGCCCGCGCCGCCGCCGCCGCCGCCCCGCTGCCCGCAAGATTCGAGGCAGAGGCCTTATGGTTGATTTGATTTGTTCGACTATCGGACAGCAATAAATACACAAATATTGGCACATGTTTCTGGGGAAAGTCAACAATATACATCGATAAATACGGTTCCCGAAGAAGAAGATGCCACACACTATCCAGTAGAGTTCTTAGAATCCCTTAACACACCCGGTCTTTCAGCACACAAAATTTGTTTAAAAGTCGGAGTGCCAATAATTCTTCTCAGAAACTTAAGTCCTCCCAAACTTTGCAACGGCACTCGGCTCATAGTCACCAATCACCAACAAAACGTCATCGAAGCCGAAATCTTAACAGGTTGCGGCGCCGGTGATGTTGTTTTTATTCCAAGAATTCCTCTCATTCCCAATAATTTCCCGTTTAGTTTTAAGCGTGTGCAATTCCCCGTCAGCCTGTGTTAGGCCGTGACCATTAACAAAGCTCAGGGCCAGACATTATCCGTTGCGGGGGTGGATCTTAGTATTGGTTGCTTTTCCCACGGCCAACTTTATGTAGCTCTTTCGCGTGTGAGCAACCCTAGCAACTTTTTTGTGTACGCTCCAGGTGGTTCCACCGCTAATATTTTATATAGAGAAGCATTTTCTTAAATAAAAACACAAGTTTTTTGGCAGTTTCTTACTAGGAAAAATCACCAGGCCTGGTCGAAAGATTCCCCCTTTTTAAATGAAGGTACTACTTTTCTAAGCGACATATTATTGTTTTCCGACATCCATGCGAACGAAGTCGCGGGCACAGCTAGTTAAGAAAATAAATAATGAATTCTAGTTACTATATTTTGTTCGAAACTGCTGTACCGCGTCTTAGATATGTGCGTGGTGAGACGGGGGGCAGTGCAGGATGCTCATTCGTCAACGGTCACGGCGCCCCGCCCCCTGCCTCGCCGTGCATTCCTAAGGTGCGGTACAGCGGTTTCGGACAAACTATATTGGGCTGAACGTATCAATATGACTCGTTCAAAAAATCTTTTTCTTAGAACTAGTTGGAAGTCCACACAAACCCTAACAGAATCATGATTATAGATTTACCGACCTTATAAATATTAGGAATGCTAAGGTGGGGAACGGTTCTTTCTTTAATAGAAGCGCTAAAATTTTATGGAGATAGGATCATCGCTAGGACATTAAGAATCTAGGTAGGTATATTTATCTCAACTCAGTAGTGTAAAAACGACCTTACAGTGAAGCTAGTAGAACGTCCACCGAAGTTTACTTTTGAAATTGAATCTGGCCCGTACAGTGAGTGTTGGCTCTTTTCAACAGTCCACTATGTACTTGCACTCTATCAAAATAAAATGAGAGGACTGTGCGAACAATACAAATAAAGTCTCACACGGTTTGAACGATCTGTGTGTGTTCCGTTTGATTACAATTGGATTCAATATGGAGGACTAATTTCGTTTTATTCGATTAAGAGCCAAATTCGCCAATGAAACTGAACGCGATCAGCACATCTTAACTGCGTTCAAGAGATGTCAGTTTTAACATTCTACTCCAAAGATGACACTACCCTTTCTATTACTTTCTTCTATGAATAACTCTGACAGCTCTTAACCATGGTTTAGATGTACTCATTGCGTTCAGGTTCATTGGTGAAATCCGCCCTAAATTCATTTCAGTACGGCCATTTGTGCAAATAATAAGGCTCCCAAAACATTAAGAGTACAAGCCAGCTAAGTGGTTATTATCAAGAGGGATGCAGGAATGACATAAGGTTGGTTAATAACAACAACCGTCAACAATCCATGAACAACTGTAGGTAGAGGGACTTTTTGGCGCGTGACAAATATCGGAACTTACGCAGCCATCTTGTTTTTTCAATACATTTCACACTAAAATTGCACCAATGTCTACCTACAGTCGAAACATCCCTGTAGCTTTATTGAGTACCAAAATAGCGATTAGATTAGCTTTTTGCAAATATATAGTTATGTCTAGATAGACAGTCAAAACCAGTGAATTCGTCGAAAAAAAATGCGCTCAAAATCAAAAAAATCAAAATCAAATTATTTTATTTCAAATAAGCCTACATGGGCACTTACGAAACGTCAGAAGCTAGGTGCACGGTTCCAATTGGTCGCTTCCTCTGGAGAAGAGCCGGCAAGAAACTCCATGGTTACTCTTTTAAATGGTTCTCGCTAAATGCTAGAAAAGCAGAATGACGTGGCGCGATTGTCAGATGAAATAATCCTAAGGCTTCTTGTACGCGGCGCCCGCGCACCGGGGTGGCGCCGGCTCCGACGACATTTACAGGAAGCCTGTACAAATTCTGATTCATACATCAATCATGAAAAAGTTGTTTTTTAATTATAACCGAAAGAGTTTAATGCCACAAAAAAGGTTAATTTCAAAGCTTTCATATAATACCGATATTATTAAATTACCGAATTAGCCCTTTCCAGAATTCAAAGAAAACCCTCACTAAATAGGCCCAAAACAAATGTAATTTACCTTCCAAAACCCTTATTTGAAGCAATACAATAACCAAGTAATAAAAACAGTCCGATAGCCGCCGATTTGAATTCTATTTCAAAAATTCAATGGAAACTGTTACGAATTTGTTATTTTCATTTCATACTCGTGGTACGAAAGGTATATGAAATAATAACACGCGGTCAGCAAAATAGCTGTTGGCGTATTGTTATTCGTGGTCGTACTGACCGTGAATAACGGTTTTTTGGCGTATAGGTCAAGTATCAACAGATGAAAAACCTGCGCAGTTCACTGCTTAGTTTACAGTTAGGCGTCGTCCTATTTGGCGAAGATCGCACGATGGCACGATGCGTTCTCGTCGTGCGATGAGTTCAAACATACAGATTTCATCAGAGTGTCCTATTTGAACCTCGCAAGTAATCGTGCGACCACATGAAATGCTTAACGATCGTACGATGCGTTTGATCGTGCGATCATGTAATCAAAGCAACAGATCTCTTTTGAGTGTCCTAATCGGTTACCTACGCGATGCGTCGACGCACGAGGGCATCACACGATGGACATCGCGCGATCTATTAGGACACCTGTTAGGTCATCGCACGACCACTTTGATCGTGAGATGAAAAACGCATCGCGCCATCGTACGATCGCTCCCAATTAGGACGCCGCCTAAAACTGGTGTTTGAGTTTTTTTTTTAAATAGAAGTTACATGGAAAATCACTTCGCATGCCCACAGGAAATATTGTGATACATATCACACACAAAGAAAGACATTTAAATTGGATACATGACAAACCATGTATCCGTAGTAACATAAAAGTGACGGCCAAGTTAAAGGTCAACTTGTGAGTGCCATTTTAGTCCAAACTAACACAGGAAGGGTGAAATGGTAGTCATTTGGTTTAAATAGGTTTTTATTTTTACTATCATAATTATCTTTTATATAGATTATTTTCTATCTTGTGAATGTGAGAACTTTGTAGGCTTAGTAGACTGCACTAGCGATGGGTCGTTGACGGTTTTTCCGTTAACGAAACGTCAACGTTGATTTACATTCGTCAACGAGTTAACGTGCACTAATGTCAACTTACAAAGTTAATCGTTAATCCATTCAACGGTTTTTATTCAACGCCGCGACGTTCAACGAGTTGGACTAGTCTCTGAGACTCTGAGCTTATATGATGTCATTTTCAACGAAAGTTTTTTTTAATTTACTCAGTCCGTTGGGTTTGCGTTTTCGAATTTAGTTCATTAAACGAGTCAACTCTCGTTGACGAATTCAACTAGTTCATTCGTTGAGTTTGCGTTTTAGACTTAAGTTGATTAAACGAGTCAACTGTCGTTGATGAATTCAACTAGTTGATTCATAAACAGTTAACGTTGATACGTTGACAGGAGATCAACGGTTGATTCAACTAGTTCGTTGATTCAACACCCATCGCTAGACTGCACCTACACTCATAGTTACCTAATAAACTGACCTAACCTAACCTAAAACTGACATTCGAAAATATTGTAAAAGCCAATTATTTTTAAAAGAGTAACCGTGGCCTTTCTTGCGCTCTTGTCCATAGGAAACGACCAATTGGAACGGTAAACGCTTCTGACGTTTCATAAGTGCCCATGTAGCTTTATGTGAAATAAAATATTTTGATTTTGAAACATAAAAATTAGAACAATAGATACATCAATCAATCTGCCTGGCCTTTTCCCAACTATGTTGGGGTCGGCTTCCAGTCTAACCGGATGCAGCTGAATACCAGTATTTTACACGGAGCGACTGCCTATCTGACCTCCACAACCCAGTAACTAGATAATACGATACCCCTTGGTTAGACTGGTTGTCAGACTTTCGTGCTTCTGACGACTCGTAACGACTGTCAAAGATCCGCAAATGACAGCCGGGACCAACGGCTTAACGTGCTTTCCGAGGCACGGAGGTGTCTCGATATGTGAAAATGGTCACCCATCCACGGACCAACCCCGGCAAGCGTAGCTTAACCTGATGGATCGACCCGAGCGGCTGTTATTACTTAGCCACGAGCTCCTCCTAGAACTAGAACAATAGATACTTAGAAACTGTAAAATAAATGCTTCAAATAAAACAGCTAGGTACTCGTAATGCTACCAACATCAGTGATTACTGTGATTAGTTTACGTGTTTAATTTTCGGGGTCGATTATTATTTTAGAGATGCATATAAAAAATTAACTATGCAATAGACAAACAAAATTCTACAACTTGAAAGCATTTGAAATTAAAGTTAAATAAAATATCAAGTTTAGTATAACTCGGTTTTTCTAACTGTGCGCTTGGAGTTGTCCAAGTCCTAGGAATTCACCCGCCCGGTTACCTCCTCAGTGCCCCAACGCTTCTCGTGTCGTCTCCACACAGTTCTGTCATAATTTATTCGTTTTTTTTTTTTCTTTTTTAAAGGACCCTACTTATACTATAATATTTGACATTGACAGGCGCACCGTTAGAAAAATCGGGTAAGTACCTAATACAATATCTTTTTTAAGAATAAAACCTTCGTTGTCATAAAATATGCCTTGCAATACCTAAATAATAATAAAGACTGGTCAAACTTGTTGAAAAAAAAAGCTAAAACCATTAAAAGTTGAAAAGTAAATTAAAATGTTTTTAATTTTTAAAGGCATCTTTTGTATTTTTTATGCTTTATTGCCAGTTCGATGGTCTTAAAATGATTAAATACTTTTTGAACCAAATAAATAAATAAAAATTAATTTTATCATTTTCCTAACCATTGTTGTCATTGACAAAATAACAATATCAATAAATGTAAAGTTATACACATAAAAATACACATACAGAAATGCAATTAGCTGTGATAACTTTCATCATAATTCATAAGCTACTAATATCTATTATTATATTAGGTATGTATTACATCTCGTTAATATTATCTTATCATCTCCGGCGGATTTCCACACGTGTGCGTCTTCAGTCTGTCTGCGAACTTCCGTTTATATTTATGTGACGATTATGCCATAGACTATGCTGTTACTAAAACTGAAACAATAATAAAGGTACGTATACAAAATCCGGGGTCCTAGAAATCTTTTCGTTTGTTTACAATTACAGCATAATTTATCTGCGTAGAACTTTAACATGCATCAATTTAGGGGTGGGAGGGGAGATGTAGAACCCCCCAGTGGAGGAGTTGCGGAACCCAACCTTTTTTACCCGACTACGGCGAAGCAAAAAGGATGGTTATAATTTTGACCGGTATGTATGTATGTTCATCTGTTCCCTCATATATATTTTTTTAAGATCATGACTTAATGCATCTAGAGGGCGCCATTTTCATGTGACGTCACATAGCATATATCCAGCGGACGATCAAGACGCTTCCAACGATACCTCATTATCTCATGTCAAATTGTGATGAGTCGTTTAGAAGATATGAGGGAACAGATGAACATACATACATACATACCGGTCAAAATCATAAACCTCCTTTTTGCTTCGCCGTAGTCGGGTAAAAAGTGACTATATATTGCAAAATTTCTTCGTTTTTTATTATTTTTTCTCGAAAACTATTTATCTCCGCAACTTTACGTGGAGGCTTCTATTATTATGATCTTGCTGTAAAAAAAAAATGGACTCCCAACTCGTTGGATGCTAAACTTAAGCTTAGCCTTTATCTGTCTTTACATTTCCTGCTTCTAAACAAAGTATGTATAAAACTCAGTTTTACGAAGGTTTAAACCTCCACATTTAATCAAAGAGATGGGCCGCAGCCCGCATACGAGATACAGTGAGGTACAGTTGTACAAAGTTCTTGTAAATAACTCATAAAGTCGACCTTACTCCGGACAAATCTAAATTTCCACTCGCTACCGTTAGTCGCCACAAATGTAGGTAGGTATTTCGACGCAAAAAAGCAGGTATAAAAATATTGCACGTAATTTTCTGAGCAGGGTTCCGTAGTCCGAGCCATCATGATAATTATGTAAGTACCTATGTAAAAACACTAAAGTTAACTTGTGCGTTTATAAACATTATTTTCAGATTATAATAAAATTCTTTTAATTTTTATTTTTATGGAATATTCTTTCAGAGTCAAAATAATCATCTTCCTATCAGTAATAATTCAAGATACAAAACTTTTGATCGAAAAGGAGGAATTTACTTTCATGTGATACAAAGTCGACATTTTCGGGTAATTTTTTTATGATATTGTGGAAGCCTACATTCCGGTTAGTTTTTTGAAATGATTTAGGAAATAGGTAGTATTAATAAAAAAACAATCTTCTTTCTTTCTTTCTCTTCTTATTCCATAACACTGAAAATTGAAAAAAAAAGAATGTGAAAAAGTCGTTTTAAAATAAAGACAAAAGCTTTTTAAAGTGGCTCACAATTTTTTTTTCAAGATATTTAAAAAATGATTGTAACTCGAAAACTATTAAGAATTCCGGAACTTACATGGGGTATTTTCGGATACCCCATAATCCATAATCTTCCTCATAATCTATAATTTTCCTCATAATCTATTTATTTCGATGACGTCATTATTTGGACCACCTGTATATATTATGTATACCTATGTATAATTTCAACTAGAATGATGTTACCAATATTTTGAAACAAGATTTTGATTGCTCTTGGAGTTTCTTGCGCCTTCTTCTTATAGGAAAAAAAGTTATAACTAGTTGTCCATTCCAAAACGTAGGCGACGTTTTGGAATGGACAACTAGTTATAACTTTCTGATCGAAATTGTCCGTCATTTGTAAAATTGAAATAAATGCATTGAATTTAACTTTTTCAGTTTAGAAAATTACAAATATTGTATTAGTTTATATTTAATTTGGTATGAATTTGTTCCAAAGAGTATTTAATCATGTGAAGACCTGGCAAGAGCTGACAATAAAACTTAAAAAACTGAAAAGATGCCATAAAAAATGAAAAACTTTTTAATAATCTTTTCATCTTTTAAATGGCTTTAACTTTTTTTTAAACTATTTTAGCCAGTAAGTACTTACAAGGCATATTATATTTTATGACAAAACAGGTTTTATTCTACCAAAAATAAATTATGCTTGATGATTTATGAAACCTAACCAAGTCGTTTTGTTTTGTACTACGGAACCCTGCTGGAAAAAAGTATTAATGAATGAGTGTGCGCAGTCCACACCCTAGACTTGCTAATGAACAGGCAGGTGATAAATCATCACATTGTATCGCTGTGTTGTTTTACAGTAAGACAAACTTTCCGGCCTCGTGTCCCTCGGGCACAACGCGCTTTGACTGGTCTACCGTCCATTATGTTCCCGATAAAGTCGTGTTGACTTTGTTCTGACCGCTTCTAGTGGGACCACGTTAATTAAGCAATAAGTAGTCCTAACATTAATTTATGAAGTAATTATCCAGTACTAGCGACCGGTTTTGTTTACTGCTGATATGCGGCTAAAGTTGTACGTATGGCCACAGTATACATAATAGCACATACAAGTACAAAAGAATCTCTCCGCAAAATCATTTAAATAAATAGCAACTCTTGCTACTACACAATAAAATGCAATTCAGGTCGCACAGCGCTAATACCAACAAAAAAAAAAGCTACCGTTATATTCACCTGATGTTCCAGAAGCTCTTATAATTTTCTGAATCGATCTGCCTAGCCTTTTCCCAAATATATTGGGGTCGGCTTCCAGTCTAACCGGATGCAGGTGAATACCAGTATTTTACATGGAGCGACTGCCTATCTGACCTCCGCAACCCAGTAACTGGGTAATACGATACCCGTTGGTAAGAATGGCTGTTAGACTTTCGGGCTCCTGACCCGTAACGACTGTCAAAGATCCACGAATGACAGCCGGGACCAACGGCATAACGTGCTTTCCGAGGCACGGAGGGGTCTCTATATGTAAAGATGGTCACCCATCCACGGACCAACCCCGGCAAGCGTAGCTTAACCTGACGGATCGACTCGTGCGGCTGTTATTACTTAGCCACGAGCTCCTCTTATGATCTTCTGACTACGCTCGACGAATTGGCCCGACAAGTCGAGCACGCTGCGTACGAGTAGCTTCATGCCTAAAATGCGGAGTGTGCCTGGCCTGGTGTGGCACACCTGTGCAGTTCAACTGCTATTATTACAACAACTATTTGAGAATAGTTCAATATGACTTATTCTATATTTTATTAAACAAAACGATACCGTCAACATAAAAGAAAATAGTAGTATTAGAACTACCATTTTCTTTTTGGTAACGGCACCATGCAATTGAAACTGAACACACTAGGTTGTGTCCTGTGTTGTAAAGTTTCATATTTACTGACCTTCACAATATCTTGAAGGTTACATAACTACGTTCCTCAGCGTACGTTTCACTTTTAATGGTCTTCATAACAACCAAAATATAGTTTTCTCATAAAATAGCGCAGTGACTTGTTACAAAAATAGCAATAATTGCTCGTTAATCAGTATTTATACCGCCACAAGCATTTTTATATCACATCCGTTGACATAATCGTTTTCCTGGAGACTACAATATTATTACCGTGCGTGGCGCATTTCCTTTCCCTGCGCCATGTTGTGACTTATTCTTAGGAAAAAAAAGTTGTTGTTGATACCTATTTTGAATTTTTAACCGACTTCTTCAAAAAGGAGGATGTTCTCAATTCGTCTGCATGTTTTTTTTGTATTGTTTTATTGTTACGCGATTTCTCCGCCTATTATGAATCGATTTTGATGATTCTTTTTTTGTTTCGATGGTTAAGCTTCAGAGGTGGTCCCATATCAATTTTATTAACTTTGCTTGCGTAGTTTTTGAGTTAGCGTCAATATTACGATTTTTTCCCACTTAGTGTATGTAGACAATGATTTAACTGACTCCGTCACTGTTATTTACATAGCAGGAAGTGGTATTCGAATTTGAGTGGGGTAGGTACCACAACTAAAAAGTGAAAAATAACTTTAATTTCGGAAGTCGGTGGCAAAAAACTAAAATTAAAAAGCAAAGACACCGACTTCCAAAATTAAAGTCATTTTTCACTTTTTTTGTGTTTTTTTGGAAGTCGGTTCTTTTTTTTTTTACACACAAAGATTTCGGACTGATAGCAACTCTGAAATGGAGGGGGGGCAGCAGCACTCTTGGTGACTTGGGGGAGACCAAAACCCTAACAGAATGGTTGCCTAGAGACGGGAAAAGTGTAGGTAGATGACAGATGGATGACCTACAAAAGGGGGTAAGACCCCAGCCCCCTAATTTTCGAATAATTTCGTTATGTTTTTCCGCCAGCATATTCCTATCCTCACCAAGTCAGAATTGTCGATAATACAAGATTCGTTCCAGTTGAATATCGTAAAGGCGACTGCTTATGTATTCTACCGACATTTCTATTCGAGTTTCACCCGGTCCATGCATTATGATTTGGACACTCGTTTAGACTACGAATATTGAAAATACCTTCGAGAATTCAATTTAAAAAAAAAACTCCTTTTGGGACTGGTTCTATGTCCTAAGAACTAAAATAAAAAGATTCATAAGATATTGTTATCAAAATCTTATCGAAAAGTGCACCATAATTGCGTATTATACGATCAGAATTGGAATCGGTTTGAAACAAAATTTCAATCCATTGCTTCATAAGTTCGAAAAAAAATCTGCTCAACAACGTAAGCAACGCAATGAATGTTATTGAACTGTCAAAAAGAAGGGTTAGGCATAGGTGTACCTATAGTACACCCACATCACGCCAGTTATGATTAAATGCCATGTAACACTAGGGGGCGAGCCTATTGCCGTCAACCGGGCACAAATCGAGACTCCGGGCTACAGAGAAATTCCAGATGGAAAAAACCATAACACTTTGCCCGACCCGGGCATCGAACCCTGTCCTCAGCAGTAGCACTTACGACCACTACACCAACGAGGCAATCAAGTAGTGGCAAAATCAGTATCAATACTCCGAACAGACAAAATGTGCACATTTTCAAATTCAACATGGCACAATAATTCCTCCTTTCTATTGGAAAGTCCATCTATTTCTCATTCCGCTTCATTTACCGCGTCAATTTCCTCGGGCGTTAATATCCGTTTATATCCATACTAATATTATAAATTCGAAAGTAACTCTCAAACTCAAACTCAAAGCATTTATTTTAAATAAACCAATTAGTCTGTATGTTACCTTTTCACGCCTAAACTGCTGAATGGAATTCGACAGATAGATGACACCCTGGGGAAGGACATACGGGCGACCGCGCGGTATGTCGATAAAAAGTAGCATAAATCGTGGGTGGAAGGTAGTATAAAATAAGCTGAAGTTTAGTTAGATTCAGTTATGTTCAGCTCAACGTTCAATTCGATAACTGAAGTTGGTCGTACTTTGTTTGTATTTGTATCTAACTAACGCAGCGTATTACTTGTGAACTGTTGAATATGGTCAGCTTTATAAACTGCTTGTGGGTAAATATTAGCATAATCACTATATTTAGCTTAAAGTTATGTGATCATTGTACAAAGCAGTGATAAGCCTAGTGGTGTGACCGTCGGTCTGCCAAGTCATAGGTCTCGAGTTCGAACCCAAGTCACGCACCTCTGATTTTGCGGATTCATGTGCGTATTGTATCATTATCACTTGCTTCAAAAACGGTGAAGGAAAACATCATGAGGAAACCGGCATGCTTGAGAGATATTTCTCGACGGCATGTGGAGCCAACTCAGAGGCCCTTGGGCGGCTTTAAAACTCTGACACCAGGTTAGTCACTATCCACACGAAAAGAAGATTATTGTATGTGTCCGTCTACACATAGGAACAAAAGAGTTATTTGTGGAATGCAGTAAATATAAAACTTCAACCTTACTACCACGAAACCGTGTGTATCAGTTGTTTAGCCTATACACTGATAAACACGGTTTTTGACATAAAACTGACATTAAACCTGCGTTGAACAATGTCTAAGTTTTTGTGGAAAGGCCCATAGAATTTTTGTACTCTTTGGTCATCACCTTGCGATCCTTTTCTTACCCAGTAAGTCCAATCTGCCTAGCCTTTTTCCCAACTATGTTGGGGTCGGCTTCCAGTCTAACCGGATGCAGCTGAACACCAGTATTTTACATGGAGCGACTGCCAATCTGACCTCCACAAACCATTAACTGGATAATATGATACCCCTTGGTTAGACTGGTTGTCAGACTTTCGGGTTTCTGACGACCCGTAACGACTGTCAAAGATCACAAATGACAGCCGGGACCAACAACGGCTTAACGTGCTTTCCGAGGCATGGAGGAGTCCCGATATGTAAAGATGGTCACCCATCCACGGACCAACCCCGGCAAGCGTAGCTTAAACAGACGGATCGATCCGTGCGGCTGTTATTACTTAGCCACGAGCTTGTCAGGAATATGTAGCATTATATAAAATTAATCTTCGATTTAATTCATAATCTAAACTTTCGCAGTATTTCTAGATGAACAATCAATTACAAACGAGAGTTGGTCTAAATAAATACAAAAACATAGACTTTTACCTAAAATTTAATGATAACAGAATTATATTGTACTTAAAATATATCCTTGATTTTATATACTATTTCGATGTTTATGTTGTTCTATATTAATGGTTTTTATTGTGACTTAAAAGACTACTATCAAAAACAGCGATTCTAGACGAAAAGTAGGTCATCAAACTTATGTTATGATTGGTGGTTTTTGAATAAACAACACAAATGTTTATTTATTTAGAGTTTCAATAAATGATTAAGTTCTAATTAATATGATATTATAATGTTAATTAAGATTTTATATTGTAATTCAAAAGTCACAAGTAGTTTCAAACGATTCTCCTAACTTTAAGTGGATGTCAATAACTTATCTGATTTTGCTTTTCGATATCAAATAAGTAAATACTAAATTGCTAAATTACCGTATTAAGTTTTAAAATGGTTCCACTATTTAAGATTTGTTCATTGTTAACTATGTTAGAGATTATTAAACAATAATCTATGACAATCTGCGATTGGTTAAAAATGGCGGCAATGTTAGAGGTACTTGATTAGTATTGGGAGAATATAAAATACGTGTACCCGCCAATTCGGGACCTTTTTGGGATACAACTGTGGTGAAAGATGGACTTCCTATTGTGTTCACGTAAGTTAATTGATCATATTTCTTGATTATTACTGATAGCTATGTTTTTCTTTATCTGTTATAATATGTCTTGTGTTAAATGTAATTAGGGAATATTCATGTTCTGTTTCTTCCCGTTGATAAGTTGCTATAACTTGAGAAACAGTCCCAGAGAATAATGTGATAACAATGATTTATGCTAAAGTAAATATGTGTTGATCCAATACTTTAAAATTAGCTGCCATGGAGTTTCTTGTCCTTCTTCTCCATGATGACCTAGATTCGGAACGGACAACTAGTTTTCTCATTACCGTATTTAACCGACAAGCCTAATCAATAAATGCCTAGTCTTGTCTTTCTGTGCTTTTCTTCATAAAACCCTTTCCTTAAACACCATATAGAGATACATACAACATTTTGACACTCGAAACCTTACTAAATAGGGGAATATCCTATAAATATACATGTAGTATTAATTCTGCTTCATCCATCTTCTGACATCAGAAGTGGGATAGGGCTCTGGCTTACATAACGGATTTCTAATGAATTTTATTTTTCTATTTTCATGAACAATGTTGGAGCTATCGGGATCTTCTGGAAGCTGTTGGTGTCTGCGGGCCGCTAAGCTAACTCGCAACTAGACGATGAAATAGCACTGCCGCATGCCGCAGTTGACATCGGGACTGCGGAGCTGCAAGCTGCTGGTCTATCATCACAACTGCGGAGCTGCAAGCTGCTGGTCTATCATCACAACTGCGGAGCTGCAAGCTGCTGGTCTATCATCACAACTGCGGAGCTGCAAGCTGTTGGTCAAGCATCGAGTCTACAGAACCTCGAGCTGCTAAACGAGTATCGGGAACCTTTCCAGCAATAAGAAGCGGCAAAATTCGGTAAGGCCCCTCAGAAGTTCTTCTTAAGTTAAAACGAAATACCTACATTTAATGAAGATTATAAAATTGGAAGATTTTTGTGTAATAGTTTTAGATAACTATATTATATAGTTAAGCTTGGTTTATAAAAGATGAAAATTAGTGTTATAACTTATAACTATGTTAAATACTTGATAATAATTGGTTCAAATAATATAAATGAATATGATGCAGGGGTGGACAAAAGGTAATATCATGGTCATTGCAGATATTAAGCTGTGTTGCTTATAAATTTAGTTTTGAATGTAGGGTAACCTCATCTCACTATAAAAGTAAGAATTCAAAGTTGGTAAATGAAAGTAAATAAAATATTATTTGTTCTTTTTGATCTAATATGGTCGAAATGATGAATTTCTAAAATCGTTGTTAAATGAACGTGGCAAAGCAGGATTTTTAGCAGGGTTTAAGCTTTACTTCAGATTTCTTCTGTTCTATATTGCTCAGTGCTTAGTATAAACAAAAACATTACCCTCCTTCTGGGGACAAACACAGACCTTTGCATCAAATAAAATAAAAAATACCCAGACCTTCCCATATGGTTCATTTGTTTACACAGGTTGGTTCTCAACATTAGTCGAAGGACAAAAACATAATTTAGATCATAATTTATGGAATTTCTCTATAATATACCAGTGTTTTCGGAACTCCGTCCTTAATAATTGATACAGATCGGAGCACTAATTTCAATACTAACCAAATTAGGTCTTTGTTTAATTAATGGCAAATTAATCACCTTTATGATAACTACAAGTACCCCTATACGTAACTGTCAATTACTTATTTTTAGCCTGTGTTGTCCCACTGCAGGGCAAAAACTCTGTCTCTTTTCCACTCCTCTCTGTTTTGCCCAAACTAATTCAAAACTGGTATGCAAAGATATAAACTTAGGACTTACCTATAATTTTATGCTCACTACAGAATAATAAGTCAGACTGGCCGAGAGGTATATGGAAAGTTCAATTATCTCTAAATTTCACAAAATTAGCTGATTTTCTCCCTTGCGATTACTGATAGGTCGTAATGCAAACATAACATTATTGTGTACAGACAAGACTAAATTATATATTGCCAATCCAATAATGTGGAACACACTATTGATGTTCATGCAGAACGAAACTTGGCCATGCAAAGACTTACCAAGTTGCTGAACGTTTCAAGAAAGGTTTTGATTCCCTAGACGTTATACTATAGACTATAATATTGTAATAGTTTATGTTAACCAAGATCATAGATGCCATGATAAATTAAGTTAAAAAAAAATGATAGATTTGCCTTAAAGGAAAAGTAACTTTACAAGATATAACAATTGCAAAAGAAAAACTAAGAAAATGGGTAGGCAAGTGGGTTGATCAGAACATTTCTATTAAAAGTGATTTAGAAAAAGAAAAAGTGATTAGAATACATTTTTGTAATTATTAAAACTTTATTGTTCTTGTTCTTTTGTCATTTTTGATTTTATTTTGATCAATGATGTAACTCGCCATAGCATTATATATCATTTTTTCCTTCTTTTTGTACCGTGTTAGATTGGTTAATAATTTTAGATAAATTGTCAAAAAAAATTAAGAAATATTTTGGCTAGCTATTGATTTATATTAATTATTATTTGATCCACAAAATGCAAGTATTCACCTAAATGAAATTTGGTAATGCTGTTGATAGATTCTAGTACTCACTAAGATGAGACTGAGAATTGGATAGGTACAAATGTGGTAAATGAAACATTGTCTAGATTCTAGTGCTCACATAGGATGAGGCTAAGAATGGGTTGCAAGTTGTCACAAAGATGAAACTGGCATCAAATATGTAAGATTCTGGTGCTTACGTACGATGAGGCTAAGAATGAAGATAGCTTGTTACGATTCTAGTAGTCACAAAGATGATACTGAGAATTGGATGAATGTGTTCACAAAGATACTTGTTAGATTTTAATGCACATAGATGCTTGGATATTGTAAGTACTTTGAGAGCAAAGTATCAGTCAGTATGGCCGTGTTAGATTCCTCATATGTATAGTACAAGACTGTTTGTTGATATTGTAAAACGCAATTCGCAATGTTTACTATAAAAAGACAAATCAGCTGTCATTATGACGGATGGAATTGATTTAGTTACGTTCCGTTTTAAAACTTTATTCATTCCATTCTCATTGTAAATTAATAGTTTTTGAAACAAGAGTTTTGATTTAAAATACCTGTATCACTGAATTAATATTTTCAGCCTTGTAAGTTGCAATAAAAATATTGCGACTAGTTTCGGTACGAAATTTATGAATAGATAGTACTAATTCTTTTAAATTTTCTGTTAGTTTCCAAGAATTTTTACAATTTATTATTATTATTTTCATTTTATTTATCACTATTCTTTTTTTTATTTAGTAAAAAGATTTCGTTTTGTTATCTTGAAAGTACATCAGCATTTTATTCACTATAGTTTAATGTACCAAGTTATAAATCGGTTGTTGAATTGGTTTTCTTTTATTTGATTATCTTTGTATATGTTATCAAACAGTATATCAGTGTGGATAGGAAAGTGATATAAAAGATAATTGTGAATATACATGTGGTATCACAGTAGATATCAGTCTGGATAGGAATGTGATATCAAAATGGATATCGTTGTGGATAATATTATGATATCAAAGAGGATATCGATGTGAGTATGGATATGTGATATCAAATTGGATATCATTCTGAATAAGAATATGATATCAAAGAGGATATCGGTGTGAATATGGATGTGATATTAAATTGGATATCAGTCTGGATAGGAAATAGATATCAAAGAGGATATCGGTGTGAATATGGATGTGATATTAAAGTGGATATCAGTCTGGATAGGAATATGATAACAAAGACGATATCGGTGTGAATATGGATGTGATATCAAAGTGAATAGTCTGGATAGGAATATAATATCAAAGAGATTATCAGTGTAGATAGCGATGTGATAATCAAGGAGGATATCAGTGTGGATAGCAATGTTATACCAAAGAGGCCATTAATGTGGTTAGGTAAAATTAACGTAGATAGAAATATTGTCAGCCTGACTTGAACCAATATTTGTAATCCATAATTGAACAATAATGATTGCTCATTATGTTGTATTAATGTACCTATGTACTTCGGGACGAAGCACAGATCAGAATGGCCGTGTCAGGAATATGTAGCATTATATAAAATTAATCTTCGATTTAATTCATAATCTAAACTTTCGCAGTATTTCTAGATGAACAATCAATTACGAACGAAACCTGTGATCTGTGAGTTGGTCTAAATAAATACAAAAACATTGACTTTTACCTAAAATTTAATGATAACAGAATTATATTGTACTTAAAATATATCCTTGATTTTATATACTATTTCGATGTTTATGTTGTTCTATATTAATGGTTTTTATTGTGACTTAAAAGACTACTATCAAAAACAGCGATTCTAGACGAAAAGTAGGTCATCAAACTTATGTTATGATTGGTGGTTTTTGAATAAACAAAACAAATGCTTATTTATTTAGAGTTTCAATAAATGATTAAGTTCTAATTAATATGATATTATAATGTTAATTAAGATTTTATATTGTAATTCAAAAGTCACAAGTAGTTTCAAACGATTCTCCTAACTTTAAGTGGATGTCAATAACTTATCTGATTTTGCTTTTCGATATCAAATAAGTAAATACTAAATTGCTAAATTACCGTATTAAGTTTTAAAATGGTTCCACTATTTAAGATTTGTTCATTGTTAACTATGTTAGAGATTATTAAACAATAATCTATGACAATCTGCGATTGGTTAAAAATGGCGGCAATGTTAGAGGTACTTGATTAGTATTGGGAGAATATAAAATACGTGTACCCGCCAATTCGGGACCTTTTTGGAATACAACTGTGGTGAAAGATGGACTTCCTATTGTGTTCACGTAAGTTAATTGATCATATTTCTTGATTATTGCTGATAGCTATAGGTTTAAAGAACTTTATTTCTCATAAGAACTTAACAGTTCGCTTACAATGAGATACTTAGTGATTATAGCTATGTGGTACATTAGGTAGTTACCTCTAGCTATGTTTTTCTTTATCTGTTAATATGTCTTGTGTTAAATGTAATTAGGGAATATTCATGTTCTGTTTCTTCTCGTTGATAAGTTGCTATAACTTTGAGAAACAGTCCCAGAGAATAATGTGATAACAATGATTTATGCTAAAGTAAATATGTGTTGATCCAATACTTTAAAATTAGCTGCCATGGAGTTTCTTGTCCTTCTTCTCCATGATGACCTAGATTCGGAACGGACAACTAGTTTTCTCATTACCGTATTTAACCGACAAGCCTAATCAATAAATGCCTAGTCTTGTCTTTCTGTGCTTTTCTTCATAAAACCCTTTCCTTAAACATGTAGTATTAATTCTGATTCATCCATCTTCTGACAAGCTCCTCTCACACGACTCAGTAAGTCCAATGTAAATGAGCTTTCTGCTGAAGGAAACTGCGGTACCAGCTGTCCAGGGGGCACCGCAGCAAGGAACCTGTCATGTTCCTAAGCTTAATAATTTATATTTAATGAACAACGAGAAAAGTTGGTTTCAGTAAGTTTTTTTATTACTTATATGCAACATTTTTTTTATAATCTTTACCATTTTTTTTTGTTTCTAAACAAAACTTAAATTGTACTCTATAAAATTTAAACTTTTGTGTTCTTTATTCAAATTAATCCCACCGAAGGAGAGTCACAAAATTAATTAACATTAAAATTCTCCATCTTCTTCTCCACATTTGATGACGTACGAGGTATCTACCAAAACATTCTTACTTATTCACTGTGTAATCAAAAATTCAAGAGAATTAAAGATTCGTTTTTCATTCTAGTCTCTGTTGCAGGATTTTAATGAATAACATGATACTTACAATAATTACAACATATCTGATGTACGATTATTGCATATAGTGCATGTGTTTAGGATCTGAGGCCCTAAACAAAGTGACATTCTATCAGCGTTAACGATGATGGAAAAGACAAAAATGTATAGGACTGACATAAGCTATCGAAAAGCTTATGCCAATCCTGTTGAAAGTCGTTGTAGAAATACGAAACGCTTTGGAAGCGATTTTCACTTGTCTAGGCCCTCAGCATCTGTACCTGCTGTTAACAAAAAATGTGTTTTTAAAAACGAAGTTCCTCATCGCACGATATAGGTACCCTGCTTAGGCGAATGAGAGGTATACCGAAAAAAAGTGTTACATTTTGACCGTCACGACACTTGCTGCTGAGTGTGTTTTTGAGTTTACAAGCGTGTGTATATTACAATACAAAAAAAAACAACCGACTTCCAAGAAAAACACAAAAAAAGTGAAAAATAACTTTAATTTCGGAAGTCGGCGGCAAAAAACGAAAATAGAAAAGCAAAGACACCGACTTCCGAAATTAAAGTTATTTTTCACTTTTGTTGTGTTTTTTTTGGAAGTCGGTTGTTTTTTTTTTTCATTTATTTATCTAAAAGGTGTTATCTGTTAGTTCTACCAGATAGTGGGACATTGTAGATTGGTTAGAAGTTTTCTATAAACTACTGTCTTTACCTAAGATACAGCTGGTACTCTTGTTCTCAAGCCATCGATTCGTCCACATTCAGATTAGGTCAGTAGTCAGTATGCATCGTATGCTAAACAGCGCGCACCTGTCAGCGATGCAATATCGCGAGGTATTCATACTCGCGTGATGAATATCTACATTTGTGAGATGGGGTTATAAAACCAGTTGCGTCTTATTGAGTGATAAAAGGTAGCTATGACTGTACCAGTGCCATTTAATGTTCTTTCCAAGACCAGGAAGTGGTAAAAGGTGCCCTATTTGGAGAGTTGTCTTTTGTAACTATTTTACGTCCATAAAGTTTTGATCATCTACTATTCAATTTAAAAAAATGTTTGTTAAGATTTCATTGCCTAATCTAAAAATTGCACCTTAATTTTAGTAGCACAGATTTCGTTTTTTTAATATAAGTAGATCATTATTCGAAAGACACCATATTTTTAAGTTTATGTAAGAGAGTGGAAATCCTAAACTAATTTAGTACAATTTATTTCCAGTTTGAAATATTTATACCAACTTAAGGTAATAAACAAGATTTTTATGTATAACAACCCCAGCAGACGGGTCTAATTCAGCGACTTGTTGAATAAACAACATGAACTCGTAACTGTCGTCTTACATGAATTATTCCGAAGTCTTGTACCGTATACTTTATGTAGTGCTTAAGTACGTGCAGTCCGTTGCACTGAGACAACCGAGTGCATCAACCTGACACAATGCGCGCCGCAGCGGGAACGCAGCGGTACGCAGCGGCTCGCAGCGACCCGTGACAGCTTTGTGCTCTGAAACCTGATGCCTGCGGCTACGGAGACCTGTGTCCGCTTCAACCTTTGTGCTGTATTGTCTTTGAAACTGCGATGTATTGTGGGATTGGCTTTGATAATGTATTTGCGGAGAGAATAAAGGCTCTTACATACTCGGGCGATTCGTGGCGCGACGCGACGTCACCGCAATGTTCGCCGTGAAGTTTTCTCAGAAATTGTTTTGTTAAAATTCGCGTCGCGCGGCGAATCGCGCCAATATTTAAGAGCCTTTAAGGATAGCATTTTGGATTGTAATTGGACAAGTAAAAATGGCATTGACCAGATGCAATTTAGTAGCATCTTAAACCTAAATAAAGTTTATTTTTCCCCGTTAAGTATTACTGTTTCAATAAAACTAATAAGTAATGATTTTGGGTAACTATTGGGGTAACAATTGGGTAACTATTAGCCGTCCCCCGACGCGACGACACTTGGATCAAAATATTACCTACAACTTTTATATTAAACTTAAAGGGCCAATACATAATTATTATTATTTTACTTTTTTGATGCTTTTTTTTGTAGGGGGTTTTTAAAATTAAAATTTATTTTTTATTACTTAGCCAAAACTTATTTTTGTCGCTTAATCTAAGTGGCATATTATGTCTTCGTTTTTAAACATTAGTGCATACAGTTTTAAAACATTAGTGTTCATGGTTGTTCTATAATTTAAGAAAATGATAGTATGAAAAATGCAACTTCTTTATAATTCTCCATACAAAACGCTGATTTCATAGGACCTAATACATAGGCGAGTACTCGTTTGTCACAGTGACAAGAGCTATCAAAGATAATTCTCCATCAGCGACCGTAGGTTGGTAAAACTACCTGGTAAACAATTTCCTTCCTTCACAACTGCAGTCACCTGCAGGTGGATAAGTTGTGACATGTTGTTGCAATTCAACTTTACTTGGCCCACAAAAGTTTGCCCGCGAACAAACTATCACAATGGGTTTTCCAGTGGCTTTGTGTACCAAACAGCACAGGCAGAACTGCATTCTGTGTAAACTAGTTTCTGAATTGTTGAATTATATTTTATAATCTGTGGTTTCAGAAGAAAGGGCAGCAGATTTTAGGCTTTAACTATTGCAGGATATTAATGTATGGTTTGTCATTACACGATACAAGTTTTTTACCTGTGACATACAATCAAATAAATTGCACCGTGTATTTAAGCAATTCTTCATTGTTTTTACCCGACTACGGCGAAGCAAAAAGGAAGGTTATGATTTTGACCGGTATGCATGTATGTATGTTCATGTGTTCCCTCATATCTTCTAAAGCTAAACTCAGGCTTAATGCAATTCTTCATTGTTTTTACCGACTACGGCGAAGAAAAAATGAAGGTTATGATTTTGACCGGCATGTATGTAGGTATGTATGTTCATGTGTACCTACCTACCCTCATATCTTCTAAACTCCTCATCACAATTTGACAAATGAGGTGTGACGTCAGACGCTTTCAACGGGAAGCGTCCGAGGTCATTAAATTGAAAATTGTGCCCTCTAGAGGACATAATAATGTAATGAACTAAAAAAAACGTTTTTTATGCTTGTCATCAAATGGAAGGGCTTAATTAGCACATTCCAAAACACCAAAAAAATTTAAATAAAAATAAATTATTTTATAATTAGTTTACGATCACTTTTTCCTGATTTTCCACACTTCTTACTGTTTTATTTACTACAACAAAACAAAATTTCTTCATACCATATCCACAGGTAATACTCATGCCTACTCAAGTTGCCTTTACTATATTCTCGTAAAATAATGACTGCCTAACATAACTCTTAAGGCGGCAGCTGTCACATTCTGGGGAAAACTTGCGCAATGAGAGACTCCAACACACAAACTTGAAATTACTTGGAACGGCAAGTATATCTTAGGCGTAATGCACACGCATACTTTTACAACTTAGGTACGTAGAGGTACAACCGCGAACATTTGCGGTAAACCACTTTTTACCCTTATTTCCTTAGGAATAAGAATGAAAGTTCACCGCCAGTGTCCGTGATGATACTTACGCTACAACACAATCATGACATAAAAAGTGGCCAAGTGCGAGTCGTCACTTAATTTAGTTAAAAACTTGTAATTTTATTACATGGCTCATCCTGAAAACAATTATAAACAGTAGTTAGTATTCGTCTCCAACGAACTCATCCGACTCAACAATGTGTAAAATAAACGCTATCCGATCTGAAAGGTATTGCAATAACATTACCAAAAAGTACCTAATAAAAATCCTATTATTATTGAATACAAAAAAGTTATTGCTAGTTATAATTCAAATTTTTACCTACTAAAATTACCCGAAGTCCATTAAAAAGGAGCAAATTTTCAGCAGAGGTTATAAATTTATGTAACGACGGCCGCCCCCACCCCATGTAAAATAACCCGGTAAAATCCCCCATTGAAAAAAAATGAGGCGGATTTTTTTTTCTTATAAAGTTACCTTTTTGATACTCAGTACGATACAACATCCTCACGGATCGGACTTGGTATTTTTTACCCGACTACGGCGAAGAAGGAGGGTTATAATTTTGACCGGTATGTATGTATGTATGTATGTTCATCTGTTCCCTTGTATCTTCTAAACCACTCATCACAATTTGACAAATAATCGGTATCGTTAGAAGCGTCTTGATTGTCCGCTGGTTATAGGCTATGTGACGTCACATTAAAAATGGCGCCCTCTAGAGGAAATAAAGTCAGGAACTAAAAAAAAAATTGTTTAATCGTACTATGTTGGGTATCAAATGAAAGGGCTCAATGAGCACATTTCAAAAATATATATATATATTATAACCCAAAAATAATTTAAAAAAAAATTAAGTAATAATAACTAAAACCCAACTACGACTGAAAAGGTATAAACAAGACACCACAGACAGACAAATTAAAAATCCGGAGTCACACGTAATCTGTTCGATTTATGCCGCCCTAACACGTGTGACTCCGGATTTTTAATTTGTCTGTCTGTGGTGTCTTGTTTATACCTTTTCAGTCGTAGTTGGGTTTTAGTTTTTATTACTTAATTTTTTTTACATGTTGTATACATAGATAGCCGATGCGTTTGCCATGCCAACAGCTGTAAGAAACCTTACTTCATAAGTACCTAGTCCACTACTACAACTTAGTTCACAGCCATCAAGAAAGTGTGTTGTTCTAACAAGATTAGAGGTGCGCCACCGCGACGGCTGCTAATTCATTTACTTGCCAGTTAAATATAGTGCACGTATAATATTCACATTATAGTAATGTGCAGGGCAACTTTGAGTGCCTCTCTATTAAGACAGGTGCCTGTTTGTTCAACAACCGAAAATGACGTTAGGCGGCACGGGAAACATAATGGCTCGTGGAGAAGTGCGGAGGATACCTACATTTAAATAATTTGTGAAGAAAGTATTTGCCTGTTCTTATTTTTGTAAGTTGGAATTTGGTATTCGTTGGAATTTACGTAACTTCACACTTTTGGAACAAGCGAAAAAAAAAAAAAAAGTTTTACACTCTGCACCGCTTGACATCCTAATCCTAATTAATATTTCCTAATTTCCTAACTAATATTATAAACGTACGTACGATAATACGCTTTCACGCTAAAACGGCTGAACGGATTTGGATGAAATTTGGCACAGGGGTAGACCATGACCTGGAATAGGACATAGAATAATTTTTATCCCGATATTCCCGCGGGATCGAGACTTACGCGGGTGAAACCGCGGGGCGCAGCTAGTATAAAATATAAGGGCTGACTGTGACGTCTCAAATATTAAAAAAAAAAAATTAAACTAAATGATAGGTAAATGTAAGGTTATTCATGAAATTTGACCATTCCCCCCCTTATCTCCGAAACTAATGAGCCTAAAATTTTGCAAAAAATAGAGAAAAATAGATACATAAAGATTATTTTGTAAGTATATAATGGTTGTCGAACTAAGCACGGCCGAAGACAATTTTGTCGAACTGAGCACGGCCGAAGACAATTTTGTCATTGTCGTCTTAAACGCAGCTATGTGTGGACCAAGGTAAGTTCTAGTCTAAAAGGCTTGTGAACAAACAAATTGTACAAGTGGACATGAATGTCAATAGATATCGACACTCTTTTCACATTACACTTCGCGGGGCAAAGTGATGAAGAGTGTTGTACTTCGTAGCACGACCATAAACGCATTCATTATAACTTTAGATGGAAATAAAATCCTTTTAATTTGTACTATTTTATACCACTAATTAAAAAAATTATACCTCTCAATTATCGTAGATATACAGGTCGTGCTGGCAAGATTCCTTCCCAGCACGACCATGTTAAAATGAACACATTCATTATAACTTTAGATGGTAATAAAATCCTTTTAATTTGTACTATTTTATACCATTAATTAGAAATTGTACACCTCTCAATTATCGCAGATATACAGGTCGTGCTGGCAAGATTCCTTCCCAGCACGACCATGTTAAAATGAACACATTCATTATAACTTTAGATGGTAATAAAATCCTTTTAATTTGTACTATTTTATACCATTAATTAGAAATTGTACACCTCTCAATTATCGCAGATATACAGGTCGTGCTGGCAAGATTCCTTCCCAGCACGACCACGCTAAAATTCCAGCTGGCATAGTAGTTGTACTCATTATGTACTACCATATTTCATTACTGGAAATGACAATTCATTGGTTCCAATGAATTGTAATTTTTTAAAGGGGATAGTTTAAGGTCAGAGTACTTTTTTCCCGGAGAAACATCTTATTTCTGCATGAAAAAAGTTTTATTATCAATATGTACACGCGGGCGAACCCGTGGGTAACAGCCGGAGTAAAATGAAAGAATTGCAAAAAAAACAAAGGGCGGCAAATATTTTTATTATTGTTTGAACGTTTTTTCTTAATTTTTACATTTAACGCCATCTAGTGTCAAGTATACAAATCACATACTTATAGGCAGTTTTTTTTTTTGCTTTTCTAACTATTTATGGCAATTTACCAGTAATGAAATGGTAGTACATAATGAGTACAATTTTTTAGGCATGCTCCCGTTTCATCAACTACTATTCCAGCTGGAATTTTAGCGTGGTCGTGCTAGGAAGGAATCTTGCCAGCACGACCTGTATATCTGCGATAATTGAGAGGTGTACAATTTCTAATTAATGGTATAAAATAGTACAAATTAAAAGGATTTTATTACCATCTAAAGTTATAATGAATGTGTTCATTTTAACATGGTCGTGCTGGGAAGGAATCTTGCCAGCACGACCTGTATATCTACGATAATTGAGAGGTGTACAATTTCTAATTAATGGTATAAAATAGTACAAATTAAAAGGATTTTATTACCATCTAAAGTTATAATGAATGTGTTCATTTTAACATGGTCGTGCTGGGAAGGAATCTTGCCAGCACGACCTGTATATCTACGATAATTGAGAGGTATAATTTTTTTAATTAGTGGTATAAAATAGTACAAATTAAAAGGATTTTATTTCCATCTAAAGTTATAATGAATGCGTTCATGGTCGTGCTACGAAGTACAACACTGATGAAGATTCTATGTTCTCTAAACAATAAAGCTAAGTAATAAAGAAATTCCTTCTATAACTTTGAATTTGACTGAATTCAACAAGGGTCCAGTCAGCGCGAGCGACTGTAACTTTAATCACCTAATCGTCAACTTATTACCTCGTAAAATACTTCCTTAAAGACAGACATTAAATATTCAAATAAGAATACTAAATTCTTGATAAGGCGCAATAAAAACCGGAGATATTCATACGTTTTAAAAGCGAGGGCGGCCATTACCGGCGATTTTCGCCCGGCGCGCGGCGGAACAAAATGGCACTCCGTTACGGACCCCTTTGAATTTCGAACACAGAAAATTAGCATTGTAATTTGACAACGTATTTTTTTCCTTTTTTTTTTGGATTCTGGCCAACATAAAACAACATTAAATACGGAAGAAAAAGCTTTTGAAATAGGAATTCATTACTTACTATGTATTCTGCACGGAATTAGTATGTACTATATTGGTATTCTGTTAGCGATGCTGAGCTATTCGAAGTACTATGTTTGCTTATTCGAGTTATTCGATTTATGAAGTTAATTATGCAATACACGGATGGAGCATGAAGGAAAATGCATAAAGATGTGGAGAAGAATTCCTTTATAAATATTGCGCGGTCTGCAAGATACAAAGTAATAAAGACTTGGTATTCTTCCGTACAGGACGTAATTTATAGGCGAATAACTTGCATTCAACCATTCTATCGTCTATAAACATACAACTTTTTGGCATAGACATACTTGTTCGCCAGGAATGCATTCTGTTGACGCCGAACTATACCTGCTACAGTTTAGTTACATTGGACAGGTGTTCAGTTCGCAAAATTATGATCACATTTAAATTATTTACTACATTTCCCATAATAAATTACATTGGAGGGATTAAGTGTGAAACAGTTTAATCCATTTCATTGACAACGCATTGAAGCATTAAATTTTATCGTGTGACAGCCATTATGAGCGCTTTTAAAATGAACCAATATGCATAATAATATTTATGAGATAATTTTACTGTAACAGGTTCGATACACAAGTAATTGAATTATGAAAATAGGTAATTTATAATCAACTTATTTCAATTCAACCAATTACAGGCAATAGTACATTGTGATACGAGTGTGCTCTTTTGGATATTACAGTTGAGGCGGTATTTGCGATAAGGTAGCCGAGAGTGTAATAATCAATGCACACGCGTTTCATACGACGTTTTTCAACACACTTGCGAGGAAAAAAACAGACTTGTTGTAAGAGCGTATGCTACAATAACGTACCTAACTATAGAGATGATAGATTTATACATTTTAACTGACCTTTGTTGCCCGGTACTGACTATCCGGAGTTTCTTTTAAAAACTTCTATGTCGATTGGTGGCAATACTTTAGATTTTGTATTTTTGATAGGTAAAATCACAGAACAGATAAAAGAGGTTAGAAGGGCCTTGTGGGCGGGGCAAGCGCGCCGCACTTATGAGCAAACGCTCATAAGTCAACCGAAATTTGGTTCACCGGTCAACAGTCGCGCTCATATTGTGACAACGTGTGACGCTCCGCGAAAAAAAAAGAATTATGCCGTCTTGTGCTATTATTACGTGTCGGAAAAGAAGCCAGGTGTGTAGTGTTGCCCGGGAAGGGATTTCTTTTCACCGGTAAGTCCAAAAACCATTAAATACAAGTGATATTTGTAATTATTACAATAATATTATGTAGTTTAAAGACAAAAACGATATAATCGCAAACAGATTCAAAATTATACATTGCTTTCAATGCATGGGTACCATCTTGTACTAGATGAGTGATTGCGCAATGTATTGCGTTCACTGCGAACGTTGCGTGCAACGAGCCAAAGCTGAAATTCGGCGAAATCCATGCTTATCGATAGTGTTGTACCAAGTTGTACACAATGTCGATACTAAGTATATGTGTGTTTGAGGTTAGCCGTGTATAATGAAAACATACATTTAAAATTTTATTTTCGTGTTTTTATACCCCTTAATTTAGTTTTAATACCCAACAGTTTCATAAATAAATATTATTGTTCAATATTAAAATATTCTTGTATTTTTTACTTGTGTAATTTTCTTACTTACTAGCTGAAGCCCAAGGCATGAATTATGTAAAACAGAGCTACAATTAACAAAAAACTAAAGAAAATTTGAATTTCGCGGCTTTATCGAATGTTCCCCCTTAATTGTACATTATTATTTATATGTATTTAGTAAGTCCACGCTAATTGTCCCCCTTCCCAAAATTATAGCGAAAAATTTCCAACTTAAAAATTACAGCAATTTTATCGATATAATTAATCGACCTTTTGGTCGCCGTAACATGTATGAGAAATAAATTGCTTTTGAGCGTGTGTGAGTGTACGTCAAACGCAGTGTTTGCGTTAGTGTGACAACCAATAGCAAACTACTGATCTAAGTGTGAGTGGTTTCTTTGTGTGCGTAATGCGCGTACGTATTGGTCTCTTGATTGTAGTGGAATTAAAGAGTGGGAAACAAGCGGCGACACGCGTTCTAATACAAATCAGGGACTATTTCCTTTCTAACCTCTTTTATCTGTTCTGTGGGTAAAATAAACCACACAACGAAAACGATAGTAAATATTGGCTGGTTTTGTTTTTCCATAGGTGTAAATAAAGGCACTGGCAAAACCGTTAGACAGCTTATACAAAAAAAAATGATTTGAATAAGAAAAAAAAAAATTATTGTCACTAAACGTATCATGGTGGAGTCAAATCTATTTATTATTGTTTACGCTCTTCTCCCCTACGTGGAATCGACATTTTTAATAATGATTACAAATGTTAACAAATATTTATTATAATTTATTCATATTTGGCGGCTGGTTTTTTTAATACCGCTGCACAGCCTAAATAAAAATATAATAATGTTAATAATACATAATACGCAAATGGGGTTAGGGTAGTGAACAATATAGACTGAAATTGCCACAGACGATATAAACCTTTATTTAATAGTACAGATAGAGTTTTATTCCACGCGAACGCGGTGGCACACGGGCAGGTCAGCGCGATTCATCTAGGCGGGTAAAGAGGCCTGCGCGCGTGCCACCCGCGGTCTTACCTACTTACTAATTAATGTATAGTAAGTATCCCACTGACGTTTAGTTATGGTAAAAAAAAACCCATGGGTATGCATGGGATTTTTTTACCATAACTAAACGCCACTGGTTTGCTTATGGTTCTTTTTTTTTTTGTAAAAACTTGCTTTTGAGCGCTTGTCTTTGGTAAAAAGCTTCACCAAAACCAATTTCTATTGGATACAAATTCCATGCTGCCATGATAGTACTTACTAATTCCATACTACCATGTAGACTCCGACTAGTAAATAGTTATCTGTGGCGCACATTACCGCACTAGTGCGGTAATGTAAAGTAAAAAGCACGCTTCCATAATACACTTCATTATGAATCTAAAAGCGGTTCAATAAGAGCCACTTTACGAGCAAGTGTCTTGAAAATATAATAACTACATTATAATAATTATTATGTACATACTACATAATAAAAATTATCAAAGGGCATCAAAAAATTCGTCTGCATCGCTGTCAACAGGAGAAGTGCCCAAAAGGCTGGCAGCATTGCCCCGTTGTATGGCAATGCTGATTCTTTGGCCATAAAATAGGCCAGCCTTCTGGTCACGTGAAGAGTCGACCAAGCGCTTGGCGATATCTTGAAAAACCAAGTGGGCACTCCGACCACTCACGATGTTTTTCCTTCACCGAATCACCAATAATACAATAATGTCGAAGATAAACACCAAGACAATTTACAGAAGCGTGATATGAGTTACTCCGGGGGCGGTGGCCGTACGGAAGAGATGGCCAATCGGAAAATATACTACCGCTAACCAACAAATGGGATTAATTACAAAGTAATTCGCTTCACTTCATAGCCAGCAACTATTGTAAGCGATTTTTTGAGAAAAAAAAAAAAAGTTTATTTTTTTAATTATTTAAAATACTTAGGTACTTACGCCAACAGCATAATATACATTGTACATTAAATATGAAAAGTTAACAGTTAAAGGCTCATATGTATAATACCAATTACAGGTGTACACGACATTCACATAAAACAAAGTATAATTAAAATATTAAGTCATTAAAATGAAAAACAAAATTATAAACAAAACAGCTTTCACTTGTCTAAAAGAAAACAAAAAAATTGAAAACAACAAAAAGTTAACAACATCCTACTGTTTTTAACACTATGTCCGAGTTTAGTCACTCCAGGTACTCTGAGACAATCGTGTTTTTTTAAATCACTATCACTACATAGTATAGAACAATGTCGCTTTCTCCGTCCCTATATCCCTATGTATGCTTAAATCATTAAAACAACGCAACGGATTTTGATGCGGTTTTCACTAAGTCAAAGTCAAATAATTTATTTCAAGTAGGCACATTAAAGGCACTTTTGAACGTCAAATACATAGAAATAGAACTGATTCTACGAGTAGTTGCCCCTTCCAAAAGGTAGTTTTCGTATGGAGAAGAATGGGCAAGAAACTCCAACGTTACTCTTTAAAAAAATGTTTTACAATATTTGGTATACATCAATTATATAATTACATGTGAAGACGATGCACCGAGAATACAATTACAATAGGTAAAAAGAATTAAAAATGGAACAAAGACAAATAAATAATGGATAGAGTGGTTCTCGAGGAAGGTTTTAGTATATAATAACCGACATCCATGCGGCCCAAGCCGCGAGCATCAGCTAGTAACTAATAAATGGTTGATTAAGGGACTGATATATTAAGAAATCAAAAAGAAATAAGACTACATAAAGAGTTGTTACGATTGCAATGGCTGTTATAATCACCATAGTTTCCGGAAAATACTTTATCAAAGTTAGTAGGGCCATCTACCCTCTTATCATACTTCATACTATCATCATATTATCATACTTCATACTAATATATGATGGATGGATGTTTGTTACTCTTTCACGTAAAAACTAATGAATGGATTTGGATGAGGCAAACAGATAGTTTATAACCTGGATTAACACATAGGATACTGTTTATCCCAATATTCCCACGGGATCGAGACTTACGCGGGTGAAACCGTGGGGCGCAGCTAGTCTTGAATGAAATGCTCATCCTCTCCGCTTACAATATGATTATGACAGTATCAATGTGTGCGGAAAAGGAAAAAACAACGGACCCAATTACTTCTATAATAACCGAGCCACCGTGGTTTCGATTTGATTTGATCAATTCTGATTTTATACGTTAGATATTTGTATTTTTGTTTTATATATAACTAGCTGATGCCCGCGGCTTTGCCCGCGTTGATGTCGGTTATTATATACTAAAACCTTCCACGAGAACCACTCTATCCATTGGTGAAAACAGCATGAAAATCGGTGGAGTAGTTTTTGAGTTTATCGCGAACAGACAGACAGACGCGGCGGAGGACTTTGTTTTTACCCGACCACGGCGAAGATAAAAGGAGGGTTATGATTTTGACCGGTATGTATGTATGTATGTATGTTCATCTGTTCCCTCCTATCTTCCAAACCACTTATCACAATTTGACAAATGAGGTATCTTTAGAAGCGTCGTGATTGACCGCTGGTTATGGCTATGTGAAGTCACATTAAATTAAAAATGGCGCCCTCTAGAGGACATAAAGTGAGGAACTTAAAAAAAAATATGGTTTAATCATACCATGTTGGGTATCAAATGAAAGGGGTTAATGAGCACATTTCAAAAATATATATGTCGGAGCGGCCGAGACGGTTATCGGGCTCACAATCATCGTCAGAAGGGCAATTATTAATTAAATTGTTCATTATGTAACTATCTGTCTATTTCGTGGCCAAAGGAAACGCGTATAAGCACTCTAACTAGAAAAGTCTAAATTAATTAGAAGGGCGCAACGAGTCCGAGGGTCGCGCTCAGTCTCGTGGTCTGAATGGAACTGACTGCCTGATCCAGGCTCCTCTGATGCTAAACTCTTGTCGTCTTAAAACGTTCTCACGGTAATACCAAGCCGACCCCCGGCCACGTTCGACGTTATTAGGTTTACGTCGTCGCCTTTCTTATCGGAAACAATAATTCATAATTTAATATCAACAAGCTCTGCGCGCTAACAAAGACACAGTGATCTTGAGAGTTAGCCGAGGTGTAACTGACGCCTTTGTCTCACGCTGATAAGGAACTGGACGAGGTGTGAGTTGACACCATCGTCTCGCGCCACGACACGGCTATCCTGACTATCACACGTCCTCGTGTGCTGCAAAATTTCACAATTTATGTTGCCACTTGCAAAAATGACAACCCTTCAGGTAATGACCGTTCGGCTATCCTACCAACTACCTCAAACACAGAATATCACGTCTCTACAGTTCAGAGCATAACTTATAAACCAAACCCAACAAAGAACAGCATAGTCGTCTTAAACATTATAAAGACTTCAAATTAAAATTCAAACAGCAATGATAATAATAATAATTTTATCCATCAACATAACATAACGTGATAAATTTTTCAACAAGCACCATCAAGACTTTCATAAGCCTTCAACTCTGCCATTAGTCATGACAACACCACAGTGACAATGACTAGGAACACAATCCATAAGTCACAGCACCAACAGAATAAATTCTGCCCAAAGCCAAGCTCACACGGAGCACATCACACTTCACGCACCCTCAACCCATTACCGCCGCCCAGTCTCCGACCAGCTAAACTGGGTTAGGAATATGACCTACGATCGGATAACAGGAATAGGTCGTGAACAGAATAAATCTGCACAAAGCCAAGCTCACTATACAGAGCACACCATCACACTTCACGCACCCTCAACCCATTACCATCGCACAGTCTCCGACCAGCTCAACTGGGTTAGGAATATGACTTGCGATCGGATAACAGGAATAGGTCGTGATCGTGAACAAAATAAATCACGTTACGCATATTCATCATTAATTCCACTTGCACCAATAATGGCTAAACCTGACTGTTCTTTGTTATCATCCTCATTATCTGAACTAATCTCAAATTCTGTAGGGACGTAATATTCCGAGAACGCTTGTAAATGTTCGAGAGCATACTTAAGTTCTTTCAATTACTGTCCAAAAATTTTAAAAGGTATCAATCACCGTCCAGTAGGTCGATAACTACAAATGGACCACAAAACTTCGGATCTAGTTTAGTTTGATTTCATTCATGATTTTCTATTAAGACAAAATCACCAAAAACAAATCGTATAATACTGCTTTAGTTTTTATCAATTCTATGTTTGTCTTATACGGCGTTTCTATTGGTCACCTAACGCTAGTAATGTAAGAGGCTTGACCAAACTTGCTTTGGTTCTATTAACTGTCGAATGTCGAATTCAGATACATAGGATCGTGATCAGACATTATCTAAGTGACATACATAGTGTCAGATTTACAGTCGTGGGCGCAGCATTGGGATACGGGTAAACTAGAGAACTCCTTTAACCTCTACACAGTTTATGGTTACAGAGTCAATCACCAACACTAGTACCGTACCAATTAAACTTGTCAAGTCACAGCAACCGTGAATTTAGTATCCAAATAGGCACGTTACTACAGTAATAACCGAGTGATTCTTATAGTAAAGAGATTCTTAATTTCTGTCCATCAGTTCTGTTTACATTTTACCGACTCCGTGGTTAAAATGACTTTCAACTTGGATAATTCAAACATATTGAACCGCGCAAACATAAAAGTGAATCATTCTATGTAAATACCTGTCGTTTTCGCCTGTCTGAATCGACATCAATTAATTCGATAAAACCGAACAACAGTCACATCACAATAAAACATCATCTAAACAACAAAGTACTTAGCATAATTTAAAAATGCAAAATAACATTTAACAAAACCCATGAAATAAATGTTTCACCTGAGATCATGGGTAGCTTATAAAATGGTAACGACTCACCGGATGTAACACCTTTACTCGTTCTCACTCAAACACTCTGTTTCTTTGTCTAAAGTAATTAAAGAAACCAAAGACTATTATCATAATTGCGCATCGTGCAAGTCTGTCTAATGGGAATCGAACCCAAGTTGAATCAGCCAGTGGCTCGGGCCAGTTATTTGACGCGCGAGTAGCTATAAACGCAATCATGGTACCAGCTCTGTTTTTCGAACAGTTATTGTCTATTCGCACTGTTTTCACGATTAGGAGATTTCTTAACTCGCTTTTATCCCACTCATATCCATACCCAGATTTATCCCACTTCTGATGTCGGAGCGGCCGAGACGGTTATCGGGCTCACAATCATCGTCAGAAGGGCAATTATTAATTAAATTCTTCATTATGTAACTATCTGTCTATTTCGTGGCCAAAGGAAACGCGTATAAGCACTCTAACTAGAAAAGTCTAAATTAATTAGAAGGGCGCAACGAGTCCGAGGGTCGCGCTCAGTCTCGTGGTCTGAATGGAACTGACTGCCTGATCCAGGCTCCTCTGATGCTAAACTCTTGTCGTCTTAAAACGTTCTCACGGTAATACCAAGCCGACCCCCGGCCACGTTCGACGTTATTAGGTTTACGTCGTCGCCTTTCTTATCGGAAACAATAATTCATAATTTAATATCAACAAGCTCTGCGCGCTAACAAAGACACAGTGATCTTGAGAGTTAGCCGAGGTGTAACTGACGCCTTTGTCTCACGCTGATAAGGAACTGGACGAGGTGTGAGTTGACACCATCGTCTCGCGCCACGACATATATATTATAACCCCAAAAGAATTTAAAAAAAAATCAAGTAATATAAACTAAAACCCAACTACGACTTAAAAGGTATAAACAAGACACCACAGACAGACAAATTAAAAATCCGGAGTCACACGTAATCTGTTCGATTTATGCCCTAACACGTGTGACTCCGGATTTTTAATTTGTCTGTCTGTGGTGTCTTGTTTATACCTTTTAAGTCGTAGTTGGGTTTTAGTTTTTATTACTTGATTTTTTTTTTATTTGTAGTGATGATAAACAGTATGTCTATGTATCAGAAAGTTTTCTGTCTCTCTCTCTCTTTGTTACGGGACAGTTGATCATTATTCGCGTTTACGATATTGTTCAGTTTGATGGTCTTGTACCAAACCCTTATGACCACAGAATTTCTGATACATTTTGTTTAGTGTGAATTATTTCCTTTAAGTTTAATTTTCGTTGTCATAAACATAAGGAACATAAATGAAAAAGTATTAGGTATACACGGCTACAAGTCAAGCTATACATTTCTCGCATTGTACGGATCGGCATAAACTATGCCGATCCGTACAATGCGAGGTCAGCTTATACTGGAAATGTATAGCTTGATGTGTAGCCGTGTGTACATACCACATTTTCCATCAGTTTTTTGTTTTAGGTATTATGATCTTACATAGGCTAGATGTATATAGGTATGTACCGAATAAACAACTAGTTCAAATTGTGTAAAACAAGAAAAACTCAACTTCTTCAGAAAAACCAATCCTAATAAACTTCAATTTACCGAAAAGCCGCCATTTTGTTCAGCGTGGCGACAAATAGCCAACTAAAGTCATTTCACTTGGACTAACTTTCCACTATCTCATAAAATAGCTAGGACAGGGCCGGATTTGGTCTACTCCAAAGATTTAAATCATTCGATTCGCCCAACCGCAGTGACTGACACAATGACGCGGTGACTTGACTTGATTGCCATGGAAACGCTGTGTGAGCTCATTCTTCTCAGTATGGACACTTTTTCACGTGACTAAGTACGGTTAGCTCAAATCTAGCGATTTAAATGTTTCGTCTACTCCTTTGGCCTTACTTTTATTTCAGAGTCGATAAGTACCTACTGTGTAAAAGCTAGTTTTGCTTTTCAAATCGCTAACTCTATCTGTCTGCATTCTGAATATGAAACCATAAACGTTATTAAAATATTTGCCCATAAAACGATTATAACGTAGGCTGAACGTGAAATGTCATAAAATAATATTATTATACATAGAATGAATAAGCTGGTCGTAAATATTTTTATAATTCCCTCTGACCAACACCAAGTTCCACCTATATGCTGACGATCTGCAGATGTATCTCTCATTCCGCCCTCAGGAGTCTGGTGAAGCTGTAACAAAAATGAACGAGGATTTAGAAAGGATTTCAGCATGGTCAATGAGAAACTCTCTGGTTCTGAACCCAGTTAAGTCCAAGTACATTCTCATGGGATCCAGAGATTTTCTGAATAAGATGTTAGGGTATAATCTGGACTTGAAGATTGACGGGTGTTCTATTGATAGGGTGCAAGAAGCCCGTAATCTTGGGGTGGTGTTTGATGAGCACCTGCATTTTGAGACACATATCTTGGAGGCTGTGCGCAATTGTTTTTACCGGTTAAAGCTTTTGTACCGTATACGGCCCTACATAAGTGTGGATATGCGTGTCATGCTGTGTGAGTCACTTGTTCTATCCAAGCTGAACTACGCTGACACTGTGTATGGTTCGTGCATTCTCGGTAGGAGTGATAAGTTGATCCAGCGGGTACAGAATGCTTGTGCGAGATTTTGTTTTAACGTTCCTCCTCGATCTCACATAACTCCATTTTTAAATAAGGGTAATCTGATGAGAATGTCAGATCGCAGAAAGCTTCATCTGGCTACCCTACTCTTTGGCACAATTCTCACAAAAAAACCAGAATATCTGTATAGGAAATTGACTTGGTCACGTGACATAAATAAAATAAAAACAAGAGCATCTTCCTACCTTCTGTTGGCTTCAACGCACAAAACTGCTGCATTCCGTGGAAGCTTTAAGTTCGCTGCCTCTCGCTGCTGGAACGACTTGCCACCTCCTTTTCGTGCTATAAATACAATTAAGACTTTTAGTACTACATATAAACAACATTTGATACGACTACAAAAGGAAAATAGTTTCTAAACTCACCCGGGGACTGCACGCAGTTGGTATTGGAGACTTTGGCGGAGTCATGTTCCTAGCAGCACGATTTTTCTTCAATCGATTTGTTTTACTCCACTGAATGCCCTTCTTCCAATTTACAATTAAACAGTCAATCACAACACTCAAAACACCTAGATCATATTTGTTGTACCACTTTCTTGCCATAGTACCTGGTTGTTTTATTCGTATTAATGCGTAGTGTTGTCTAAACAGAACATTAATAGAAGTGGTAGTGTATTTCACGTATTGTTTTTCCATATTTTACTTCTTTGATTACAATTACAACATGCCACTTTGACAGCTAAATCCACCGCAGATTCGGAATGCGTGAATCGTGAATGCGCCCGCGGCGCGCGGCGTCTCTTTGCTTGTCACCACAGATAACACCAATAGACAAGTGATGTTGGAACGTCTGGCGTGTTTCATGCACAAATTAACGTTTATAGTTACGGTTTTTATAAATGTATTATTTTTTATTGTTTTATTATTTATTTATTTTTATGTTGTAACCCATAAGGTAAGATTTATATATTGTGTCTGTAGGCGAGTCCGTGACATCACAGCGGGCCCTATCAGAATACCAGCGCTGCGGTATTTATTTATTTAAATATCGCAGCATTATGCTGAGGTAGGAGCCTTTTTGGCCTCGCACAGGTAGCCTAAGTATTTTTGTTAGTTTTAATTTTTCTTTTAATTTAATTTAGTACCTACTTACTTTATATTACTGATTGTTTTTCCTGTGCGTGTCCCAAATAAAATATTTTTCTTTCTTTCTTTCTTTCTTTCTCTTTACTTTCGCTGGATTTTTTTACCTATTTCTAAGACTATTTTAAATAATTTAATCATTCAAGCATCGTTTATTTTTCGTACCGAAATAATTGACACAGAAATAAATAATGACGGATTAAGTCCGTAACAAAAGGCGATCGTTCTTCAATCAAAACAGGTGATAGATCTCGACGCATTCCATTTGCCAAGTTTACCTAGCAGATGGTGATCCGGCCCTGTACACAGCTGTTGAACGGAGATCAAAGTTAAAATTACACTAAATAGTTTGATAGAAATTAATTGGCGTGCTTTGAGTTTTCGCCGAAATTCAGGAGTGAGAACAAACTGAGGTACTTACGAGTGTAAGGAAGGCGGTTAGTAATGTTTTTGTAGCTTCTCTTGCATTAAGGATATCGTGTGTCATCGTCGACGACGTATTTGATGCATTATTTTTTGTTTATGCCAAACCCGAAAAGGTTTGTACTCATTATACCATCATTTTGAACAACTTTTTCTGTGGCACTAACATTGAAATCGCGAAAAAAAGACAGCTGTTCCATACATTTGTGTTCACTTAAATCGGCAAAATGTATGGAACAAATGATTTTTTTTTCGCGATTTCATGGTTAGTCCCATAGAAAAAGTTGTTCAAAATGATGAGTACAATGCCCTCTTTTCGACAATTCAAAAGTGCCTGTAATCGGTTTATCTATATCTATACATAATATAAGTCGCTTTTCGTGTTTGTCTGTATGTCCGCATTGTTGTTTTAAACCACTCATCAGATTTTGATGAGGTTTTCACCATCGTTTAGAGAATTTATTCCGGAAGGTTTATGTGCATTTACCGTCACTATTAATTACAGTTCTTTGTTAGGGATTTGGTTTCCGCACATAGTCCTTACGGTGGACCTCTGTGCGTGGATTAATTACAGTTACATCTAACTAAGAAACGATGTTTTGTCAAGTCCAAAAAACCGTGCAAAGCAGGAGGGTCACTAGTTCGAAATAAATGCTTTGAGAACGATGTAAAAAGACGTGCACGTTAAAGTTAAAGCTCGATGTGTCATTTAATTTTATGCCCGGGTTCTGTACAATTTTGCAACAAAGCGTTATCGATAAGAAACAATTCCTCCATTTTGCATTTAACATTATTCGGAGTTGCAAAGTTCAGTGAGGCGCGAAATTACTTCAATACCTACTCAGCTAATAGTCTTTCAGCGATTGACTTATTATCGATATGAAAAGACTTTACTTTTATGATGTTTTATGCACTGTATAATGCCTCAATTGCAATCAATTCCTCGGTCAAACGTTAAGCTACGATTTGGTTGCCGCGGTCGGTTTGTGGATGGTTGACCATCCTACCTTACCCCTCCGTGACTCGGAAAGCACGTATCCGTTGGTCCCAGCTTCATACGTAAACCTTTGACAGTCGTTACGGGTCAGACCAAAAGTCTTACAACCAGTCTATACCAAGTCTTATCAGTAACTGGGTTGTGGAGTTCAGATAGGCAGTCGCTCTATGTAAAATACTGATATTCAGGTCGACTGGAAGCCGGCCCTAACATATTTAGGAAAAGGCTAGACAGGTTAGATTTTGGCTATCAATTCCATTTGTTATTATTTCCTCACTCTTTCAAATCTGAAAACCCAGTTGGATGTTGTTTAAAATAAAGTGCATTTTTCGCAAAAACAGTGCTGAATGTCAAATTCCGGCTTTCATAAAAATATTATTCACACATACCTAAATATATGATTCAATTCTAGTTAGTACTTGCTAAGCTGCCAAATTTTATCCCAGCAACAAACAGGACGGAGAATAAAATATATTTCACTTCAAATAAGAAGTATAATCTCAACGGTCGCGATTACCCGAACCATGAAATTGTTTCCATTTTTCCTTCTAAATCTACTTTTCGCAAGTAATCGTGGTATTTCATTCAAATATCACTCGTTAGTCACTTGGGTTGCGTCCAAATACCTATTAGCTATGTGTAGGAACGTGATAATAGGTAATTTGTTCTATTCACCTAGTTTATTTGTTATAATTTACATTGTGACAATATTAGAATGAACACCTGTCGCGAATTCACTTTATGTGCGGACATTAACACTAACATTATTGGTTAGTGTGTCTAAAAGCGTATGATGTGTCTAATTGGTGAATATCTAGTTGACGTCAAACTATTTGAAACAATTTATATAAAGCATGCGAAACTGAATTATAATTTGAATGAAGTAAAACATTTGAAAAAACTCGAGTATAACACAATACATTATTGCATGCAAAAGACATTAATTGTAGTAACACTTTTGACGCATTTACTACATTTAATTTGGCTAAAACACTAAAACAGTCGGCATTTTTGTCGTAGTACTACAACAATGCCGACTCAATGGTATAAGCAAGACAACAATGTCAATTCACGATGTCCCCAAAAAAAAATCATCAAATTAATTTAATTTTTGCTAAATTATGTTAACTTAAAGATTCCATCACGTCTGCAGAGTTTCACTAGCTAATTTAATTAGATCCTAATATACGAACGTCAGAAGCCTGAAAGTCTGACAACCAAGGGGTTATCAGATTGCCCAAGTTACTGGGTTGTGGAGGTCAGATAGGCAGTCGCTCCATGTAAAATACTGGTATTCAGCTGCATCTGGTTGGACTGGAAGCCGACCCCAACATAGTTGGGAAACGGCTAGGTAGATTGATATACGAAAACCATCCTCCTTTGCCTTTGTTGTAGTGGGGTAAAAACTGCACCTACCTAGACATCATTTTAACGAAACGAGACATCGATTTGGTCATACAAATCGATACTGATTGCACCCTAGGCGATTACAGCAACATGAACCATATCACGCGATGTGCGGTCACACGAAATATTACTGCTCAGTAAATTACTTCAATATATTACCTACTATGAGTCGCCATCATTATATCAGAATTCAGATATTTTGCTAATCGTCATAACTATGTCAGGTCTGACCCACTCTTTTGGTCTATATCCAGAATTATTTGCAGGATTAGCCTAGCCTAGCCCCGTTTTATTAAAAAATATCACTGAATATTTTTGGATTAATAGCCGTCCACGAAGAGCCAAAAGAAATTCAAGCTATCATAATTTCATAGACATCATAATTATGAACAATTTTTATTAGACAGAAAGTGACCTTCTGTCGTTAAATAGGTACTGTACGCTCTCGCGAATGATATGTTTGTGATTACATGTTTAAGATTTGCCATGGTTGTTTTCAGAGCTCAGAGTCAGACTGCTTGTCGCTACGCGTATCGATTACGCAGTAGCTCCACAGCCTAGCTAGCTGCTTCCCCGATCGCTGAGATCAAGGCCACCCCGTAGAATATAAACCACAGAAGCCAAGCAACCGAAGTGGTTTTCATTTGAAATGTTGCAAGGGACATAACCATACATGCCATCATTTGACC
Source organism: Lithophane semibrunnea (assembly GCA_947363905.1). Lineage (NCBI taxonomy): Eukaryota > Metazoa > Arthropoda > Insecta > Lepidoptera > Noctuidae > Lithophane > Lithophane semibrunnea. Next base: position 5,514,122 of record OX376200.1, on the reverse strand, counting down.
CATATTTTTCTAATTAACTATAAAATTAAGAAATCATTCAATAACGTCTTATTCACTATGTAATGGGGAAGCACACTATGCACTTGATGCACGTGTTCATTTTATTAGTCAGCACTTGCATTGCACAGTGCACTGCAGTTTAAGTTCACTCACACTGCACTAAACTAACTCAAAAAGGTTTTACCGTCTTTATTCTTCTCACTAATTCAGTGTTGTCAAGGAGTTGCATCGCCTAAGCATTTCCGTGATGATGAAGTCTATGTTCTTGAGCTTCTGCCCCTTATGAAGGTGTAAAATGTTAATGAACAAAGTCAAAGTTTATATTCACATCTATCCATCCCTTTCACACAATCTCGCTCTCTCTCTCTCTCTCTCTCTCTCTCTCTCTCTCTGGTACAGCAATTCGTCATACACGCGCTCCGTACATAATTGAAATACATCCGTACATAATTTAATAAATTATATTAATAACTGTGGAATCAATCCACGAATTCTATTGTGAAGTGTTTAAAACTGAAATAATATTCTAGTGCATGTGTTTTACTCAAGCAACCTCCAACCTCTAAACAACAGCAAAAAGTTAACACTATCTATAAAATTGAAGACAATTACTAAAAAAATAAATTATTAAAAGTATACCTTCATAAAACATTACTTCTGAACATTATCTCCTTTCAGAGGAGCTCGTGGCTAAGTAATAAAAGCCGCTCGGGTCGATCCATCAGGTTAAGCTACGCTTGCCGGGGTTGGTCCCTGGATGGGTGACCATTTTCACATATCGAGACTCCTCCGTGCCTCGGAAAGCACGTTAAGTCGTTGGTCCCGGCTGTCATTTGTGGATCTTTGACAGTCGTTACGAGTCGTCAGAAGCACGAAAGTCTGACAACCAGTCTAACCAAGGGGTATCGTATTACCCAGTTACTGGGTTGTGGAGGTCAGATAGGCAGTCGCTCCATGTAAAATACTGGTATTCAGCTGCATCCGGTTAGACTGGAAGCCGACTTCAACATAGTTGGGAAAAGGCTAGGCAGATTGATTATCTCCTTTCATAAAACACTGTGAAAGTATAAGACTCAACTAATAAACTAGTTCTTGTAAATCGCGAATATTCCCGTTGTTCCCAAGTCCATGCATGAGCACAGTTCCCAGCTTTGAGGTTTTAATTACAAGCTTATAAACTGGAAGTAGTATTACATACTCGTAAAGTTGCATACTAACAAACTTCTCCTAGAAATACAAAGAACAAACGTAATGGTGGTTTATTATATTACTTCCACCGCGTACTGCTCCCTCTGTTGCCCCGTTAGTTGGGTTTATTTGCTGCTAACTGTGAAATAAGTAAGACGGTTATTGGGATGGATAACTTATAATATCGTATGTTTTATTTAAGGGTGTAAGGGTCAGTAATCGTTTTGTCCCTCCAAACGAGATCATTATTTATTATTAGTCAACTAGCAAAGCCCCCAAGACTTGTTTCTCAGTAAGCATAGATATCAAGTACGATTCTTCAGACTGTATGGGCAGGGCCAAGTCTTACGGTAACAATTCCCGATCCACATGGCTAGCTAGACACAGAGACTCCATTCAATTACTACCGTGCACGCCATTAAAGGGTATAAAGCCTTAAGAAGACGTCATAAGGTTCAATATTCAATAAAAAAGGGAAGAAAAAGCCAAACCCTATTATCATGGCTTCCATAACGACCGATATTATTTGCATAAAAATTCTATCCCAGATATAAGTAACAGCTGCAAACATTTCCGTCCATCCGTCTATTTTTCCGTCAATCATTCAACAATCTGAAAAAACTCGAACGGGTAATTCGAGGAATCGATTCAGGAATCGGTTGAGTAATCGAGTATTGTTTACTGACAACTTATTGTAACAGGTGCAGCTCTAGTGAGGCAGCCAGGGATGCTTTATTATCATTTGTATGGAAGATTCTTGTCTGATGAGTTATTCTTAGACAGGAATTACCTACGTGTACTACAATTAATGAAACTGTTGTCTTGTGGTCATGTTGACTATCAAAATTGATGTTATTTACTGTGAAATATGTATGAGAAATTCGGAAACTATGGGAAAAAACTATGGAATCGCTCTCGAAAAAGAATGTATACCGGAAATACTAAAATTATCGAATTAAAAATCGAAATCAGAAAATATAAATTAAAACCACGGTAAAATGGGGCAAAATTAGAACAACAATGACAACATATATCTGCTTCGGATGTGAAAGGAACCAGGGCTCCAAGAAAATGTAGTAAGTATAATCTATCAAGCAATAAGGTCATGTCAAAATATGTGAAGTCGGCTCGTATTGCTTACGCTTGGATACAACAGATTACTACGACTTTGGAAGGCGTTACACGACTTACGTTCATATTCACCAGACGTGAAATTGTGAAAAGGAATTTTGATCCGCATTGTTACCTGCGATGAAAAATGGATTCTGTTTGATAACCGCAAGCGCTCAGCAAGTTGGTTGGATCCTGGTTCAGTACCTAAACAATGCTCTAAACGAAAACTTACCCCTAGAAAAGTGATGGTCACTGTTTGGTGGTCTAGCGCCGGTGTGATTCATCACAGCTTCTTACCAAACGGGGTGAGCATTACTGCAGATGTGTACTGTGAAGAACTGAACACAATGATGGAGAAGCTGGCACATCGCCAACCAGCATTGGTCAATCGCTCGTCTCCGCTGCTCCTGCACGACAACGCGCGACCTCATACTGCACAGCAGACGGTCTCCAAGTTGCAAGAACTGGGGTTGGAAGCTCTCCGTCATCCGCCCTACTCACCAGACCTTGCGCCTACAGACTACTACTTTTTCCAGAATTTGGATAACTTCTTGGCGGGAAAAAAATTCAATACCCGAGAGGCAGTACAAAATGCCTTTGAAGAATTTGTTGCCTCCCGTCCAGCTGATTTCTTTAAAAAGGGCATCAATAAACTGCCACTGCGTTGGCAAAGATGCATTGATTGCATGGGTGATTACTTCGATTAATACAAATAAAAAATACATGAAAAAAAATCGTTTAAATTTTTTCATACAAAACGGCAATTTCATAGGTAAAGACCTAATATTAAAGACACGACGTTTTTTTTTTTTTTGACGATGCTGGATCATTATTCTTGTGTTAAACCTTGTTGATAATTGAAAATTATGACAACAGAAGCTTGCAATTTGATTTTTCGATAGGTAAACCAAAAGGTACCGAATTACAGTAAGCCTAAGGTAACAACAAAACATTAAGTAGGAAGATGATGGGTCTCTCGGCCGTGGTACGAATAAGTACCTACTTTACTTTACATGAAAAGGTTTCATAAGTCGACTTTCATAACTTACTTTTTGTTTTACACTCACACACACACACCGATGATGGGTTATATAGAAAGAACTTAAGCGTTGGCCACACTGAGGCGTATCCCGCGCGAGACGCGTCTTTGTTTTGATGATTAGGAAGTCATGCGACTACTCACGTCAGTTTGAATACCATACATGTTAAAGCTCCCGCAGACAAGCACGTAAACAATTTCCGTGAAGATTTCATAGAAATTGTTCCACCAGAGTCACGTTGCGCTTTCGCATCGCGCCTGTCTGCGGGAGCCATTTATTGACACAATCGGTAAACGGATACGTGAGCGAGATTCGCTCAATCCTGCGCGGGCTCGCGTCAGTTCAGCTAGAGAGCTTGCCAAACTGCGAGTGAAACAAATTCTAATAAATTCATATTTCCTTGATAATCTCGTTCTGGCACAAAATAGAATATTAGACATCTTCAGAATCCCAGTATCCTTCAATTTTTAACTTACTTAGCAAAGTTATTTTGAGCAGAGCAATGGTATGCGATGCTACGCGATGCCAATTCACAACTTGAATTTGCATAATTTTCATATAGCGAGTAATTCGTGTCTTTGAAAACTCGTGTATTTGGAAACTAAAATGACATACCTACCCAAACTGACTTATATTTGAGTTCCTGGATTTTCTAGATTTTAAATATATTCAGGTGGTTAGTACTCGCTACCGGCGCGCGTGTATGACTGGTAGCCGATTCCCATATTACGGACCGTTATTGGTTCATATAGACTTTTGGAGTTTCTTGCCCATTCTTCTCCATACGAAAACTACCTTATGGAAGGGGCAACTAGAATCAGTTGTATTTCTTTGTTTTTTTTGACGTTCAAAAGTGCCTTGTATGTGCCTATTTGAAATAAATTATATGACTTTGACTTCGCCTTTTGTATCATTAACAATTAAATAATGAAGCATAATACCTCATTGCTTTGCATAGTAGACCGTAGACCCTCCTACATGAAAGCTATCATAGGTAAATTAAGCTAAATAGGGACCTCTGGGTCTGAGACAGGTGGTCTAACCACCATTTATTTATTGGTCTATCTACAATTGTTACACTGTTAAACCAAGTGCAAACACAAGTCAACATACAAGCCAAGTGCACAATTTTAAGCGATAGACACATTATTAAGTACATCATTATTACATCACTAGACCACAGATGCGGTTAATTTTACAGACATTTGTTATTATTTGTCAACAAGTTGATGCTAAGTTGCCACAAACACGATAATAACGAAACTTTGTTGTTAAGTATTAAAGTTCCGAACACAATTTTAGTTTAAGCTGGCAACACTGGGCAGCGGCAACGACGTGATAAAGAACACACAAATTAAATTCTCAATTTCATAATATTTTTTTTGTTCCTGTTAATTGTGTTTTCCAGAAATGTTAACTAACTACTGGCTGTTTCTAGTGTTAAAAAACATTAAGGGCCTTACCACAAACTGACATTAAACACGCGTTGAACAATCCAAACCCCGCCAATCGTGCTGACATCTCTTTGAGGCGCGCGTGAAACACGACGTGCCATCGACCCGGGCCTGATCCTAATCGGACGGCGAGCTACCCATTGCTCGCCGTCCGCAAGCCAGGCGCACCTATGATGGCCGGGAATCCGCCTGGGATTCCCGACGCCCAGGGCGTCTCCAGAGGCACCGGCGCTCGCACCCTGACAGGCGCTTTACTTTGTGTAGATTATTTCATCCACTGCTATCAAAACGGTGAAGGAAAACATTGTGTCCGTGAACCAAAAAAGATATTAAGTAATATATTATGTGACATCCACCAACCCGCACTGGGCCTGCGTGGTGGATTATACGGTCCACCCACTCTCACAGAAGGGGTCCTGTGTCCCAGACTCCCAACAGTGGGAACTTTATAGGCTGATTATGCAACCCCGTGTTATTGACAGGCAAAAACCGCAAAAAAACACTCTGATTTTTTCACAAAAACGATTTCTCCATCACAAAATTCACTTTAAAGAATGCAAATGAAAACGGTTATCCACTTACTTATCATTGAATCTCGACGTCCCAAGACGCTGAAAATAGACAGCAGAAAGTGCCAATAATAAAATAGAGCCAATATTCCTTATTGAATCTGGGTAACTACCCAATAAACGTTCCACTAGCCCCTTTAACTGACGGCAAACTAATAAAAAGTACAGAAGACACTCCAATGTAAATTCCTTAGCTATAATATGCCACTGGATTATTCGTAATTTCATGTCCGTAGAATGGAATGTAAGTGATAAAACTGCGTTTAGTTATTGTACCAACATTGTTGTGTGAAGATTGAGGCTAAGGAATGGTTATTAGAATAGGAACGGGAGTTATGGAGACGGTAAATAGTTTTATTGTAGGTTATTAAAACAATTTTTATTATATGTAACATGAAACGTAACATCACCCCTCAATTCCCCGAAGGGTAAAACAGAGGTGACCTATGTAGTACACTTACATTTCGCCAGTCATCTTTAAGTCCCATGGGGGCGAGCCTATTGCCATGAATCAGGCAAAAATATGCCTGATTCATGCCTGTCAAATGGTTCAGTCTAGCTAGATAGATCAAGTCTGAAAAATTGTTATTAAAAATCTTTCCTTGTTTATGTAAGATACGATACATAAATAAGATTTAGCCAATCTAGTATATTATTTTATGTATCGTATTTTACTTAAGGCGAAAGCTTCACGGTAGTCCGTGAAATTCAAATCTTACGTCTTTGGCTATTTGCAGGTCAGTATTAGGTTGTATGTTGATCTAAATATGATTCGCGGTCGTATCAAATATTTATAAGAACCATAAAAATCATCAATACAACTCTCTGAGTTCATATAATCCTATTGAATAACTATGTATTTCATGAGATCTCTCTCCGGTCGTGTCGGATTGCCGTCCCATCGGACTATGAGAGTGATGGAAGAGAGAGTGCACTTGTGTCTGCGCAAACACTTGTGCACTATAATATCGCCCGCGCCGAAGGCTAGTCTCCGGTGAGATTGGCCGCCGTGGCCGAAAATACGGTCTGGAGGACTATTATTATTTCATGAAATCGTGACATTTGAGGATTAGTCTAACTTATGGAGTTGTATGCCTGTAACTAATCTGTTATAATTCTGTAAAGCCATATTTGCTACGGTCGCGAATCATATTTTAATTATTATAACACCTGACACTAACTTGCAAATCGCGAGCAACCTTGGCGCATCCCCTAAGTTAATTCAATTTTTTTTAAACTTAAGTACAAACATAAGTTCGAAAAAGCCGGATTATAAACCCGGTAGTGATATTATGAAATGCTCGGCGCTTGGCAAGAATCCAAATATACATTACATAATTCTTGATGTAATTGTGAGCTATTCATGTGATAGTGTTGGCATATTATGAGCTAAAAATATTTTATAGGCCTATTTTTCAGCGTCTTTATGTAAACTTTAGAGATTAATTCCCAACATTTTTATTTCCTGAAAACAGTTACTCATTTATAATGTTTTGAATTTTGACTTTTAATTCTAGAGGAAAAGTTTATTCTTAGTCTAAGCATTTAGAATGCAAGTCCAATATTTAAAGATTAGTACCAGGTCGACAGAGCTCTGCTCGGGTGAAAATAGAGGAAACGATTTTTCCCAGAAATGAGACGTAAATACCTAGATCGATTTTTCGCCCCCGGAAACCCCTATATTGCAACTTTCATCGAAATCGTTACAGCCGTTTTCAAGAACGTGATTACAAATAATTACACAAAATATTGTTCATTTAATTTGTATTTAGGTTCATAGTGTTCATAGTACCAAAAATTATGATTGTCCTAAAGCTTTATTTTCCTGAAAAAGCGGTAAACGGTCACACAACGAGTGTCCAAATACAGAGTCTTTTTTGCTGGTAATATTAGAATACTAGTGAATAATATGACGGATTTTTGTGAAGGCCATTTTATTATGACAAAACCGCTTTCCTAGACTTATACATCTCTTTACGATACAATAAATGATTTTATAATTATAACAACATGCGTCCCCTGCGTAGCTTCCAGTTAGAAACGTTAAAGAATAAAGAGATATTTAAAACAACTGCGCATCGGATCTATGTCATCGGACCGATTGTGCTAAAAATAAACGCCCCGTACTAACACAGTCTATTTTTTGCAGATATTATTATGTTAATGCCCTCGTTAAAAGTGTTCTATATCCGAAATTCCATACAGGTAAATAGATTACGAAACTTTGGTTTGCTTTTTTTTTTCGTAAATTATAGCTTTAAATGCGGGTGTTTTCTTAGATTTTACTTCTTCCACATTTTCCGTTTCATTACAAAAACATGTTTCAACAAACAAGCGCATATTTTTTATTGTCACTACCTCGTAAAAAACAAGGCTACCAAGGTGATCCAAACACGATTATATATTAAAAAGAAATTTGATCGATCTAAATCAATTCCATCTTCAAAATATCATCACACAATTCGATTAACTCCAGTTACGTCACTTCTGTTAAGTATTTTTTTCAGCAATGTACAACGTAATATTCTATTTATATTTCGTTTATTTACTAGGTTATCTCGTTTCCATTGTCTGACATTTAGTAGCACTTCTTGAAAGTAATAAAGATTAGCCGCACGTTCAATCTGGGATACAATTGTTTACAGTAGTAAATTAAATAGGTACGTAGTGTTAAAATGTGCACTTATTTTTCTTCTGAAAAACCCAAGGCTGCGTTTCCACCAGAGATGTGCGATGGATATGTGTCGTGCGAGGATGTCTAGCTGTGCTGTGAAAATGTGTGGGGGTTTCCACCAAAGCTGTGCGATGAAAATGTGTCTACGAGTATGTGTAGCGGAGCTGTGAAAATGCGCATTAATGTGTGGTGCAACAATGGATGGACTGGCTAGTACAGTATGCACAAACCTCGCAACACATCTCTCGAACACATCTCTCGCACACATCCCTCGTACACCTCCCTCGTACACCGGATCACACACATCCCTCGCTTGTTTTGTATGCGCAAGAATCTAGCTCCGCTGAACCGTTTCCACCTGCTGACCGAGACGAGGTAAATGAAGCGATTCTATTGGTTCTTTACAAACACATACCTCGCTACGCATCCTCGCACATCTCTGGTGGAAACGCAGCCTTAGTCCGGTGTTGTAACTTTCCAATCTTGATTTGGCTTGAGACTTATTTAATACTAGCGACCCGCCCCTGCTTCGCACGGGTTTTACTACTTGACAAAACATCGAGATTTCTTAGTTATAACTTTAATACTAACGTATTATGCACATAAACACACGAAAAGCGACTTTAATCTATACATATTATAAATAGTTGCTTTTCGTGTTTGTCTGTATGTCCGCATTGTTCTTCTAAACCACGCAACAGATTTTGATAAGGTTTTCATCATCGTTTAGATAACTTATTCAGAAAGGTATATATGTATAAGTACCTAAAACATACATATTTACATATAAAAAAGAAATCCCAATGTTTTGACGGTCGCTAATAAAAAAATAAGGGCCTAATACAGTAATAATAGGTACAGTCGAACAAGCTATTAGGTATACAGGCAAAATCTATACTAATCTAATATTATAAAGCTGAAGAGTTTGTTTGTTTGTTTGTTTGAACGCGCTAATCTCAGGAACTACTGGTTGGAATTGAAAACATATTTTTTTGTTGGATAGTCCATTTATCGAGGAAGGTTAGGCTATGTAACATCACGCTATGACCAATAGGAGCGGAGCATAAATGAAAAATGTTACAAAAACGGGAATAGTTATTCCTTTTTGAGAGCTTCCGTTGCGTGCGCAGCGTAAACGGTTTAAGTTACGCAAATATCATGTATCATGGAATTGTTCCTCTTTAAGAGTTCTAAAAAAAAATCCGCGACAGCATATGTCTATCTTTTAAGATTGACTCACTATAACCTTTTTTATGGTAATCAAATTTGTTCAAAATTAATGCACTATTTGCGAAGGAGTTTTATCAACATAATATTAATTCTTATTCAAATAAATAGTTTTAACATCAAGGGTATTTATGTAACAGTAAAATACTTTTTAATTCATTCGAATCGGATATTTAATTTCGAAGTTAGCACGAGTATAAAAATACAATACGCGAGCCGTTCGGACGCCAGCGCCGCGCCGCCGCGCCGCCGCGCCGCGACATTTTCTACTATAGAGAGGAGAGGATGGACACACGGGTAAACCATGACCTGGAATAGGACATAGGACACGTTTTATTTCTATATATTCCCACGGGATCGAGACCTACGCGGGTGAAACCGCGGGGCACAGCTAGTATATTCATATTCCGCTATACTGCCAAAATTCGTTTTCATTGTGTATGTAATTTTACTTTTTGAACTTATGGCTTAGGAGAGTGACGAACAAGGATTGTTGACTACTGAAAACACTTACAAAATTGTTTAAAATAGTTGCAAGTTATCTGCCTGTATACCAAATAGCTTGTTCAACTGTACATTCTTACTTCTTAGTTTAACGATACTTTTCGTAGGTCATTACGGTAACAAGTAACGCGCATACAACGATACGTGAGATAACTACAGATACGAATAGCTTTACCTTTAATTGACCAATAACAAATAAACAGACTCCATTATTCCTTCCTAATTATAATTAGTGAGGTTTTTGCAGATTAGAGCGTTAATAAGAAACGGCTGTTCACTCTATTTAGCTTCATCCATATTTTATTTCATTAAGCTAAAACTAATCAGAGGGCACAACCTATTTCTGTAATAAGTTATTTTTGGCAACAAAAGTCGTTTCGAACCCATAATCAATGGTCTATAACACCGGTTATCATCATCATCATTTCACTCGAAAGATGTCCTCTGCTGGACCTAGGCCTGCACCAATCACGGCCACCTCGACCGGTTTTGTGCTTCCCGCATCCAGCGGATTCCTGCGGCCTTCACAAGGACATCAGTCGACCTTTCGAGAGGTTTGCAACGCTATGTCTTACGGTTGTAACTCCAGAACCTTTCGGCCCCATCGGCCAATCTTTTCTGTGAGCAATGTGCCGACTGCCACTTAGTTTTATAACAATTCATCGGGCATGTCAGTTACCTTGGTTCTCCTGCGGATCTCTTCATTTCTGATTCGATCACGTAGGGAAACTCCAAGCATGTAAACCGGTACCGGTAGATAAACTTAAAAACATATATTTTGAAGTATCTCATAAATTTTATTTTCGATTTATTTAGAAGAACGATATATTATAATTATATATAATATGTCACTTGATGGCGCAACACAGACCGTCATTCAGATAAGTAATAATAAAATTAATCGTGTTTTAGTTAGTAAGTACCAACTTATTTACTCGTTTATTATGGATCTCTGGTCTGAAAATAAAGATTTATGTTATTATTTAACACATATCGATCATACTAAAAAGTTAGGGCCTTTTTAGTATGATCGGTAAGATTTGAAGAACTCACAGGAGTCTACTGCTTGGAGAAAGACGTCCACTTGCGTAACGCTTACATACATTTAGGTCAATACATTTTATTATGTAAGTACATAAAATAAAATACATTATCCCACTTTGAAACGCAACATTTCTTTCAGTCCGAGAGTGATCACATATTTATTCCTGAGCGATAGTGACTCATAAATCATAGGGACTATTTAATATCCAATTTGTCAAATCATAATATTATGTTACAGCTGTCATGTTTGTTTGCCAAAATAAAACATCAGTGTTAATGTTAAATATACATTATATAAATATCTAAGTTATATGTACTTTGTGTTATGTCATCAATCACGACATGTTGACTGTTTATATATAGGTAGGTATTTCGGAATATGTACCATGACTACGGCTGCCATCAGACGGACTGCATTCTTACTGTTTGAATGCAGTTTAGTATGACTGCAATACTCGGTAATGTACTGTAACTGCAATAAACCGCAAATTTCCAGTTGAAATGCAGTCCGTCTGATAGCAGCCTTAGGTCTTTAAACAGTGCGTTCTGCCCATTATGAAATACGGTGCCAAAACGGGGACATGGACAGTCGAACTGGTCCACAAATTCAAAGTCGCTCAGGGCACTACGCAGCGGGCTATGCTAGAAGCTTCTTTGAAAGATAAAGAAAGCAACGAAATTATCCTGAAAAAAACCAAGGTTACCGACATGGCTGAATCGGCAGTGGGCTGGTCATAATTATGTTTGTCAAAAGACCGATGGCCGGTGGAGCACGACGAGTCCTACAGTGGAGACAGCGTATCGGCAAGCGTAGTGTGGGAAGCCCTCCCTAGATTGATCGACGACAGACTGGCGGTGGAAGGCGGAGGACAGGGTGTTGTGCCGCAGCCTGGGAGAGGCCTATGTCCAGCAGTGGACTGTGATAGGCTGAGTTGATTGATTGATATACCAATTTGTCAATTTACCATGTAAGTGCTCACTAGATACTGAAAATGAGCATCCACATAGTAAATCTGCTTATTTAATGTTTGAAAAAAGGTTGGGTGGGATCACGCAACGTAACACACTTACGTATTTAATTTTTAACGTAATGGTTTCAAATCACAGAGCATCGAAATATATATAATCAATGGTTATAGTTTTAATTGTTACCATTTCCACACATAATAATAAAACATTTTTAAACTCGCGGGAGATATTATAGTGCACAAGTGTGTGCGCCATAGAAATCAGACACAGGTGCACTCTCTCTTCCCTCACTCTCATAGTCCGATGGGACGATAATCTGAGGTGACCAGAGAGATATCAGGCGCAGGGCCAACGGCTCAACGTGCTTTCCGAGCCACGGGGCTATCACACCGCTAACTTCCAAACTCCGGGCTGTTACTAAGAAATTCCTAATGGAAAACCCAGTAACACTTTGGGAATTGAACCACGCTTAGTAGTTGTGCTTGCAACCACGACACTAACGGGGCAGTCCAAAAACAATACTTAATACTATACAATAATAATGTGTTTATGTGCTAATACATAGGGGGCTTGTGGCTAAGTAATAGCAGGCGCACGGGTCGATCCATCAGGTTAAGTTACGCTTGCCGCGGTTGGTCCGTGGATGCGTGGACCATCTTTACATATCGTGCCTTTGGTTCCGGCTGTTATTTGTAGATAGTTGTTACGAGTCGTCAGAGGCCCGAAAGTCAGACGACCACTCTTACCAGGGGGGGGGTTACCCAGTAACTGAGTTGTGGAGGTCAGATAGGCGGTCGCTCCATGTAAAATACTGGTATTCATAGGCAGATGATGATGTGCTAATACAATAATAGCAATAGTCTTGCCCTGTCACATGAAACTTAAACAAACCTACAAAAATGTGGGTGCATTACTTTGCTACCCTACCCTCCGGGCACACAAGCGTGATGTTATGTTATTTCTAGGGAGTGCGACCAGCGACACATTACACGTAGGTATTGTGCGTAAAAAAGCGCTATTAAATGTCTAATTATATCGTGATCGTTGGCAGCTGCGCGTCGATACTTCTTGCTGTTTCCATTCTACGAATATTAAGCTCGCATAATAACAATCACTACAATATAATGACTATCGTGTATTTATAACCGACTTCAAAAAGGAGTAGGTACGATGTTTAATTATGTGTGCTACACTTTTTTGTCTCGCCACAATTCGGCACAGCTGGGTGGCAAAATATACAGTATGTTATCTAATGAAGGGCGTTCCCGTTAACCTGCAGTAGTAGGTAGCACCACCACCACAACCTGCAATATAGCGTCTATACAAATGCTAAAAAAAATATTACTATAAAAAAAATGTTTTTTAATATTTTTTTAATAATAAAATATTCACAAAAACAACTTTTCTCAAGAAGCTTTTTAGTTTTCGCTGAAAATTATCCATACTAATATTATCAATTCGAAAGTAACTGTGTCAGTCTACCTATCTGTATGTAATCATTTCACGCCTAAACCACTGAAGGGATTTCGTTAAAATTTGGCAAACAGATAGATTGCATCCCAGGGAAGGACTTATGCTACTTTTTATCGACATACCACGCGGGCGAAACCGCGGGCGGAACCTGGTATATAATATAATGAAATTGTAAAATAGACATATTAAGGCGAAAGCTTCAGGATAACCCGCGAAATTCAAATTTTCTTAAGTTTTTTGCAATTACCTATGATCTCATTTTTTTATCTATGATCATAGATATGATAGTATATTAATCCCCTTATGAAAAAGATATAATATATTGGATATTATAATATATCTATATATATATACAATATATTGGATATTAATCCCCCTATGAAAAAGAAACATAGTTTCCCATGTGAAGCAGTGTTTCCTTGTCTCTCATCCACTGCCAGTCAGACAATGTAAAGTCTTAGTTTCAGTGAATCATTACGGCTGCTCTACATAATTCCTTCCTTTAAGTGAAATAATAGTGAGTTAAACATACATGAGTGCATTTGAGTGTCAGTTTTACTGTGTTCTGTATAACTTGGCTGAACAATGTTTGGCTCAGTGGGCCGTCAATCTTGGCTTTTGAATTAACTACAAGCCGGATTAGTGGTTTAACTTTATGTAACCGGTCTGATGTAGATGTAAATGGTTTAACTTTAAGATTGGATGTTTGGCGGTTATAAAAGATACTCTTGATAGTAGGTTTCATAAAGTTGCAAGTGTGCCAAATGCCATACTATGGCATAATACAGGGTGTTATGGTAAACACCGTTATCCTTGATACCAGTGATAAAATCAATGGAAAATTAAGACTTTTTTTTTTCCAATTTCATTTTACTACTTGAGTGTTTCACCCTTTCACCTATTTGCTAGGGCAACGAACTTGTGTCTCAACACGGGTGGGGGGTGCGGGACGTGACCTGACCGGCCGAGAGCGCGACCCTTCCCTTGGTCAGTCAGCTGTTTCGAAAATAACATATTGTTTTTGTTGGGACTCGGTCATTTATTTTTATATTTAACTACCCATGGTTTGAGTGACAACGGTGTTTACCCTTACACCCTGTATACTGCTCTGTTACAACTACATTATTTAGAAACTTACTTCATATTACAGAATGATTGGTCGCTTTCTTTAGGTAACAACTTTATTTTACCTAAAATGTACTACTACAGCTCTAACCTGCTCATGCTTGAAAAAAAAAAAAAAGTTACGTCATTGTGTACCTTAATTCATATTGTATATATCGAGCGGACCCAGCAGGCGCTGTCCTGCCCGAACAGCGCCACCTATCGGGTTCAATTTTATTTTCAAACCATTCAGGGACCCACTCATATATACACCCAAATTTCATCCAATGCGGTCCAGCCATTTAGGAGGAGTTAGGTGACAACACACACGTACAGAAGAATTATACATATATAAAGATACTTAGTAAAGAATTCAAAAGTAGCGTCACATAGTTTCATTTTATAATATTATTGCACGATTAAACCACATTCAAAATAAATGTGGGTTTACAGTTAATAAAAGAGACCTTTCAGCTTTTTAATGTACCCTAGACTATAAATTTGTAACGTCTTCTTCAGTTCTTAGTTTCAGACAGCTACCGTAATAAAACTCAATACCAAGTCGATACAGTCGGTAACAAAAGTATCTCAACTCGTCAAAAATACAGTGCACCTTATAAGTGTTGTCTCAGTTAGGTGTACTGGGGGTTTAAAACGGCCACTTTGGCAGAATCGTAATAGGAAAATAATATGAATCATCGTAAAATGTCACAAACTGCCAATTCATAATATGATCTGCGTGCAATTAATATTACGAAATAATTCATCTGACTGACAGTTTTCTGTGAAGATTCTTAAAATGGTCAACAAATTATGATTGCTTTTGTGTCAACTTAGAGGAATTGCTAATGACAGCTGCGAATTCAGGAAATGAATTGCTTTTAGAGGAATTGCTAATGTGGCCGTTTTAGGCACCCTGATCTAATAGATCATATACGCCTAGCAAACCAAAATACAGGGCTAGTATTGTATGGGTAACTTTTATAGGAATCTATAGTCATTTTTTTTGCCTTGAACATTTTGTGACGGAGAGTTGTACGATAACTGATTAGCGAAAATACTTAGCTAAGTATAGAGTTAGTAAGATCATAAATCATTAACCTCTGCCCAATTCTTCGGGGAATACAGGCGTGATGTTGTATGTTAAAACATTATGAGTCGGCTGGTTACTTTCATCGTAAGTAGCCGACTGAAAATTAAGGCATCTTTAAGCATAATTTTTGTTTAGCATCTTCTGTTGGTGAATGTACTACATTTAGATATAGGTACACGTTGCTTACCACAATAGCTCCTAACTCACTGTAACTCACTGACCACTAGCACAATCTACGAGGGTACACTGACTAGCCACAATTTAGAGTAAGACTCTTTTCTAATTTAGAGTGTTACCTTTCGAGCTCCGAGTACCCGCTTACCGCAAATGATGGTAGACCTCACCTACCTGAAACAGAGAGAGAAATAGAATTTACATCATTAAAGCCATATAGAATTCAATAAACAGCATCCGGGTCAGGAGTCCGGTAGGGCGTCAAGCACAATGGCCGCCGAGAGACGCCTGAACGCAGCCGAAGTTGAAAATCAAAAGCCTGTCGTTAGCCCTTTTAGGTCTGAATTTTGATGCAGGTATCGAATGCTGTGGAATTACGTTACTTGCAAAGCATATGTGGTGTAACTATGAATGATAGGCTAAGGAATACGAGTGGCAACGTTGCGGTTCAAAAGAACATGTCGCACTGGGAGACAATACTGTTCTAACTCAAAATGTGACTTTTTTGAGAATTGACGAAAAATTTATTAGTCACTTCCTGTTATAGATTATACAAAAATGAATACTATAATAGGTTAATTGATAAAATTAAAGCAATTAACTATTTTACCAATAATAAACAAAATTACAGATAATTTATTTATTTCCAATTTTTGAGTTAAGACTATATTGCCTTGAATAAAGTTTTCAGAAAGATGAATTATTTCTAGTTGTGTAGTTATTGTTCAAATATTTTGAATTACTACAATTTTAAGGTGACCGTTTATGGTTTTGAGTAACATTTTTTAAATTAAAATAATTTTTTTATTTAATTTTCAGTTACGTAGTTACCTCAAACACAATCATTTTCAATCTAGGGTTAAGAAATTAATAAATAAAACCAGACAATCAAGTAAGATCAGTCAGTTAATCAGCTTTTATTTTTATTTACGTAAGTTTTGAGTGAATGAGTATATTTTGGTTTAATGGCCGTATTATGTCTAATAATGAATTCTCTTTGTTTTTGTAAGTTTCCTAAACTCCAATATTTGTTGAAAATTTCCTGTCTTGATGCCTCATTTATTTTTGAACGACAATTTAACTTGCATTTTTCGCAACACGTCGGACTCATCTTCTTTTCAGGTACCTACTGGTTTTTTAATCGCCGATTGGAATGGTTTTCCTGTATTGCGAAGCATCGTCCACGGTGCATACTTAATCTAAAAAAACAAATTTAAATAAAATGAGTAAAACACCTTTAACATTGTACCTATGTCACCTAGAATGTAGTAACTCGAAACAAAAAAAAAACATATTCAAAAGAGTATTCTAATGTTTACTTTAACATGTTTAAATGCGTAAGTTTAAATGCTGCATTAACAAATAAGTATTTGTTTAAATATTAAGAAATGGTCACAAGAAATCAGCAAATGAAAATTCTTCAACAATACTGTATTATGTCTAAAATTACATAATAAATCTATAATAGTGTAACAACTAGAAATACTCCAAGTTTATCATTAGGTTTAAATCAAATATAATGTATTAACTCGAATTAATAGTTTAACTTTTACATACCTGATTCAGTTATAACGTTCCAATTCGAATTAATGCGTTCTATAACGCAAAGCTGCACGTCTCTCCTAGCCGAGTTTTGATCGCAACTAAAGATGATGCATTATTGGGTGGCAGATTATGACAGTCGGTCATCATGAACAATGACTCATAGCGGCATTTCTTATTTGTTTCTTGCACTTTTCTAACGACGGTATTATTGAATTTTACGTTTGAATAAGATGTTATCTCAAATTTGTCATTTTTTGAGTTACAGCAGTACTGTGTTATCAGTGCGTGTAGTGACAAAAATTTAAAAGAGTATGCTTATACAGTTTAGTTATGTTGAAAGGATGAATGAAACGTGACTAGCAAAAGGTTATTACATGGCAGTTGTGTAGACATGGGCGTTTTCGTATTTAGTTGCTAACGGATATGTAACCGATATTCAGTTTTCATATCGATATCGAAAACCGTTTTCAGATATCGATATCAGTAGTACGATTTGCTCCCTGATATCGAGTAGCCGCCGGAGAGTTGCTAACTTATGGAATATTTGTTGTAACTAAATAAATAGAAACTAGACCTTATTGCTAGCGCGTTAGGATATAGATATTACGCACGCACTATTATTAACCAAATAACCAATCACTAGCCGAAGTTACGTAATATTCGCTTCATCACTTTTACGCCAGTAAAACATTGAATGGTAAGACAGAGACAAAGCGAATAAAAACCGTCGATGTCATATCGCTCGTGATGTGAAGTTTGCGTTTTGTTCGTTATTACTTATTCGACATTATACGTAGTTCGTTCTCGTTGTTGCGCTTTGGATAAGCCATAGCTCGATGAAGTTTTTGTGAAAACGGTTATGTATATTTAGATATCGATATGGTATGATAATAAACACATATCCGATATAAGTTACGTTTTGATATATCGAACCCATGCCTGCAGTTGTGAGTGGAAACGCCGGCAGGGGACGCCCTACGAGGACATCTAGTGACCTTATCGGTGATGTTCTTCAGAAAGGTCAGGTGCGTAGTACTCGCAACAGACGTGCGTGTATCACCATATATAAGATGTATGAACGTAAACGAGGCAACAGGAGTATGTAAAGATCGTAGCAGGTGGCGTTCTGTAGTTTGGAAGATGCCGTGAGTTTATATATTATGTATGCATGTCTATTGAATACTAATAGTAGTCATTTCATATCCAGAAACTTGGAAACTAGTACCCATTACCATTCATCTTTGAAATGCTATCATTGGACGCTTGGGACATACAAAAAAGAGAATATTTTTGCAGAGTGAACACAAAGTTACGACTTTCGACAAATTACGCTTGATAATATTGAAACTATACATACACATAGCACATAGGTACAGAAATAACAAGTAGCAATTTATTATTATACTTAATAAATAAATAAATATAATAAACGCTAAAACAACTGAACGTATCATGGACGAAGGCAAACCCATGATGAGCCCTCAGGACCCGAAAAGACCCGATCTTACCCGAACACTCATCACCATTACACAGGGCGCCCATTTATGCTAATTCCAATTACTTGAACCTCCCCAGATTGAATTATAACATAAGTTCGAGGTCCCGACACCACGTGAGAGGAATCTAGCCGATGTTTGTATGAAGTTATGAACAGAGATGGATATTACCTATCCTTTAGTTCCCTTTGTTAGCTCCTTGAGTGCGATATGTGTTGAATAGAACATGTTATTCAGATAGATTTTGCTTTTGTTGTCTAATTGACGGCGTGGCTTTTAAAAAACTTAAAAAAAAAACATCCTGCACTATCACATGATATTAATTTAGGTTTAACAAGGAGGAAACGCTCAGGTATTAAATTCAGATGCGCCTGAGTCTCCATAAAAAATCTATGTGAAACCATGTATTATGACATGTAAGCATTTAAAAGACAAATGAGCAGACATAATGAGCAGTGGTGGCCCAGCGGTAGCGGTCGCGACTTGCGAGTCGTAGGTCGTAGGTTCGAACCCAGACAGGCGCTTTACTTTGTTTATGTTATTTCATCACCACTGCTCTCAAAACGGTGAAGGAAAACATCGTGAGGAAACCGGCACATCCTCGAACCAAAAATTCGAACTGGCCCACTCCCTCACAGGGAGGAGGCCTTTGTCCCAGCAGGGGGAACGTTAAAGGCTGATTACGAGACAAAATTAGAGGTTTAAATAAAATTAATAGAACAAAATGCTTGGAAAGAAACTAAAATTGGAATTAAATAAGTCAAATACATCATCAAAGCTAAAGCCCAAAAGCATTCAATTGTACCAATTGGTCATTGGGTTGCCCACGATTACAATTGAATGCTGTGTATGTACACACGGCTACACATCAAGCTATACATTTCCAGTTTATGCTGGTCCGCATTGTATTCGATTTCCGTACAATGTGAGGTCAGCTTACACTGGAAATGTATAGCTTGATGTGTAGCCGTGTGTACGCTGCGAAAGGTGGCGAAAAAAAAAAAAATTACAAAACAATTCTAATTTAAAAACATGAAACAGCTATAAAGTTTTAGCGAAATCTGGAAACGCATCAGCAGTCGTATTTATTTTTTTGGCGAACTTTCATTACATTATATAAATGAGTTGGGCACGGAGGCGTGAAAATATGACATGTTGATTCACATGTTATCCCTTCTGCAGACATTTTTATGTTTCCCTTTTATTTTAATGAAAAATTAAAGGTTAGCTTTGATGCTGGTGATATTAAACAAACATCTCATTTGTGGGACCATAAAAATCGTATCATAATTTGAGGATTTTTTATTTATTAAACAAAATGTAGAACAACTACTTACTTTTGAGGGTAATATTAATAGGGGAAGCCGAGCCATTGCGGGCCCCCGGGGTAAGACGGACACCCTCTCTCTCTCGTAAGTATATCATCAACATGCAGCTAAATACCTGTATTTTACATGGAGCGACTGCTTCTACAACTCAGTTACCTACGGGGTAATACGATACCCCTTGGTAAGACTGGTTGTCAGTCTTGCAGGGCTTCTGACGACCCATTACGACCGTCAAAGATCTACGGATGACAGCCGGGGCCAACAGCTTAACGTGCTTTCCGAGGCACGGACGGATCTCGATCGATATGTAAAGATGTTCACCCATCCACAGACCGACCACGGCAAGCATAGCTTAACTTGATTATTACTAAGCCACGAGCCCTTCCCTCTCGTAGCTACGTAAATCTGTCTTTATACATAAAAATGAATTGCTGTTCGTTAGTCACGCTAAAACTCGAGAAAGGTTGGACCGATTTCGGTAATAATAAGCTTTAAAACATTAAATCTGACCGCCATGTAAAGTCAAAGAACATTAACTCCTAATAGAAATCTAATCTTAGATTATATATGTGTTTAATACCCCTAATGGTGGCAAATGAAGTGCATGGGCCCTCAACACGCGAAGGAACAAAATGAACGTCTTCATTGCTTGTTCAACGTTCACTGCTCGTTAATAAAGGGGGTGCAATGTTTGCTCGGTAAGTGGACCGCTAATGGGTACTACGTGAGGCACAAATAAACGCTTCTAAGGCACCTTTTTGCACCGCCGACGAGGACGCGACTATAGATATCGACTAGATTCTCGCTCAAGATACGTACAATGAGAGAGTTCTCGGCAGTGTAACAAGCCAGCGATCAACTCTTCATTTATGTATCTCTTTTACTGACACGGACCTATATCTATTGTAAGTTTCTTGAGCGAGAATGTAGTCGATAGCTAGTCGCTTCCGTGTTGGTAGGAAAGGTGCCTAACATCTTGCTCATATTATAGTTGTAAAATTTCACGAACGCGAGGCAATCATTGCAGTTTATACCTTACGACAATGACATAAGAGTCACAAGACGCGCTCATGTCTTTCAAGGACTGTACTTCACACATGAAAGTGTAGAGAACAAAAGAAAGACGATATATATTCCGCCGTGTGGATGACAATGAATAGTAAAACTCGTAGAATACGGCCCTTTCTACCAAAGAAGATTAACGAATTCGGCATGTCTTATTATATACCAGAAAACGTTTAATAATGTCCGTATTATAGAACTTATTAGACTGGATATCGACACACATATCAGTGAAGCCACCGTTCCGATACAGTTCCGGCACAGTGAAAAATATTCTTTCATACATTCTCATACCAGTGTCAGCACTGACACTGACAAGTCGGGGCGTATATAGAGAATGTATGAAAGGATATACACTGAGACACTGACACTGACAAGTCGGGGCGTACATAGAGAATGTATGAAAGGATATACACTGAGACACTGACAATGACAAGTCGGGGCGTACATAGAGAATGTATGAAAGGATATACACTGAGACACTGACAATGACAAGTCGGGGCGTACATAGAGAATGTATGAAAGGATATACACTGAGACACTGACAATGACAAGTCGGGGCGTACATAGAGAATGTATGAAAGGATATACACTGAGACACTGACAATGACAAGTCGGGGCGTACATAGAGAATGTATGAAAGGATATACACTGAGACACTGACAATGACAAGTCGGGGCGTACATAGAGAATGTATGAAAGGATATACACTGAGACACTGACAATGACAAGTCGGGGCGTACATAGAGAATGTATGAAAGGATATTTTGCACTGTGCCGGTACTGTGTCGGAACGGCGGGTTCACTGATATGTGTGAATCGACCTTAACCCGTCCAGAACAAAAATTATTGACGACGCTCGGAGACTGGAATTCAATAGGCCCAAACTTTTGATCTTGTTGAATGGGTTCCCGAGGATAAAACCCAGATCGAAGTTATGAGATGCGCAATATCTGTAGGTTTTTTTCTGAAAATGACTGATCTTTTGTAGCGATAGACAGGTAGGCTGATTCAAAAAGTAAATTAATTAAACAACATTATTATCTACTAGAGAGGAGCTCGTGGCTAAGTAATAATAGCCACACGGGTCGATCCGTCAGGTTAAGCTACGCTTGCCGGGGTTGTTCCGTGGATGGGTGACCATCTTTACATATCGAGACTCCTCCGTGCCTCGGAATGCACGTTAAGCTGTTGGTCCCGGCTGCCATCCGTGGATCTTTGACAGATGTTACGGGTCGTCAGAAGCCCGAAAATCTGACAACCAGTCTTACCAAGGGGTATCGTATTACCCATTTACTGGATTGTGGAGGTCAAATAGGCAGTCGCTCCATGTAAAACACTGGTATTCAGCTGCATCCGATTAGACTGGAAGCCGACCCCAATATAGTTGGGAAAAGGCTAGGCAGATGCATGATGTATTTGATGTATTATCTACTAGAATTTTCCCGCGGCTTCGCCCGCGTGGATGTCGGAAAATAACCCAATGGACCGTCTTCGGGGATTAAAAGTATCTTAATCCAGATTATAAACTATCTGTGTGCCAAATTTCATCGAAATCCAGGCGTTTTCGCGTCCATCCGGAACATACATCGAGACATACGGATAAACATTCAAAAATTCAATGTACAGTTTTGACTTTGTTACTATTTTAATTTAGTATGCCTATGATTTGGCTATCTACAACCGCAGATAATAAAAATTGTTTCATTACTTAAGTAGAATAGACTACCAGATTGAAAGTATTTACATAATTGTACTTAGGGACTGCAGGGCAATCTTCTAAAAGCTTGATTTGAATTATCTATAGAGTGTATTAAATATACGTGGCTAGACTACCCATTATTGAAGGACATTCAGAAATTCAGAATATTCTCATAGCGTATTTATTATTTTGTATTTGAATATAACAATTGGCTGTCGCATTTGGTTAAACTGGAAGCCAATTTAAAGTGCCTAGTAAAAAAACCGAAGCAGTAAAAAAAAAAATACATTTATTAAGCATACTAAAGGGAACACAACACAGCATATTACTTACTTGGCCTGAATAAGAGGCTTTTGGCTGCTCTGTATGTGTTTTTTTTTGTTTTTATTATTATTTTTTGTAATGTGCGTTTAGTTTGTGCAGAATAAACATTTTTTCTTTCTTCTTTTTCGTTTATTATTATACTATAAGTGAAAAAGAAATCCTGGGTTCGATTCCCAGGTCGGTAAAAGTGTCCTCAGGAATTCCTCAGTAGCAGCCCAGAGTCTGGATCTGTGCCCAATTGATAGCAATAGGCTCGTCCCTTATTACATGGGACTAAAACATAGGTAACTGACGAAATATGGGTATACTATAGCTACACCTCTGCCTAGCCCTTCGGGGATTACAGGCGTGATATGTTACATTATGTAAAAAAAGGAAACAAATAAAAATTGTAGGTACCTAAATGGTGTTTCGCGGCGCGGTGCATGTTGGTAGACCGATGCTCTTCATTTATATATCAGCCGTCTTATTTAGTAAAAATCGCACCGTGAAAACTTAGGTGAAGCAAACTTGAAGTGACCTGTCAAAACTGGTGGAATGACAGCTCACTTCACCTAAGTTTTCACGGTGAGATTGAGATTTTAAAGAGTTTCAAGTGTGGTAATAACATTTCCAGTATTCCAGACCCCATTTACTAAGCTAAATAAATGCTTGAATTACCGATTAATCATGTTAATTTGTGAGCCCATTCGGGTTTTGATCACAAGGTCAACCTTTTAGCCGTTATGCTATTCAGTAGACAGACTGTACCTAATGGACTATGGGAACTATTTTGATTTTTCTGTGATTGGAATATTCATCATCTGCCTAGCCTTTTCCCAACTATGTTGGGGTCGGCTTACAGTTTAACCGGATGCAGCTGAATACCAGTATTTTACATGGAGCGACTGCCTATCTGACCTCCACAACCCAGTAACTGGGTAATACGATACCCCTTGGTTAGACTGGTTGTCAGACTTTCGTGCTTCTGACGACTCGTAACAACTGTCAAACATCCACAAATGACACGGCTTAATGTACTTTCCGAGGCACGGAGGAGTCTCGATATGTGAAAATGTTCACCCATCCACGGACCAACCCCGGCAAGCGTAGCTTAACCTGATGGATCGTCCCGAGCGGCTGTTATTACTTAGCCACGAGCTCCTCTTGTGATTGGAATATTATAGTAGGTATATACTAGTTAGGTAGAATATAATACAGGTACCCATGAATCAAAATTGAGATTTGTTGTCGCCCAAATCACCAAAGAAAAAAAAATTCTTTGGTATCGACTCACTTTAAAAATATATCCAGTTTCAACTCACAAATTCATTTGTTACTTGAATTACAATCAGTCAAATGTGTTTTAAATCATATCGTGGTCAAGTTATTATACAAAAAGGAGTGTTATGTTTCAGGGTTCATGTATTTATGTATGTGACTTTCTTTAATATCTTGACTATTGAAGACTATAGAGTAGACAGTCCGAACTATTTAGATTTTTCTGTGATCGGAATATTAAAATAGTAGGTGTGCTAGGTACAATACAGGTGCCTATGGATCGAAATAGAACCACAGCCAAGGTCACACGATCATTAAAATTTCGGCCATCGATCGATCAGCCATCGTTAAGGCACAGTGTTACGGTATATTACATACGCGGCATATTTTATTACTTTCCTGTGACCATGATTACCACATATTAAACGCCTACTCGTGTCCTTAGTGTGTGGAAAACGGGCCGAGAATAAACTTCATAAACTGTTCATAAAATTACCTACAATGTGAAACTATATTAGTCACAGTTTGTGTACTGTACGTCGATTCTGTAAAATTCAAACAACTCGCATCTTACATCGCTATTCACTCTCACTTCGAATTTTGAATCGAGTTCGAGTGCGAAGTGAGCGTCGAAGTGACGGGGGAATTACCTTACTGAATGCCTTCTTACGTCATCTCATACTTTATTTGTCAAAATCTCACGCTCAATTTAGTTCAACTCACTGACACGCTCGCAAGGGTAGCGCTAGTGTATCCACCGAGTTTTAAGAATGCCAATCAAGAAACTCACAGTGGATTCCAGATTCGAGATGTTGTGTGGAAGTAAGTCTACTTACTTAGCTTTAACTTACCCCTTTTTAACATAACCTTACTACGCCTATATTTCCTGGAGGACAGAGGGGTATAGTATTCTACGCCCATTTCATCAAACAACGTAATAATTCCCATATTAATAGTAGGTGAGCCTACACTGCACAGGGCAGACTAACTCTTATCAAACATATTTCATACAAATTCCTAATACACGTCAATGATCTCAAAAGTAACTGCCACGTTCCTTCAGTTTTGTGGACAGTAACGTCTGCGCGTCATCCACTTCTCATAAATCTGCCTAAGGCATGGAACTCTTAAAGATTCAGAGAAAACTTTACTTTACCGACACACCCACAGTAAATCCCACGCCCCGTCCTTCTGGAATACTCCCCTACAACGTAACAAGACCATTACAATATCTTATTTACATAACCAAATTAAAACTTAAAAAATGAGACATAGTTACTTACGGATTGTGGGCGTCGGAAAATGAACAGTGGTCCGCGCCAGTTACAGACGGAAAAGAAAGTTTTTAGGTAACATTATGTCAAGAATTTCGCCCACTGTGCGATGTTCCCACACCACACGAGCTAAGGGCTAATGAAAACGCCTCTGGTACAGCCTTTGGGTTTATTTATAATAAATGTGGCCGGTTTTCTTTGAGAATTACTCTTTGGTGCAAGATTAAAAGGAATCTCTTTGCTGCCAATTTCATACTTGGATTCTGTTTTTGATTATTTGCGGAATTTCGGGGCTGGATTGGAAACAAGCAAAGAGGGTTGAAATAACTTTAAAAGACAATGAATTTAAGGGTGAATTACAATATCTCGTTTTAAACACAAGGAATCTTGAGGTGAGTCACAATGGTATTTTACGTTAGTAGAACCGTAGAACGTATGCAAAGAGTCACGGTCTCTGCATACGTTCTACTACCGTAAAGTACCGTAGTTCTACTTAGTTCTACTACCGTAGTTCTGCTACCATAGTTCTACTACCATAGTTCTACTACCATAGTTCTACTACCATAGTTCTACTACCATAGTTCTACTACCATAGTTCTACTACCATAGTTCTACTACCATAGTTCTACTACCATAGTTCTACTACCATAGTTCTGCTACCATAGTTCTACTACCATAGTTCTACTACCATAGTTCTACTACCATAGTTCTACTACCATAGTTCTACTACCATAGTTCTACTACCATAGTTCTACTACCATAGTTCTACTACCATAGTTCTACTACCATAGTTCTACTACCATAGTTCTACTACCATAGTTCTGCTACCATAGTTCTACTACCATAGTTCTACTACCATAGTTCTACTACCATAGTTCTACTACCATAGTTTTACTACCATAGTTCTACTACCATAGTTCTACTACCATAGTTCTACTACCATAGTTCTACTACCATAGTTCTACTACCATAGTTCTGCTACCATAGTTCTACTACCATAGTTCTACTACCATAGTTCTGCTACCATAGTTCTACTACCATAGTTCTGCTACCATAGTTCTACTACCATAGTTCTGCTACCATAGTTCTACTACCATAAAGTAAAAATGGTTTCCTCCTGTGGTGATACTCAAACAATCGTCTGGCGCGCTCTGAGCAATAAGCTAAACTAACTTGCTGACAGGCTATGGCTAATATTTTACTTAATCATGAACTATTAAGAAAGAAAGAAACTTTTTTTTTAACACAGGCCCACTACCAAATTCTCAAATAGTTAGGTAATACTCTGCATTGTAAACTATTACCTGACTATTTGAGAATTCGAATGTAGAGTCTACATTAATTACAAAAACTTTTCTTGTTAATTGGCAGTCAAGTTTTATCATCTGCCTAGCTTTTTCCCAACCAT
This sequence comes from Lithophane semibrunnea, assembly GCA_947363905.1. Lineage (NCBI taxonomy): Eukaryota > Metazoa > Arthropoda > Insecta > Lepidoptera > Noctuidae > Lithophane > Lithophane semibrunnea. The sequence goes on along the minus strand of OX376200.1, from coordinate 5,487,097 downwards.
GTTGGGGTCGGCTTCCAGTCTAACCGGTTGCAGCTGAATACCTGTGCCAGTAAGGTATGCTAATTGCGTAACTTATTTTCGTAACCGATTAAGACTAAGTTGTTTTATTTTGACAGTTCAACAACATTCATTGCATTATTTACGTTGTTCAGCAGATTTTTTTTCGAACTTATGAAGCAATGTATTAGACATTTCAAACCTATTCCGATTCTGATTAATTGTGTATTACGCAATTAGGGTGCTGGACTAATTTCATAATCCTTTTTTTTTTGAAGGGTCATTTATTTATTTAATTACAACGGTGTTACATCCAATTACAGTAACTAAAATTATGAATAAAAACGGACAATTATAGATAACAGATATTAAAATATACAAAATAAAAACATGAAAACAGTTAACCACACTTTCATAAATTCCTCTCACAGTACTTCTGACATCAAATAACTTCTCCCGCTCTGGGCGGGGCGGGAGGGCATGTCAGACTCTTACTGACTAAAACCCAGCCGTGTTCCTTCAGTTGCCTATTGCCAAGGTCCCGGTATCCCTTTTGGACTTTCCCGCAACCCTGGCAGGCATCGGTCCTAACGGACCCCGTCAAAACTCAATGAACATACAAAAGCCACTGTTTCTATTATCGAAGAGACCTCGGCCCAATTCGGGCAAAGTGAGGGCCGAGTATTAGCCCGGAGCCATCGCCAAAGTACTCGCTAACATCATAGAGATATTCTAGACGTGCCCGAAAGGAAGACATGAATCAAATCAAATCATTATTAGGCCAGCCTATTACGCAGCCAGCTATACCGCAAACTTTCAGACATCAGTGGAAAACACTCAAGTGTAAATGAAAAAGTTTTTTAGGAAAATGTGACTTCAAATTGTGCGTAACTGGTTACAATAGCGACCGTTATGAAAACGCCTGAATGTAAAATAAACGTTGCGTAACTACTATGGTACATTCTGTTTACAGGAAAAAGTGGAAAAAGATTATATTGTGTACAGATCATTCGTTTTACCCCTGCACGGGGAGCGGCTAGTAAAGGTGGTCACACCCTGACCCGGATGACAGACCTAGAGCCGAGTAAAAAAGTTTCCGCCATTGACGGACTCGTCCAAAGGAAGATCAACATTATTAAGAAATTATTGTAGTAACTTGCTAAAACCTTAAAATAAACAAGAAAGTGAACAATGAAAATCGTAGCATTAGTCGTAATTAGATTAAGAATTCTGACAAAAAAATTAAGGATAATCCACCGCCAGCCGCATGGGCGCAGCCAAGAGACGATTAAAGGATAAAAGCAGGTGGATTGCCCAATCGGATTCGCTAATGATTTCCCTACGGCTTCTTAAATGAGAGTCGACTTCCTGAACGAATCACTGTGTGTGACGGTGTTACCCCAACCCGAGCACTCGATTTTTGACCAATAGGCGATATTGGTGCATCATGTCAAAAATCGAGTGCTTAATTCATTCGAGTGCTTAACGTTCATTCGCTTCTTTAATTAAAGTCTATAGAAGTCCAACATACCCTTTCCTAGCTATTGAAACCGGAGAGCATCATTTAGAATCACGCAGAAAAAAAACAAATTAAATAAGGGAAGTATTATGTGTTTTGATAATAATATCTCGCCTGTATTTCCCAAGGGTTGGGTTCGCCAGTTAGATAAGTAGGTACATACAAGGTAGAAATAACTCCTAATAATTTAATAAATAATTAACCCTCCTCTTATAAATTCGAAAGTAACTCTGTATGTTACCTTTTCTCGCCTAAACCACTGAACAGATTTCGACAAAATTAGGCAAGGAGATAGATGGCATCTTTGGAAAGGACATATGCTACATTTTATGGACAAACCACGCGGACGAAGCCGCGGGCGGAAGCTAGTTTCCCATATATCAAATACGAGGAGCCTTCGTAACGTAAATAATAAGCAATGCTGTGCAGCGGAGATTCCGGTCAGCTCCGTTGGCAGTATGCCATATGGACCCGACCTCCTAACTTTAAAGCTACCAGTTTTTGCCAAAATTGTATATGGAAACGGAAGAGGCACACTGGAATTCTTTTTTTAAAAGAGCGACCCGTTTTAAAATGTCACTGAAGCCTTTTTAAATAAAGGACTGGCCGGACGGAAAGTCTAGAAAAAGGAGGTTTCTGTATTGGTTTAGATACGTATTCAGTATGTTCTTAAATACGAAAGTGTAATTTATTTAATTTTGTTTTTGGCAAGTTGTTGGTTTTCATACCAATGACGTGTCAAGGACTGAGTCATATTAACATTCTGGGTTGTCCTTTGTAAAAAGGTAACGTATTAACGACTCCTTTCGTATGCGCGTGAACTAGGTAAGTACTTTTATAATAGCTCCTGCCGCCGTAATATCAGCTAGTTAGCAAGGTGACTGACTGACTGACCAGGGTGCAACAGACGCTTAATTCAGTATATAGTCACTCGTGAAGCTAAAGATTCTAAAAACCAACACCGAAAAATCATATAATTTTGATAAGGTTTATAAGTTTACTGAAAAATTTAAACCTCATTATGACCCTAAGTACCGCCCAAGTCATGTTCCTTTAACCTTAAGTTAGTAAGTAAGTAATGCATAGGTAGCCTACCTAAAGGCAGCTTGATAAGGTAGCTACAGACGATTAAGAAAACCCATTACTGAAGGAAATAGATTCCGCTCCACGAAGAAAAAGGTCCGCTGAATAATCAGTTCCCTGATTACGTCCTATATGGTCCTATATTCCTATATGGTATTGAGATCAGCGCATTTCAAATCAGAGCACCAAACATCTGAGTATTTTAAGATGATACCATAGACAATCTTATTTTTTTTTCAGAATTTACGACTCCTTTTCTAAAAATTTGTCACCTAATAAAAGGAACACATTTATAAATCACTACATATTATAAAACAAAGTCCGCCGCCGCGTCTGTTTGTCTATCTGTTCGCGATAAACTTAAAAACTACTACACCGATTTACATGCTGTTTTGACCAATGGATAGAGTGGTTATCGAGGAAGGTTTTAGTATACAGGGTGTTAGGGTAAACACCGTTATCCTTGCAACCAGTGGTTTGGTTTCATTTATAGAACGTAAAATCAATGGAAAATTACAACTTTTTTTTTATTTTTTTTTTATCTAAATTTTACCACTAGAGACGCAAGTTCGTTGCCCTATGCGCTAGGGCAACGAACTTGCGTCTCAATACGGGCGGGGGGTACGGGATGTGACCTGACCGGCAGCGAGCGCGATCCCTCCCTTAATCAGTCAGCTGTTTCGCTAGCAAGCACGGTGTCAGATAGAAACTTTTTAAAATCTTTTAATGAAAATAACTTTTTTTTTTTGTTGTGTTCGGTCATTTATTTTTATATATAAGTCAACTACCCATGGTTTGAATGACAAGAGTGTTTACCCTTACATCCTGTATAATAACCGACATCCACGCGGGCGAAGCCGGGAACTTTAAAGAAATCTCGAGCTATTGAAAACTGAAATTTCACCTTTTCCTCCACAATAACGGCGTAGTTTCAAGCAAGTATGCCATCACCTCTAATGTACTGTTAATAAAAATAGCTACCTACAAAACCTAATGGCTATTCACTATTACTAGCTACTTGAATAAAATCTTGCCTCTATAGTAAAGTGCGTGAGACGCATAATCTTCTCCCTCAATTGAATTTAATGAAAAGGAAAATTCATGGAAACGTACCAATTGAAATGTGAAACGTGCTATTTTTCAATTGCATAAATAATAATATGAATCATACAATTTGCAACCTAATTTGATAAACAAAATAAGACTTTTGTACGGTTTTATTTATTCCAGTATTGTACCCTAGTTACCCTACCCACACTATAATTTATAAGAATACTTATAAGTTTTAATATTCAACAGACAACAATCTCAGCAGTTGAAAATTCATTTTTTTTGCGATCAGCTGGAAGCCTTTCGATACATATTTCAAGTGGAACTGACTGAAGAGAAATCATATAAATAGTTTTGTTATGTAACAATAATATCTACACAAAAGGATGAAATTGTAACAATTGTCCTTTGTAGTATCGGCAAATGGACAGTTTTCAATAATAGAACTGTCTGTAACACGCTATCAATTCAATCCGTCAACGACATTAGAAATATCTCCTAAATATTATGTATGATCTGTTCAAAAAGAATTTGATGTAAATGTAAACAAATAGATCAGGAAACGTACAGATGTTGCCAATTAGTAGTACCACTTACTTACGGAGTGGGCTTTGATTACTTAACCCCGGAATTTTAATTTGAAATCACCTTGAAGATGTTTTTCAATTGACAATGGAGATTAATTTTATAATCTGAATTTTCGTCAATGATTTTTCAATTATAATTTAAGAACATTCATCAGATATTTTGGAACAGACTATATTAAATCCTAACTAATATTATAAATATGAAAGTGAGTTTTTTTGTTTGTTATGCTTTCACGCTAAAACGATCGTTGAAATACAAGTATGCGTGTACGCACGGCTACACATCAAGCTATACAAAACCAGTTTAAACTGATCTCGCATTGTATAGGATTTCCCTACAATGAGAGATCAGCGTAAACTGGTTTTGTATAGCTTGATGTGTAGCCGTGCGTACAGAGTGTTCCTTTTACGTATCAATTTAATAGTTTTGTGAATATTTGAATACTTATTTTTTTTTTATGGGTAATATTTTTTTAGCATGTATGGGCGCTATTCTATTGCGGGTTAACGGGAACGCCCTTTGTTAGTTAACACACTGTACTTTTTGGCAATCTGTAATTATTTTCACAGCCTCAAACTTCATAAGGACATCCGATTGTAATCGCGTCTTCAAATTTCTAAAATAAACAACTAACGAGTCTGGCACTTCACTTCTATTGAACCGCAATCAAGACAAACCTAATATCCTCTGCTAAATTTAGAGCCTCTCAAGAGCTCCGTCTTCGGAATATTGGTGTAATAACAACTGTTGGCATATGTACTGATTTATGATCGAGGCTTTTACGTATATAACTTAATATGCTTTTACCAGCAAAGTGACGGGCTAACTAGATTTAGTTAGCAATAGAATTAGTTGATGAGAAACCTATCATTATATTAAGCAGTATCTTTTAATTATTATCTACTAGCTGCGCCCCGCGGTTTCACCCGCATATGTCTTTATCCCGTAAGAATATCGGGATAAAAAGTATCCTATGTCCTATTCTAGGTTATGGTCTACCCATGTGCCAAATTTCATCTAAATTTGTTCAGCCGTTTTAGCGTGAAAGGGTAACAAACAAACAAATTCACTTTCGCGTTTATAATATTAATTAGAATTAGATTAGGTGACTGGTAATTAGTGACCGATAAACATGTGACTTTATTCATTATCATGAGCCAAATTTCATCTAAAGTTCAGCCGTTTTAGCCGAACAATCAAACAAACTCACTTTCACATTTATAATATTAGTTGATTCGTTGATATTTATATAATACTAGCTTCCGCCCGCGGCTTCGCCCGCGTGCTATGTCTATAAAAAGTACCCTAATCGCATGCTTAATGGAATACTGACCCATTAATAGATAGGTCAGAATTAAGTTACGTACAGATACAGGCTTCTTTTAGGGCCATCTACCGGCGTCCGTTCGAATAACGTTGAGATTAAGCACTATTGCCACCCAAATGATTTATCGGCCTCTTTCACTCTTGTGGGATCTCTCATCGTGTTTTCGTCGAATAGCGACTCATGCCAGTTTGTGTCCGACATCCGTGTAGTGAGGCTATTATTATTTCATAGAACGAAGACCCAATCGTCGTTAAGTGTGTTTACGACTAAATTTAATTTGAATAAAGTGACCCAATCTCTAAATGTGTTTTAATAAAGTAATCATATACAGACTAAATACTGAATTAGTCATTTTAATTAATACCGTATTCAAACTGAAACAGGCTTAAAACATTTGCATTTTAAAATATTTGCTTTACTTTTTATAAAAAACTGACTTAACTTTGAATGTACTTTTTAAAATATTTTTTAAAAATAGGTATAAATTATTTCCCGTTTTTTTTTTACTCACATCTCATCAATAGTTAATCATAGAAGTTCAAAAACAAGCATTTATAATTAATATAAATTAGTTTTATTTTTAAGCATCAATAAATAGGATAAGTCCTCATAGCAAGATCTTCTTTTTTGTCGAAAATTTTGTCAAAATCAGACAGACAGATAGACAGACAGACAAAGTTACTTTCGAATTTATAATATTAGTATGGATACAATGGTGCCGATTCTCTTGTATACTGAACTAAACTATCACTAAAATTCCTTACTTTTTACTATGAGAATCTTAGAGCTATTCTGCCAAAAAAAATCTCTAAATTTAAAAATTATTTTGACACAACTAAAATTGAATTTGACAATCGCGACTCCACTTAGTACCTACTTGTTTGCCTACCACGTGATTTTTGAGCCGGAGAGGCGCGCAATGTGCCAGTCTCGACGTATTTTTATATGGAATTATTCACTTTTTGGAAGACAACAAAAAAAAAATTACCAACATGTTGAGTATTACGGGTTTGCGGGTTGCAAAGGGGGTCAAAATTTTCATTATTTTTACGATAGGACACACCATTTTCGAGGTATAAGCAAAAGAAAATTTAAAAAAAGATACAGTACCGTTTTGCAACTGAATTCGAGGTGTTGGTTTGATTTTTAGTTTAGTTTAGATAATTAGTGACAAGAGAATCGGCACCAGTGTATACAGTTAGGATTAAGATAGCGTATGTTACTCAGTGATAATATTATAGCAATCTAATAGTGAAAGAATTTTTGAAAGTGTGTAATGTCAAGTGTAATTTTTGTAACTTTTGAGTTATTTATTACAAACAGTGTAGTAGATAAATGTTCATGCTAAAACATTACATACAAAAGAATTTTAATTCCCACGAGAGCCATAACAAGCGGCGTCGCGACTGACCCAAAGTTGTTATGCGCGAAAATGGGAACGATTTTTACTCAAAATTTTCTTCTCGGCGATTTGGGTACGTAAACAGGCCCTAAATATTCAAGCAAGTGAATACGAAGACTTTGTTTATAGCAGGGTCTGCTCAAGGGAGCTGTTGGCATTACTCATTTTAATGCATAATTCGAAGTTGTAAACAGGTAAACCCTCTCCTGAGATATTTTTTTGTGATGATAACTGTTATCCAGATACTTCTGCAAATAAATAAGTGTGTAATTTTCCGTTACGTACAAACATACAAAAACTCACGCCTTCTTCCTATTGAGCTAGGCAGAAACTGCAGACTGCCACGTGATACAATCCTGAAATACTTAGTTTTAACCGACTTCTTCAAAAAGGAGGTTCTCAATTCGTCTGCATTTTTTTTTTCTGTTTTTTGGATCGATTTTGATGTATTTTTTTTGGCTGGTATGTCATGCTTCAGAGGTGGTCCCATATAAATTTTATTAACTTTGCTTCCGTAGTTTTTCAGTTAGCTTCAATATTACGTATTACGTATTTTTCCCACTCAGTATAGGTGGACGATGTCTTATGTTACTCTGTCACTGTTATTTACATAGCAGGTAAGTAGTGGTATTCCAATTTGTATGGAATAGGTTCCCACAACTAAAAAACAACCGACATCGGACAACGGAAGTCGTTGTCTTTCCTTTTCAATTTTCGTTTTTTGCCACCGACTTCCGAAATTAAAGTTATTTTTCACTTTTTACTGTTTTTGCTGGCAGTTGGTAGTTTTTTTTTTGTAATTTTCCGTTTACGTTCATATACACGGTCATACAAACACGTCGTATGCGAATAAGTACCTACTACACACCTGACCTTTCTTGAAAAGATCACCATGATTAATGTCCTTCTAAGGCGTGACGTTTCCGCTCACATCTGCCTTGTACTTGTTAGTTGCGTTGTTCTTCTAAACCACGCAACAGATTTTGATAAGGTAACCATTCGTTTAGCGAATTTATTCCGGAAGGTTTATGTGTATAATACGTTAATATTAAGTTACAATTACAAAGAAATCTCGATGTTTTGTCAAGTCGTAGAAACCGTGCAAAACAGGAGCGGGTCGCTACTCTAGAATAAGTACGAGGGGTGTTCAATAAATAGTGAGAATGAGATACATTCTCCTTGGAAAGAACAAAAAAATAATACTGGCAGGCATAGCCCAGACATTAGCTATGATGATAATAAAAAAAAACAATCAATTCTCTTTTGTTTAAAAAAAAATAGAAGTCATTTGTTTGCGTCGTTTCGGAACGTGTTGTTGTTTATTTGTTTCACCAAGATAACGCCCCCGCGTACAAATCCAGAGTTGCGATGGCTGCCATTCAAGAAGCTGGCTTCGAATTGATGGCACATCCTCCATAATCACCGGACCTTGCTCCAGTGATGTTTACCGATTTTTGCGGTAAAAGAAACATCTCAGGGGCCAGAAATTTGAAGATGATGACGCCGTACACGATTTTTTATTAAGGGATCAGAAAGAAGATTTTTTTTTAAAGGGAATTTTACTTTTTCAAAAAAGTTATACAAAGTGTATAACCCTGAAAGGTGATTACGTCGAAAAATAAAATATCATTTGATAACAAATAATTGCGTCATACTCATTCTCACTATTTATTGAACACCCCTCGTATAACCTTGGTTGATATGACTCTTACGTATCTGTCCAATTACACTTATGAATCTTATGATAAATAAATTCTTCTTTGAAATAAAAAGTAAAAGATCTTAGAATTTATGGATCGTAATTAGTACCTATCTCATAGTTGAATTGTACTAAAAACAGTAAAAAAGAAAATATCATAATATAGCAGCGGTAATTCTACTTTCTTAGCGATATCGACGATTTGGTTCAACCTTGGCCTAATATTACCACCGTCTAGCGGCCTGAATTGCAAATGCATTCAGTGAATCGGAATACAACCGTTTAAATATTTATTTGCAGTTTATGATACCTTGAAAACGCATTCATTTTTCTATTCGACGAAATTCATCAAATTATTTTTTTTATTTTATTATCTTAATGTTTTGAATAGGGCAGGAATCATCATCTACCTAGCCTTTTCCGAACTATATTGGGTTCAGCTTCCAGTCTTACCAGATGCAGCTGACAGCACTCCGTTTAAAAGATATTTCTTTTTAAGATTCTTCTTTACTTATTATCGTGATAAAACTTTGAGCACACGGATTTAAATCATTAAAATATTCAATTACATTAAAACATCATGTTGACTATACAATTTATATTTTCTGTTGCTTCGACAGCAGCGCGCAACGTTCGCGGCCACAACTATCTGTGATAATTTACATCTACACTAATAATATTATAAAGAGGAAAGACTTGTATTTTTGTGTGTACGTTTGTAATGAATAAACTCAAAAACTACTGCGCCGATTTCAAAAATTCTTTCACCATTATAAAGCTACATTCACCCTGAGTAACATAGGCTATAATTTATAAAGATTACACGCGGTCGAAGCCGCTGGCGGCAGCTAGTTTTATATAATTTTAAATATGAGTTTCTTTACGCATTATGTTTTTTTTTTAGCTAATTTTAATTTCTTTTAGCATTAAAAGCTTTATTCTTAATTTTTCCATAAAAACGGTTGAGATTTCAATTTTGTAACCACATATTTCTGGTAACTTTTAGAGACGCTGTATGCACATTGAAAAAAAGTGCATTCGGCTTTAAAATTCCTATCAAGGTCTGAAATATGTCAGTTTAACGGGCATTACATTGTCTTCACATATTATAGAGAATTGTGGTATATGGTACACCAGCACCACATTTATTTGTTTTATCTTTCATTTCACGAAACACGATTGAGGAAAACCTTTTAATGTTTCAGCCATTTGTAAATAAGGCGTGAACAAGATTTATTACGTCACGTAGGAGTTAATTAAAATCTCTGAGCTTTTACCAAGACTTTACGCTTCTAAGCTACAGGTTGTACTTTCGGAATCATTCGGTGCCATTAAGAACGTTTTAAGTTAATTTAAAGGTAGTACCAGTAACTTACTGTGCAGGAAAACGACAGGAAGCATTAACTATTAAGAGTTTCTGAGATTAGCCAAATCTGGCGACGGACGTGACTACGGACTTGATTTAAAGGTGTCCATGAAGCTATAAAATAAATTAGCTTGGATTATAGCACATCTAATTCGAAATAGCAGAACATTTATTACACCAATAACGTCCTTCAGAAGCATACAACGATAAAAATTCCAAGATCGTTAATAAAAATACAGGCAAAGGAGAGAATGTCGATAAAACGCGCGACATCGGAAAAAAATACCGTGCCATTCGTTCACTCTGAACGAACGCTTTAGTCGCACAAATATCTCGTACACCAATCCATCTCATTGGTTATTTAAAGCCTAAAAGCCTGGCATATGGGATACAGTGCCATTCGTTCAGTCCTAGGAATCCATCCATGGACTCATTTGGCAACAAATAAATACACGTGAGACGATTTAGGCGCTCCGCAGACAGAGGAACTTTAGTTGAAGAAACTATCAATTTAGTTCAAGAAACTATCAGCTTTAAAAAAAATATCGTTAAAGGTTAAACTGGGCCTTTTTACTGCTGCAAGCAAAAAGGCCCAGCTTACGGTTGCCACGGTTCTAAATAAACTTTTAAAATCCATGGCCAACAGTCTACATGGACAACAGACTATGGATCTCGAAGAAGCAGCTCGCTCGGCGCATTGCGATCGCCGATTGGGGAAACCAGCAACTTGACACAACTAGTACAAAGACAGTTGCGTCAATTTGAAACTGATTCTGTCATCAGCGTGCAGCAACTGAAAACTGTTGTCGATCATCGAAACTCGCAGCTAGAGTTGCTATGTCTGCGCAGTTTCTATATGTTATATGTAAACAGTTAGTTGCGAGTTGCCTGTTGCCGCAATACGGAGATCCAAGTTGCTCTGTCTGCGCAGCGCCTTACAATTCAATACATAGAAAATTGATTTCCTTTGACTTTACACTTTTAAAGCTGGCTTACGAAATTGAAAAATCTTACATTCATTTCACAAAAATTATAATAAATTATACTAAAATACAAATATTTTGGTTTAATTTTTCAATAATTTATTTTTTCTATGCATTAATTAGATCACTCGTCTAAAATATCTCTCCTCATTACATTTCACGAGAATTATAATTCTCATGAAATGTAATGAGGAAAGATATCTTGTTTCGATTTATTTATAAATCGTAACAAAATATCTATGAACGAAAAGCCCGGAACATTCGGTAAACGTATAGTTTTTTTTACAAAAAGGCCCTTAGGCCCCAGAATATTAAATAACAGCTGCTTCATCATATTTCGGCCTAAAAATAGACAAGGTTCATAAATAACGCACCCAAAAGTTTACCGAACATAAATCTGACATTATTTAGTGACCCTTCGAGGATATAAAGGAAACTACAAGGGATCTGGAGTCTCATTTAATTTTTAATTGATAACCCCTGACAGGTTTGTGGCGCCTTCGGTTTCAAGCTTCAGGGACTTCGTCTCAAAATCAAAATATTTTATTTCACATAAACCTACAAGGGCACTTATGAAACGTTAGAAGCTAGGTGCTCGGTTCCAATTGGTCATTTTTGCTATGGAGTAGAGCCGCCAAGAAACTCCACGGTTACTCTTATAAAATTAAATGACTTTTACAATGTTTTCAAATTACAGTGTTAATAGGTATGAGAGGGCAGTGTAGGCCTGTCAACAAGTACCAGGTACCTACCTTACTCTTAACGAAATAGAAAATGCTCTACAACTGCTTGCGTAATTATAGATGAACAGACTTCATTACGCAATACAAGAAATGTACCAAAATAACAAAATTACAAAATTAAAATAATTTGTCATGTATTTAATCGAACCATAAATCACTCTTATTTTGGGGTCCTAAAAATACTAAATAGCGATAATAATAATAGCGAGGAGCTCGTGGCTAAGTAATAACAGCCGCAAAGGTCGACCCAACAGGTTAAGCTACGCTTGCCGGGGTTTGTCCATGGATGATTCACAATTTTTTTTTTTAAGTCGACAATAGTTTTTGACTAAAATAACGAAGTTTCGTAACTTCGCATCGATTTACAATAAAACCCCGTACCTTACAACTTGCTAACAACATAACTTTTACTAAGTAAAGCCAGAAAATCAATATAAATGTCTATAACAGTATCTAACACTATTTTCGTTCTACAAATAAGTCAAGTATTGAACGTGAACCCTACAGTTAGGCAGTTTATTTTCGTCGTCTATAAAACCTCGTGACCTATGCAGGCTGTATATCAGACTAGCTTTTTACCAGTTACTTTAAAATTAGTTTTCAGTCCAACCAGAAGCAGTTTATTTGAGCATAAAAGGAGCATCAGTGATCTTCGAAACACAAGTAGACTGGATACAAGTCTTTTTTTTTTTTTGAAGGTTCGATATCATGGAATGACTTCTCCCGCTCTGGGCGGAGCGGAAGGGTGTGTCAGACTTTTACCGACTAAAACCCACCCGTGTTCCTTCAATTGCCTGTTGCCAAGGGTCCCCGGTATCCCTTTCGGACTTTCCGGGTGAAACTGCGGGGCGCAGCTAGTTTCTTGTAATTAGACTGGATGTCTCTCTTTCTGAAGCATGGAAGGGTTTGTAGTGTGGATTTTTTAGTCACATATCCTCAGAGGAATTAATTAAATTAGTTATTTAAATAAAAGGAAATAATTAAATTATCCTCTAAAATCTTTTTGACCTTCTAATGATGCACACTTTTTTCAATAAATTGAGTCTCTTTGATTGAATAAGTTGCAATAACTCAGTTAGAGCACCCTGACCAAATGGGTTAGGTTAGGTTAGAACTGTGACAAACCACGCGCGAGCCGAGGGAGCGAAGCGAGCGGTGCCGCCCGCACGAGCGCTACATCCAAGCTGGTCGCAATTAGTTGGCTACTTACTATTTTTGGACACCAAAAATAAATTTTATGGAGTTCACAAAAAGAGGTGCATTCATTACATTAGACTGTTCAATAATATTTTTAGGAGCGCAAAATGGTTAATATTCTGTGTAGCAAAGATCTTCTTCTGTGTTTGATGAACGTAAACAAAGGCGTTATGAAAGAAATATTTTACGATATGGTAATAAGAATTGATGAATGATGACAGTTATGTTTTCATTATCGGAGGGAACAAGCACTTAGCTTAATTTTATCGGGTAATTACCAAGAGATAAGCTCCAAAAATAATAAAAAACGTAATCTTAACTGAAAATTACAATACATAAAGCTCTTTAAAACAAAAAAAATCACGTTTGTTGTATGGGAGCGCCCTTAAATATTTATTTTATTCTATATTTTAGAATTTGTTGTTATAACGGCAACTGAAATACATCATCTGTGAAAATTTCAACTGTCTAACTATCGCGGTTCATGAGATACAGCGTGGCGACAGACGGACAGACAGACAAACAGACAAACGGACGGACAGCGGAGTCTTAATAATAGGGTGCTGTTTTGCCCTTTGGGTGCGGAACCCTGAAAATTGACATTTGTTTGAAATCGTAAATTAACACATGCATAAATTATAAAGTTATCCTTTTAATGATGAGTTCTAACTAAAACATACTATAACACTAGCTGGCAAATATATACATTGGGTAACTTATTATATGTAGTAAATTAACTAAAAAACAATTACATATATAACAAAATTAAAAAGAAAAAATAAAGGGGAGGGGCTCATTGAGCATCAAAGAATTCGTCCGCATCGCTGTCAATGGGAAAGGTGCCCAAAAGGCTGGCAGCATTGCCACGTTGAATGGCAATGCTGATTCTTTGGGCTAAAAATAGGCCAGCCCTCTGGTCAAGTGAAGAGTCGATCAATCGCTTAGCGATGTCCCGAAATACTCGATGAGCGCTCGGACCCCCCGGCCCTAGTGTTTCAACCCCAAACGGCTCAAAAATATAGCTCCCAATAAGGTTGTTATATTTGCGCCGTTTGAGGTTTTCTGCTCCTGTAGCAGCCGCCCCAGCACAGCCCGCCGTGCTAGGAAGATGGGATGGCGCGAGGGTGTCGACACAGGTTGCGTTCCACACCAATTCCTTTTAATTAGTTAATTATAGTAAAGTACGAGCTTTATAACTACATACTACTCATAGTTACATACATACATAAATTGACGCCATGGAGGTAGGCAGAAACGCAGCCTTACATACCCCTTTTGCTTCGTTTACGTTCTTTAATCAGTACGAATACACGCCCGCTGGTTGCGAGTCCTACTAAATTAATCATAAATTCCATTATGTTAAATAAATTAACATTATAAATCAATACCTTTTTCACCGCACGATTCCCATTAATAGCTTTTTAATTATTAAAACCACTTTATAAACTTAGGTATCGTTTTCGGTTTAAACTTGAACTTGAACTTAAACTTCACATAGCCTCTAAAATAACTGTGAAGGGTCACTTCAATCAATAGGTAAGGGCGTTCTTGATAAACCTCTTATACCTGCTATAACCACTGTATTACCTGGTTTACTTTTAATATTGTATGTGTATTGGTTGGACTCAATATCAACGAATCAACTCAAGACCACTTTTATTATTATAGTGGATAATAATAAAAGTCGTATACATTATTACAAAAGCCAGAAAAAGATGGAAGACCTAATATGCTGCCTTGCGGAACAACAAGTTATCCCTGTTGTTAGTCACTATTTTAAAAACCACATTTAAGATTTTTTTTTTTTTAAATAGCTTTGAAAAATAAAGGTAGTATAAATTATTGCAAAATACGACGATTCCTTAAAGCAATAATAAAGGAAATCGACTGCATGGGTGTGTCAAATGCCGTGTCTAGTTCAAAGCGTAACATTGTTAGTAAATCTTAGAGTTATAGTGTTCGCGTGATAAGGGGACTTGAATTTTGCATGGGTGACCATTGAAGCAGTCACGCGTGGCCAAAGGTCGCGTATGTTATGTTTTCTACTTTTACTTAGACTTGGATCGAACATGAAAACATTACTTTTACTTGAGGGTAATCAATAAACAGATACCTACGTCGGATTAACATAGAAGAGAGTATTTTTACTTGCTTACTTTACTTGTTTGTAGCAAAACAAGATGGGTCTGTAAATATTTTATTCTTTGCAGGTAAATACGAGTGCATTATACCATTTTTTTACTACTTAAACATCAACATAACAAAAACCAAGACGATTTTTAACATTTAATGGGTCTCAGTAGACCTTTGCCTTTGGGACTAATGACACTTTAGCTGCCGTTTGAAGATGATTTTAGGTTCAACAAGCCAAAACATAGGTATGAGTCAAACTTACGTAAGCTTGATTGCACTAGAAAAGTATATAACATACTGGCAATTATGTTTAAAATATTTAAAAAAAAACACTCCTTGAAGGTCTCCAGAGCAAACCTATGAAAATAATAATCCATCTCGTCAATTATATAAACGAAACTAAAAGCTAATAAACTACTCCTCATCTGAAGTTAAAGTCAACTTAAGGAAAGAAGTTACTTGGAAAAATCAGTATTTAAAAACTTGATTCAAACAATTAAAATATCTTAATGATAATAATATCATATCGCTTTTGGAGCTATGTTAGGAGTTAAAAAATAAACAATACCTTACCCTTTAACGCGCAACTTCGTTTTGGTTAAATAATTATAAATTTGACATTCAATTTATGTTTTTTATAACTCTAATATGCCCAAAAAATAATTTATAATTAGTTTTTGAAAAAATATATGTTAAGAATACTCAACATTACGATACAATCAGGAATCAATAGCTAAAAATAGTCGTTGAGTATTTTCAACAACGTCCAATAATGAATAACGTACTTATCTAATAAAAAATAATAATAAATAAAAAATCTTTATTTTTAACAGTTATGATTTTTTAATTATTAAAAAGAATGTAAAATAACTACAAGTATATAAAGAAAGAGGGGGAAATGATCAATGGGCATCAAAAAATTCATCTGGCTGGCAGCATTGCCAGGTTGTATAGCAATGCTGATTCTTTGGCCAAAAAATAGGCCTGCCCTCTGGTCACTACAAGAATCGACCAACCGCTTGGCGATGTCTTGAAAAACCAAGTGGGCACTTGGACCCCATAGCCCCATAGGTTTTAACCCCAAACGGCGTTTGGGGTTAAAACGTTTCAACATGAATATTATAAAAGCAATTCCTCTTACTAACTAAACCCAGCCTTACTGAGCATTTCACATCACACGCGATAGAGCGGAATAAAAGCTCCAAGAGATCTGTCTATTGAGCAGAGCCGGTTTGGGAAACTGAAGACCGATGATGGTAGGATCGTATCCGCCAAAAAACAATTAACCCGATTACGAATGGCAAACGACACAAGAGCTAGATTGACCCAACACTACACCGAAGACATCCCGGACGTCGGCTGTACCAGATTAGGAGGGCTCTGAACTCAGCTCAGCCGGCTGAGACTATGTAGGTCCTCAGAATAATGCTCGATGACCTCAGTAGAGCTTTCGAAAGAGTGGGTCTTAAAATGAAAATGGTCAAGACAAAGGTCATGTCAAATGCCCATGTAATACCCACTGACATGAAGATCGGAGACGCTACAGTCGAAGTTGTGGACAAGTATGTTTACCTAGGACAAACTATCCAGTTAGGTAGGTCCAACTTCGAGAAAGAGGTAATCGGCTAGGCAGCTTTGGTAAGCTACGCAATATCTTCTCATCCCACAAACTGCAGCGTCTTTGACCCAGTGCGTGTTGCCAGTGATGACTTATGGTACTGAAACGTGGTCGCTCACAATGGGCCTTATTAGAAGGGCCACCCAAAGGGCAATGGACAGGGCTATGCTTGGAGTTTTCCTACGTGGTCGAATCAGAAATGAAGAGATCCGCAGGAGAGCCAACGTAAACGACATAGCCCAATGGGCAGCGCACAATGCTCGCAGGACAGATGGCCGATTGGCAAAGTGGCGGTGCTTGGGGGACGTCTTTAGGCTGAAATGAAAATGATGATCACTAAAATTGGTCTTGTAAAAACATCTAAAATATACTCTAAATGTCGTGCAGTGTTGAAGTTACTCAACTTAGATATACACATCTACTTTGTTCATAGTTGGGCTATGTTGAGAATATTCAACGGTTGCAAAGTAGTCGTAATAACTTGACAATAAAAACAGTTCAGTGCCCAGTAAATTGAAAAACATAAAAAGTGGATGTATCGGAACCCAACAAATATCGGTTATTAGTGCAAAACTATTACAAAAAATTATTAAATAAAATAAGTTACCGCACGTCCGCGAGATGCTCCTTTACCTGGTGCCATTTTTTCGCTAAATGTCAAATTAATTACACAAACTCTCATTTATTTACTGTCACTTGTTGTGATTCATTTTAGCTATGATTTAGTGTAGAAAGAAATTAAAAACGAAGTAATTACGACAAAATATTTTTTTTGGTGAAACGTTGAGTATATTCACTATTGCGAATTAAAGGGTAGAGGAAGCCAATTTATTATAACTCCATTTTGTTGAAGCGCCAATTTTTACCCAGTCATAAATCAACAACTGAAAGAATTTTCATGTGGTTGTCAACTAATTTGGAAGAGTTGAGACACTTTATGAATAAAAAAAATGTCTTTTCTGGAGCCAAGGTTTTTACAGCACTTGAAGAAAGAAAAGTCTTTTCAACTTTAATCAAAAGACTCTCTAAGCCAAAGTAAAATGAAACCTAATGAAGCTATTTCATAAAGCTAGATTATGAATTCTTGGTACTCCGATTAAAATGAACGTGACTTTACGACAGCTTCATCAGCAGTTTCAGGGAAAATGCTAATTTAATTAATTTGTCAGCAAGCTTCATTATTTAGAACACTATTATAGTTAGGATATGGTGTAGACTTCGATTTTACTAAATCTGTTATGGCATTATTCTAAATATTAATTAAATTAACCGCTTCAGTAGTTTTAGGCGCGGCTTCCATGCATTTGATTTCGATTCGCAGGTTTAGCAAAATTTATTCAGTTTACTATTTATAAATCGACAAATGAAGAGACTAGACTACATAAAATGTTCAATCAATTAATATCTTTATTGTGGATCATAGGTAGGTACATAGTACAGGTCTAAAATAATTAAATTGTGATCAGCTATGTCCCACCCTTAGGGCATACAATAGTTACATAGAAATTAAGTTAGGAAGGAAGACATTAGGTACTGTTACAAATTATTAAAATTTCACATAAAATATATATTGTTGCTGTTGTTGTTGTCGTTGTCGTTATTCTATTTCCTTGCAATAATACGTCTTCAATCGATCCGTCAACAGGAAGGTTAAGCGATGGCGACGTCGCACTCGATCAAACTGAACTATAACCTCCCGTAGATTCCGAACGTAGAGTAGATACCCAGTCAACAATGGTGACCCCACTGTTAGTCCTTGGTCGAGGTCACCCGAATTACATTTTAATGAAACTTCGGATGGCCTTGTCACTTTACATTTTGTTTAAACTGTGTGTATACTCGATACACACAGTTTAAACAAAGTGTAGCTGATGTAAATAGTAACGTGATAATGGAGTATTACTAACTAATGGTCCATTATTTCCGAGTTTATTATTCAGGATAATCTCCGATTTCCTATTTATTTTATAAAAATAATTAAGTCGGGTTTCCATGAACCGTACCTAGCCAGAAATATATATGTATTATTAAAAGTATTTGTGGAAAATGTTTTTCTCAATATTGCATATTCTACGGTATACTTATAAAATTTTGTTTGTGACCTAAATTATGGAAGGAATTTGTCCCTGAACGACAAAAGGTTAAAAATAAGTTATCCACAGGTAAGATAGTACTACGGATTAGGATTCCATTAGTTAAGTAATAGTTAGTTAAGTTAGTGTTAAATTAAAATGATCATGTACAAAGTTGGATAGTTGTAACAGACTGTACCATACTTTTTTCAAATAAATAAATTTGAATTTGAATAATAAAAAGATAGTATAACAAAAGCCAATTGTTCAGAGTATTCAGTCGATTATAGTAGGTAAGGGAAGAAGGAAGTATAGTCACACGTTTAACCTCAGCCTGTGGCGACCGGAGCTGAATCGATGTCAACGAACCAAGGTCGGACGGTCGCTGCCATACCACGCACGTAAGTGTAACGGTTCGACACTCTTCGCTACATTCCCACATCGTAAACCCATTGTTATCACTTACCTCTGTATATCGTATCTGGCTTTACGTACTTGTAGAGGCAAAAGTTCCTTAAATTCTTGAATCATTATGGATGACAGATTTTGTCGGCATGGGGCTTTACAATCCCGTAGTAGTCTTGAAATGATCTTTCAGTTATTTTTAATGTTAAGTCTATTTCATTTTTTAAATGGTGCTTATCAAATGACTGCAAGTTTGTGATTGAAAGAGGTAAGTCAACGCTGTAGGAGTAAAAAAAAGTTTGTAGCATCCGCAACTTAATTCACTGAATTTTCTAAATATTTCCAACATATATTTCATATCCTATGAGCAATATGTGTATACATAATATTATATATTCGTAATCACGATCTCTAAAACGGCTCTAACGATTTCGATGAAAGTTGCAATATAGGGGTTTACGGGGCGAAAAATCGATCTAGATGGTCTCATATTCTGGAAAAATCAGTTTTCTCTCATTTCACCCTAGCAGAGCTCGATCGCTCAAAGTTGAGAACAAGATGGCTTCCTCAAAATAATGACATGGAATTAGTATGAACTATCATATACTATTAAATGAGCATTCTCTATTTTCACCAGAGCAGAGCTCGGTCGCCCCGCACGGCTACACATCAAGCTATACATTTCCAGTTTATGCTGATCTCGCATTGTATAGCTTGATGTATAGCCGTGTGTATTATCATATTGCATAGACAATAGACATACATTTGTAATAATTATGTTATCTACGTAAAACTAGCACTGTTCATTATATCAGTCAGACCCAAGACAATCTGACCAACTTTATAGAGGGAAGTAAAGGAAATAACCTTCAAGCAATAAGCAAAGTAAATAAGCGGTGTTCCTTAAAGGAACTGCAGACAGCGTGTAATGGGTTTACGGAAAGTTTCCAAACTGTCATGTCACAGTGAGTAGATTACATATAACTGGGCCAGAAGACGTTACTAAGGAGTCCGAGGAAGTCACGACATTTATTCACAAACTCATAAAATGTTTGGATACTTATACAGAATATCCCCAAGTTTTCTTTGCTCATTCTTACGACTCCGCTTTTTTACTCAATTTCATTTCAACGAAGCGTTAAATTGGCACCTTTTTTATTGAATAAATTGTTTATAAATAGTTGGAAAAATACTTCCCATCCTTACTATTTTCAAATCACAGAATGATTTATAAATCATGATCTGCCTAGCCTTTTCCCATGTATGTTGGGGTTGGCTTCCAGTCTGACCGGATGCAGCTGAATCCAATATTTTACATGGAAGTGGTTAATCTCTCACCCCCCAATAAAAGTACTCAAGAATCATAAATATTAAATTCATAAATAAATCCCTAAAGAAAGACACTTCGTGCAACCCGTGCCACCGCGACTCGAAGGGCACGACTTCGCTCTAATGACTCGAGACTCGAGTCGTAACCACCGGCCTTGGCTATTGCACTCACACATAACAAAGACAAATGTGAAGAAGGGCAACTCCTCGTGACACTCCCCTGCAATACGTTCGAAAGTTTCAGCGGTAAATAAATAACATTAGGTCGTGAAACTTTTGGCGAAGAGATTGTTATTTTTACTTTCGCGAACTTAACAAGTTATTCTGTATATTTAGAGGGTGATTCCTTTTCTGTTTTCAAAAACCTTTGTTTGTTGCTATGGTAACATTCGTATGGGCGGGTTTACTAGACTTCACAAAGCCATGAGCTTTTTTTTTTGTAATATTAGCTGCGAATTTGTCGGTTAAAAACTATCGAAAAACTATATTTTTGTATCAATGGCTACTGGGAAACGGGTGGCTTTCTGCTCGTTTCGTTTTTTATCTCATGGGTGTGGTTTATTTGCAAACTTGGTTATTATTCTATCGTGGTTCTTCTGAACCAGTTCTTACGGGTAATTTAACGTAAACAATTCTGTGGCAAAATAAGCGTATGATTGACATATTTTATATGAAAGCACGAATATTTTAGGGGGATATAAATAAATACACATAATATACTTACATGGCATTTGATACACGTGCCCTGTCTTTTAATAAACTCTCCCTTCCGACGGAAATAACTCCGAATATATCAATATAATATCATTGACTTGTTATTGCTATTTCAGAAGTTCCTAAAAGATATTTATTGTGGAGAGGTTTTGAAGTATTTACAAGAATGGCGGAAAATTTAATATGGAGTCGGCTTACTGAACCAATATTTATTATTAGTAGGCTTAACTTGACTTAACTGTAGTCCTTTTTCTAGTACAGTACGACACAACTTAGATATAGCATCGGCAAAATTCGTAAAGCCGATCACGATTCGAACTGAATGCGCCTTCAAAAATACCAATCTTTATTACTGCTTTAGAAAAATATCTTAACGCAAACGCAATCATTTGTAAAGTCATATAACCAAATACATTCGTAAAATTGAAATTAATGAATGCAAATGTTCAAATAAGTTGTGTGGTATTAAGTTACCCCTCTGCATAATTTCATCATAATTGACTCAGTGTATATTGAAGAATATTCCATCAATTTTGAGAAAAGCGCGACCAATCATTTAGATGACCTAAATCCGACTCATTCTTACAATTTAATTTATATACTCGTAAAAAACGCAGATATAATTTATTTTATCAGCATTATAATTTATATGCCCTCTAAAACAATGAGTTGATCGTCCAATTCTGTGGAATTAAAAATACAGAGAGGAAGTAGTAAATCAATCAATACGTTTACCTCATTAATATCGTCTGAAGGTTAGATTATAATTATCTGATCTATAATAGAAGTCTGTCAGTCAGTTTTAGACATGACTGAGAGAGTGAAGTAACAATAACCATACCAAAACAGCGATGCTCAATCATGACAAATATCTAATCCATTGATTCATAAAATGCATTACTGTCGCGGCCTGCAACTGGGCTATTGATGGACGATCGTCCATCAATAGCTGGTTGCGGCCAAGGCTTGTATAGTACTTTTCTCAAACAGTGCGCGGAAATTCAAACTAAGTAAATTAGTTATATAATAATTTCCAGAATCAATGACGAACAACGATAACTTTTCACGCGCCAATAATGTTCATTTGTTTCGTCCAAATCGATATTCAAATAAAATCTTTGATACGCTGAAGTAAAAAGTTCGTTCCATTTTTAAATAACACAATAGATAGGAGTTTTCATAGTAATTTATTTGGCCGCTAAACACGACAGATATGGATTTTCATACTTACTTTGCCGGCCGCATCGTCATTTTTTAACAGTACGGCAATTTCGATTTATCTTGAAGAAGGTTGTCAAAATAATGCTCGAATTTCCAAGCATGTTTGAGAAAAATTCGTAAGGTTAGTTTGTTGAGCAGTTTTTTTTCGAGCTTATGTAGAAATGGATTAAAATTTGTTTCAAACCTATCCAAATTCAGACCGATCATGCATTATGCAATTAGAGTGCTGAATCGGAATAGGTTTGAAACAAATGTCTAATCCATTGCATCATAAGTTCGAAAAAAAAATCTGCCCAACAACGTATCTAACGCAATGAATGTTGTTGAACTGTCCAAATCAAATAAATTAGTCTCAATCGGTTACGAAAACAAGTTACGCAATTAGATAGCTGATTTAGATACATGCGAGATCTATATTATGACAGAGATTTATATTATTATGAAGGCTTACCGAATACACAACAATTTACAATTGCTTAGCTTGCTAATATAAATAAATATGTGGAACAGCTTCTGAATCTCCAGTTCCTGTACAGCCTAACTAATTCACTTTGGCCCAAAACTTTACTAACCAATAAAGGCTAAACTGTAAGGACTGATGACGGGCTCACTGCTGTAAAGTAACTAGATTAACGGTTCGTCGGGATCGCAGCAGGCGGCGTTCTGTATTTTCTGTGTACCCCCCATGAGAGGATGGCGTGAATTTATGTATGTGTGTAAGGTTATTTATATATGTGTGTACCTACGGTGGGCATACGTTGACATACGTTGGTATACGGCCTCTTTAGTCAACAGAAGTTAGGGCTTCTGTTGACTAAAGAGGCGTATACGATTGTTTGGCCGATTTTGCTAATTTACGTGATTTTAATACTGTGCTTATAAAAGTTTTAATGCACTAAATTCATTAGAACATAATTTTAATTATGATCTAATCGCAAAACATTTTGGAAACCCCAAATTTTTTTATTAACATAATTTAAAAAAAAGTAGATTTAATTTGACTGTGTGGAATAAAACATAGAAATAAAGTATTTTAATTAACTGTAAGATCACGTCTGTAAAATCATGTAAATCAGCAAAATCGGTAAAATTTCGTAAATTTAAATTGTGTATGATGGGTAAATCTATAGCCGAACACAACACGAAGAAAATTTATCTATACTAGACTGGGTTGTACTTGTAAAGTGCACATAATTGAAGCTCTTATTACCTACTTAAGTTATTAACAAAATATTTCCTCATCGAAAACTCGCTTTACGTACGGAACAAGTTGTATACAAACCAAACACGAAACTTTGAATTTCGCTGAACTGAACCAGATAGAACTGTATCTCGCATCTTGTTTGAAAATGAAAGGCAAACACAGATGTATCTGACTATCTGAGTAAGCTACTTGCAACTTCTTAAAGCCATATTCTGGGAAATAGTGTTTGCACTTATAGCCATGCAACTTTTATACTTAATACTTTGTCGCTAAGACACTCCTTCCAACTTTGCTGTGCTTGCCAAAATGAGCCATATGTTCCAGCTTCTAAGCTTCAGAATGAACAGTTCCAGTACATTTCTTTCAGGAACTCTCAGTATGTTCTGTAAGGGCCATTGATAATAAACCTTCACCGCTGCCATATTATATCAGCTTGGCATTGATATCAAGTAAGAATTGCGAATCGATATCGCTTTGGAATAATATCGAAGAGAACTCAGTGTAATCATAGGATTACAACCTAACCTAACTTAACTTTTATAATATTATAAATGCAAAATTGAGTTTGTTTGTTTGTTACGCTTTCACGCTAAAACGGCTGAACTGATTTGGATGACATTTGGCACATGGGCAGACCATGACCCGAAATAGGAAATAGGATACTTTTTATCCCGGTATACCCACGGGATCGAGACTTACGTGGGTGAAACCGCGATGCGCAGCTAGAAATGCTATAATTTTATATCATAAAGAGCTTTTTTCATTATATCATTGCTAATGAGTAGAGTGAATGCGATCATCAATCCGTCTGGCATCTGGTCCGGGTGCTGATGACAATATACTATTGGTAATTAAAACGCACGTGTTCAGAAAATAAATGATAATGACTTCTAAAATAGAAATATTTTTGCAGAGCCAAAATAGAAAAAGAGTACAAAAAACCAAAGAGTATGAAGACTGCTGCTGGAGGTGGCGTGGTCAACACTTTCCATACAAACCAAGCGTGCCCGCACAACGACACAAATAACGTATACAGGGTGTAAGGGACAGTCCTCCGCCAATTAACAGGGTGCATTCAGCTCCTTATTTTGAATCATATTCCACCGGAAATTTTCTCAGGAACGTTTCCATTTTTTAAATTGTTTTTTCAGTTACTATTCCTTTATTTTAATGTAAAATTACATTCTCTGTGCCCAGTACTCCATTTATGTAAATAAAACAGCTAAAATAAAAAAAACAGCAATGGATATTAAAATACTCGAGCGCGCCCCCCGACACAGGGAGTGCGGGTTTGTGCGGAGCACGCAGGTTTTGCCACGGTAACGATACATTGCGAGTGAGGTAATAATACAAATCCGGTTTATTGGATTCCCATAACGTTCCTGAAATATTTCATGTACCGATCCTCTTAGCTATATGCTGAATTCATCCCATCAGTCTGCGAAGGGCTGTCCTTTACACCCTACATAAACTGAACACTGACAGAAGTACTGCGCTCAACACACTTTCGGCGTCACGTATTTTATTAGTACTGCCATCTCTAAACATTGTCCGGCAATTCCGTGCTCTGTGTTAACAACCAAAACAGAAATATACAATTACTACAAAACTTATTGCGGAATGGCCATGTGTTACTCTGCCAACATCCCCCTGTCAATAAAGGTTCATATCCTTTTTCCCTAATACGTCGCTTGACCTACTTGCGACGTGCGCCGCAGGAGATCCCAAGATTGAGCCGCTAGTACTGCGGGATTTCACGGCATATTCCTAGCTAGGACAGGGATGGTGAACCTACGGCTCTCGTGCATGGATATCACGTGTCGGAGAATTCAGACATCGAATGAAAATATCATAATGGCAGTTGCTAACGCTTACTCCCGTACAGTGATAAAATGTTTAATTTCATTTTCTATAGTTTCTAATCTATTTATAGTTATTTGTATTAGAAATTGCCTCTATTAAAGGATTTTTATGTGAGAAATTTATTTTTAATACCTATCTTACTTTTCTACCTGCTTTACCTACTTTTCTAGAGTATCGTTGTCGCGCCTTGGCCAATGTTGTATTTAAAATGGCACACAGATGCAAAA
The DNA here is from genome assembly GCA_947363905.1 of Lithophane semibrunnea. NCBI lineage: Eukaryota > Metazoa > Arthropoda > Insecta > Lepidoptera > Noctuidae > Lithophane > Lithophane semibrunnea. The sequence goes on along the minus strand of OX376200.1, from coordinate 5,461,357 downwards.
CTGTTCACCATCCCTGAGTTAGGACGTCCAAACTGCCACTTTGGCATCACGCCAGAGCGATCTGTCAAACAGTAGATGCACTGTTCCCATTCATTAATAGAGACAAAGTATTTTTGTTTCCGTGGCACGAGAATTCACGAATGTCACTGTGTCATATTATGTGAAGTGGGTGTATTATTATTGTAGCAGTATAAAGTCCCTCAGACCGAATTTCGGCCATTGCGGCCAATCTCAGCGTAGACTAGCCATATGCGGAAGATATTATGCACAAGTGTGTGCGCAAGAGTGAGACACACTCTTCCTTCACACTCACAGTCCGATAGGACGGCAATCCAACACTACCGGAGAGAGATCAGGCACAGGACCAACGGTGTGTGTGTCAAATAATCAGCCGCCCATAGATTAGTATCGAGTAGGCTTTGAAGATGATGGCTTTGATTTTGAAGATGATGTTGGTACCATGGAGAAAGTTGTTCAGGAGTGTATCAGAGAGGTGTGCTCGTGGCCCTCTGATACACCCTGTATATTTTTTAGTACTCTAATTATTACGAAAGTCATTTTTCCATAAACTATCGTAAGTAAAGAACCCTAACAACTAACACTGAACGTGACATGATGCTCCCAACAGACATTTGAAAGGAAATATCGTATCGGAAGTTGCTAACTACAACCCAGCATCAAATCCCAATAGAAAACTATATCAACAGCCAAAAGAAAAACGTGCTTATCAGCGAAAACCTAAACCAATTCCTCAAGGCCCTGATCGAGATCCAATTTTACAGACGTGATGAGCTATCGATAGATATCTAACGATGATAAAACCAAAGTGAAGTTTCGCTAGTTAATTTAATGTCAAGTGCCTTGTACAGGTAGAGTAATGTTGAAAATGTACATAATATACATATATAAACTAATGCCCTTTACCCATGGGGGTAGGCAGGAACTACAGAACACCTGCACGCTCCTTTTGCTTCGTTTATGTTCATGCATCTGGTCATACAAGCACGCCGATTACGAGTGAGAGAAAAACGTGTCTTATTTTTAACCGACTTCTTCAAAAAGGAGGAGGTTCTCAATTCGTCTGTAAGTTTTTTTTTTTTGTGTATTTTACGCGATTAGTCCGCCAATTATGAATCGATTTTAATGATTCTTTTTTTGTTTGATAGGTGCTTCAGAGGTGGTCCCATATAAATTTTACTAATTTTGCTTGCGTAGTTTTTGAGTTAGCTTCAATAATTACCTATTTTTAACACTTTGCGTATGTAGATGATATTATTATCTCAGTTATCACTGTTATTTACATAGCAGATAACGGTATACGAATTTGTGTGGGGTAGGTACCACAACTAAAAAGTGAAAAATAAAAACGTTTTACAAAATTTCTCACTATTTTTGTGTTTTTTTTTAAGTCGGTTGTTTTTTTTTGTAAAAAGTTTTTTTATTTTTTCTTGAAATCTTATCACCTTAAGCCGACCGTAAGCGGCTACTGCAGGCGACGCACGTGTCGCTACGGAAGTGTCGCTAGCTACGGAAGGTATTTCATAGATATTCATAGAAACCAGTCGTGTCGCGGCGACACTTCGACTGGAAAGGTACCTTAAGAAACGTACGCTTACTAGAAATAATACAACTAAAAATATTATATAATTTCTAACATAGAATAAATAGCCTGAAAACTCCGTAACACAAAGCACAATTCAGTAAATTGTAACAAACTACAACATTGTCGAAATCGTAAATTAAACATTGTCCCTTTCATCCTGTATAATTAGGCATTACTAAAATGATTTACTTTTACAAAGTTGGCAGTATTTAGACAATAAACTTGCTTCTTTACAACAAAGGTTATTGTGGGACTGCCAAAACTTATGAAAGGACGTACCGAATGTGGGAACTAGCCTTGATAGTGATATGAAAAGATGTGTGAAATAGGGGCTAAATGAGTATAACGTCCCTGAATATGGCGCAATCCTTGTGGCTAGATATATATACACTACTGTCGTATACAAAGGCCATTATATTATACTTCTGCCCGCGAGAAATTTCTTTTTTTAACATAAAATTGAATTTCAGACGGGCAATGGGCGAAACTTACGACGGCAGGCCCAGGCGGAGATCGCGGGATGAGCAGGACTCCTTCAATAAAGATTGGTCCTTGGCAGCTCTGACAGAGAGAGATGGAAAGAGAGTAGGGAGGTCTTTGCCCAGCAGTGGGACAGTAATGGCTAATAAAATATATCCTCCTAACAACCAACCCTAGGTTCGCACGAGACCCCAAAAAAATATAATTAAATCTTTTTTTATTTTATTTTACCTTGTTTAGTTATCGATACCCCACATCTGCAGTTTCGCTAGCTAACTTAATTTGACCCTGTATTCAGTAATATTTAATATTACAACTAAAATAGTTCTCAAGTATCGCACAGTGCGTGGACATCTCCAAGACAATGTTTGTTGTTAATAAAGTAGTTTATAGTTTGGCCACATGTTGCTAACAATCCCTAGAGAAATACTAGTTTATTTGCCTTTCTTTATTGACTTGAAAAACTACTAAATCATAGACATTTTACTTCTCATAACGGTGCCAAAATTTCCTTTGAAGTGGTTATTTTCAGCTTCATCTTTATTTATAACAAACTTTATTGTACGCACTTGAAACTGAAAAGTTTTGAATCTCTCTTTTTGTAAAATATCTTTGCAAGGAGTTTCTCTTTAGTGGTTATTATTATTTTCAAAACTCGAGTAAGTAATTATTTGCTCAATGGTTAGTTTTCTTCTATTTAATTTTAGCAATGCTTACCGGCTATTGTTTTTTGTTTAGCTTTTATGAATTTCAATTGAATGTTGTACTACAGCTAAATAAAGTCATTCATTCGTTCATCACCGCTACTATTCATTGCAATATTCTCATGAATCCCGTCATTAGCCTTCTGCCCTCATCCCAATTTATTTGAGGTCAATGCAGCACATCTTTTTCCATACATCTGTCATCTCAGAATTTATCCCTTTTTGGTCACATCATTCCACTTTTACCCCTTTTTGGTCACATCATTTCACTTTCACTTTTCACTACACAATCGTCACATCGTTTCTTTACTCTTCATATTTTCTTAAAACCATTCGCATCCATACCAAAAACTTTCCTCAGAAAGTCTCATTGTAATATAAAACCTAAAATATTTATTACAACCACCCGAAACTATGACAAAACGAATGTTTTTCTATGTTGATTGCCAAAGTCACGAAACGGAAACATTCTTTTACAGAACCATGACTCCGTCGTTTCACCCCAATTAGGTTATCTACGAAAAAGGGTCGCGGGTCAGGACAACATGAACGGTACTATTGCAAAAGGGAACTTTAGGTACTTAAATTAAAAGTTTTGCAAAGATCAATAGGTACCTTCGTTTTTTAGGTTTTAAACGAATCAAGTCAACTTATTTTAACACTAGTACTGACCACGAAAAGACTTAGTTTTCACTATCATTTCTCGGATGACAAACATAAAGAAGAAAGAAAAAGTAGAAAGAAAGAAAAGAAAAATGCGTTTATTGGCATTGTCACAAAAAAATGCACATTAAAACTAAAAAAAAAACAGAAAACAGTCATTACAATGCCAAAGGGGCCTCAGCTCAGCATATTGTCAGATGGCAACACACAGTGTACCACCTATTGCTGATTATCAGCTGCAACCCACGAGTGTCATAAGCTAGAATAATAATATAATAAATTAAAAACTGATTGAAAAGATAAAAGAAATACAATAAATAAAATACCTAATAATTGTGAAGATAAAAATATATATAAATTATAGTTTTTTTTTAATGGCAACATTCCGTTTAGTCGGCATAATATATAAATATATAAAAAGTACTCTGTGGTCGGCTGCATGGAGACATAACAGCTCCCCCGTTTTCCCGGAAGGGTTAGGCAGAACTGTACCTAGGACATCCACAATTTTTCTAGTCCCATAGTTTTTTAAGTCCCATCTCATGGCAATAAGCAATGAGCCTATTGCCATCAACCTGGCACAAATAGAGACACCGGGCTGCTATCGAGAAAGTAGCACATTAATTAATTTCGGAATTAAAGTACAGAATAGCTTTATTCTTCTAAAACTACCAAAGTAACTTCAAAATATTAAAATATTTGTATGATCTACAAGTAGTTGTTCCGGGTCTGGGTGTTAGTGTATGTGAGTTTCTATGTTTGTAAACGCACCCACGAGACAGGAAGAAATTCCTAGTGTGGGGCAATGTTTAAAAAAAAAAAAAAAAAAAATTCATTGATTTTGCCACAAAAGCTTAAAATTAACAGTTACTTTTGTTCTCCGCAAGAAGCGATAGGTATACAAATTACTGAACTTTTAACCTCGAAAGTATTCAACGTGAAAGACGTCGATACTCGTACCCGTAATTCACATGAATGGTCGCTTTCTAAATGATAAAAAACGTGAAAATGGTACTTGAACCTAGATTTATCGACCTCGAAAACCTAATGATCCTTTTTATAAATGGTTCCTCATAGCGCGCCGTAGTACAACAATATGTTTCTTTTATTCTTTTTATAAACTAAGATTAGAGTATTTTGTCACAACCTTTTAGAAATCTGTCATGAACCAACTTCATCTCAGGTCTATAATTTAACCAAAGTCAAAGGTCTCGCCTTACATAAAAAAAAAAATAAAGCACCTAAGTAATAAAAACTAAAACCCAACTACGACTAAAAAGGTTTAAACAAGACACCATAGACAGACAAATTAAAAATCCGGAGTCACACGTGTTAGGGCTTAAATCGAACAGATTACGTGCGACTCCGGATTTTTAATTTGTCTGTCTGTGGCGTCTTGTTTATACCTTTTTAGTCGTAGTTGAGTTTTAGTTTTTATTAGGTCCTTTTTTAATTCTTATGGGGTACATTATATATATTTTTGAAATGTGTTCATTACGTCCTTTCAATTGATTTAGTTCCTGACTTTATGTCCTCTAGAAGGCGCCATTTTTAATTTAATGTGACGTCACGCGAAGGATACCTCATTTGTCAAATTGTGATGAGTGGTTTAGAAGATAGGAGGGAACAGATTAACATATACGTATATATATACATACATACAGGCCAAAATCATAACCCTCCTTTTTTCTTCGCCGTAGTCAGGTAGAAATGAAGAACATGCTCTACGCCTAGGCCTGATCAAGGTACAATCTGCGATGATTTTTTTAAGTGTAAGTAAATCTTAAGTCAATGAGACCTTCGATTTATTACAAGTTTTTTTATATTTACGAAAACATTTACCTAACAAGTAACAAGCAAGCTCGTCACTATCACATGAAATCAAGTTATCCACTCAACCGATGTGGAATATCGATAAACAAATATGTCATGTACCTGTATGCGTTGGGTTGTCAGGTTTTTGATGATAAGTTACCAGTTACTGTAACCATGTTAACGGTAACGTGAATGTTCTTGAGGAAGATATATTATTTATTTATTTAATACTTTAAGCACTCAAATGTACAGAGGCGGACTTAATGCCATAGGCATTTTCTACCAGTCAACCTTTGGGTGATGCAGAGACAAACAGTGGTAGGTGCAATAACTAAAGTGTGGAATAAATATTTATTTAAATACATGAACCTGTTAAAACTATATATATATATATAATATAATAATCCTAAATATAAGAACAAATAAATACACGAACATACTAAAACAAATAAGACAAACAATGGGAAAACATTACCGTTGTGATGATACTGTCAGCATCTTGCGAATGTGCTCGCGAACTTTAACTTTAAAGGATAATCGGTTGGTTGCCATCCTGATTTCCTGGGGCAGTGCATTCCACAGAGAGATAGACTGAACGAAGAAGGAAGAATGAATGAAATCAGTGCGGTGAGTGGGACATTGGAGAAGACGATTGTGTGATTTGAAGCGTCTATTCCGTCAATATAAGATGGTTATTCGATACTGTGTTATGCGACTTTTTTTCTGGAATCACTTCTAGAAAAAAACGTGTCGGGCGACTTCCGTCAGGAACGAAGTTCCTTCTCACTTATATATGATTAAAACAAAAATACAATTTTCGTAGCCGCCACGGATATATACGATCTTGGATAATACATTTTGACCTCACTTTCGACTTTAGCAACCGCGAAAATACCCATGACAAAAATATGAAAATTTTCGCAGCCACCATCTTGGATTTCGATTTTGTTTTTTTCTCTGATCTGATGAAAGTGCAAAACAAACCCTATTCAGGTTACATTCTTACAGTCACTCACTAAAGGAACTAATAAGTAACACATTCATCTGTTTTTAGAATATTTCAAAGATTTCATTACTCACACCTTACATTACCAATTACCCACCGAGCGTTGGACGCAGAGTGAATCAGCGCTCGGTGTGGTAACACGTCGCGTTCTGGTTTGCAATTGGTCAATCGTCATCCTGAAGATGCCTCGTTGAGAGGTGAAACACGTGTCGATTTCTTACAGGGTTTTTATGACTCTTGAAGAATAGTCAAGCGGAATAGGTTACTAAATATATCTGCGTCTATTGTATTTTATAATGGATTTCCGCAAAATCACGTATGAATCAATGAACTAACCAATTACATTATTAAATTGTAATTGAAAAATCATCGACGAAAATTGAGGTTATAAGATTAACCTCAATTAAATTGTCAAATGAAAAACATTTTTAAAGTGATTTAAAATTAGAATGTATTCAAATCAAAGCATTCAATTTGTAAGTTACACTACAAATTGGCATCCACAGTTATACGTTTTTTGATCCATTTATTTTCATTAGATACTCTTGGAACAAACTATATAGTAACAAATGCAGATCGCTCCTGTTACAACACACATGTATTTTGGACGCACGGCTTTCCTCGCGGCACCCTTCACCATTCGCCGATCTGTCGCCGGTTCTATTTTCTAAAAGGTCGAATTTGTATGAAATGGAACAAGACGAGTGTTTAATTACTTGTCACTATCCTGTGTTTAGTATGTATCTACCTCAAGTAGGTACACCCAGAGGTGCTCAAAGGACTGGAGTCAATTAGGCCCGAGATAAATTAGGTTCTTTTTTCACCACTCAATCTGATTGGTATTTGATTAATTGTACGTAAATAATTATTAAAGGTAAATAAGATTTCGTTTTCAAAAGTTTGAAACCGATTGGAAGATAAATAGAAAATAAACCGATACAGGAGCCGACTAAATGCTGAATGACAGAAAAGATTCAATTGATTTCTGCTCTTTTAAATAGAGTCGAAGATTGCATGAACCATGTTTGATGACAGCTTTCAAAACGTACCTACTTGCATTTTATCTATCTGTCTTCTGCAGCATAACAAACAGCAAAAAACTTTACTTGTTTTCTCTTAGACTCGGATCATTGATAAAAACGAGTTGAGGAAGAAAATCAATGTCTTTGTTCTTACTACGATTTCTCAAGCGGTAAAGTTGGATTACCTTTCAAAAGAATGCAGCAAAAAAAAGCAAAATAGTGCTATATCTCAGAAACTTATGCATACCTACTTCGACAAAAACTTAGGTTCCCATAAAATGAAGAAAGAGTCCATTCAGGAAAATTAATTGTTTAACAAATGTGTCAAAGAATGACAGTTCTATTGTAGTTTGAATAAACGGACAATTTAAGTTGGTAAACTTGCGACAATCTAAGAAGTCCGTTTTGACAGCTATAAAAATCCTTTGAGTAGCGATGAAAAAAAAAATTGGTTTCTTATAAACTGATTCTTGAGGCATGACGTTTTATTACAAGTACGAGAACGAACCGTCAAAACGGACTTCTTAGATTGTCGCGAGTGTAGTCAATTTGCTAAACAATTTTCCTTTCTTTTTTAAATTTCCCCATCTTTACATAGGTATTTACTGTACCGTAGACGTTCACGATTTCTAATGAGCTTAGTTCCTTCAAGCCTTCCAAATAAACGACTATATTTTAAATTAATGAGTCCGCTCTTAACCTCGATCGCACCGGTGGAAAGTGATGCATGAGTCTACGATGGAACAAGATGCATATTCATTCCTACGGATCTTATGTATAACTAGTAGTCAGTGAACAGGCGTTAGGCAGTGAGTTCCGTTTAAGATAATCAATTGACTTAGTCACCAATAGTCACAAATGTTTGGCACACCGATTGGAGGCTTTGAGTAGTCAGATAGGAACCACCGACCTCATCTAGTTTTAAAAATAATCTATTTTTGAAGTGTAAAAGTGTTTTTTCGTACTAATTAACAAAAAAAGAAACAGTTTCAGTTTTTAGCTTCAGGCCTAAATTCCTCTTACGCTGATGTCGGTGTACGCGTAGCAACGTAATACGCGCCGCGGACGTCGACGTCGCAGTATGGTGCTATATAGAACACAATGTATATGTCGCAGCCATATTGTATAACACGCCGTTTTACAAATAGGCGCGCCCGATTGAAAAACGTCGCTGTTTTGAAATGCGGCTACCTTTCGGTCAGCCGGATCGTGGTGGAGATGTCGCAGCCATATTGTATAACACGCCGTTTTACAAATAGGCGCGCCCGATTGAAAAACGGCGCTGTTTTGAAATGCGGCTACCTTTCGGTCAGCCGGATCGTTGTGGTGATACATTCTACAAAGCGGCGTTCAACGTTTAGCTTTATTGTCAGCAAGAAGCAATGAAGGGTGGCTATACATTATGAACAAAAGATCCAAATAAGTATTTACTTTTGAAATCTCAACATTTTTATAAAAATAAAAAGTCTCAAAGTTCTTAATTTTCTTATAATTTTTTAAATATCTTATTCTTATGTTAAAATGCTTACAAGCATGCAATAATTTGTTAGAATATCTACTGGTCATTTAATACTATGCTAGCAAATATAGGTTCTGAATGTTTTTATTTTATTTTTATGTTTATTAATCTTTAAAACTTGTTTTTATCTTTTAAGTATTTAAAACATGTATTTATTTATTAATCTTAACAAAATAGGAACAAAACAAAATTTTAAATTTTATATTATTTTAACTTTGTTGTGACACCGTTGTCGATTGTGACGCCATTTTTGTTGTTATGATCATGCGGCGCGTGTCAGATTTCAAAGCGGCGTATCGAAGATAAGTCCATTTGTATGTGGGCGCCACGTTACTAAGCCGCTTTGATGAATGCGAATTGCTCATACAATGCGGCGTACTTTATTCCAGCCGAATTGAAATCCGGCGGAACGAATGGTAGCCGCATCTCAAAACAACGACGTTTTTCAATTGGGCTGGCCTATTTGTAATACGGCGTGTTATACAATATGGCTGCGACATATACACGCACGCGCGACCAACGTACGCGACCAACATAATTCAGACCTAAAAAGGACAATTCGAGCTCAGACCAAATAAAATTTGGTCTGAGAATTCGAGCTCATATTGCTAAAATGCATGTAAATCTCCTTTGACGACACCCTGGTGTCAAATTCATTGCCAGAAAGTTATTTTTCAACAGCGTTACAGCAGAACTTTTGCTCCACTGTTGGACGCCTCAATTTCCCATACAGGGTAATACTTCAAAAAAAATTATGATATACGACTCGATTCGAAACGACATGAAAGATCTGCCATCAATAAATAATCGGAGGCTGTAACGTCACTCTTATTCATAAAGCTTATTATTTAATTTTAACAAAAATTCTGTTAAATTATAATTTTGTATTTGATATTTGTAACTATTTTATTAAAATAAAACCTTGACTCTGACTTCATTTTGTTACATTCCAGACAAGAATCTAGGTATTACCAAAAGTTTTCAGAATTTATTTTATACAAAAATACCTAGCAAGTTTATTCTAATAATCTACTACTAGGTTCCATGTAAAATACTGATATTCAGCTGCATCCGGTTAGACTGGAAGCCGACCCCAACTTAGTTGGGAAATGGCTAGGCAGATTTATTACTAGTAATAGCTTTATGACGCTTCCATAATAGTTTGAAGGAATGGTTAGTGGTTGGTCACCATGTTAAATGCGTGTCAATTGAAATCAACAAAATAAAATGCGTCTGACTAGAGCAAACTATTGAAGGCGGAGAACATTTAGGTAAGTCATTAAGGGCGAATTTCACCAAGAACACTGAACGAGATCAGTAGATCTGACCCGCTCAGGAGCTGTCAGTGTCATTGTTGTTGTGGAGTACTGACACTGACAGCTTAAACGCTTTAGAGGTGCTGATCACGTTCCATTTATTGGTGAAAGTAGCCCTAACTATGCCATTTCTTCACTACGAAAAATCGTTCGTTGGCAAATTGTGTCAAAAATAACAAAATGGCAGCAGAATAACAAACTGTTTTTTATCATTATTTTGATCAGAATTCCTGTAAAAGTTATCTCTTTCGTAGCCTCCCAAACAGTGGTGATCGATGTTGTCTTTGCTACCTCATTAGGAATTCTCTGCTGATGCTCGCAACTTTATATCTGTCTTAACGGAGATTTGTTGCAGTATACATCTGGGAAATATTGGTGCTTTTGGAGCAGACATAACAGTAAACATGGCAACTGAAATATTATTTAATCAGGTACGGAAATTCATCATCTGCCTAGCCTTTTCCCAAGTATGTCGGGTTCCAGTCTAACCGAATGCAGCTGAATACCAGTATCAATAACTGGGTAACACGATACCCCTTGGTAAGACTGGTTGTCAGACTTTCGGGCTTCTGACAACCCGTAACAACTGTCAAAGATCTACAAATGACAGCCGGGACCAACGGCTTACCGTACTTTCCGAGGCACGGGGGGGTCTAGCGGCTGGTATTTTTTACTAGCCACGTCAGGTACTGATGATGAAATTGATGATGCTTTATAGGGACTTATGTCCGTAGTTTTGAGTTACCAGATAAACACGATTTCCTGGTTAATTTGGCTATTTGCGACGGTACATTCAGAAAGTTGGTAACGGCATAATGTCAAATATGTCGATGTTTTTTTAAATTAATTTAGCAATATTACTGAATGAAATTATGAAATATCGATCTGTGATGCACTAAGGCGCTCCGCAGACAGAGCAACTTTAGTTGAAGAAATCAACTTTTTAAGGGTTGCCAGTTGCAGCAACAAAAAAGTTCCAGTTTACGGTTGCCGCGATTCTAAATATTTTTTTCATATACATGGTCAACAGTCAGTGTGGCCATGGGTCTCGAAGAAGCAACTCTCTCGACACGTTGCGATTGCCGATTGGTGAAACCAGCAACCTAACACAACTAGTACAAAGACAGTTGCTAGTTGCGTCAATTTGAAACTGTGTCTGTCATCAGCGTGCAGCAACTGAAAACTGTTGTCGATCATCGAAACTCGCAACTAGAGTTGCTATGTCTGCAGGTGTCTTTAAACAGCGAAATATTTAACAGCTTTGTGATGTTGCCAACTTATAGGTCCAACATGGATTACCATGGATGGTCAGAGCAAAAACCACCGTACCGGTAAGTAAAAATTTTCATTTATATTTTTTTATAAGAACTGGGGTATGGAACTGGAACACTTTATCCATAAAAACTATCCGTCTTTAACTGAAAACGCTTTATTTCACAAGACCCGGCATTATCGAATCGGCGACGCAGGTTATCTACGCTCGATTACTCTGATTTCCCATGAGCAATGTACGCAACTTTATCTTACGCCATTGAATCCGTATCGAGCCTAACAATCACAAAGAGAAATAAATACTTAAACTTACCGAATATTCGACGTTTCTTTATCTCAATATGAACCAAATGTCAAAATCTGAACTTTCAGTATAATCATGCATCTTATCATCTTCCTAGCCTTTTCTCAACTATGTTGGGGTCGGCGGCCAGTCTAACCGGATGCAGCTGAATGCAAGTATTTTACATGGAGCGACTACATATCTGACCTCTTCAATTCAGTTACTGGGTAACACGATACCCCTTTGTAGACTGGTTGTCAGACTTTCGAGCTTGTGACGACCCGTAACGACTGTCAAAGATCTATCTATATTTCCATGAACCATGACCTGAGTTAGGATAGGACAAAGAATACTTTTATGCCGAGACTTCGAGACTTCTCCGGGCCTCGGAAAGCACTTTAAGCCGTTGGCCCCGGCTGTCATTTGTGGATCTTTGACAGTCGTTACGAGTCGTCAGAAGCACGAAAGTCTGACAACCAGTCTAACCAAGGGGTATCGTATTACCCAGTTACTGGGTTGTGGAGGTCAGATAGGCAGTCGCTCCATGTAAAATACTGGTATTCAGCTGCATCCGGTTAGACTGGAAGCCGACCCTAACATATTTGGGAAAAGGCTAGGCAGATTGATTGAATCATTAATATTGAGATAAAGAAATATCGGATGCTAGCTTTTAAATCTAACATCCAATATTTCTTTATCTCATTACTGAATTAAACGTCGAACTGAGAAATCATGAATACTATAGATCTTGTAATAAGTAGTACCTATCCTACATTACAATTAGCATTAATAATATTAATGTTCAGTTATATTTGATAACACATAAATCTGTATCAATATTTAACATTTTCAATCATGAATACACAATAAAATTAATCGTTTAATCAACTCGGAAATGTAAGTAGTTTCCAATTTCCAATCGAACATTAATAAAATCGTAGATAAATAAGCAAACAGAACGCATCAATGTTTGAAACATGAATTACGTCATTTTATAAGCACACTTGGGAATTAAGAAAGCCGATGAATAATAGTATTCGGCAACGCTGTCCTGTTTATAGAACACTAGCGACACGTTCCTACTTCGCACGGTTTTTACGACCTGACAAAACATCGAGATTTCTTACATAAATGTACACACATTGTGTACACATAACCCTTCCGGAATAAATTCTCTAAATGATGGTGAAAATCTCATCAAAATCTGTTCCGTGGTTTAGAAGATTGTTCTTCTAAAAGACGGAACAGATTTTGATGCGAATTATAAACAGAATCAGCAATACAACTCTCTAAGTTCATGTAATGTGAATTGAATGACTATTTCATGAAATCATGACATTTGGCACTGTATGAACATAGAGAGTTGTATTGGTGATTCTAATTCTGTAAAACCATATTTATTACGGTTGCAAATCATATTTTAATCAACATTCAACATGACTCTGACCTGCAAATTGCAAAAAACGTAAGAAAATTTGAATTTCACGGGCTCCCTTAGCGCATACCCCTTAAAGGAATTCTATTTCTGTAACAAACTGTAAATCTTTTCTTTTAAAGAATGCACGTGGCGTGACGTAGGATTATTTGCCGGTTAGATATGTAACCAATGAACAGCTCTGAGCACCCTTTTGTGAATACATAAGTCACATTTACAAGCAAATGTTTGTAGACTCCTATGTTATAAAGTATGCAGGAATTTGGAATATTTCATTTTGTACTGTAAACAGAATTTGAGGCACGTTAAATGGGCCTGGTCAGCGAGAAAGCGGCTGTGGAAGGAATGTACCTGCCGACTAACGTCACAACCAAGGCTCGGATACCGGTTAAATTTTCAAACCGGTATGATGTACTTGACGCAAAAACCTTTACATTCGTTTCGGTTTCATTCGCATATACTGGTTTTTTAAAACCGGTATTTGGAAGAGTATTATATAAAAGGTTTTTTCGGAAGCAATAAAAACCGGTTAATACCTACTTCAATTTTTATTCACCTCGGCATCCTCACAAGTAGTCACAAGTTGCAACGCTGTTACCGACATGCCGTTCTTTAGAAAAGTTCGGAGGAAAACCGGAATAAATCGGTATTAACCGGTATTTTTAAACCGGTTCCGAGGCTTTGTTACAACGATAGCCTAAGCAGAGTTACTGTTGCTATGTTTACTTAGGATAGGAATTATAATTTAATTAATAATGTTTCAGATTCCGCCAGGACTGGTTGAAATACGTTTTAGGTTTTGATACAAGTACCAACAGATTTTACAAAATTGTAAATGTATAATATGCACACTCAATAAGGTATAAATGATAAATGATTTTATTTATGTAAGAAATTTTCTAAAAACACATTTACCTACAGGTCCCAATTAAATTTTGGTGAATTAAAACTAGATGAGTTTGGTGTTCCTACACGACTGCGCTGAGAAGAAAAAAGCTTGATTCACACTTAACAGTAAAGCCACAGTTCCGACACAGTTCCGGCACAGTGCAAAATATTCTTCCATACATTCTCATACCGGTGTCAGCACTGACACTGAGACACTGACATTGACAAGTGGGGATGGGTTCATAGAGAATATATGAAAGAATATTTTACACTGTGCCGGTACTGTGTCGGAACTGTATCGGAACGTGGCATCACTGATATATAGGTTAGTCTCTTTTAACCTCCAGACATAATCTTGGCCAGGTCTTGTGGGGACCATGTAGATTAATGTCTGATTATGGGCTTCTGAATATGGCTTCACCATTGACTTCTAGTGTCAAAAGAATACAGTCACGTGAGCGAAACGGCGGGCAAAGCTTATACCCACTCAATATGTTTATTGCATTCCGCAATGTAAACTTCGGTGGTAGGTTTACAAAGACATGATCATGTGGACCGTGTCGAGCACGGCAAAGTAGGAGAGAGGAAGAGGGCTTCAATTTGTAAACTAGTTTAATCGAATACCTTTGTAGAAAGCACTCACAACGGAAATCCTACAACATATAATAGCTACTACTACAAGAGCTTACAAAAAACTGGATTCATCTTAATCCTTATCCATTCGAATTTGTATGAAAATTGGCACAGGGATAGCCCATGACCTGTGTGTGTAGTTTCAAGGGCATGCCTTGAAACTACAACAATTTATTGTTGCACCGACAACTTACTACGTGGCATTAAAAACATTGCCTTACAGACTCTATGCTCGGCTGTTAAAGTTTCGTTGTCGTACCAACAATTTTTTTTTCTCAGGCGCCTTTAGTGTATACTTTTTAATATGTGTACCTACTAATACGTAGCTATGGTGATAAATGAGATTATGAAAAGCTTCTCCTGTAAAGCTGTAGTACAAATAATACCTACCAATGAACTGACTATGTCTGGGTTTTTAAAGAGACTTAGACCTCTTTTCAATCTGCTTCGGTCTTTCTTCTCAGAGAATTAAGTTATTCTTATTACTTCTCAGAGAAATAATTTTGACATGTGAAAATCGTTCTTTTGAACCAGTTTATAGGAATAAAAAATACCTAAAATAGGGAAACGAATTTTCCCAGATATGAGACCTAGCTAGATCGATTTTTCGCCCCGAAAGTCTATACAGGGTTATTGATAAAACACCAACAACCTCTTAAGGAGTCATTGTACTCATCATTATGAACAACTTTTACTATGGGAACAAAAAAAAAACAGCTATGTTATGCGAACATAAATGTACGGAACAGCTGTTTTTTTTTCGCTATTTCATATTTTGTTCCCATAGTAAAAGTTGTTCATAATGATGAGTACAATGACTCCTTAAGAGGTTGTTGGTGTTTTACCAATAACCCTGTATAGCAACTTTCATCGAAACCGTTAGAGCCGTTTTCGAGAACGTGATTACATATATAGGTATCTACGTATATATAATAATTATGTACACAAATATTGGCCATTCAATAATATAGAGGATTTATGAGAATCATGTACCAATAATTTGTTTTGAAAGCTGTTGTATCACCAGTGCCACCCTGGTATGGTATTTAATTGTGTACAGACACAATTAAATACCATAATCCATGCAACACTACATCGTTAATCATGCTCGCTACATGGAATGCACGCCACGTAATGTCACATTTTATATGCAGATATCATTATTTACTCGATAAATACCTTCTAATTAACATAATAATCATCTACCGATGTTCTACACCTACAATAATAGAACATTAATAATATAGTAGTTACAGTCAGTTTCAACAAGATGTATAAATAGACAAGAATTGATTTAAAAGTCTACTCATGATCATCATTTCAGCCGAAAGACATCCACTGCTGGACACAGGCCTCCCCAAAGGACCGCCACTTCAACCGGTTCTGTGCTTCTCGCATCCAGCGAATTCCTGCGACCTTCGCCCGGCCCCTATTACACTGGCGAAAGGTTGTACTATATGTAGATACAACCTTTCGGTGTATCTACATATAGTACACCTATTACATAAGTATAGTACACAAGGTGTGATGTTATGTTCAACTTTGGCTGTCCTTAAACTACAAAACTTTGCACTAGTAAATTATGTTTCCTGCTAGTATACAACGTGCCGCTACAATGGCGACATTAATTTAACACACATATACGATTTCGCGTATTCGTTTTATGAAAATATTTGAATTTCATTAAACGTTATTATTTATTGATTTATTTACAATTTTCTAATTTACCATCCTGGAGCAACCTGTACTTAAAGAACTGTAACTAAGAGGTAATTTGCCGGGGTCACTGATCATATGTAGGCGAATAAAAGGAAAGCCGCGCAATTTCTTAGAAATTATAGCCGACAAAGGATTTTACCGATAGAACGACGCCGACGTAAGCCAGCTGGTAGGTAGCTTCATGAATGAATCTTTTACACAGAGTGATCTCAATTTTGGTTATGTTTTTATTATTTAATTTGTTTGAAAGTTTAAATATTTCAATTTTCGAATTATTTTATTTTATTACATTTTTTATGTTTACTGGTCACTAGCCGTACCCGTGTGTTAAATTAATGTCGCCATTGTAGCGGCACGTTGTATATGGTAGCAATACCTTACATTTTCATTTATTTCATTTTTCATACTTATAAATTATATTTTTAAATATTAGAATAAAAAATTATATAAAACATTTAAAAATATAAAAAATAGTAGCCCATCGGCATCAGGATCAGGGTCCAAGCTGCCGGTGGTCAGGGCTCTAGAGAAAGGAACCTCCTCACTATGCGTGCCGTGTCCAGGAGTACTGCTTTCTGAATCAAGCCCTTGACCCAGCCGTGCAATGAGAGCCTCCTGAGATGTTGGTCGAGGCTCTTCGCTATTAGGCCATTGACCGTAACGATTATCGGTACAATGATTGCAGAGTCCACGTCCCACATGTCGACAACCTCGTGTGCTAAATCAAGATACTTGATTTTTTTATCTTTTTCAGCTTTCACGAGATTCTCGTCATGAGGGACAGAGATATCAACAATCATTGCACGGCGCTCTCGTCGATCTATCACCACAATATCAGGCTTATTGGCTACAATAGTCCTGTCAGTGATGATAGATCGATCCCAGTACAATGTGGCGTCACCATTTTCGAGAACTGGGTCGGGCACATACCTGTAGTATGGTACTTCATACTCCACAAGGTTGTACTGCAAGGCAAGTTGCTGGTGGATAATCCTAGCTACTAGATTGTGTCTGTGCAAGTACTCGCCATTAGCAAGACGAGAACAACCGGAAACAATATGTCGGATCGATTCACCGGGACAGTGGCATGCCCGACAGATGTCAACCGTACCGTCTTTGACAATGTATTTCCGGTAATTATTCGTCATGATGACTTCGTCCATAATCGCACAGACAAAACCTTCAACCTTAAGTATTATAAATAGAAATTCTTGGCTATGCTTGTTAATGTTAATGAAATCGCTGGAGGCCCGCAGCTATTCTATAATACCAAAATAATTTCAGAACCTTTTATCAATATATTACATAAATAGTAATAAATATAATATAATATACCTTTCTTTGATCATATCGTTAAACATATGATTATATAACGTACACTGCCTCATGCCAAAACCTACACTTCATTTTAGCTTTGAAAATAGAAGATTCCGACGAATTGAGAACTGGCTCGTTTTTTTTTGTCTGAAGTGCAATATTTTGATTAAGATTCGAAAATATTTCGTATAAATAAATATCTCTTTATATCTATGTACTTTCCTATCGCAGGTATGCTGGAAGAGATTTCTTTAGAAATAAGCATCACCTTTGTACGTATTTCTCTGTTCCTTTCTTCTTGTCTGTTTTTAAGTGTGTATAATCCTAATCCTAACTAATCCATACTAATATTATAAATTCGAAGGTAACTCTGTCTGTCCGTATGTTATCTTTTCACGCCTAAACCACTGAACGGATTTCGACAAAATTTGGCAAGGAGATAGATGGCATCCCAGGGAAATAGGCTACTTTTTATCGACATACCACGCGGGCGAAGCCGCGGGAGGAAGCTAGTATTATAAATGCTAAAGTGAGTTGGTTTGGCTGTTTGCTTTTTTGTTTGTTACGCTTTCACGCTAAAACGGCTGAACGAATTTGGATGAAATTTGGAACATGGGTAGACCATAACCTGGAGAAAGACATAGGATACCTTTTATCTCGATATTCCCAAGAGATCGAGACATATGCAGGTGAACCGCGGGCGCAGCTACTATATCATAGTGCAACATTAATAGTCCTTTAGTACTTAAATACAGTATCAATTTTCCATTACCAAATAAAATAAACTCAACAAAAGTAGAAGAGTCTATCCTACCCTATCCACATCAAACTATTGTTCCTTCAACGTACGAAACTTATAACTACCCACATTTGTAGCCAATAAATCTGTAACGTGGTAGCTCCCTAATTAATTAGTTCACGTGATTAATACCAGTGGGTAGTACGTTCGTTTCGACTTTATTGTCGTATAACTGCCCTAGAGTAGTTTGCACTCGCTTATATCTACAGGGTGTATCAGAAAGGTGTGGTCAAATTTAAGGACATGAAGCAGTCGCTTCATGTAAAATATTGGTATTCAGCTACATCCGGTTAAACTAGTAGCTGACCCTAACATCGTGGCTAGGAAAATGATGATGATGATGTAGGTAAAACGAGTTATTCGGCATAATTACCTTCAATCTGCCTAGGCTTTACCCAACTATGTTGAGCTCGGCTTCCAATCTAACCGGATGCAGCTGAATACCAGTATTTTACATGGAGCGACTGCCTATCTGACCTCCACAACCCAGCAACCGGGCAAAACGATACCCCTTGATAATACTGGTTATCAGACTTTCTGACTTCTGACGACCCGTATCGACTGTCAATGATCCACGAATGACAGCCGCGCCCAACGGGTTAACGTGCTTTCCGAGACACGGAAAAGTCTCGGTATATAAAGATGGTCACCCATCCACGGACCAACCCCGGCAAGCGTAGCTTAACCTGATGGATCGACCCTTGCAGCTGTTATTAGCCACGAGCTCCTCTAAGGTAAACAGGGTAATTATAGTAATATCTATCAAAAGGTAACGTTTCAATCGCAATAAAGTCTAGAATCTTCTAACTTTAGCTAAAGCTGCGATATTACTGGAACTTAAAACTTATGGAAATAAGAATACATAAAACTGTCATCGTCTTCTACAAAATTAATAATTAGCTTGAGTAGCTTGTTTCAGAAAATTTTCTAAAAGTTGTTGAACAAAAGTTTCTTTTTACAAGCTTTATATTAGCTTGCTCTGTTCGTATGTGTTTCCGGTTACTCCTTTTGTCATCAATTTTTCAAGCACTTCCTGGCAATCGATTGAGCTGAAACTTGGCATACTAATTCAACTAACGAGACATTTTGAAAAAATGATACCATGGAGCTGGTCTGATGATGGAGCCGGAAGTTGGGCATAGGAACTCCTCAATCAAACAAGATAGCACCATCGTGTTTGGACTTATTGGTTACGTATTAACATGTACTTTGACACTGGGTGGTGTTCAAGGTCTGATGATGGAGCCGGAAGGTGGCCATATGTGGTTCTAGTTACTCCAATTGTCATCCATTTCTCAAGCACTTCCTGGCATCTGATTGTGCTGAAACTTGGCATACTTATACAACTACCGAGACATTTTGATAAAATGATACCATGTTGCTGGTCTGATGATGGAGCCGGAAGTTGGCCATAGGAACTCCTCAATCAAACAAGATAGCACCATCATGTTTGGATTCAATGGTCATGTATTAAAAAGTGGTTTGACACTAGGTGGTGTTCAGGGTCTGATGGAGCCGGAAGGTAGCCATGGGAAAACCTCATTCAAACAAGATAGCACCATCGTGTTTGGACTCGTTGGTTATGTAAAATTGACAAGTTCTTTGACACTAGGTGGTGTTCAGGGTCTGATGATGAAGCCGGAAGGTGGCCATGGGAACTCCTCAATCAAAAAAGACAGCACCATCGTGTTTGGACTCATTGGTCATGTATTAACAAGTACTTTGTCACTAGGTGGTGTTCAGGGTCTGATGATGGAGCCGGAAGGTGGCCATGGGAACCCCTCAATCAAACAAAATAGTCCCATCGGGTTTGGACTCGTTGGTTACGTATTGACAGGTGCTTTGACACTAGATGCTTTTTAGGGCCTGTTGATGGAGTCGGGAGGTGGCCATGGGAAAACCTCAATCATACAAGATAGCACCATCGTGTTTGGACTCATAGGTCATGTATTAACAAGTGATTTGACAATAGGTCGTGTTCAGGGTCTGATGATGGAGGCGGAAGGTGGCCATGGGAACGCCTCAATCAAACAAGACAGCACATTCGTGTTTGGACTCATTGGTCATGTATTAACAAGTGCTTTGACACTAGGTGGTGTTCAGGGCCTGATGATGGAGCCGGAAGGTGGCCATGGGAAAACCTTATTCGATGGATTTGTAATAGAACAGATATTTAAACAAATCGTAATGCTTAAAAGTAGAAAATAAAATATAAGTAAAAATCTTTTTAAAAACAACTTTTAATTAACTAAAAAGTACTATATAAAACTGTCGTAAACATAGAACTTTAATATTTTCTTAAAAGCTTGAGGCGTTAATTTCCTTCTTACACTAAACTTGAAAATAGCCTCAAGGTTTTAAGAAAATATTAGTTATATGTTTACGACTGTTTTATTTAGTACTTTTTAGTTAAATAAAAGCTTGTTTTTAAAAAGATTTTTACTTATATTTTTATAATGATTATATTATCTGGCAGTCGAGAACTTTATATTATGTACTTTTAAAATAAGTCTTTGTAGCGTACATAGAATATCTCACTTCTGCTAAATTGTCCAATTAAACCTAGTGGCCGGGAAACATGGAGAATAATAAATTGTCTTGGAACTCGAGAAAAAATAATGAAGGGCAGAGAAAAATGGCGAAAACAACAACAAGAAACATCTAGTATTAGCCAATTTGTACGTATATTCAGACTTCTATTTTTAGTTTTTTGTGTATGCATACTTCGCTTATATTATTTTAGTTTTTAGTGTATGCATACTTCGCTTATATTATTTTAGTTTTTAGTGTATGCATACTTCGCTTATATTATTTTAGTTTTTAGTGTATGCATACTTCGCTTATTTTATTTTAGTTTTTAGTGTATGCATACTTCGCTTATTTTATTTTAGTTTTTTGTGTATGCATAGGTACTCCGCTTATTTTATTTTAGTTTTTTGTGTATGCACACTCCGCTTATTTTATTTTAGTTTTTTGTGTATGTAAAGTAGCCTATGTCCTTCTCCGGGTAATGGTCTACCCATGCGCCTTTATCCAAATCCGTTCAGCCGTTTTAGTGTGCTAAGCGTAACAAACAGACAAACTCACTTTCACATTTATAATATTAGAAAGGATAACGTTTTTCGTTAGAAAGCATTATCATTTAATATTACTTAGTTAAAGAGCCGCAGCCGATTCGTGGCATGCCGTCATGCCATCATTCACTTCTAAAATCTGGAAATTAAAAATGTCGATGAAAAACAACAAATTTTCCGATATTGTCTGCTGCCTATCCTGCGATAAGATATGTATATTATACGCCCCCAACTTAAGTATAAGAAAAGTCGAGAAAATAGTGGGTTTTTCTAGAGATGTCGGATGTTTTATTCATCGCCATTTTCAGCAACATGACGATCCCTAGAATCAAAGAGTATTTGTATACGATCATTCCGTTTTATCAACCGAAAAGAACGTGTTTTTGTGCCAAGAATGTTCATATTATATACTTTACTAAAAAATATCTTGGCAGATAAATTAGGAGCTCGAACTTTCACAAGTTCCCTAAAACCCTTCTGTAGCCGTTTCTCCGATAATTTTTAATACCCTTACGTCTAATTGATGAAGTAGCCTTCCATTTCAGCAGCCAATTTATAATTTACTGGTCTCCTTAACGCAGTGTCGACAGTTTGACGGCTGGAAAATGAGAGAGAAGCTTAACGAGCCAGGAATTAAAAATTACCTTAAGAAGGAAAACAGAGGCAATCCAGCAAACTCCACACTTAGTTTTAGTACACACAAAGTCACAATTCAAAAAGTTAAGTTCACTTTTTTAAAGAGTAAAATAAAACTTTGTTATTTTATATTTCGATAACGTCACATTCCCGCGAAAGTGTACCGCGGCGCTGGGCGGGCGGCACGTCCGCCCTCTGTGGACCGCCGAGTGCGACTGGACTAAAACACTACGGGAACAAACTATTGTTACTACTACAAAATATCGCATTTTTCAAAGTTATGTTTTTATTTTCAGGATATTTAAATATTTAACGTTAATATTTTAATACAATTTGTACCTTAATATTGTTCTGAAATATACTATCAAACGCTTCGTTTCAGCTCCACTGAATTGAAATGAAATTATTTATTCTGTAAATAGGATATCGAAATCACTTTTACATATCATATTTAGCCAGATGGAGTCGACATTTCCTATCTGACTACCCCTGAGAAGACACCTAGTATAAACTATAAATAAGATTAACTGGTATAAAAGTTCAACGACAAATATAAAAATAAAAAATTAATTAAAAAATCAAAAACCCCGACTGCGAAAACACGTACCCTACTTGACTGAAAAGAGATAAACAAGCATTATTATTTATATAATTTTGGTATCGCAGGCGGGACAAACAAAAGTTACACCATATTTCAAGTTTATGGGTTTTTGAATTTTTAATTAATTTTTTATTTTCTTCTTTTTAGTTTATTGCAAATTAGCTTATGCAAGGCTTCGCAGGCGATTTACGAAGACCGACACAAACATGGGCTATTTTTACACTATCAACAATTTTAAACATATAATTTATATATATTTTTGAAATTCCCTTTTCATTGCTTTTATTTAGATACCCCACTCGATAGGTTTGGTAAAAATTTTTTTAGTAACATATTGCTATTTCGTTCCTAAAATCCGCCATTTTGTTTGTTTTTTTCATACACCTATCTAAGGACACTTGGGTTGGTAAGAGGAATATAACGATACTCTAATTGTTGAAATCCATCCAGCCGTTTGGAAGATACGAGGTAATAAAGAATACGCCCGAAAAACATAACCCTTTCTTAGCAGTCCGGGTAAAAAAGAAAGGAACTTTTCTTTGAAAGTCAATTTGTACAGATCTTTTTTTTCGACTATCGTAATAATTAGAGTTTCATCTCACAATAATATCGAATGGCACTGTTTTCGCCCTGTAATTTTTTTCTTTACTTTGGACTACTGAATTCGGGCTTTGAAACTTTTTTCTCGAGAAATAAATTTCCACTTTTTGAACGCATATTTTTAGCTTTTTTTCTTGTAACGTCTTTTAAGCATGACATCCATTGACATCTCTAGACATTTTTGAAGTTACTCGAGTGGCTTATTAAATTTTTAATAAGCGTTATTTTCTCAAGTTTTGTGTGATACTATAATTTTATTTATAAATGAATATTATTTCCATGAGTTTGGTAAGTTGTATTTGTGGCACCATTAAAATATATGACGAAGAAAACGACGCGGTCACGTCGCGTCGTCCTGTGAAAATGTGTTAACGAGAAAATAAATTTGCATTTTTTGCGACAAATTTTACTGGAGAAGAAACTCGATGAATAATGTGTCCTCGTAGTTAATTAACTTCAACAAGTGCTTGTGATAAGCGTGAGATAACTTGGTAAAAAGTTGGGGCGCGGTAAACATTTTAACTTAGCCTCAAAAATTTGTTCCAAGTTGTTATTCAAATAGGGTGGGGCACAAACAAAAGTAACCGTTTAGGCCGCAGGAGCATACCAAATGAGTTATTTTACAAGCAAACAACGGTCAGGGTCTCCATGCATGATTTATTTAAATTGTTGTCACCAACAAAGCGGTGTGCCGCGAGCACGTGCCTGTATCGTAACATTGCTGATGTATGGAACTTTGCATTCTTAAGGCTTCACCTAAAACAGTACTTGGTAAATTGAAGTCGCCTTGGTAATTTCGTAAGCGACTAAGCGTCTGAGTCTATTTTATAGTCAAATTTGTTTATTTAATGGGCCATTACGTATTATTGACTACGTTTATACGTTTTAAGATTCACTTAGAATAATTGCTGGATTTTAGGACAGACAGACACTGTATTGTGATTTTAGTTAAGTTAGTGAGTCACTTCGTTGAAATATGTTTAAGTAAATAGGATCTGTCACAATGTACGTAATCCCACATGAAAGTTAGAAACAAAATTATGCGAAGAGGATACATTCAAATGGATCATCGTACGTAAACATTGTAAAAGTAATTGAGATTGTTTATATTTGCATATCTTAAAAGGCAAATTATTCCCTCACGACCGCTTACCGTACCTACATACATACATAAAAGACTAAGGAGTGCGAAGCTGCACAGAGCGGATACACGGGCTTATGTTATTACCATAATACCATTAAAGAACGCATAAAAAAGAATTAAAGGTGTACAAATGTTTGTGTAGGTAACCCTATATTTATTTATTTATTTCGTTGAAGTCACCCAAAAAGCAGCCAAGCGCAAGTGGGACTGGGCTGGACACGGTTGCCGCATGTCGGATGCATTATGGGCTAAGACCGTCACAACATGGGCTACTGAAAATATCTAACGGCATCGTGGGAGACCCAGGCGTAGATGACGGGACGAACTTGACGTTTATAGAAGGGATTGGTCCATATTGGGTCAGGAAAAGGAAAGCGAGTCCTTTGTCATGCAATGGGACATTACGGGCTAACTATTATTATTAGTTTTTACACCATAATATAACGTCACGCCTGTAATCATCGAAGGGTTAGGCAGAGGTGTACCATAGGACACTCACATTTCGCCAGTTATGTTTAAGTCCGATGTAATTCGGGGCGAGCCTATTGCCATCAACCGGGCACAAATCCAGACTCCGGGCTGCTACTGAGAAATTCCTAGTGGGAAAACCCAATGACACCCCAAGCCCAATAACCCAATAACCTTTACCCGACCTAAGAACCGAACCCAGGACCAGGATGATAGTTTTCTAATGTGTTCCTTGCATACGGTAGATATTGTACCAAATGCACATGTTTCTTTATGTCTTTCAGATCCCGGGAGACAAAAGTACATAACTCGAGTGATGGTGATGGTGACGTCAGACCAACTGAGCTGATAGAAAAGGTGTTATGTGCTACATATGCAGTTGCATCGCATGGGCTCTAGACCTTGTACAAAGGTTAGATATCACACACTATAAAATCAAATAAATACAAAAAAAAAATCATTTGTATTGTTTGGTAGTGGTACAATGGACATTTTATTTTATTTTTTACTAGATTCCGCGCGCGACTTCGCCCGCGTGGTATGTCGATAAAAAGTAGCCTATGTCCTTCCCCGGGATCCCATCTATTTCCTTGCCAAATTTTATCGAAATCCGTTCAGTGGTTTAGGCGTGAAAAGGTAACATACAGAGAGACAGACAGAGTTACTTTCGAATTTATAATATTAAGTATGGATTTATTATTTATTTATTTATTTAATTTAACCTATTAGCCTATATTGTGTCCCACTACTGGGCAAAGGCCTCCCCTTTTTCTTTCCAAATCTCTCTGCTTTGTGCCATTTCTAGCCATGTTGGCCCCGGAAACATGACTCGGTCGTCACACCACCTTCCTCGCGGTGTACCTCGACGGCGATATCCTTGTACGGCGATGTTTGCCCATCTCTCCGGGCACATTCGTGAGACGTGGCCGGCCCACTCCCAAATGATATTACATAATAATTCATTCAAAACATTCTATTCAAAAAGAATATTGTCTACAAGACAAACCTAGTTAAACCGAATTAAGTATTTATGCGACTGAACCTTCAGAACTCCGCATTGCCGTTTAATAAGATTGAAAAACTTAACACTTTTTAACCTTACATAGTGAAAGTAATTATTTTGAATGAGCACAGATAATTAACAAACTAAAGTAATATAAAGCGACAATTTTAGAAGTATAAGCGCCTCACTCTTTGTTTCTACAGCATTTTAAAAATAAAATAAATATATAATGCTCTGCTGTGCTTTAAAAAAAATAGTTTTGAAAGACTCTATCCATTTATGCACCTATTGTGTTGTTCATTAACTTTTTTTTGTCTTCCCGTCATCATATTTTTTTTTTCCTAAAAACGCTTGTCAAGTTTACATAGAAAAGCATTTTAAGGACAATAAAATATGCAACTTGAACTGGTAAAAAGCCACAAAATGAAGTAGCAAAAATCACAGAAACACAAACAAGCCCAAAGGTCCTTTTCAGGTAGTTAACGGTCTTAATATTAGTATAATTACTGAGTCCCTGGGGGTCCCAGGCCGGAATAGGGGCGGACCCTAAAGGACCCTTTTTACGTATTTCAAGAGGTCGTTGTCTCTTACCATGGGGAAGTTGGCAAAAGTCGTACGACTTTCGGCACGTCCGCCACATGAAATTGACTTCGGAAAAAGTTTGCCAATTTTATTCATGTTTAGATGTTTAGCAAATTGAAGTTGGGGGATAACTATTATTGTGTTCCTTTATTTTTATTTTCTTAACTTAGGGTTGAGAAATAGCTGCCATCTTTTGATAAATGCATTAGTTAAATCTCAATCATCCTATATAGCCTTTTCCGAACTATGTTGGGGTCGGCTTCCAGTCTAACCGGATGCAGCTGAACACTAATATTTTACCGTAACGACTGTCAAAGATCTACGAATGACAGCCGGGACCAACGGCTTAACAAGTCAACATGCTTTCTGAGGCACGGAGGGTTCACAATATATAATTTGGATGGTCACCCATCCACGAACCGATCCGTGCGGCTGTTTACATTTAGCCACGAACCTCATTACTTAGTACTTGTATTTTTAGTTCTAACTGTATCTATTTTACTGTAACGTCTTAGCACATTCTGATGCTGGTCATATTTCAGTATTTTTCCGCCCACAACCGTTATTACTTAATTTAATGGACGCCCTGCTTACACTGTGACGTTCGTTTTTCACAGTGATTTACAACAACTGTTTATTATACCTTTTTTTTTTGTGGGTGTGAAATCATTAAATGACTTCTTCCGCTCTGGGCGGAGCGGAAGGGCGTGTCAGACTTTTACTGACTAAAACCCACCCGTATTCCTTCAGATGATCCGTTTCGGACTTTCCCGCAACCCTGACAGGCATCGGTCCTAGCGGACCCCGCCAGTTGTGCTGACATATCTTTGAGGCGCGCGTGGAACACGACGCGCCATCGACCCGGGCCTGGTTTTTGTCGGACGGCGAGCTACCCATTGCTCGCCGCCCGCAAGCCTGCGCCTATACCTGCCTTTCCATATCTAACCATCAGCTAATTTTATTAGAATCTTCACGAACATCAGTAGTCACGATATCTCTCAGGATTTGTGAGAACCTTTTTAAAATGTTCTAAAGAATTAAATTGCCATTAGAGCTTAGGAAAAATACTTCCCAAGATCAAGCACAAACGGAATGGAAAAGATAAGTCCAGTGTACCTAATCTTTTTGGCATTTTAAAAGGTAACGGAAAAATGGTAAATGAAAATAAGAGTAATTAAAACTGTACAGGTAAAAATACTTCTAAATAAAATTCGTCTCATTAAAATGAAACTGTTACTTGTTATTTAAAATGCTGTATCTAACTGTAGCTCCTGTAATAAAAAGAAAGAGGTCGTGGGCAGGTACTAAACAAATCTCCGATTAGTAAAAAAGTGCTTTTCCAAGTCATGTGGTCTAGATCGGATGACTAAAATAACAACAAATGAGAATATACAGTAGTAGTTGACTGTACATTTTCTCTTGTTGACTGCACATTCTCTCTTGTCGACCGCACCTTCTCTCTTATCGACTGCACCTTCTCTCTTATCGACTGCACCTTCTCTCTTGTTGACTGCGCATTCTCTCTTGTTGACTGCGCATTCTCTCTTGTTGACTGCGCATTCTCTCTTGTTGACTGCGCAATCTCTCTTGTTGACTGTGCATTCTCTCTTGTTGGCTGCGCATTCTCTCTTGTTGACTGTACATTCTCTCTTGTTGACTGCACATTCTCTCTTGTTGATTGCACAATACTGCACATTCTCTCTGGGTGACAACACATTATCTGTTATTGACTGTACATTCTCTCTTCTTGACTACACATCACTGGTAACACTTCCATTACGAAAAGCACCCTTACTACTACGACATAAAGGCGCTGTCAATGTCAAATTGTTACCACTGATGTGCAGTTGACCATACGTTGTTATTAGTAGGCAGTACTAGAAGTAATAGCGTTTCTGCCAACCCTCATGTGGCGTGAGTTTATGTATGTATGTAGTAGTAGCCACTGAATTGGCTTTTAGAAACCGGAGGAGATAATCGCACAGTATTGACAAAGGCTGCAACAGCCGTGTAGCTAGCTAGCCTATACATCGTCAGCGGTCCATGAAGCTAGTATGACGCCAGACTGCGTTTGCCAATACTCTTGCTCAGCATCTATGAACATAATCCATACATTCACAAAAGGCCTGTGGCAATAGTCAGCAATTCGTTGTTGGTTGGTTATGATTGACGAGGCTTTCATTCATTATCTGCTGGCTTTTCTCTGCTACTGATTTGATAAGCACGTGTTCACAAATTTTTCTCTTCATGCCAAGTCTTTATGGACTTGTTCTAAAGACGCTTTTGCTTTTTGAACGCTAGCTCATAAGCTGCGTATGCTTCATTAAAATAAAAATAACATTTGAAAAACATTTTAAAATAGTTGTGTACTGGGTTGACTTGCCCATTTTTCTCCGTACGAAAGTACCTTTTGGAACCCCCGCCTAGAATACATTTATTTGCTTGTTTTTGATGCTCAAAAGTACGTTCTTATGGCCTACTTGAAATAAATTATTTAAGGGAGATGCGCTAAAGTAACGCGAAATTCAAATTGAATTTCGTGGGCTACCCTGAAGCTTTTGCCTTAACACAACACATTATAAGCCTATGTGTTGTGTTAAAGTCGAAGTTAAGTCAATGTCAAATGATATATTATTTTCAAGTAGCCCACAAAAAGTCCCATTTGAGCTGAGGCGTTCTGTTTGTACGCAGACGTGTTTACAAATGGTTCTTCATGCCATCACTTGTACGGGTATTGTGCTGAAGAAGCTTTCGGGCAGACAAATCGTAGGTACGAGTTACGTCAATTGCATATTTTGGGTTCGGCTTCCAATCTAACCGGATGCAACTGAATACCAGTATTTTACATGGAGCAACTGCCTATCTGACCTCCACAACCCAGTAACTGGGAAACACGATACCTCTTGGTAATGCTGGTTGTCAGGCTTTAGGGTTACCCGTAACGACTGACAAAGATCTACGTCAGCCAAGACCAATGGCTTGACGTTGTTTCGGGAGGAGTCTCGATATCTAATGGATGGTCACCCATCCACGAAGCGACCACGCCTAGCGTATCATTCAGCCACGGGCCCCTCAGGTACGAGCTTCATATGCTCGTTTAACTCTTTAATGAATACAAAAACTCAACCTTTTAATTATTTATGTAACACCCTCCGGGGTTTCAGCGTCTAAACATAGCCACGGAACGCAAACGTAAAATACGACTTTTACGTAATCGTTGGGCAAACCAGATGTATGAAATTAATCAATGAACTTAACCGCGCGAGCTAAGTAAAATTGCGTGCCACCAAGATCCGTACGGCAGCTGCTAACCAGTAAATTATCTTGATGGAATTGTGTGATACCTACTGAATACTTTCAATGAAAATTTATTGTCTGGCAATATCATAAAGGGCAGACTGTATGTGTGTCGTGGGTAATCAGGATAAAAGCTGTTGTTCAGGATTTGTTTTTCAAATAAGCAGGTTTATATTTATTTTAGATATATGATAATGACATCTGCGAAAACTGAAAGTCTCTATAATTTTAATTGCGAAAACCGTGATTAATAATGCCACCAAAGTCTTTTATATAAAGATACATCTATATATAGAAGGCATATACTAGAAGTCCTTTTTTTTGTTTGAGGGGCCAATTAGAAAATAAAATAAAAAGTTTTGCAAACTGTACCATGTGACACAAAATAATGAAAGGGCTTGTGACGAGGATATCAAATAGGTTTTTTTTTTATAATTTTATAATAAATAAGTTTAAAGATATTGATGAAAATTGACCATTCCCGCACTTATCTCAGAAACTCTAGTCCAATATTTTGAAAAAGAAAATGTAGTTCTATACTTATAGATTACAGGAAAACCTTTAAAAATTCTATTGTCTTACAATAACATGGTACATCTCCCAATATTGTGCGTACAGTCACGAGCAAAAATATGTATACACTCAGCAAAATTCAATAACGTTTTTCTCGTGGAATAACGATTTTAACTTTGAGATGATACATATTTCATAATAATAGGGGTTCAAAAATACTATGTTCGTTATATCATAAAATTACAATCAATACAGTAGGAGAAAATCACTTTTAAAAGTTGCTAAGTGTATACATATTAGTGCTCGTGACTGTACATATTTACATTTGCACTTGGAACGTAGACAGTACAGAACATGTTTTTCAACTACAACTTTAAGTTTGTTCTAGGGATAAATTCATCCCAACTACAGAACCCTTTATTGTGCGTGGTCCGACACGCACTTGGTCGGTTTTTTTGTCTTATGTAGGTATGTTCATCGATATTTTCGTCAATTGTGAACCCATTTTGAAAATTCTTTTTTCATTTGGTAGAGGAAGCTTCCGCGGTTGGTCCCATATAAATTTTATTAAATTGTTTGTTTTTTCCCAGAGAGCTTTTCCTCAATACCAACTGTAGTTAAAAAAACAATCTCATTTCTAAGGGAACGGGTTTTCTAAAGAGTATTTTTCCTGTTAGCTAAAGATTCCTTAACGCAGTGCAAATAATGTTGTCTCCGGCGTCGGGACGCTGGTTGCAATTTAAGTTCTTCTAAATTAATGTAAAAGTTTCAGTAATTTGAAGCGAACCACTAAGAAACTGTTATGCAGGGAACATAATAGTTTTTCCTTATTCACGTTGATGGTTATAAATGTTGTAATGTAACAATTTACTATGAAGATGCTTCATGAAATAAAACACTTAGAAAAGTCTTCTTCTATTTTCGGTTATTTTGTGTAAAGACCAATTAGGTATAACTTTTTCAGTTTTAAATTCTAATTAATCGTTAAGACTTAGTTTAAATATATAGGTCCCCATGTGGCCGAAATTCGGTCTGGAGGAATTTCGGCCATGGCGACCAATCTCAGCGGAGACCAGAATTCGGCGCGGGAAATATTATAGTGCACAAGTGTCTGCGCAGACACAGATGCTCTCTCTGTTGCCTCTGTTCTCTGTTCTGTTTGTAAATACATAGACACGGAACCTATCATTAGGAGCGTTTTACCACAGCAGTGTAGATAGTAACTTGTCTTCAAAATGCCCCTTAAAAATGTTGCCTCTCTCTGTTACACCACTTTCATAGTCCACAGGGGTCTTTGAGGATTACATGAGAGTGCCCGGCGCATTTTACTACGTCCACACGACACAACATCTTGGTTTCTCCACCCGTTTCTTTGAACATGTCGTGTTAGATGTCAAGTCCACGTCACCTCTTGTGTTCGCTTAAGTCCATCTGAGTTATTTTACGGTTTTTGGAGTCCATTCAATGAGCTTTTGCGATTGACTTGATAATCTTTTTACTGTTGCTGAAACTATGTATATTAAGCCTAATTTACATTACGAAACTAGTTGCACGAACTTAGTTATTCATTGATAGTTTCACTTGTAAATAATTATATATTTACACGTGAAACTATCAATGAATAACTAAGTTCGTGCAACTAGTTTCGTCATTTAAATTAGGCTTTAGTGTTGCAGTTGCGTCAAGCGTTGCAGTTATAACATGTAAACGTGCACGCCTAGAGGCTCGTTTTTATCTCTGAACTCCTGAAGTATAGTTTTAATATTTTTGGTGGTATTGTCGTGTGCTGGCCGACATTATGGCAAATAATTCATTTTTCTTTGTTTTGTAATGTTAATTACTTTGGATACTATTTTACAGAATCAAGTTCTTTTATCTGAACAGACAGCTGTGCTGCTGGGGAGTTTGTTGTTCCACTTCTTCTTCCCAACTAAAGCACTAGGAAGTGGTGAAGGGCGGGCGTTTTGGGGGACTGTCTTATGTGACGTTCAAAAAGTGCTGAATCTCAGCCTTGATGACCTTTGATTTTTATTAAGACGGAACCATGAAAGTAGTCGAGCAATTTGTTAGCGTGTCTGAACAACTGAAGAGTAGGCACATAAAGTAACTACGCAGCCGTTAATATGACATATCGAGTTTTAGTGAAGCTTCGGTTTTATTGAGCATGGTTTCTTCTCTAATCTCGATAATATGCCAATAGTAGCACCCGGTTATTGTACCTCAGCCAATATAGCAACTACTCAAAATACAGCATGTATCAGAGGCCCTAGACAAAGTGACATTCTATCAGCGATAACGATGATGGAAAAGGCAAAAATGTACCTATAGGAGTGACATAAGCTATCGAAAAGCTTGCGTCAATCCTGTTGAAAGATGTTGTAGAAATACGAAACGCTTTCGAAGCGATTGTCACTTGTCTAGGCCCTCAGAAAAGTGTGAATATGTGACACATGCTGATTACGATGTTGGTTCCATGGAGAAAGTTTTTCAACGTGATGGTTTGTACCACACCCTTCTATACATACATAAATTGTAAGACCAGATGAGGAAAACACAAATTGATACCCACCCAAATCTGGAGCGACCTCAGCGAGACTAGAATACTAAAGCCTATGAAAATATAACCACCCGACTACCCTCGGGATTTAAATGAATAGTCTTGTAGCACTTTGACGGATTGGGAACATAACTTTAGCTACTACCCTCCGTTCGTGGAGCGAGACTCGTCGTGGTAGGAATAATGATTTTTGGACATTCACCTTAAAATATCATTTAAACCTTTTGCGAGTATTTTTAAGCATAGACTATAAAGCCACTCCCTCACAGGCGCGTGTTTATCGCGCGATATTAACGCAAGCGTCATTGCGATAATGCGTCCCGATTCCTTCCACACAGCTGCGTTTTTATCATCCGATATTTCTAACGTCTGCGTGTAACCTACACTACAGGCCCCTCGCCCGCACTACACCGTACCAGCGTTATTAACCCAGGTGTGTGTAACATCGCATGCATCCTAATACAAAATGTTCTAAGAAAACTTATCGAAATATCGCAGGATAGAGGAACGCAAGCATCCTACTTCTATTGCGTCGTTAATATCGCAGCAGTGTGTGACTTCCTGGCCGTCCTAATACAAAATGTACTGAAAACAAATATCGCAATAACGCTTGCGTTATTATCGCGCGATAAAAACGCGCCTGTGAGGGAGAGGTTTTATGGTCTATGCGTTTTTATTGCTGTCTCAAATATCAATAGCAGCTCAGTCTCTCAGAGAACGTAGATCATAGACAAGCTTTGCAAAGGGTGTGAATAACTTCGTCCCTTCTCCTAATAAAACAATCAATACGGTGGCTACATGTAGTGACTATAGTCATTTTTAGGGTTCCATAGTTTCTGTGACCATTCATCGTAGGAAGTGGTCATTTAGGAAATCGGTGCCATTAGCGGTGCACGTTTTAGTTACTTTCAGACACCGAAATACTTTGGTAGCTACTTATTGATTTGGCGATAATTACCTATCTACCATTGCCTATCGGACAAATATATCTGTGTTCTACGGAAATTAGCAACTGTTATTAATTCTTCTTCTCGTGCCGATGACTCAAATCACCGACCAGTGTAGTGGCGACTTGAACAGTTTTTAGTGAATACTGTTTATAATTTATAAATTAACTAGCTTTTCCCACGGCTTCGCTTGCGTGGATATCGGAAGATATCCCACAGATACGTCCTACCGGGATTAACGATCAGGTTATAAACTATGTCCTAAACATCCGAATCCGTTCTGCTGATTTTTCGCCGAACGTCAGTAAAGCTCCAATTTATACAAAACCTTAATACATTATACCTACACTTAAACCTTCCTCATGAATCATTCCGTCCATTGGTGAAAAGCGTATAAAATTCGTTTTTGAGTTTATCGCGTTCAGACAGAGAGACAGACGCGGAGGGGGACTTTGTTTTATAATATGTAGTGACGTAGGCTCTTCCTAGAACCCTGCACAAACCGACTCTTTCCAGAATTGTTATTACGTCTCGGACGGAGAAATCGTCAAAATAGGATTTCATTATAATCGTCTCACAGGTCACAAAGAAAATTGTGAAGCCTACAAAATGAGGTGGCAAAAGGTACTTAGTTTTCCTTTTGTACTTCAAAAGATCGATGGTTATTGTTGCGTCATCGATTCTTCTCCTGGACTAGATGTTAAGAAACTCCATATCTATTACAAACTTAGCATCTCATAAACACTCTCTATTCCCGATTTCGTGATTTTTATGAGGTCAAATAGGGAGTTTATGTTTAAGAAATCTCAACTTAAATCTGTGTATTTTATTAAATTAAAATTCATTTAATTCGGACAACAGTGATCCATATCGATTTAGTATTCAAAAAAAATCAAGTAATAAAAACTAAAACCCAACTACGACTTAAAAGTTATAAACAAGACACCACAGACAGACAAATTAAAAATCCGGAGTCACACGTAATCTGTTCGATTTATGCCCTAATACGTGTGACTCCGGATTTTTAATGTGTCTGTCTGTGGTGTCTTGTTTATACCTTTTAAGTCGTAGTTGGGTTTTAGTTTTTACCCGACTAGGGCGACGAAAAAAGGAGGGTTATGATTTTGACCGGTAGGGTATGTATGTATGTATGTTCATATGTTCCCTCCTATCTTCCAAACCACTTATCACAGCAGATATTTTTTCATGATTTCATTGTTGGCCCCATAGTAACAGTGATTCAGTTCGATGCGCGATGGTCTAACTAAAGCACCTCTTAAAGTTTGTAAGGTAATTTTTTGACACCTTTTAAAAAACACGTGATTTTAGTAACTAGTTATTTTTTCAAATGGTCGGTGATTCAACATGAAAGACCATGTACCGAACATTTGAAAAAATTAATAGTTACTAAAATCACGTGTTTCCAAATGTATACTGAGGCCTTAGTGCGATTTTCTTTTAACTATCTTCACTTTACGCATCGACCGGGTTCGGCGCTCCGATTGGCCCTTCACCAGTGAAGGCCAGTGAAGGGCCAATCGGAGCGCTGAACGCGGTCGATGCGTAAAGTGAAGATAGTTAAAAGAAACTCGAACTAAGGCCTCTGTTACTCGTACTTTGTATTTTATGTTCGTAGGTAATGTGCGTCTTATTTATAGGTACAGAATATACAATTTTTCTTTATTTATTTCTTTTGTCAATACTGCTCCACCCTTTGTAAAACAGAGCCATGAAGTTTTAATTTATTGTCTCCAGGATAATAACCTTCGGGTTATCGTGCATCCTCAGCTGCGCCATCTGCTTCGGCCTGGCCCTCGCCATAATTACTGGCATTGCCTATG
Organism: Lithophane semibrunnea; assembly: GCA_947363905.1. Lineage (NCBI taxonomy): Eukaryota > Metazoa > Arthropoda > Insecta > Lepidoptera > Noctuidae > Lithophane > Lithophane semibrunnea. Next base: position 5,425,620 of record OX376200.1, on the reverse strand, counting down.
GGTACAACTACTCCATGGCTGAGTTCATCACGTTTACACGTATGTTCCTTTAACTATTAAATACAAACCTTTATTTATAAACGTTAGTTAATAAAAGATGAAACTATATTACGAAATTAGTGGCATAAAATTATAGAGCGATTTTTTTTTTCTTATTTGAGAATGGACCTGCTCTTGACATCGACTTTTTCGTACAAGTCTAAGCCCTAAGTGTAGAGCTTAAGAGCGTTTATTCTGACAGTGGGCAACGGCGCCAATAGATGTCAAATATTTACCTGTTTTGATTAATTTGGCAATATTACTGTATAGAAATATGAAATATGGCTAGACAACTGTCTAAAATATTGATGAAATGCAATAAATAATATCGTAATACCGAATATTTAGTTTTAGTTGTAAAAAAAGGATATGGAAACTTTCCAAATGCCTTTTTTACACATAAAACCGGTTACAACTTAAATTCAGTGTTATAATTGCAATTCATAATCAATATTTTAGACAGTTGTCTAGCCATATTTCATATTTCTATACAGTAATATTGCCAAATTAATCAAAACAGGTAAATATTTGACAGTTATAAGCGACGTCCGGTTAAGTAGTCAAGGCATCAGAGGCTCTAGACAAAGTGACATTCTATCAGCGATAACGATGATGGAAAAGGCAAAAATGTATAGAACTGACATAAGCTATCGAAAAGCTTATGTCAATTCTGTTGAACGTCGTTGTAAGAATACGAAACGCTTTCGAAGCGATTGTCACTTGTCTAGGCCCTCAGAGGTCAACTACGAGATGCACAAGTTAAAAAAAAAACCACTTGACGGGACCGTCAGTCGCTCGCCTGCGTGAACCATGGGACTGTCACCAACGAAAAAGTCGACCTATAACTTTGTGTTACTAATTTCGTAATGTAATTTTGGCTTTATAATATGGGGAAGTTATACTATGAGATTAATGATATTTTTAATTAAAGTTTGTTATTTTTATTTATTCATGGCTAACTTTTGTGGCAGTTCGCCATTTAATTTCTTTTAAAGGTATGGCTAGAGACAAGATATAACAAAAAAATTAATAAGATATCGCTCTAAAGTGCATAGGTATCCAACAAACTTTTTAGAATCAATTTATTAAGAGTTAAAATTGAACCCTTTTATTATTAAACAGGCTCGCTTTAATAGCTCCTATTCTCATATCATTACTATTTAGCGACAGACTAGTAGCGCTTTGAAACTGCAAATTGAATGCAAATAGAGTTTTATCTGCAATTCTGTATTCAATTTTTGCGACCACGTTTTCGTTAAATAACTCGTCGGGCTGCCATTCTGTTTACTTTACATTTATTTTAACTCCTTACCATAAAAAGATTTATATTTTTACTTTTTTTTTCAGTGAGTAGGCTAATTTCACTACATATTATAAAACAAAGTCCCCCGATTTCTGAATTCTCTAAACGATGGTGAAAACCTCATCAAAATCTGTTGCGAGGTTTAAAAGAACTACGCGGACATGCAGACAAACACGAAAAGCGACTTTAATTTATAATCATTATTGTGTAATTAATAGTTCTTCTTCCCCCCAGGGTCCGATGTGACAGTATTCATGCGACGCGGACAGTTTTACGACAAACCGAATCTCAATACGCTGAGGAGAAGTGGCGACGCGGGTGATGATAGTAAGTATTTCATCTCTTTTTAACCGAATTCTTCAAAAAGGAGGAGGTTCTCAATTCGTCGTATGTTTTTTTTTGTTTGTGTGTTACGCGATTACTCCGCTAAATATGAATCGATTATGATGATTCTTTTTTTTGTTTGGTATGTCATGCTTCAGAGGTCCCATATAATTTTTATTTACCTTGCTGGCGTAGATTTTGAGTTAGCTTCAATATTATGTATTTTTTCTTAGACGATGACTTAGTTTATGTAGATGATGTTCTATGTGACTCCGTCACTGTTATTTACTTAACAGGTAGTGGTATTCGAATTTATGTGGGGTAGGTACACACGGCTATACATCAAGCTATACATTTCCAGTATAAGCTGACCTCGCATTGTACGAAAATCCTATACAATGTGAGACCAGAATAAACTGAAAATGTACCACAACTAAAAAGTGAAAAATAAAAACTTTTTACAAAAAAAAAAACAACCGACTTCCAAAAAAAACACAAAAATGTGTCTTTGCTTTTCAGCGTTCGTTTTTTGCCACCGACTTCCGAAATTAAAATTATTTTTCACTTTTTTAGTATTTTTTTTGGAAGTCCGTTGTTTTTTTACTATCAACTTCTTCCTGTGCTCTTCTGGGAAAAGTAGCACCTTGAATCTTTGGTGATGTTTCTACACTTTCTTAAAACAGTTCTTCCTACTTGGAAGTTATATGCACTAACAGTTTGTAAACAAATGTGCACCATCATCGATCGCACCACTGCAAATTCAGGCGAGGTAGAGGTCAACAAATATAAAAACATCCCAAATAATGTGGTAGGTACAGTCACGGACTTTAATTGATGAGCCACCTTCAAACTTTTCAATTTTGCAGTTTCATACATCCACGAGATTACACGATTAAACACGAACTCAAATCGCACGCTCGTAAACAAGATGACAAATAAATTACTTTTAATCGGAAATATCCATAGAGGTTGACTAATAAGTTCTCAATGATAAAAATAAATACAATGTTGCATTAAGTTTATCCAATCTATTTGATACCGACCTCCTTTGAATCATAGCTCATTAACTCGATAATTATGAAAACACTGAAGACAGTGACAGTTGAAATATCAAGATGACAAATAAATTACTTTTAATCGGAAATATCCATAGAGGTTGACTAATAAGTTCTCAATGATAAAAATAAATACAATATTGCGTTAAGTTTATCCAATCTATTTGATACCGACCTCCTTTGAATCATAGCTCATTAACTCGATAATTATGAAAACATAACTGAAGACGGTGACAGTTGAAATATCAAGATGACAAATAAATTACTTTTAATCGGAAATAGTCTTATCCATAGAGGTTGACTAATAAGTTCTTAATGATAAAAATAAATACAATGTTGCATTAAGTTTATCCAATCTATTTGATACTGACCTCCTTTGAATCATAGCTCATTAACTCAATAATTCTGAAAACTTAACTGAAGACAGTGACAGTTGAAATATCGATGTCAGAGAATTTCTCCGTACGCTAACGTTACTATGCAGCAGTAACCTAGCAACAATTGTTTATCATTGCCAGTCAACCAATTACAGGTCTAGCAACAGTAACCTAACTGTTGCTAGACCTGCAATTGGTTGACTTTGAGTAGTCACTGCTGTCAAGTTTGTAGTTCTGCTCTCAGGTTAGCCAACCGGTAAAGATATGAAATATAATTTTCTTCTTCTAATACGAAGACATATGACTTTGCGTGTCGGAAACCGAATAAACCCGATTTGCATTACACGGCTAAAATGCGAACAGTACCAGGTGGCTCATCAATTAAAGTCCGTGACTGTACATTTAGTTTCAATTTTGATTGATATTCAGCAATTAATTTATGCAAGGCAGAGGTGTTGTAGAAAATGGGAAGATATAGACTAATATACTTGAACTGTAATCCACGCATTTTTAGGGATCCGTACCCAAAGGGTAAAACGGGACCCTAGTACTAAGGCTCCGCTGTCCGTCCGCCCGTCCGTCCGTCCGTCTGTATCTCATGAACAGTGATAGTTAGACAGTTGAAATTTTCACAGATGATGTATTTCTGTTGCTGCTATAACAACAAATACTAAAAAACAGAAAGTAAATATTTAAGGGGGCTCCCATACAAGAAACGTGATTTTTTTGCCGTTTTTTAGATAATGGTAAACCATTCGTGCGTGAGTCCGACTCGCACTTCACCGGTTTTTTTTTAATATTCAACTTTTTTATCAGCACAACTTTTCTTGCATCTTAACCCCAATGACTCTAAAGCCTGGTTTAATTCTCTTTGTGCCTGTTCTAGTCTTCGCTACAAACACCTCGACTGACTACGAAGACCCGAAGCCACAAGTGGAGAGACAACTGAGCGAGCCACTAGCTGACTCGTGGTTGAAGACACAGGACACGAGGAAGTATGCCCAGATCCTGACCAGGTTCAATTCACCCAACAACGCGGAGGAGCGAGAGTCTGAGGTGCAGGCACCCAGCGCTCGAAGTGCCCCCCCGCCTGTTCAGGTCAGAGCAAGCTTATTTTTATACTAGCTGCGCCCCGCGGTTTCACCCGCGTAAGTATCAATCCCGTGGAAATATCGGGATAAAATGTATCTTATGTGTTAATCCAGGTTATAAACTATCTGTTTGCCAAATTTCATCCAAATCCATTCAGCCGTTTTTACGTGGAAGAGTAACAAACATCCATCCATCCATCCATCCATCCACATCCGCGTTTATTATATTAGTTAGATTAGATCTTTATGGCCACAGTCATAGAGATCATACATAGAGTTCGCGTGTTGCATAAATCGCTTAGTGCGCATCCTAGACAAGTGAGCTATAGATTAGTGTTGGGTAGGACATACAAGAGGCACTTCAAATGTCTCATACAAAATGATTGAATGACACCTCAAAATAACATTTTTTACCGCTTCACTGTGACATACAAATGAATGAATTTCGAACTGACAAGTGAGTGAGTGTGGTGAGGAACGTCGTGTTGTTCAATCCCGTGTCTACTGTTCATAGTTTGTTGCGTGCACTCTATACTATAATTATTTCTGTATGGCCACAGTGCTAGGGCAGCCCGCGAAAAACAAACTTTCTTACGTTTTCTTGCAGTTTTCAGGTCAGTGTCAGTTTATGTCGATTAGAATATATTTCGCGACCGTAACAAAAATATGTAGATATTTATAGAATTAAAATCATGAATACAACTCCCTAAGTTCATATTACACTATTGAATAACTATTTCATGAAATCATGACATTTGAGACCAATTCTAACATAAGGAGTTTAATTTTTGAGGAAAAAACGATTTTCTCGGGCTGCCTAGCGTATTTTTACTGCGCCCCTTATAAATGTATACAACTAAAGTAAGGGATGTTTAATGCTGGTACGGAGAACTAGTAAAACTGTGTGAATTTGACATTAATATTTCTGGACGCGATACTCTTGAATAGTAAGACATGTGAGTTGCGTAGACGCAGCATCACTATCCTAGCTTACGTTGAATACTATAACAATGTCCTCTAATACATTTACTATACGCTTACATTAACTTTACTTGTACGTTTTAATTCAAACTTTTTCTTGATGGGTTTCAGGAGTCACCAAGAGAAATTTTTTTAAAGCCTACCTCGAATGCTCCAATCATATCAATAGTGCCCAACCCTCTAATGCCCACTGTGTCCTGGCGAAGCGGTTCCTCAAAAATCATGATGAGGAATTTCCAACCTTTGCAAGAACACACTATAATGAACAAACACGCTGGCAGGCCAGAAACTTTGTTTCCCACCCGCAGTACGGGACCACCGGTGATATCCATCATCAGTCCTAAGGAACAGGCGAGGGGGGTTAAACGTGATGACTTCCATGAAAGGTAAACTTGATTTCTAAAATCTAGAAGATGCGTGATCTCAATTTAGAACGAGGTTGGAGTATATGTCAATGTAAAATCGAACTGCATCGCACATCTGAGCATCGTGTTGTGAATATCACTTGTATTTTGGAACAACTAAGTAACAGTAATTTTTACCCGACTACGGCGAAGAAAATAGGAGGGTTATGATTTTGACCGGTATGTATGTATGTATGTATGTATGTATGTTCATCTGTTCCCTCCTATCTTCCAAACCACTTATCACAATTTGACAAATGAGGTATCGTTAGAAGCGTCGTGATTGTCCGCTGGTTATAGGCTATGTGAAAACACATTAAATTTAAAATGGCGCCCTCTAGAGGACATAAAGTGAGGAATTAAAAAAAAAAAATAGTTTAATCGTAGCATATTGGGTATCAAATGAAAGGGCTTAATGAGCACATTTCAAAAATATAAGTATATATTATAACCCCAAAAGAATATTTTTTTTAAATCAAGTAATAAAAACTAAAACCCAACTACGACTTAAAAGGTATAAACAAGACACCACAGACAGACAAATTAAAAATCCGGAGTCACACGTAATCTGTTCGATTTATGCCCTAACACGTGTGACTCCGGATTTTTAATTTCGTCTGTCTGTGGTGTCTTGTTTATACCTTTTAAGTCGTAGTTGGGTTTTAGTTTTTATTACTTGATTTTTTTTACTTACAGGGTCAAATTATGTTAGCATGTTTTTTTGTTTTAAGGTATCGATACCCATCACGTGTGTGAGGTTTCGCTACGTAATATAATTTGACCTAAAGAACAAAAATTAAGAAAACATACTATGTCCGAAGTAACGTCGACTTATTGAAAATTACTAGGGTCACATAACTTTAAAAGAGGAAATAAGGAAGAAGGATTTAATGATTAATATTCTTATAATTTACCTCCAGTTACGTGCCGATGCGAGTGTGGGGGACGAGTGCGCGCACTCTTATTCCCGACGACCCAGACGAAGTAGATGAGGATAACATTGTGTACAAGCCTGTATAGTCCGTCCATGAACGTATAGCACGGATCTAATCATATACAGCATGATAGTGTACAATACACTTGTGGCATATTCTTTTTACATTTAAATAAAACTAATCATAATTATTTTAATTGTGCTTTATTTATGCCAACTTTTGATGCTACTATGCAAAACCCTGGGTACGATTCTTAAGTAAATATTAGTTTGAATGTTGGCAGTAAGCTAACTGTTTCAGAAACTATTATAAAGGATTTATAGCATGGGTGTAGATAAAAGCTTTTATTTTGCATACCGACAGAACTGTAGTGATATAAATACAGGTCCTACTACACTACATGTACTTGCTATAAAATGCTCTCACGTTTGCACAATAGCAGGTAAAAATGGCTCGTTATCGTTAGTAGCGGTATATCTATCGCGGGTAATTGCATGAACGCGTGTAAGCGATCCAAAACACACAAGACGGGCACAACAAGTCGTCGCTGCAATATTATGAAAGTATGTAGTAGTGTGATACTTTGTTATCTTCGTTAATGTAACCGAGTCCATTGATGATCAGCTATTTCGCTGTAGAACTCTTTTATGCTGGTTATCGTGCTGTCGTCATTTTAATATTGATCACCCACAAAAGTTTTAATTATGTAGAATAGAATAGAATAGAATAGCATTTATTTGCAAATATGGGTTATACATAAGTAGTAGTGTATCATGCTGTACCTTTGTACTTACATGAGAAATATTTCAAACGTTTTTTTTTCTTCAATACTTATATAGGGTAGAGATGCCAGTATAATCGCAGCATTACGGCGGCACCCATTCCAGATCATCTCTGGGGGCTGACTATGAAGTATTAATGCCATCATTATTCCACTGCGAAAAAAGGATGGTGCTAGCGGCCTTGTATAGCTCCGTCTCTCACTAACACTGGAAAAATGGTGGCATTAATACGTCCTGGTATAGGTGGGCTGTAAAAGAGACTGTGACCTCCCAATTTGTTTCAGTATTTCATCTCAGAGCTGTCGGATAGGAAACAGCGATCTCATCTAGTGTCTAAAATATTATTGACGTGTAAAAGTGTTTGTATAAGCCTAGTTAATTAAAGACATAAATATCTTTAACATAATTACTTAAACACATAGAAATGTCTTTCACTGATATTTATGCGGGTCAGTCCCTTCGGTAGGAGCCAAGTTCGTCCCTCCATCTTCGTCTTGGTCTGCCGCGATATCGCCTAGCAGTGACTACAAGAAATATTTCCCTAAAATAGTAATTAACAAAATCAATGAACAATAGACTTATCTTGAATGTTCTTTTAATAAAGGCCAGTTTGTAAATTATTTCTTCCTTATTTGATTATCGACCACACGCTTGCGGCTTCCGTAGGGACGCAGGCGGCGGCGCGGCCGGTTGATGGCACTCTTGAAACGTTTTTTATTTTTTTTGAAAATATCCCTTCCTCGTTTTCCTTCTAATACACGATAGTTTAACTCTTCTGATTTTAAATGAGCGTCGGTATAATTATCATCATCAAGACTACTCTCTGATTTGGGATCTGTCTCGGAAGAGTCATCACCATCAACACTACTTTCTGCTTTGCGATCTGTCTCGGTAGAACCTTCATCAAAGATATTTTCTGAAATCATATTAATTTTTTTGATTACCAATAACCAAAAACCTGTTAAGAGATCTAAGCTCATATTAGAGTATAATTTTATTTTCATAGCTATTTTATATATATTTTTTATATATACTTAATATTATCTGTTAATCCACACATAATTATTATAAAATTAAATCGATTTTCGTGTCTATTTATCTGTGCGACCGCGTTATTCTATACAATGAATTTTGATGCACATTTGTTAATTAACTAGAGGATTTATTCCGGAAGGTTTATGTGTTTATTACATTAAATTAAATAAATCTCGATGTTTTATCAAGTCGTGAAAATCTTGAAACACAGGGGCGGGTCGCTAGTGATAATAAAAGTCTTACTGTTGTCAGGAGAATCCGGGCGTTTATTACGGGGATTCTTATTCTTTTGTATCGCTTCAGAGAAAATGGCCGACAAGTGAGACTTCAACAATTTAGGGACTTCTCTAATCAAATAACCAGTTACCAAACTCTCTGCCGATCTAAATATTAGTTTGCGAAGCATGAATACCATACGTCTGAAACATTACACATAACATTACATTTCACTTCATTTCATTTCTAATTTATGTCTGTAATTTTTATGGTGTACATAATATTATATTATCTATCTCTCTATCTATTACATAACATCACGGCTGTTCGCTTCCACCTTCGGCTTGATCATCACTTACCATCAGGTGAGATGCAGGCCGAGAGCTTCCGAGATGTGGTTTTTTTTTTTTTAAATCCTAATATTCGGGTTGCGTACGGTTCCCTAAAAACTAAACTAACGACACACAGACTCACTTCTTAAACTCAAACTCAAAGCATTTATTTCAATTAAAGCATTTACAGGCACTTTTGAATTGTTAAGGAGTCGGTCAGTCAGAAATATGAAGCTAGTTGCACATTCCAAAGCGTAGTAGGCACCTATGGAGAAGAACGGGCAAGAAACTCCACGGACACTCTTTTAAATCAAAATATTGTTACATAATTTATGTTGAAATTGTGATTTGATTGGGATACATGTGAGAACAAATAGGAAAGCACGTTCAAAGCGTCCGCAATTATAACATAAAAACAATTCAAGCCATGGCAGCTAAGAGATGACCAGTCACAACAGACGGTGCCCGTTCACGAACATGACGCTTAATAAAGGAAACAAAGATGATGATGAAGATGACTTGAGTGAATTCGCAAAAGCTGCATTTTATATAATATGTTATTTTGATATAGGTTAAAATTTAGGATATAGTATGTAATTTTATAGGATGTAGATTTAGCTTGTAAGGCCACTCTATCGCATTGGATCGCTGATCTGTAATGGTAGATGTAGGTAAGATTAAAAATAAATAAATGATAAACATTTACCTCAACCCTGTAACCTCGAACCTCTTATATCCAGGCTCTCTCTCAGAGTCTCTGCCCCTTCTTCCTTCGTCCTTCTGCAACCCTCCCATTTGAAGATCCACAACCATGTCATTTATTTCAGCCACAAAGTTGAATATTTGTGACGACATTGATTGTATTCTTAATTTGCCTCGGACCTATAATAAATTGCACTTTAGAAGTAAAGGGCTAGAATTTAAGGGGCTAAAGTAAGGAGAGCAAGGGCTCCTGTCTCTTAAAAACGAGGTTCTTTTCAAAAGAAAAGATAATATTTTCTCTGCCTTTCTTATATCGTCTCGCTAAACCAAATATTCTATAGCGTTGTATTCACAACGCCACAAAGACTCAAGTCCCTATAAAGGATCATTTCCACCAAACGGCTCGCATCGCATCGGATCAGAACGGATTTTACAATCTTTAAACGATATTAAATCGTGTAACCAGTATTTCGACGATGGAAAGGTAAAATGGAAAATCACAGGAATGAATTTTAAAGTTTTTTACTATAAAATTCATTCCTGAGATTTCACGTTTTGGCGCTTTAGCCATTTTACCTTTCCACCGTCGATTTAAAGTCTATATTACCAAGCCGCAATTAGGTGACCTGCCAGCTAGGTCCTTTTTATGGTGTAAGAACTAAAAACTTCGGTCTTTGAAAGCAATTTTACCAAACTGCGTTGAAGTCAAACAGGGGGCCTAAAACAGTCACATGCACAGCTGTCATTAACAATTCCTCTAATTTGACACAAAAGCAATTCATAATTTGTGGATCATTTTATGAATCTCCAAAGAAAACTGTCAAACAGATGAATCAGCACGCAGATCATAATAAGAATTGTCAGTTTGTGACATTTTACGATGATTCATAATATTTTCCATTATGATTCGGCGAGTCTAAAACGGCCACTTTGGACCACTGGAGGGTCATTATTGAGCGAGGACTGCTGGGGCTATGGTTTACCTGAAGAGAGCTGAACCGTATCTCATCCGCAATTGCGATAGTTTCGATCTTGAAGGGCCCACCGCAGTGTGCCGAATACATCGTGTCCAAGCCAGTCAGTACCATATCCGATAACATCATCGACTCATCAGCGGTATTTAGCTGGTTAAGTTTCATCTAAAATTATAAAAAAAACCTTCATCAATTGGATCATTAGGCAAAATATGGCCGACTGTTTCCCGGAAAATGGTAATTGTCTGCTGTAAGTACATTTGTCACAAAAGCCGAATAGGTACAGTTTTTTTTTGGTTAATTTAGCAGAATAAGTTGTGTACTTTTTATTTGTCTGTGCTATATTTTCTTTCCTTCTAATAGCTTTCTTTTACAAGCTAATAACAATTTACGACAATTGGATATTATTATAGTTTGGTGTAGCGATCCCAGAAGTGATCGTGTGCCATAATATAATAGCATAATGTTTTGAACACACCTCGCGTAGCGGTACCTACGGTGTAGCCGTGACATCATCGACCGTACTGGATATAATTTGCTACGGCGTAGCAAAAATGCAATCGGTACTTAATAGGTAATTTTAATAGGTACAGTCAGGGAAATTAATTGCTAAGCAAATTAAACCCTACGTCAATTTGCCGTGTTACCTATAGCTATTTCACATAACTGCCAAAGAATTTCGGTTTTGTGTGTTGAATATACGGACAATTTAAGTTGGTAGTCAATATGCTTAACAATTATAATTCTTAATTTACCTAAAGTGGGTGATAGACGTGCGTACTTAAAGTACGTGGTCTTTAAATTCGCAACCTTACTCGGCTCGCCGGCGGTAACGCACGAGAAGCTTGCTCAAAATTTCATTGTCAAATTGGCTCACGGCTCGCGGCTGTGACAGACGGGCGAGTAAGCTTGCCGAGCCATAGTACGCGTACTTGCTGGCACGTCTAGCAACCGTTTTACACTATCTTAGCATAGCAATCTGTTGTTGCACTTCACCAAAAATAAAATCTAAATGAATTTATTGCATTTTTAATAATAAATATTTATATTACACCTACTGCTTCAAGTACAGAAGACGTCGCTGATTTTTGGTTTGTATTTGTCCAAAAAAAATACAATAGACGCAGATATATTTAGTAACCTACTCCGCTTGACTATTCTTCAAGAGTCATGAAAACCCTGTAAGAAATTGACACGTGTTTCACCTCTCAGCAAGGCATCTTCAGGATGACGATTGACCAATTGCAAACCAGAACGCGACGTGTTACCACACAGAGCGCTGGACGCAAAAAAAAAAGATTTTTTTTGCTTGAAGAATAGTCAAGCGGAATAGGTTACTAAATATATCTGCGTCTATTGTATTTTATAATGGATTTCCGCAAAGTCACGCCTGAATCAATTAACTATGTATTTGTCCAGTTCATTGACGGTTTCCGTGCTTTCATCGACAAGTCACTAAACAAATTATTTGTCTCAAACATCGTGCATTATTTTGACAACCATCTTCGAGATAAATCGTTGGTCAAAGACATGCGAGCGCCTGGCCGCCAATGTTTGTATGAAAATCCATATCAGTCATATTTAGCAGCAAAATAAATTACTATGAAAACTCCTACCTTTCGTATTATTTAAAAATGGAACAAACTTTTTACTTCAACACATGGCAACCAAGAAGGTAACTTATCAAAGATTTTATTTATATTTCGATTTGGCTTGCAAATAGAACTGTTTAAAGTAAAGAAGAAACAAATGAACATGCCGCGTGAAAAGTTATCGGTGTTCGTCATTGATTCTGGTATTTATAATGAACTTACTTAAACTCAAAACACACACAGCGCGGGCGCGGTAAGGCAGCGGGTCGGGCGCGGACATATTTAAAATCTTCATAATCCAGAGATCCATCGCTAAACTATTTTTTTTTTGTAATTATTCACAAAACAAATACTATATATTATAATATTATAATGCTATGCACGTATAATAATAATTATATGCACGCCGTGCTCCCGCGCCCGACTCGCTCGCTCCCGACCCGCTCCCGTCCCGTGCTGTTTGTGGTGGACGGCGGCGGGCATGGCTCTCGCTCCCGTCCCACTCCGCGCCCGACTCTCGCACGCGTTCTTTTTGTTGACATCCCTATAAATCCTTGAATTAGGTACAATTTATTATGCCCGCCGTACCGCGCCCGACCCGCTCCCGACACGCACCCGCCTTGTGCGTTTTGAGCTTTACTTTGTTTGAATTTCCGCGCATTATTTGAGTAAATTAGGCTATACAAGCCGCAACCAGGCATTGATTGGCTCACGTATGTGTGCCTCGGGTTCGCCTCGGCCCACATTTATATGATCGTCCGTCTATGCCCCAGTTGCAGGCCGCGACGGTAATGTACTATTTAGTAACATAGGTACCCATGCAATACTTGTAACACATGTGTCATATAATCTCGCCATGCTTACCTTTACATCATCCCAGTACACAGTGTAGTCTTTCATCTCAATACCTCCTTGGTTCTTTTCAACTGTAATACTGTTCAGGCTTCTAGTCAAACCTGTAATATGTTGTGCAGTTGCCTGAAACACTACATCCTGGTTATCTCTGTAATTAAACACAAATACCTATTGCATTACAAATCTTAAAATAAGTGAACAAAGTTTTGACCGCATAGAACGGTAATTAATAATAAAATGAAGTAATGAAGTTATTGAATAGTGTGAATAATAAACATACATAATTATCAAATTAGTCAAAGTCATTGGAGATCCGAACGTAAGTTCAAACGCTACTCAAATGGAATCCCTTTCATGGGATGACACAGATCTATCCAAATAAACAATTTACTTTTGATCGCGTAACAGTATGACCCCGCGTCCTAACCAAGATAATCGTTCGCGTGAATACGCGATCGTCGCGTTCATATGTCACTTTTTGTTTTAAAAACTGGAAGGCGCCCTCTGTCGGCGCGAACGCGACGATCGCCTGCTCGCGAGACGATCGCTTTTGGTTAGGACGCGGATTGAAGTCGTATACGTTATAGGTACTTACCGATATTCCTTAAGCGCCTTGCCGAAAAGTGCCGAAGTGTTGACAAAGCTAAACAAGGCGGCCTGTAGCTTCGGCACCAGCTCCTCAATTATCAATGGCTTCATCAGTAAATGGGTAAGACCCAAGCCTGCAAGAAATTCGGAGCAAACCATTTCGATAAACCACCGCGAAAACCAACAGGTAAAACTTACGGAATGTATTTATTGTTCGTCTATGGTGTCTGGTGGTATAGTTTGACGGTGACCGCCGTACCGGGCCATATGCGGGCCATAGACGTTCAAGTAATTTGATCAAGCAGGCTGGTTCAAACAGTTTTATCAAATTGGCCGGAATGTGTGTGGGAAAATTTGTTCAAAATGAGTTGTCAAATTGCATGATGAAATATGAATTTTCGTATTTCTATTTGATCAAACTGTTTGAACCAGCCTGTTAGATCAAATTACTTGAACGTCTATGGCCCGCATTAGGAACGGGGCGAGGCGAGGGCAGAGTTGTCACATGAGTGGCCTGCACTGGCCCCAGTCTCGCCGCGCACACACCTAACCGCCTGTCCACGGGACGGGCGGCGCGGCGCGAACGGCTGTGCGGCGGGCAGTACATTTTTATTATTCATTTGTTTTAGTCGCAAGACGCTTCGCCGCGCCGTTCGCCTCGCGCGAAAATTCGCTGCAACGAAATGTCCCGTAGCCAGGTAGGTGGTAAGGCGCGGTACAGCGGTTTCGGGCAAACTATAACCACCATGCATCAGTTCGTGCTGCTACTCATAGCCCTTCCTAAACGAAAAGATTGGGGCCACATCCATTCCAATTAGATGTAATAACACTTTATAAGGAGTTATGGAAATAATTAAAGTAGGTAAGAATAGCAGTCTTACCATGGTCTCTATCCAGCTGATATTGAGCGATGACTGGCGGTGAATCTTCGCCAGGTCTGTATATCTACGAAACAAATTATACCATTCATTAGTATACCTAAAGTTAACCATCGTAATATTGTCAGTCATCGTAATCTGCCATTGCCTCCCTTCCGGCTTTCGAATTTACAAGTCCATTTGTTGTCCAGTTGCATGACAATGTCTTGTTCAGTTGTTACTTATACTTTGTACATTTTTCTTTTAGTCTGTCCGTCTGTCCGTCTGTCACCAGGCTGTATCTCATAAACCGTAATAGCTAGACAATTGAAATTTTCTCAGATGATGTATATCTGTTGCCGCTATAACAACAAATACTAAAAACCAGAATAAAATGAATATTTAAGGGGCTCCCATACAACAAACCTGATTTTTTAGCTCGTTTTTGCTCGATATTGAAAACGACAACAGGTAGACGCTTGAAATATTCACAGAATATTTAGTTACATATTCACTTTAAAAATAAATGATTAAATTAAAATAAAACAAATATTAAAAAAAAAGCGATTTTTTTAAATAGATTTTTTTGCCGTTTTTATAGATAATGGTACGGACCCTTCGTGCGCGAAGGGTTCCGTACCATCATTCATACTATCATTCAATATTTTTCATTTTTTTTTCATTCAATATTCCGAATTCATACTATCATTAATTTCAACCTACACTTTCAATTACTGCGATAAAAAATTAATGCGATTTACATAGGTATATGTACATATACATACATACATAAACTCACGCCGTCCTTCCATGGGGGTAGGCAGAAACTACAGAGCGTCTCTTGCTACGATCGTTATACACTCTCGCCTCGTTTACCTTGTAATGGCAACACTACTTGTAGTCTGCCAACCCCAAGATATAGCTGGTCACACCGGCACTAAGGCACTTCCTTTTCCGCCTAGATCCCGACACGGATATACACGTCGTTGTAAGAAATAATATTATAATTATTACAATAAACCCCGAATACCATAAAACATCTTTTACTAAAAGCAAACATACATTACATGGCGCAGCCGGTTTAAGAACCAAGAAATAAGAAAAGAAAAGAAAAGAAAAAGTCCTCACGAGAAGGACGCCGACAGGTATATACATGCCAGACCCAGAAGTCACAGGAAAAGAAATTGAAGAAAAGAACATCGTAACGATGAACATAGAATATAGGATGCCGGAACCGCTCGTGTTAAATTCCGTGGATCTACTGCCGAAATGGAGGAAATTCAAACAACAGTTCCAGGTATTTTTATCGGCAGCCGGGTTTGAAAGGCTTTCTGAAACAAGGAAGGCCGCCATTTTCTTAAATTGTATCGGTCAAGAAGGGCAAGATTTATATTATAACTTACTGAAAAATGAAGACTCCACAACAGTGAAATATGACACAGTAATCACAGAATTTGATAAATATTTTGAACCAAAACAAAATGAGTTGATTAATACTGTCAACTTTCATAGAAGACAACAGGAAGAGTTGGAAACTTTTGATTGCTTTTACTCTGATATTCGGAAGTTAAGCAAAACCTGCAATTTTTCAAGTCTGGAGGACCGAATGCTTCGAGACAGGATCGTCATGGGGGTGTTTGACAAGAAACTGCAACATAAACTACTTAAAGTAGGGGATCTTACACTCGACAAGGCGCTTACCATGTGCAGAGCAGCGGAGCTGTCCAAAGAACATATTAAGATCCTGCAGAAGAACACTGAGGATACTCCGTCTGTCAACGTCATTAAAAAGCAGCAGCAACAAAATAATAACCAAACTAAAGCTAAGTATAATAATTTTAATAGAAATAAAATAGGTAATAATCAAAAAGAATATAGTAAGCTAATTTACCACTGCTTAAAATGTGATACAGAACATGGCCCTAGAAATTGTCCAGCTTATGGTAAAACTTGTAAAAAAATCACTAAAATGAATCACTATTCAAAATGTTGCTCGAATAAAAAAGTAAATTGTGTTTCCGAAGATAGAAATTCAACTGATACAGTTACAGACGATCAGATGAATAATAAGGTCCATGACTTATGACTAGTCAAAGTATGTGATAGTATTGGAAACAAGAACTATAAAGAATGTAAGGATTGGTCACACATTTTAAAAATAAATGATAAAAATGTTAATTTCAAATGTGACACAGGGGCATAAGTGAATGTCCTATCATTAATTGATTTGAAAAAAATTGTCGATGATGATAATCTTAAATGATCTGAGACAACAATAACATTAGAGGTATTCGGGGGTACAAGAATAAAGGCATTAGGTGAAAGAACATTGGAAGTCTTTTGTGATGAAAACGAAAAGCTAAAGATTGATTTCATAATTATAAAAGAAAATGTGAGACCAATCCTTGGGTTAAACTCTTTATTAGAATTAAAACTATTAAACATTAATGCTACTGTCAATAGCATTAATATTAAAAATAAAGAATGTGTTATTAATAGCAACATGGAAATTTTCTAGGGAATAGGTGAATTCAAGACACCATTAGAACTGCGCATTCAGTCAGGAGCTCAGCCAGTGGTAAGACCACCACGTCGGGTTCCTCATGCGCTCATGAATAGACTGATGGCCAAGCTGACAAGCCTCGAGGACCAGCGGGTCATTGTTAGGGTCGAACATCCTAAATCATTTGTGAGTAATCTTGTAATTATAGAGAAAAGTGATGGTAACTTACGTATTTGTCTTGATCCAAGAGAATTAAATAAAGTTTTACTGAGAGAATATCACCTTATTCCAACTTTAGTGGAAATTATTACTAAACTGTGTAACAATACAGTATTTTCTGTAGTAGACTTGTCAGATGGGTTTTATAATATAAAATTAAAAGAAGAATCAACAGACTTGTGCACTTTTAGTAGTCCTTTTGGCTGTTATAAATTTCTAAGATTGCCATTTGGATTATCAGTAGCACCAGAAATTTTTCAAAAATACAGTGAAACAATATTTGGGGACATCCCAGGAGTTATAATTTATTGTGATGACTTGCTGATTTGTGGTGAAAATGAAGCTGAACATGATCAGATATTACAAAAGGTATTTGAGAGAGCAAAAGAAAATAATGTTCGGTTTAATAAGAGAAAATTCCAATACAAATTAAAAGAAGTCAAATATAATATTTTGGTCATATTTTCTCAAAAGAAGGCATGAAAATAGATCCAGAAAGAGTAAATGCCATATTAAGTATTAAAAGTCCAACCAATAAAAAAGAACTGCAGATATTTTTAGGAATGGTAAATTATTTAAGAAAGTTCATTAGTAACTTGGCAGAGTTAGTAGCACCTTTGCAAGATCTCCTAAAGCAAAATGTAGGCTGGTTATGGACCAGTATTCATGAAAATACCTGTTGTAATATTAAACGATTTATTAGTAATGCACCTGTATTGCAAAATTTCAACAGTCTATTGTCTATCACCATACAATGTGATGCTAGTAAAGATGGATTAGGGTGTTGTTTAATGCAAAATGGTAAACCTGTAAGCTATGCATCCAGAAGCCTTACTAATGCTGAGAAATCTTTTTCACAAATTGAGAAAGAATTATTAAGTGTAGTTTGGGCAACAAAGAAATTTCATTATTATATTTATGGAAGAAAATGTTTAGTATTAAATGATCATAAGCCATTAGAAAGCATATTAAAAAAAGGGGATACACGAAATACCATCAGTCCGATTACAAAGACTAAAATTAAAGTTATTAAAATATAACAATGTTTACAAATATCAGAAAGGCCGCCTGATGCATATTGCAGATTTATTGTCACGTTCATATTTAGAAGAAACAGATGAAGATCTTATTTGCATGAAGTCATACACTGTACTGGTTTAGCTTCCTACTTGGAATGCACAGATGAACAAAAACAAGAATTGGTAAAAGAAATTGATAATGATGAGGAATTTTATGTACTGACTAATTACATTAAGTTAGGTTGGCCAGATAATATTAGAACTATACCAGATAACCTTAAATACTATTTTAACTTAAGACAGGATATTACATTAGATCAACAATTAATTTTTATGAATCATAGACTGATAGTACCAAAGTCCTTAAGAATACCATTTCTGAATAAATTACATGAATGTCATTTGGGAATAACTAAAATGAAACAAACAGCAAGAAATTTGTATTATTGGCCTTTAATTGATAATCACATAGAAGAATATGTAAGGAAATGTTTTGTTTGTGAAACTTACAAAAATAATAATGTAAAAGAACCATTATTATCTCAAGAAGTACCAGTATTATCATTTTCAAAATTAGGGGTAGATATTATGGAGTTCAAAAGAAAAAGTTATTTAGTTATTTATGATTACATGTCGAAATGGTTAGAGATAAAACACTTAACCAATAAGTCTGCTATTACAATTATAGACACATTAAAGGATTTATTTTCATGTTTTGGCATACCATCAGAAGTAGTAACAGATCATGTACCCTTTGACTCATTACAGTGTAAAAAATTTGCACAAGAATGGGGATTTAGTTTCAGTTATTCCAGTCCAAGGTACCCACAATCTAATGGTATGGCAGAGCGGGGAGTGCAAATAGCAAAGAGAATGCTTACTAAATGTTATGAAGATAAAACAGAATTGAGTATAGCTCTCTTACAGTACAGAGCATCAGCAGTATCAGGTACGCAATTTTCACCATCACAATTGATGATGAACAGAAATTTAAAAACAAAATTACCAGTAACTCATCAACATCTGAAACCAAAAAAATTAAGTAATAAAAACTAAAACCCAACTACGACTGAAAAGGTATAAACAAGACACCACAGACAGACAAATTAAAAATCCGGAGTCACACGTGTTAGGGCGGCATAAATCGAACAGATTACGTGTGACTCCGGATTTTTAATTTGTCTGTCTGTGGTGTCTTGTTTATACCTTTTCAGTCGTAGTTGGGTTTTAGTTTTTATTACTTAATTTTTTTTTAAATTATTTTGGGGTTATAATATATATATTTTTGAAATGTTCTCATTAAACCCTTTCATTTGATACCCAACATGGTACGATTAAACCATATTTTTTTTTAAGTTCCTCACTTTATGTCCTCTCGAGGGCGCCATTTTTATTATATATTTAATGTGACTTCACATAGCCTATAACCAGCGGACAATCACGACGCTTCTAACGATACCTCATTTGTCAAATTGTGATAAGTGGTTTGGAAGATAGGAGGGAACAGATGAACATACATACATACATACATACATACCGGTCAAAATCATAACCCTCCTTTTTCTTCGCCGTAGTCGGGTAAAAATTAAATAATAATGTAGAATCAGAGTTTGCGAAAATTAGAAATAGAAATGAAAGGAACTATAACAAGACAGCTATAATAAAAAACCATTTTGAAATTAATCAAAACATTTGGTTTAAGAAAGATCCACAAATAAATAATTGGATAAACGGAAAAATTGTTAGGAATAATAATTTTAGGTCATATGATGTAAGAGATAGTAATGGTTGTACTTATACAAGAACATCCCATCACATCCGCCCACAGTGACTCGCTGGGCTCGAACGACTGAATCAGCAGTTCAGTTCTGATTGTGTTAGAATAATAAGAGATTAGCGTGTAAGTCTAAATTTTTTATGTTTTAATAAAACAAATGTAAGACAAAAAACTAGTTTTGTATTAGTGTGTGTAGTATTAGTAGTTTATGTATAAGAAAGGTAAAGTTATTTAGCAAGTAAGGGGTATTGTATTAAATAAAAAGTCAGTAATAGAATAATTTGAAAGGAGGGAGGAAAACATACAATAGTTTAGAATCATTAGTAGGTTCTTATAATAGATAATTAAAATAAATTTCAAAATTGTTTCTATTTAATTTTTAGACAACATAGAATATTATTTAAACAGAAAAATGTCAACAGTTTTAGAATTAAGTTTAAAGATTAAAAAGGGGATGATGTAATGGCAACACTACTTGTAGTCTGCCAACCCCAAGATATAGCTGGTCACACCGGCACTAAGGCACTTCCTTTTCCGCCTAGATCCCGACACGGATATACACGTCGTTGTAAGAAATAATATTATAATTATTACAATAAACCCCGAATACCATAAAACATCTTTTACTAAAAGCAAACATACATTACATACCTATGTTCAGACATTCATACAAAATACAGTAGAGGAAAGGTTTCCTTAAAAAAGTCTGCAGCTACGCAGCCCACACCTATTAATACACCCCTTTGCAAAAAAACGGGCGGTTTTGATTTTTGTACATTATTGGTAATCATTTAATTGTAAAGAGGTTTTAATAGCCAAACTATGTTACTATGTAATAAAGAGTCTGGGTAAGAAAAAAAGTTAATTCCAAATTCCAAACTTTTGTTTAAAAACATTTTAACCCCGTTTTCCGTTTGTGACTTTTACTAACATTTTGCAGGTTTGCGGTTAGAAGGTTATCTTGGCTACTAAAACTAACTTCTCGTTATTTTTAGTAGAATAATTTATGTTTGTCGCATAATCCAGCCTTATTGTGACTTAAAAGTGATATCTTTGTGTCGATTGTAATGGCAGAAAAAGCAATAAGAGCTAGTAAAATTGTAGCGCTGTGCTGCTGGAAGAGGGGTGTCGCCAAAAAACTATATTCTTATTGATTATAACAAATTACTAGTCATTTATGCTAATGACATAGTAAAAATATTAATATTATCCATACAAAAGCCAGTGACAGTTAAGGTGCCCGTTTTTTTTTTGCAAAGGGGTTTATAATTAATTATGTTTCTTGATACAATAGATTCATATTTACCTCGACAGTGTACTTGCAGTTATAAAATTTGAAGTGCTCATACCCCAGGTTAATTGATTCTCCGCCTAACATCGTAATTATAATACCTGATAATGTGCAGTCTTCCATCGATATCCTGAAAAGTAATAAAATAAAGAATGCTTAAAGAGAACAAGAACGGAGGGAATTAAAATAACACATATAAGTATTCAAAACTGTCTGAAAGAGATATGTGAATGGAAGCTAGCGAAGACGATGGCGCGTCGTGTTCTACGCGCGCCTCAAAGAGTGTCAGCACAATTGGCGGGGTCCGCTAGGACCGATGCCTGCCATGGTTGCGGGTTAGTCCGAAAGGGATACCGGGACCTTGGCAACATGCAACTGAAGGAACACGGGTGGGTTTTAGTCACACACCCTTCCGCTCCGCCCAGAGCGGGAGAAGTCATTTGATGATTTCCCACCCACAAAAAAAAAAGGCTATGGAAAATCTAATGAAGGGCGATCTTCATGTCTCGTCCAAAACGTGGTTTTTGATCAATCAGCAGAGGTCACTCTCGATGTTTGCCTGAGGGCTATGGAGCGGAGTATTCTGGGTTTCAAACTATCTTACCGGGTTAGAAATACGGGTTAGAAGATAATCCGTTCTATCACAAAAATGACTGATATCACTTGGAAAACTGCCACGCTAAAATGGAATTGGGCTAGACATCATCTACGCATGACAGGTGACCAATGGGCCAAACTTACGACCTAATGGTCCCTCTATAGGGCAAGTATCATCTCGGCAGGCACAGACGGAGATGGCGAGACGAGCTTGACTCCTTCAACAAGTATAGGTCCTTAGCAGAAAACAGAGAGAAGAGGAAGGAGAGTAGGGAGGCCTTTGCCCTGCATGTGGACATCACAGGCTTTTAATAATTATATTTGTAATAATAATATGTGAAAAAAATCACGTAATAAATACCTTTTAAGTCGTAGTTGGGTTTTAGTTTTTATTACTTGATTTTTTTTTAAATTCTTTTGGGGTTATAATATATATATTTTTGAAATGTGCTCATTAAGCCCTTTCATTTGATACCAAACATGGTACGATTAAGC
This sequence comes from Lithophane semibrunnea, assembly GCA_947363905.1. Taxonomy (NCBI): domain Eukaryota; kingdom Metazoa; phylum Arthropoda; class Insecta; order Lepidoptera; family Noctuidae; genus Lithophane; species Lithophane semibrunnea. The sequence continues at coordinate 5,403,277 of OX376200.1, read as the reverse complement.
CATATTTTTTTTTAAGTTCCTCACTTTATGTCCTCTAGAGGGCGCCATTTTTAATTTAATGTGACTTCACATAGCCTATAACCAGCGGACAATTACGACGCTTCTAACGATACCTCATTTGTCAAATTGTGATAAGTGGTTTAGAAGATAGGAGGGAACAGATTAATACATACATACATACATACATACCGGTCAAAATCATAACCCTCCTTTTTTCTTCGCCGTAGTCGGGTAAAAAAACCTTTCCGACTTATGATAATCTTCAATTTATAAGACGAATTAACGATTTCCTTCACTTACGCGACTTTCCCAGACACTTGAACTTGTTCAAACAGAAAAGGTGATGACTCGAGTGGATCCTGGTCTTTCTGCTCGTAGATAATATCAGACTTGTTTCGAACCAGCGAGTAGTCAGCGTGTATGATCATTTTACTAAGGGTTGTTTGGACCTTCAAGACGTTGGAAGCCAGGGATAACTGCACCTCCGGCAGCACACAACGAGGTTCATCGGCTAGGTCTAAGTCGCTTAGTATTCTGGAAATAAAGTGTGGTTAGTGTTTTTAAGTTTAAAAGGCGTAAAGTATGATTGGGTCAACTCAAAAGTGCCGACGACTAGCGTCAGCTAGGACTGCCTCAAACAAAACCCAGATTTTATTTGTTAGTTAATCTAAAATAAACTATTTACTTACTAGGTAGGTATTTACTGTCTGTTTTAAAAGTTTCTGATGAAAATGTAAACAAATGGATCAGAAATCGTACCTGTGGATAACAATCTGTAGTGCCACTTACAAATTGAGTGCTTTGATTTGATTATTTGAATACTTAAACTAGAAATTCTAATGGTAAGGCCCTTCGCCCACGGCGACTTTTTGTAGCAATGCTGTCGCGCGTTTATTGAGGTCTGTGTACACTATTTTTCGATGCATGGATCCGTTTGCGAAATATTAAGCTTTAAAGAGCTAATTTTTGTTAGAGTCAAGTGTCCCAGTCGACTCAGCCAGCTAAATGGTTGTTTTAGATATTATGTGAAAAAAATCGCGACTGTAGTATACAGTGTGTAAGGGACGTTGTCACTCAAACCATGGGAAGTTGACGTGAATATAAAAAAAAATTACCGAGTTACTACAAAAAAAAAACATTATTTTCATTAAAAAGACTTTAAAAAGTTTCTATCAGACACAGTGCTCGCTAGCGAAACAGCTGACTGACTGAGGGAGGGGTCGCGCTCGCGGTCGGTCAGGTCACATCCTGCTACCCCCGCCCGTGTTGAGACGCAAGTTCATTGCCCAAGCGCATAGGGTGAAAGGGTGAAATACTCTAGCGGTAAAATGTAGATTTTGTTTAAAAAAAAAAATGTAATTTTCCAATAATTTTACGTTCTATACGTGAAACCAAAACACTGGTTTCAAGGATAACGGTGTTTACTCTAACACCCTGTATAATATAACGAAGGTATAAGAAAAATATCACAGCTTAGTAGGCTAAGCAAGTTAACGAGTAATAGTCGACCATCTTACATTTGCTGTTGGAATGTATGGGAGAACATGTTTTTCAACTACAATGTTAAGTTAATTCTTGGAATAAATTCATTCCAACTACCTAGTACCTACGGAACCCTTAATTGTGCGTGGTCCGACACTTGGCCGGTTTTCTATTACAATTTCATAATGTTATTTAAACAATGTTTTGGCGCAGTGGCTGAGCGATGGACGGCTGCGCAACGTGTCGCGGGTTCGATCCCCGCACGGAACAAATATTTGTATGATCTGCAAGTAGTTGTTCCGGGTCTGGGTGTTAGTGTATGTGAGTTTCTATGTTTGTAAACGCACCCACGAGACAGGAAGAAATTCTTAGTGTGGGGCAACGTTTAAAAAAAAAAAAAAATGTTGTGAAAAGTGGTGAGATATAAAGTATAATACAGATAAAAGTGTTACTATTGCCCTTTAGTAAGTGACTGCGTAAGAATTTAACCGAAACAGGGTTTGTTTACACTATCATCAGATACTTCTGGAAATTATACTAACAGTCTGACTTGATTATACTAACAGTCTGACTTGATTATCATTGTGGTAGTATCCTGAAGCTAATTTTTCTTTAACTTTCCTGATAAACACGTTCATTCCGGGTACTCCAGCGGTTTCTTTAAGAGCCTGTAAAAGACGTGAATTACCATTTATTTTTATACTAGCTGCGCCCCACGGTTTCACCCGCGTAAGTCTCGATCCCGTGAAAATATAGGGATAAAAAGTACCTTATGTGTTAATCCAGGTTATAAACTATCTGTTTGCCAAATTTAATCCAAATCCATTCAGCCGTTTTTGCGTGATTGAGTAACAAACATCCAAACACACAAAAAAAACTTTCAAATTTATAATATTAATAGGATAATGTACTTATGTATAGTATAATTTACTGTAGACATGTACTTACTATTATTAGCGCATTTTCTATAGATTTCCTATGATTCTCCCAATCCTTCCTGAATCTTAGGACGGACTCTGCAAAATATTTTTACGGGCGATGAATTAAATAATACTGTATGGTAATTTAATAGCAAAAATATTCTTACCACTATTAAAATAATCTTTAATTATCTTCTGAATTGGTTCAGCTTCAGCGCTAACTTCACATAGAAAAAAGCTTGCAAATAAAAACAGACAATACATCTCCAACGTTTGTACTCGTAAGTAAATTGTTTTGTATTTCACAAACCTTTTACATAAAAATTATCATTGAAAATTAATTGATAAAGTTACGAAACATTTTAATTGAAATGACTGATTTACGACCGAAAGAAATTCGTTGTAGATAAGAAAGCTAAATGATTTGATCAACCAAGGGACAAATTATAAATCTTTGAAGCTAGTGAAGTTAATTATGAAGGAAGTATTTCTAATTTATTTATTTTTTTATCTCTGTAGCATAGTTTTGGGCTCATACTCGGACGAGAGCAACGTCGAGGACGAGTCTACGGATGAAGGTACGATTCCTCAAACATTTTTAATTCTCCATCTCGCAATATAGACCATAGCTTTGATAGTTTACAAAATCCCAAAAAAAAACAGTATTTTAGTTAAGCTATCTTACTTTGGATCTTGCCCATTCTTCTCCATACGAAAACTACCTTTTGGAAGGGGCAACTAGAATCAGTTCTATTTCTTTGTTTTGACGGTCAAAAGTGCCTATGTACCTATTTCAAATAAATTATTTGACTTTGACTTTGACTGTGATCAAAATATAGACTTAGGATATGGCTTGTATAGATACAAGCCAGAAGCTTTACATGTTATACAGTCCACTAGTCTTAGATTTTATAATCTAAGACACTAGTATTATTCTTCTCCACTGAGACCTACGGTCGCCATCAAGTACCATTCACGAAGACGCGCCCCACTCCACTCCGCTCGGTACTTAAAGTACTTCGTGGATGACACTATCTGTAAAAATTCACAGCGTCTCATTTCTCAGGAGTCATTCATTATGATATATCCAAGAAAAAAAAATGTTGAGCTAATAATTATAAGTTTCATGGTCACATCTTCACTGCCATAGATAGTGCTTATTGTCTTTCTCCTCACAACGTCCTAGACTACCTGCTTAAAACTGCCTCTTTAGACTACCTCCTTCAACTACCTCCTTCGACTACCTCCTTCGACTACCTCCTTCGACTACCTCCTTCGACTACCTCCTTCGATTACCTCCTTCGACTACCTCTTTCGACTACCTCCTTCTATTATCTCCTTTGACTACCTCCTCGCGTCTGTCTGTCAGTTCGCAATAAACTCAAAAACTACTGCACCGGTTTTCATGCTGTTTTCACCAATGGATAGAGTGGTTCTATGGATATGCGACATCCACGCGGGCGTAGCCGCGGGCATCAGTTAGTTATATATAAACACGCTCATTATTTTAATTATTACATAGACTATTATTTCTACTATTACCTTATCTTGTTCACAGAGAATGCGATCGACCGCGCCGATGACAGTGGCCAAACTGATCCGGATTCCACAGTTGGGAAATCCAACTGCTGGATGACTCTCAAAGTGGAAGAGCACTTCAAGATTTTGGACGAAATTGATGGTAACGTTAACACTGGGGTGGATACTCCACTGTCATTATAGGGTGACTGGTTATATGTGATACTTAAATACGTGACTTTAACAACTTTTACTATGGGACCAAAAGTGAAATCGCGAAAAAAAACATCAGCTGTTCCCTACATTTTGACGAGTTATACGAATATAAATTTTTGGAACGGTAGATTTTTTTTTATACAGGGTGTTAGTGTAATCACCGTTATCCTTGAAACCATGCAGGGTTTGGTGTCATTTATAGAACGTAAAATCAATGGAAAATCACAACTTTTTTTTTTACATGTTCAAGCGTTTTTCACCGTATGCGTTAGGGCAACTAACTTGCGTCTCAACACAGGTGGATGGCGCGGCACGTGATCTGACCGGCCGCGAGCGCGACCCCTACCTCAGTCAGTCAGCTGTTTCGCTAGCGTAGATTAATAATCTTTTAATGAAAATAACTTTTTTTTTTGTTGTTACTCGGTCATTTATTTTTATATTTAAGTCAACTACCCATGGTTTGAGTGACAACGGTGTTCACCCTTACACCCTGTAACTTATGACCAATTGATATGGATGTACTAATCATAGATAAACATAAACAAACAAACAAACTCTTTTATAAATAATACATTTGGACCAATATCACTACCGAGCGTGACAGCGATATCGCGTATATCTGAATAGGCCTTTACTACTAAACTTTTTCTAAATTTACAGCCCGCTACAAAAATGTTCGGGAGAAGGTCCAAGAATCGCTGAAAAATAATCAATTTGATGAATCAATGACTGATGTAAGTATACCTACTCTATGACAAATCAAGTTTTTATTTTTATTTTCCCTTTTTGGGCAATTTGAAAATTTTAGATTTTTTTTTGAGTCAGCAATACAACTCTCTAAGTTCATATAAGTGCATTGAATGACGATTTCATGAAAAATTCATTCAATGCACTTAGCATAATCAGACTATAATGTTTCCACTGCTGGGACACAGGCCTCCTCTCTGTGAGAGGGAGTGGGCCGTAATCCACCACGCGGGCCCAGTGCGGGTTGGTAGATGTCACATGTCTTCGAATTTTTGGTTCTAGGACATGCCGGTTTCCTCACGATGTTTTCCTTCACCATTATAGACCAGTGGCGTTGAAATAATTTACACAAAGTAAAGCGCCTGTCAGGTTCGAACCGTACCGTTCGAACTCGTAAGTCGTGGCCGTTACCACTGGGCCACCACTGCTCTCCACTGGGCCACCACTGCTCTAACAATGCACTTACATGAACTTAATTGACAACTTGATACTGACCTGAAAAGCGTGTCCACCTTATAGACCCTAATAGCATAACACACGAAATCACAAAATGAACCATTTTGAAGGATATTGCTAATCAGATTCATTGTTTCATATGTTCGTGAAAGGAGATCATTCACCGTCCATACATTTTTGGGCTAAAGAGGTGAAAGTGCCGGCGAAACAAAAAAAAAACGCTATATTCCGAAAGAGTATCTACGTTTTTCCCTTCATTTTTTATTACTACAACCCATTACTTTAATTAGATTAATTTTGATTATTTTAACTATAAAATAATACTGAAAACAGTATTTTTCAAAATCATATAACAGCGCAGGGAATTGCCGTACAGGTTTGGCCTAATAGTGAAAAGTGAAGAGAATAAGATGTTCTAACGGAATATATCTTTTTTTTATTTGGCCTAAATTGAATGATCTCCTTTGTCAGCTCCACAACGTAAATAACGAAATGAATGTTGTTGAACTGTCAAAATGAAACGAATCGTGTGTTACGCAATAGGGGGCGGGCATCCGTCACTCGAATTCGAGAATAAATTCATCAATTTCCGTCTACTATCCGGTACCAGACATGGTAGATAACAACATCGTTCATAATTAATTCACTCGAAGTGAAATATAACACAAAATGAATAAAAAGTGAAAAATTAATTCATTCGTGAACCGATCTAACGATGTTGGATTTCGCTACTCATCTTTTACTCGCCTACGGAAAGATGAAAAATGAAAAATGAAATTAAAGGAGCAGATAAACGTTCATTCCTTTGTAATTTTGTCGTGTGAACGTGGAATGAAACCCAAATGAACAAACTTGTCTAGTTAAATTTCTTATAACAGCTTTACTGAGCTCTATTAAGTACCTACTTATATGTTTATTGTGTAAACGTGTAACGCAGTTTCATTCTCAATTCAGGGGTTCATAAAATCAAGAGGGGTGGCAGTCCGGGAGTCATACGCAAAGAATAACAGAATGCATATGATCCCCTCGGGTATGAACCTCGGCGGCTTTTGTATGCTGAGGATGCCCGATTCTGTCCTGTAAGTTTAGATACTGTAGACTTTTTTTTTTCTGTATTGTAAACCAGCACGCGTAGCATGACCGCCATAGAAATGGGTTTTGTCGACGGAAGAATAGACAAAATGACAGATCGTGATTGTTTATCTGCCATTTTGTCGATACTTACGTCGACAAAACCCGTTTCTACGGTTGTTAAGCTACGCGTGCTGTAAACACCATCTCATGCACGTCAGCAGTGAGGTCGCTGTCACTTATGTCAACTGTCAGTTCACGAGGAATGGCGGGAGATAGTTGAAAGTGAAGCGTGGTATGGTAACGAGCCAGTGTAGTGATATAATCAGCATAAATACGGCATTAATTAACAGGATTCTACAGATGCCAAGGCTACAGTTCAGAAGGTTCTTTCATTGACCATCATACGTTTCTACAGATGCCAAGGCGAAAGAAGTTTGTTCAATTGACCATCATACGTTTCCGATATTTTCATGCTGTTTTACCTACTATTGCAAGTTTTTCGAAGTTCGACACAAGAGATTAGCTTAATATTTTTATTTTTTATCATCTGAAACGTCATTATCGGTAGAAACTCATATGTTAGAGTGCGTTGCATCAAAAACTTCCTTCGCCGTAATGTTGGTTCCACTGTTAAAACTAGGGGCCTAAACCGGCCACATTAGCCTCTAAAGTTTCCCAGCTGTCATTAGCAATTCCTCTAATTTGACATAAAAGCAATTCATAATTTGTGAACCATTTTACGAATCTCCATAGAAAACTGTCAAACAGATGAATTATTTCGTAATATGAATTACACGCAGATCATAATTATGAATTGTCAGTTTGTGACATTTTATGATGATTCATAATATTTTCATATTATGATTCTGCTACAGTGCTGGTTTTAAGCCCCCTATAAAAACAGGAAAAGCTGTTTTAGCTTTTAGAGGAATTGCTAATGTGGCCGTTTTAGGCCCACTGTTTACAACCAAAATGTGTATGTAGGTACTATGCACTTGTCTAAACCCTTTCAGAGGATAAACATCTATTTTTATGTTACTATTATATTAACCCTCATTCAGGTTCTTCCACCGCATGAAGCTTCGCAACGACACGTATTTCCGCGTGAATTTTTTGTACAACGATCTCGCCAACATGTTGGTCACGGTCAACTTGGAGATGAACGACCTGCATCTGAAGGGAGCCTATGAACGGTCCCTCACTGAAGAGGATCCTTCCATCCTCTTATACGCACCCACTTTCGGCGAGGTTGAGTAAGTACAGGACTTCCTTTTTACAGGGTATAAGGCCAGAAAAAAAGCCGTATTATTGAAAACAAAATGTGGTTTTCTCAAACATGCTTGGAAATTCGAGCATTATTTTGACAACATTCTTTGAGATAAATCGAAATTGCCGTACTGTTAAAAAGTAAAAAAACAAATGACGATGCGGCCGGTAAGTATGAAAATCCATATCTGTCGTGTGTAGCGGCCAAATAAATTACTATGAGAACCCATATCTGTTGTGTTATTTAAAAATGGAACGAACTTTTTACTTCAGCGCATCAATAGTACATGATGGACGATCGTGAAATTATTGCAGGCCGCTACAGTAATGTACTATTAATTCTAATTGCTTGTGTAAATATACATAGGTAAGTTCAATAACCTTTTAGCAGGTATGCCTATAGGTAGTGTCTTAATAGGTAATCCGGGCTGGTATCCTCAACTCCAGTCAAAAGGTGGGAAATTCCCCCCAGTTCCTCAAAGAAGGGCAGCAACGCCTTGGTGTTACTGATAATCTCATGTAGTCGGTACCTGGGTTCCCGAAGTACTTTGCCCTGTATGTGGCGACCACAGTTGAGCAGCACATAAGCTGCTGTCTCGTCGTCCTCCATGCAGGCCCTACACAGCGGACTGTCTGTGAATTCTATGACAAAGAGGTGTTTATTAACCTGTAAGATGCGAGCGGATCAACGTTGAGCCAAACAAGCAAACGGTTTAAAGCCCCACTGGAACGATATCGTACCAGCGGGTTCGCGCGTTTCGCGCGGTTTAAATCTCTATTTCTGCTTATGAATAAGGGTTTTTTCCTACTGCTGCTGTACGCAGCTGTTGTTTCGTTAGTCGGAGAACCTGCGGCCCTAGACAAAGTGACATTCTAACAGCTATAACGATAAGACTGACATAAGCTTTTCGATAGCTTATGTCAGTCCTATCGTTATAGCTGTTAGAATCGAAAATGTTTGAGCTGTTCGAATTAGAGTCTGTTAGTTAGCTATCGAAAAGCTTATGTCAATCCTGTTGAAAGTCGTTGTAGAAATACGAAACGCTTTCGAAGCGATTGTCACTTGTCTAGGCCCTCTGAGGCCCTAGACAAAGTGACATTCTATCAGCGATAACGATGATGGAAAAGGTAAAAATGTATAGGACTGACATAAGGTATCGAATTCGAAAAGCTTATGTCAAAGTAGTAGTATTCGAATCGATTGTCACTTGTCTAGGCCCTCTGAGGGCCCATTAGTAGTTTTGAGTTAGTTCAATTAAGTTACCTTACTTTATCCAGAGTTTAAGTTATTGTGGTATTTCAGATTTATGTTAAAAGACGTGAAATTCAAGATAGAAGGTCGGTACAGGTTGATTAAAAACAAACTCCTGATTGAACTGGTCAGCTCAGAGATCATAGTCAACGAGATCTTGATGACGGTATTCTAACTCTTCTATATTTTAATAGACTTGTAATGTAAATAACTACCTTTACACTTTTATTAGATACATAATGGCTAATTTTCTTCACAATTTTTATCTTCAATTACAGTATATATACGAAGCTATTGACAGTTCAGCAATACATGTCAGCAAGGAAAACATGGGTAACTATAAAAAAAAAAAATCGTCTAATACCTACATAGGTACAGTACAACTTTTTTCTTAATGTCCTTCGGCAAACATGTTTCGTCATTTGTCGATTTTTTATTAGTTTCCCTTTGCACTTGGTGCAGACCGGACGCTCTCAATCGACTTGGAAGTATATAGAGTTGTTAACTAACCTTTTTAACATTATTGTAATTTATTTTTTTTTTAATGGGAGGAAATAGTTTAACTAAAATAGATTTACAGCTCTATATAGTTCACACGGAAATCAAAACAAAAAAAACAATAAAGTATTTTGTTCTGAATTCAAATGATTATACACGATAAATCTAATAATAATAATTGATGAACTTGGAAATTAGCATTCGTTTGTATTCGAAGTGCGATGATTCCCGAGGGACATTTGTACTTTACCTTCTATTTATTGACATTTATTTGAATTAATCACTGTGCTAGCATTCCCGCTTGGATGTTGAGTGTACCTAATGTCTGAGGTCTTCCATTCCAACTTCTCAAAGAATAGGAAACAACGAGTGAAAATTGACAACTAGACTAGTGACGAACTTTCTATGCACTATGGCGTACCACAAGGCAATGTCCTGGGTCCTAGCATTTTCCTTGTGTATATTAATGACTTGTGTCAACTTAAACAAAGAAGATTGCTATCTATTGCGGATGACGCGGCGCTATTTTTTACCCGACTGCCCCAGAAGGAGGGTAATGTTTTTCGAGAGTATGTATGTTTGTATGTCTATTTCTTTAGCACGCTCTGTAGCCTAAACGCCTAGATGGATTTTAACTACTATATAGACTTTATATAATTATGTACACAATAGAATTACTATTCCAGATTAACGAAAAATACCACTTAGACGAGATAATCCTCAAATTGTACCAACCTTTCTGTCTCAAAAACTAGGGTCAATGACAACTGGGCCCGTGTCAACTCAACCCGAATAATAATACCAGATATAATATTTTACTCCCGATTACGGTGCTTTGTACGGTCAGACAGAAAATCGATATTTTAAAATAAGTCATTAACTAAACCCGTACGTAACGTAGTAGAAATTACTCTGAAGTTGCAAGTTTTATTTTCATTTAACGTGCATTTTTACAGGCTACTTCCTGCCTAGACTGAAAAGAGATCTGAACAAATGGATAAAAGATTACTTCAATGACTACTTGATCTACGCGGAAATGGATGCAATACCAAATCTGAAAGACCTAGCGTATGTTTACTTAAATGTTTTTGAAACTTAAAACACTATGTTTCGCCGACGACATAGTTCTCTTTTCCTCCTAAGCCAACGTAAATGGATGCTCCAACCAAGCTTTGGAACCGGTTAAATTATACCGGCTAATACGGTTTTATTTCGGTTTTGCGCCGAACTTTTCTTAAGAATGTGAACGTTTTAAGAACTTTATCTTGATATAAATTAACCGGTTTCTTTGACGAGTGGCGTGTCTGTAAGCGCTTTGCTACTTGTGACTCCTTGTGAGGACGCCGCGCGTAATAAAAACTGAAGTATAAACCGGTTTTTATTTCTCTAAACCGTTTAATCGGGAAACACCTTTATGTAAAAGAATCCTCCAAAAAACCGGTTTAGTCGAACGTAACCAAAATGTAAAGGTTTTGCGTCAAGTACATAATAACGGTTTGAAAATTTACCCGATGCCCGAGCTTTGGCTCCAACAATTAAGTAGGGACTTAATTAAACCCTTGAAGTTGGACTGAAGATGAATATGTCTAAGACCAAAGTTATGGGCAACGAAACACCTAAAAGCATAAAAGTAGACGGGGAGACCATACAACATGTCCTTTCATTGGGCCAAGTAGTCCGACGGAAAGAGCCTGGAAGAGCTACTGGTCCATGAAACTTTTCAAAGGTGATGCCTATGGCACTGAAACGCAAGCTCATGGACATGGTGTATATGTATTCTTGTCATAGCCTATGTATGGACTTGGTCTCTTAGTAACATCCAAAAGACCAAACTCAAGGTTTGCTAACGGATAATGGGGCGCAGTATAAGTTCTAGGCGTTAAATTGGCGGATCGTGTTCGAAACACAATACTGCCCTCAAAAACGAATATAGCTGACGTGGCTTAAAAAGCCTACGCAAGTTGAATGGAACTTGGTAGGACATGTCTGCCGCACGCCAGAAAACGTTTGTCGCATTTACCACAGAACTGGTGCCTAATTAGAGGGGGTCACGGCAGGCTACTAAGAGATGTTTCGGATAAGGCGGGAGGAAACGCCCGGGTGTCGCCACTGTGTGGATCGCCCGGAGGACACGGTGAAGCATACGATGGAGGTCTGCCCTGCTTTGGCGGAGCCCCGCCGTGTCCTCTTGGAGGCGATTGGCGGCGGTGACCTCCCGCGTCCGGCTCTGGTCCAGGCCATGGTACGGAGCGAGAGGGCATGGGAAGCACTCACCTCCTTCTGCGAAGCAGTAATGCTCGCGAAGGAGGAGGCGGAACGCGTGAGGGAGAGGCAAAGTTTTCGCCCTCGCGCCCCTAATTGCCGCCGTTGGAGACGCCCTGGGCGTCGGGAATCTCAAGCGGATTCCCGGCCACCATAGGCGCGGGCTTGCGGACGGCGAGCAATGGGTAGCTCGCCGTCCGATTAGGACCAGGCCCGGGTCGATGGCGCGTCGTGTTCCACGCGCGCCTCAAAGAGATGTTAGCACAATTGGCGGGGTCCGCTAGGACCGATGCCTGCCAGGGTTGCGGGTTAGTCCGAAAGGGATACCGGGACCTTGGCAACAGGCAACTGAAGGAACACGGGTGGGTTTTAGTCAGTAAAAGTCTGACACGCCCTTCCGCTCCGCCCAGAGCGGGAGAAGTCATTGGATGATTTCCCAACCACAAAAAAAAAAAAAAGGCTACTAAGAGATGGTGGGACGAACTGCCTATATGGATTCCGTCCAAAGTAGAAGGAAAACGTGCGGGCTTGCAAAAAATCTTTGGTTTTAATATTTGAATTTTTAAACCTCTAAAACCTCTAATAATCCTGATTCTAATAATTTTCTAAAATCCTTACTAATTTTAAAAATGCGAAAGTAACTCTGTCTGTCTGTCGCGCTTTCAAACCAAAACTACTGAACCGATTTGAATGAAATTGGGTACACAGATAGTCTTGAGCCTGAGAAAGAACTTAGGCTACTTTTTATCGAAATACCACGCGGGCGAAGCCGCGGGCGGAAGCTAGTATTTTGATATTACACTTAAACAATGTAATTTTTTTAGAAAATACGACAAGGAAAAAGGAACAGCTCTAGAAGAGTTCACAGACAATTCGATCGAAGCAATGTGTACCAGACTACGACTCCTGAATGCTGTCAGTATTTCACTGCCCACCTTTACCTTCAAGGCCGCCACAGGCATGGTATGATCACAAAAATGTCGTTATTCGTCCCCATTATGAAATGTGATTAGGGGGCAGTGGTGGCCCAGTGGTAAGGGCCACGACTTACGAGGTATAGGTCGTAGGTTCGAACCCTGACAGGCGCTTTACTTTGTGTAAATTATTTCATCGCCACTGCTCTCAAAACGGTTAAGGAAAACATCGTGAGGAAACCGGCATGTCCTAGAACTAAAAATTCGAAGACATGTAATCTACCCCACTGGGTGCGCGTGGTGGATTACGGCCCGCACCAATACTTTTTTTTTCCATTGTCCGTGATAATTAAAAATAGTATCTACTGAGTACAGTCTGTTAAAACAGGAATAAAAATATGTGTGAGAAGAGGGCTTTGAAGTTTATTGGGGTACTTACATAGAGGCTGGTAGGTATTTTAAGAAGGAATATTATATTTTTTGAGTATGCGAAGATTGGAATATTTAAGTATTAAGTTTCTAAAACTTTTTCTAAGATAACTTTACGCATGTGTCTATGGTAAAAAGCAATTTTGTATTGGCTTAAAATATTTCAAAACTAACCTTAATGTAATTGGCAGCAAATGAAACTCTACCAAGGTGTCATCAACGGACTGGACAGCATTTACAGACGATCAGTAGCCACGGGATACAAAAAGGACAGCATCCGCAAAGTCGACAGTATAATAGGATTCAGTAACTTAAAGGTTAGTACCTAGTACCCATTCTGATTTATAAAAAAAAAAGAAGAAAAAAAAAATCGGATCATAATTATGATGTTATTAATACACACTACTTAAAAACTATGTTAGTAACAATTATAATAAAAACAAAAACAGAAATCAGTTCATATACCTGTTGCTCTCATCTGACGCACCGGGTACATGCACATGTACAGTCACGGATTTTAATTGATGAGCCACCTTTAAACTTTTCAATTTTGCAGTTTCATACATTCATGAGATTAAACGAATAAACACGAACTCAAATCGCACGCTTGTAAACGAGATGACAAATAAATTACTTTTAATCGGAAATAGTCTTATCCATAGAGGTTGACTAATAAGTTCTCAATGATAAAAATAAATACAATTTTGCATTAAGTTTATCCAATCTATTTGATACCGACCTCCTTTGAATCATAGCTCATTAACTCGATAATTCTGACAATCCTGCTGTCAAGTTACAAACGTGACAGCAGAATTGACTAACCTGAGACGGTTAGCCAGCCGGTAAAGATATGAAATATAATTTTCTTCTTCTATTATGAAAACATATGACTTTTCGTGTCGGGAACCGAATAAACACGATTTGCATTACACGGTCAAAATACGAACAGTGCCAGGTGGCTCATCAATTAAAGTCCGTGACTGTACATGCACCCAATGCGCCATAACGGTGCAACAGGGCTTATCACTAATGACCTTCAGAATGTCGTTGCCGCTCCCACGCACTCTGCGCATCATGGACGCAATCCTTTTTCTCAGGATGGTGTTAAAACCATCAGTATGTGCTTCGGCAAACATTCCTGATGGACTGCAGTAACGTGAAAGCCCCATGAACATTCTGAAGGCATTATTGTACTGAACTCTGAGGGCACAATAGTAGCCACAACCAGATTTTTAAGCCAGGTTGATCGATGAAAATAGCACCAGGAATCAACGTCATTAAACCATTTACAAGTAGGTAGCTTACTTTTAAAAGACTATGATATGAGAAAGTGGAACATTTACTGGTAGGTAGCTTACTTTTGAGACATTATGATATCAGAAAGTGTAACATTTACAGGTAGATAGCTTACTTTTGAGAGATTATGATATCAGAAAGTGAAACCTTCCAGATCCATTCTGGATCTGGAAGGCGGAGAGTTTTATTACAGTAAAATCCTAACTAATGTTATAAATGCGAAAGTGAGTTTGTTTGTTTGTAACGCTTTCACGCTAAAACGACTGAACGGATTTAGATGAAATTTGGCAGATCGCAGACGACGTCGCGGGCAAAACTTGTAATCCTATAAGTATAACAAACTGTGTGCCCGATAGGATTTTCCATCGGCAAAAATAGCGAATTTCCATAAAAACTTCAAGAAAGAAAGAAAATAAATTTATTTGACCCAGGTTATTTAACGGTAGCCACACACGTAAACATTTACTTGCGCGAATTTAGGCTTGCGCAAGAACCTGCCAGGGTTGCGGGTTAGTCCGAAAGGGATACCGGGACCTTGGCAACAGGCAACTGAAGGAACACGGGTGGGTTTAATCAGTAAAAGTCTGACACGCCCTTTCGCTCCTCCCAGAGCGGGAGAAGTTAATGGACGACTACACAATCTCAAAAAAAAAAAAAAAAGCGGGCGCATTTTCAAGAATCCTTCCAAATTGCTCTTTTTCGCTTTAAAAACTCTTTTACAAAATGTACCTCATACTTTTAAGCCACAACACGTTTATTAAAAAACATTACCCTCCTTCTGGGGCAGTCGGGTAAACACTAGCTGATGCCCGCGACTTTGCCCGCGTGGAGGTCGGTTATCGCGACCAAAAGTAATCATGAAATTTTGATCCCGTTCCCGCAACCCATGGGAACCTATTCCAGGGATAAAAAGTAGCCTATGTCTTATTCCAGGGTATATCTATCCCTGTACCAAAATTCAGTCAGATCCGTTGAATAACGAACATCCAAACATCTTCACAGACTTTCACACTTATTAGCTAAACAGTAGGCAAGATGGTGCGGGGAGGGTAAAATTGTATGTTATGTTGTATTGTAGCTTAGCTCAAAATCTATCGATCTAGTTTAAAAAAAGTAGGTAAAAGTTTTTGGGTGTGATTTTGTAGTACCTAATTAACAATTATTGGTTGAATTGCATTTTTTTTTTCGACTTTCACATGTTTTTTTCAAAAGATGTGTAATTGTGAACACATTGCTTTGTAATGCAGACGGTAGACAATATTATTGCCTTTCGAATAAGCTAAAAGTTTTATCTTAGAATGACTAAAACTATGAGATATACCTATGATAAACCCGGAACCCTAAACAGGAAATCAATCATAAAAAAAATTAATCATTAAAATTGTAGGTACTTTAAAATATTTTATATTTAAGTATTTAGAATATCGCTAGTCCATGTCCGGACACACTGTATATGTAGGACCCGGAAGGCGAGTTGTGGGCACGCGAACGAATTATCGTTCCACTCGCGAGCCGGGTGCTTGGCACTAAAAGTGTGAATGAAAATGAAAGCGAAGCGCCCATTACAGCCACAACGGGCCGTAGCGCAGCGCATTTTCATACAAAAAAAGTGCGGTGCAACACGCCTGTACTGTGCGTTGGTTCATAGAAAATGTACGAAAAGATAAAGGAGGATTTTGGCAATGCGTTGCGTTGCGGCTCGGCCCGCGCTAATCTGCGCTAGCCTAAACGCCCAGCAATAAACTGCGCTTGGCTGGATAACGTGGATAGTCTTGACGTAAACCCAATCATTTTTCAGGTGGTTTACAAGTACGAAGCATGGATACCAACGGGGGTACCGCCTCTGGCTGGCGTAATTACCTTGTCGTGTAACGATCTCACGGCGCACTTGGCCCTGGCCATGGTCCGCGACCCTGAAACTATCGACTTGAACATCGAATTATTGGACCAGATGAGGTAAATTCTAATTACCTTTCAAATCAATAGGGTCGTGGTGCAAACGACGAAAGTGCTATCAGAGACAAGGGTTAGGTGGAAGCATTTTTTTATTACGGAGTTACAATCGGACATCTTATCAACATCTTGACAAGACATATGATTTTACTGGCAAGCTAAGGATAGTAGTGAGTGATTCTATGTTAGAATCCTTATAGAGTAAAACTACTTACTACTCGTACATGCTGTGTTTTGTTATGTATTGATTCAATTTATGTTCATGCTTAATTAATCAAAAACTTAACAGCAAGTGAAAACCAAGATTGAGTTTAATAGTTCCCTGCACGATTCATGTAAAAAAAACCCGCCAAGTTCCATACATTCTAACTGCAAATGTAAGTTTGTACAATATTGACACATTTACCATTTTTTTACCCCTACTTATCAAAACGTCCTAAAAGCAAATGGTCCTATTAGCAAAACGACCCATATTCAAAACGACAGTTTAGCAAAAATTACTGAATATGTTTCACCTGTATACAACAGTCGCGGTCTGAGAATGTTTAGCACCTTAGGGCTTATAATTGCATGCACTTTGTCGAAATCCGTTCAGTGGTTTAGGCGTGAAAAGGTAACATACAGACAGACAGACAGAGTTACTTTCAAAATAATATTAGAATGGATTATGGTAATGTGTCAACTTTAAAATTAGTTATAGCATTTTGAAAATGGTTGATGTGCATGAGAGCCAACAAATAAATATTGCCTTGAGCTTCGCCTCGTTGTCAACGACGTATGCAACAACAACAATGCGTTATTTTTTTCTAGGCCTGAATCTCTAACAGTCGAAGGTGCCGCAAATTTAATGATAGCGAACTTTAAGCACCTGCTGGAACATCAGATGTTGGCTGTCATGTCCAATACCCTCATCCACGGCATATTTGTGCTTCAATCTCTACCTAGATGTGGTAAGTACATTTTATTTTTTACCTAGGTAGGGT
Organism: Lithophane semibrunnea; assembly: GCA_947363905.1. Taxonomy (NCBI): domain Eukaryota; kingdom Metazoa; phylum Arthropoda; class Insecta; order Lepidoptera; family Noctuidae; genus Lithophane; species Lithophane semibrunnea. The sequence continues at coordinate 5,386,011 of OX376200.1, read as the reverse complement.
GGGTACCTACTCTGTGTTTCTGATAAAAAAGGCAGTTTGTGGCTACTATATGGTGGATATAGAGGAAATCTATCTAGTCACCCTTTTTTAAACCGTATAAAACCCTTTCCATCTCAAATATTCCGCCGACAGCTTTCTGGAACAAAATGACAGTTGCGACTACCTCAAGAGCTAGCTAATTTGACTAAACTTGAAGAACGGTTTTATGCCGTTTTATACCGTTTCTTAAAATAATGAAGCTACAAAACCGTTTCTGTCAAGATTGGTGCAAGGGGCAAGTTACTTTGTTTGCAAAAGACGTTTTTGAAGTCGCTGAACAGCTGGCGCTTGCACCAAACCAAGTAGGACTAGTTCTGGTTGTGGAAAGTCTTGAGGACTTGCAACGCTCCCAAGAGCTTGTTGTGGATATGAACAGATTGTATCAAGCTCTAACCTGGTTAATGTCAAACAATATACTCTACAGAGATATAAGACCCCATTTTGAGAATGTTACCTATCGACATTTCTGAAATTGTTCAAATTTCTGAAGGGCCTGGAGATGGTGGTGATCTTATGGAGTTACAATCTACTCCTCAAAACAACTAGTTTGATATAAAGGAAGACGTTTCTATACTACACGGATCATTTCATCAAGCCAATTTAAGATTTGATTTACAATCTCGTGGCAAACAATGCACTGCTGTACAGAACGCTGCACAAGCTACAGCTGCCTGTAGCTTGTGCAGCGTTCTGTACAGACGAGCCAAGTCAATCGGCAAAAAGTGACATTGATTATATAGTAATACTCGGAGACAAGCTCTACCGTGAGTCCATTGCTTCTAGAGAGGACCCCGCAATTGGAGAAGTTAACCCTGAATTTCTTGCCGCGAGTGATCTTGCTCAGCAAAAATATGATATAACAGGAAGAAAATTAATATCTCAGTTGCTGAAATCAATTATAATGGTAATTTAGATACAGACCGAAGTACAGACGGCTTTCCTAATTTAAAAAATGCTCTAGCATTATTTTTCAGAGAAAACTGTTGCGGGCTGCTTACTGCGAATTCCATGACTGTGGCTATATATTGTAAAGCAGAAACAGATGCTTATAAATATTGGTCGTTCGATTCACATAAACGTGGGCCTAAGGGAGCTAAAGCTCCAAGACGTGGTGCAGCTTGTTGTATGAAATTTCAAAATATAGATGAATTACATGGCTTACTGCGACGAAACTTGTTTAAACCGACAAAGAAAGTACACGATTACTTTCTCAATGTGTACTCACTAACTCCTTTGATTATAATACCGGAGAACTAGACAGAAGTACGCCGAGCAACGCTCGGGAATCGACAGTTGAATACTCGAGAGCAGTCAAGAGTAGTTCAGTCAGAGAGTCCTACATATACGATACCTATATCAGAAAACAAAGACACTTCTCAACAATTATATCAAGCAAACTCAGTTCAGGAACAAGAAAGAATGCACAGAGTCACTTTGAGATCGTCAGAGAGTCCTACATATAAAATTCCTATAACAGAAAATAGCAACACTCCTCAACAAGCCAACCTCAGCTCCAGAACAAGAAAGACCGCTATCACAACTACAACTACAACCAATTGCCACTATTAATTGAAACAACTAGTATGCTCCGTAGCATATATGAAGCGGACCCTAATCTAGAAAGTGTTGTTTCTTTGAATTCCAATCCAGCTACGAACAATAACGAGATGAGATTAGCTGAGATTACTAGAAAAACAGTGGATCGAGAGCAACGAACGGAAGAGCTTGCTTGGTATTGTCTTTTTCCTGATGGCAAAAATGGCTTTGGAGAGGTAAGAAATATTCTAATTACTCCTTTGGACTATTTTCAAAGTCGACTAATGAGCCTGGACAAGCGTTTTAATCGAAATGACTATTTCGACGGTCCCTTTACATAAAGACATGTCAAAAACCGAGGTTTACAGGAAAGCGTTATTTATGTTCAAACTACTCTAGAAATAAGTCTATGTACAATTATATAATTTTTTTCTATAATATTTATAAGCTTAAGGGATTTTATAATGGTATTTATACATATTTTCTCTTTTTATATTTTCTTGGAAAAACTGATAGATGACTGTTTCTACGCTGATATTAAAATAAAAGCATGTTAGACACGTATAAGATACCTTTTTATACGCAGGAAAGAAGAAAACAGTTTATAAAATATAATTAAAATAAAATGTTTTATAAAACGTAGAATTTTGTTATTGTTTTCAAACGGATATGTTAAACATCCTCAGATCCCAACCCAACTCCCGCCGTGAATGACGTTATGCCAGACAAGAGCGCGTTCACACCGAGTGGCGCGCATTTTAAAACACCGTACAAAACGATACGTATACTTATCCGCATGTAGTATTATAATATCTGTGTCCGCAGCTACGACACTTATTCGTTGTAAATATAATACTTGTTCTCATTTACGATTTGTAAATGAAGTCGGTAAAAAGTGCTGTACCAGGACAACCCAGTTCGGCCCCAAGTTATCGGGTCAAACGTAGGGGAGACCGAGGGGTTTTGACACAGAGGTGATTTGAAACAGCACTGATTTCGCGGAATTTAAAACCGTTATCGAGCTGACACAGTCAAATCAGCCACTCCCCACCACCCACCGGGCCCCGTAGTTCGCGTCCGTGCCTCTGATGCGCGGTTTTGTCGTTGCAGCTGTCACGTCGCAAAAATCGTGAAAAGTAAGTTCTAAATGTTTTTTTAAGATACCTGTATTTTGATAAGGCGTTTGTATTTTAGCTTGTGTTTTATATGTTTACGAAAGCTCATTAACTAACGATTGAAACCATGGCGCTGGTAAAATTAATTTCTTTGGGGTTCTCTTCTGGATTTTTGTATGTATAAAGATTGGGAGGATTTTTGTCACTGAGGGACAAAAATTTGTATGGGGGATTGCCAATATGGTGTGGTTTACTTTTTTTTTTTTTGCTTATTTTGTTTCTATATGCCTACTGATTATAAAAGGAAGACTGTTAGAGGTATGGCGAGTCGCGAAATTTACGATATCGCCGTAGAAGAAGTTACATTGCGTCAGAGAAATCTCCGTGATGCGGCTTCGAGCTACAACCTCAAGATTGTTCAAGATTTAATTAATAGTTCAGTACAAAATATTGTAAAATATATTAAAATGGTTTATTTTAATAAATACCTTCAAATTGTATCGTCGTTTCTACTTTAAAACCCTTAATTCTACTCAAATATCAACTGTTTCAACTCTCCTCGACCCTTGTTTCAACATACCTCGGTATGAGGGGAGTTGAAACAAAATGACTTTTTACATTCAAATTCATTTTTCACCGCAAAATTCATACTTACACGTTCTTCGTGACAGGTAATTGAAAGTGTAAGAAATAAACTATCGATTGGCACTAAAGTCATACGATTAGTGTTTGTAGAATTTTGTGTCAAAATTGTTTCAACTCCCCTCGGTCTCCCCTATTACAGATTTTAATAGTTGTAATTAAAACCAATCAAATGAGTGTATCCCATAAAATTAATACATCGAAATAACAACCAGAATCCGCAATCACTGCCACAAACATTACACAACTTTAATTAAACATATTTTTTTAGAGCCATTTGTACCAGACAGAATCATAAATAAACAAGCAAAACAAGATCAATTGACTGAATCTGATGACGATTCCAGTGACGTTTGGGAAAGTGAAGAACTATTAAGGGGTAAGACTAAAGCACTGCGTCCTTCTACGAAGTATCCGAAATCACTCAAGAAACAATCAAATAGAAATGTTATGAAGCTGATAAAAAATATAAAGGAAAAAGCAAAAAAAGCTATATAGGACTTACGGACTTAGTATGAGTAGATTAATATTATTCATTAAATATCAAACTACAGTATTTTCGTATTATTTTACATATTGAAATCGCGGAAATACTTTCTGTGAATTATTATTACCTACAAACTTCTTCAACCATACACTGCTTCCTTGACCAGCAGGCCTCAGGCCACACACCATCCCACAAACTGCATGTCAACATAACGTATAATACTATAGGGTGTAGACCCTATAGTATTATACGTTATGTTGACATGCAGTTTGTGATCTACATCACAGAGTACATTACACTATACTGAAAGTGTAGAGTGCGTTTCATCATTATAGTTCAAGACGTAATGTTGGCTTCTCTGTTGTAAGCCCAATACTCAGAATAAAATACGAATACGCGACGCCGCTAGGCGCTACCCAATAGGTCCGATTTTAGGGTTCCGTAGTCAACAAGGAACCCTTATAGTTTCGAAATGTCCGTCTGTCTGTCTGTCTGTCCATCTGTCCGCGGCTGAGCTCAGAGACTCTTAGTACTAGAAGGCTGTAATTTGGTATGGGTATACTTACATATACATAAATCACGCGGACAAAGTGGTAAATTAAAATCATGAAAATCATTTTTTTTTTAGGGTAAGTACAAGTAAAGTGGGGATGGTTTTTTTTTCTCGTCTATCCCATGGTGTAGGGTGTTGTTAGAAAAGTCGTTCAAAAATATGGGAGTTTATGAAAACCATTTTTGGATTCAGGGATCCGTTTGCGAAATATTAACCTTTAAAGTGTTAATTTTTGTTAGAGTCAGGTGTCCACCCCACTCCTGCCAGCTAAATGGTTGGTTTTGGATATGTGAAAAAAATCACGGCAAGGAAGTTATAAGGAAAACTATCTCAGCTAACTAAGCTCTACAAGTTACCGAGTAATGATCGACCAACTTACATTTGCAGTTGCAAAAACATCCGTATGGGAGAACAAGTTTTTCAACTACAATGTTAAGTTTGTTGGATAAATTCATCCCAACTACGGAACCCTTCATTGTGCGTTGTTCGACATGCACTTGACCGGCTTTTTAAATTTAACAGTAGAGCTAACGTTACGGACTAGGAACTATTTTCTGAAACGCACTATAAACGACCCTTCGCGAATGTACCTACATCCAAAACTTACACCTGCTTGCTTTATTAGATTTCAAAATTCGATTAAAAATACCGTGTTTCAGACTCAAAATACCGTAGACATATTTGAAAAATACCTTGTTTTTAAATTATCGTGTAAAAAGCAAAAGAAAGGACCATGAATATTCAATATTTGTATTCAAAATTATAATTAACCACTTTCTTTAATCATCTAAAACAAGAACTTCTTGATCTTTTAGAGCTGCAGTCATTTTTGACAACATATTCCTATTAGGTACAAAATCAATACAGTTGTTTCCATGACGGTAAATAGACTGTTGCGCAAGAATGCTCGCAAATGCCTGTCATGCCTGGTTATTAATTTATTTCTCTTCTTCATTTTAATCGTTGACTTGGCTAAATATCCTTTCACAGGCATTTGAGTGAGAGTGGAGTAACGATAAAATATTTACTTTTTTTAAATTCACTGGCATATCTAATGGCGCTACGGTTCTGCGACACAGATTACTAATATGTAGCAAGCTTCTGTGATTTATTTTGATTATGGTTAGACAAGCGGACAAATGTAATAAAAACACTTTACTTGTTTAGTCGTATTAAGATTACCCGTGTACAATATTTTTGGGACTTCCCCCACGCGGCGACGTAGTATGCAATGCGACAACAACTAAAAATGCGTTTCGTTTTACGTATTGGCTTTCATTTTATTAAATTACAGTTACATATCTATATTACACGGTAGTTAATATTTAAAATGATCGTAGAAAATTACACGGTAGGGAATCATTACCGTATACCGTGTATTGGTCAAAAATACCGTGCTTCTACGGTAATTACCGTGTACCTGGTAACACTGGCCGCGAGCCAATTTAACAATGAAATTTTGAGCAAGCTTCACTTGTGTCTGTGTCAGCGACGCCGCCGAAAGCGAGCCGGCCGAGTAAGGTCGCGAACTTAAAGACCGCATACTTTAAGTACGCACATCCATCACCCACTTTAGGGCGTTTGTCTACCGTCGCGCCGCCTTCACCGGAACCGGGAACCAGATGAATACGCATTCCTCCGCGTACGCCAGCTACTTTAAATGAAGATTGGTTTTATTTTATTCTCCCGACTACTGTTAAAGAAAAAGTCTACAAACACACATTTGCTTGCTGCCATAGCAAATACCTAATGGTCCAACGCCTGTTCAGATTTATGCGATATCGCTGTAGCGCTCGGTAGCGATACTGGTCACAAAGTGACTGACCACAAGGCGGACCTGAGAGCCTAGACAAGTGACAATTCAATGGCTTCCAAAGCATTTCGTATTTCTACAACGACTTTCAACAGGATTGACATAAGCTTTTCGATAGCATAATCGTTATCGCTGATAGAATGTCGCTTTGTCTAGGGCCTCAGTATCGCTACCGAGCGCAACAGCGTTGTATCGCATAATTGTATATCCTTTTATTATTCGTAGCTTATATCTGAATAGGTAAATGGTAGCTCAAACAAACATTTATTAAAACAGCAGCTACATGAGGCTCAAAGTCAAATAACAGAACTTCAGACTACAAATCTTAACATCACCGCCTCGCTGAATCAAAGTCTGTTCAATGAGTTGATGCCTGTTGCCCCGTCAATGGTTTCTGCCCTAAACCCCTCTAACACTATAGATTTGACAGGTGATGACGATTCAAAGTCATGTAATTCAGTGAGGGTAGTCACTAGTAAAAACAAACTTAAAAAATACATTAAAATTAATAAATACATTGTTAAAACACAAAAGATGGTAAAAAGACAAAAGTTTTTTATTAAAAATGTTAAACTTAATAGAGAAAGGCTAAATTTACTTAAACAATTAGATATGTATTCTTTTAACTTGGAACAAAGTACCAGGAAACACAACATTGACACAGGGTACTTGCAATCTGAACTTGACCATTTACAGGAGAAACTTAGTTCAATGACTAATAAATATAATACCTCTGAACATCTAATGAGGGAATATGTGTTGGCAATGAATGAGCTGGTGAAATCACAAACAAACAACTGTGAGCAGTGCCGAACACCATCCCAAGAACTTACACCAGACCATTCATTGACATCATGCAATACCAGCTTACCGCAACCCTGTGTTGATCTGACTTTTCCTGCTATCAATAGTTCAAGTAAACAATGTAAACAAAGTGTAAACAATGATATAGTATTATTTTGTGATGAGATTGGAAAGGACTTAGGCCACTTGTTGACAGATGAATATCCGGGACACTCCATAATAAATTACTGCATGCCTGGTTGTTCTTTGTTTGATATTATGAAAGAAATTATTAAATGTAACTTTAACCAGGACACTACATTATTAATATTTATGGGTAATAGGGGAAATGTGAACAAAGGAGAATTGCTCCAATATTATAGAACATTATGTAATCTTAGTTTAAGAAAAATTGTCTTGTTTACATTCCCTTACAGTGAGAGTTTGCCACAGGAAGAAAATAACCTACGATTTGAATTAAATATGACATTACATAATTGGACATTCAATAATAATCTGTTTCATCTAGTTGATACTAACAATTGTGTTGGTAATAATTTACATTTGACAAGAGATAGATATAATATTCTTATGTACTATCTTTCTACCTACTTTAAAAGACAGATAGCTGTGTCGCTATCATATTTTTTTTCTATTTCAGCCAAAAATTTGGCTAAACAACTTGCTTCTTTTGAGCAATGCAATGTAATTTTAAATAATTCTGCCAATAATTTGGCAACAATTAATGACATTGATTATAATTTAAATTAAAAATTAGGACAATAGAGGAAACCCCTTGCTTAATAAATACTGGTTTAAATCATCAAAATGTTACAAAACGTTCTTCTTTAATATCCTCTCACCCATCAAATTGTAGTAATTTAATAAATAATAATTGTCTAAAAATAGTCCATCAGAATATACAGGGTGTGATAGGTAAGGAATTAGAATTGGAGCTGTTCATGAACTGTAGTTTCATTGATATCTTATGTGTAACTGAACATTGGTTAAAAGTCCACCAGTTCATGTTCAGCTTTAACAACCACCAGGTTGCCAGCTCATTCAGCAGAGTTAATATGATACGCGGTGGGTCTCTAATAATTGTTCGTAACAATATGAAATTTAAAGAACGTAAGGATATTGTGAGCCTCTCTGTTGAGCGAGTTATTGAAATAGCTTGCATTGAGCTTGAGCAGTTCATTGTAATAAGCGTGTACAGGCCCCCATGTGCTTCATATGATATTTTTGAGAAATCTATGGAAGAAGTATTATTAAAGACCTGTAGCAGTAATAAAACAGTTGTTGTCTGTGGAGACTTCAACATCAATATATTAGAAAAATCAGCCACAGTAAATAAATTTATAAGTCTATTAAAGTCGTATAACTTGTACAATACATTCTCTGAGCCGACTAGAATAACTGCCACTAGTGCTACCTGTATTGACAATATTTTTACAAACTTAAGACCTTCTAGCCATTTAATTATAAATGAGTTGGACTCTGATCACTGTGGCCAGTTAGTCACTTTCCCTCTGAAAATAGTCAGAGCTCAAAGAAAACTTGTGAGTTTTGTTCCTGTAAATAAAAGTCGCTTAGAACAATTTAAAAATAATTTAATGGAAAAACTACCCGGTTTGCCTTATCACAACGACCCGGATCAAGATTATACCGCACTATTTAACCTCATCAATTGTGAGTTTGGGAAGGTTTTCACCACAAAAACATTGCCTGTTTGTAACCGCTTTATATTTAGTGATTGGGCAACACCAGGAATTTACAAAAGTAGGCAAAGGTTATTTGAATTATATCATGAAAAAACATATAACCATGATGAAACTTTTAAAGAATTTGTTAAGACATATTCTAAAACTTTTAAAAGAGCCTGTTCCTCAGCAAAAGCCATACACATTAAAAATAAAATAAAATCTTGTGGAAATAAAATTAAAACAACCTGGAATATTATTAATTCTGAAACGGGAAGAACGACAGTACGGAATCGTGACTTCCATCTAAAAATCAATGATGTAGATATTAAGGCAGACGTGGAGGTGGCAACTGAGTTTGAAAATTTCTTCACTAATATTCCAATTTTAACAACCAAAACTCTGTCATCGTCATCCTCGACTTCTGCTTATTCAATAATAAAAGAATGTGTACCAGAATGTGACAAACTTTTTGAATTCACAATTGCTACTGCTAAAGACATTATAGAATCTTTTAAAGAACTCGATGTAAAAAAAACTGCTGACCTTTGGGGATTATCAGTACATACCATGTCTTCAATAATTGATGTTATTTCACCCTTTTTGGCAATTGTTTTTAACTCTTGTATTGCATCTGGTGTATTTCCTGATCTGATGAAACTTAGCAAAGTGATTCCACTGTTCAAGTCTGGCAGCACAACTGATCCCTCGAATTTTCGGCCTATTTCGATTTTACCTACGTTGAGCAAAATCTTTGAAAAATTAATTTTTAAACAGATGTTAGGACATTTTAATGCACATAATTTACTCCATCTAAAACAGTTTGGTTTTACAAAGGGTCGTTCAACTACAGATGCGGGCGTGGAATTACTGAAAAGCATTTTCGAGGCCTGGGAGGAGTCGCAGGATGCTCTTGGCATTTTCTGCGACTTATCCAAGGCTTTCGATTGCGTACATCATGATACTCTCATCAGGAAACTGTACCACTATGGTATGAGGGACAAGGCTCTCGACCTTCTGACTTCTTATCTGAACAACAGAATTCAGAGGGTCGATGTTAATGGCAAGAGATCTGCAGGATCTTCGGTCACCATGGGCGTTCCGCAGGGTTCAATTCTAGGTCCTTTCTTATTTCTCATTTATATTAATGACTTGCCTTACCACATAAGGGATAATCATAAGATCGTTTTATTTGCAGATGACACATCCCTCATTTTTAAAATCAAACGTCAGTTAGTCAACTTTGAACAAGTTAACGATGCACTCTCTAAAGTTGTGCATTGGTTTAATGTAAATAATCTTCTCTTGAATGAAAAAAAGACTAAACTCATTAAATTTTCAACGCCAAATGTCAGGCAGCTATCTAACAATGTTAAAGTTAATGGAATAGAGTTGGACCCCGTTGAATCGACAGTTTTTCTTGGAATAACCATTGACGGTAAATTACAATGGGGCCCACACATAGAAAAATTGTCAGGTAGGCTTAGTTCGGCCGCCTATGCCGTTAAAAAAATTAGACAGATAACTGACGTAGATACAGCCAGAATTGTTTATTTTAGTTATTTTCATAGTCTTCTGTCTTATGGGATTCTTCTCTGGGGAGCCTGTGCGGACATTAATGCTATCTTTGTTTTACAGAAAAGGGCTGTTCGAGCCATTTACAACCTAGGTCCAAGAGATTCCCTTCGAGAAAAATTCAGAGAAATAGATATTCTGACTGTAGCCTCACAATATATATTTGAAAACCTATTGTACGTACACAAAAACATATCAAAGTTTAAGAAAATGTCCGATATTCATAGTTTAAATACCAGGAATAAACACAATCTTGCTGTACATCGCACTCGTCTCCACAGAGTAGGCAACTCGTTCATGGGTCAATGTATACGCTTTTACAACAAACTTCCCATTGACATTCGAAACTTACCCATGAACGATTTAAAATTTAAAAGCTGTATTAAAACCAAACTTTGTAAAAAAGGGTACTATAAAATCTCAGATTATTTAGAAGACAAAAATGCATGGGATTGAGCTGCTCGCTCTGCTAAGCATTGTGACATTTTGAATATTATGGAAAACCATAAAAATATACCTACCAGTTTTATATACAAATTGACATTATTGAATATTATATAAAAAATGACATGATGATTACTTGTAAAGTATTGTTTTATTGTGAATGTGAGGACTATGTGGATATTTATTTTTCGTTCTGTTAGTTTTAGCGAAGGTCTGGCAATTTGAGAACTTTATGCGACCTACCCAAATGTCCTTTCTTTGGTATTGTTCGTCGAGTCGTTGAGCTCCTTAAGTTCTGAGTTGAGCTCTACTATTACTGACAAATGCTTGCACTGACTGGACAGGTCCACTCAAATCTGTGTGGTTCTTTCCTCAAAAGACCATTTCAGACTCTAATCTACATGGTCCTCATATGGCCTGACCAAGATTATGTCTGGACTTTAAAGGAGACGGTGACCTCTGAGTTTGTTTCGGCCTTTCTTCTCAGAGTAGTCAGATAGGAAACGCCGACCTCATCTAGCTTATTTTTACAACTTTTTAATATGACGTGTAAAAGTGATTCCAATATCCTATTTACAGAATAAACAATTTCATTTCATTTCATTTCATTTCAATAGTACATAGTACTCACACCGTTGCTATGCAATTATACAGGGGGGCAGGAACATAGACGTCCAAAAAAAAAATTCGGTCCCTCGTGCCATGGGGTATCCAAATCACCCCCATGTATGTTCCTCGATTTTCCATAGATTTCGAGTTATGATTTTTCCGGAATTTTTGACTTAGGAACGAGAAAATGGTCAATTTTTTTTTTTTTCTATTGCCTACTTTAGAGAATTTTCCACCTCGCTGTCTTTGAAGGCCAATTTTAGCTAACGTAGCCACATTCAGTACTACTTTTTTATTTGATTATGAAAACTGAGAGTCCGGCGCATTCTTGAAGCCTTCTTAGGGTACCATGAAGTCACCTGTTTAGATTTTTAATTTGAAGTTGAAAATTTAAGTCATTATTCACCCTCTCGAAAACTAAGAAAAATCGCCGAACATACATGGGGGTGATTCGGATACCCCACGACAAGAGGGACCAAAATTTTTTTTTGGACTTCAACTTACCTTCCACCCTTTATAATACAAAGGAGATTGAGTTTATACAATGCAAAGATGGTCTTATAATCTTCAGCAGCTCCAACAGTATTTTCAAATGTTACTTAGTTAGTTGTGGTTGAGGAGCAGGACCAGCAGTAAGCCAAGCATTTTTATCAGCGATGCCTGCCTGCACAGTGTGCGTTTTATACAAGTTTTGAATTGCGTCTCATTTAGTTGAAGTATGTGGGGAGGAATTTTATTATAATAATTATAATTCTGTAAATATGTTACCGGAAATGTGTGAAACCTAGGAATTGTACACAATTCCTAGGAAATATATACACTTTCGAGCCTACTTAGGAAATGTGTAAAATAATGTTTCAAAGATTCTTTAATACACACATTTCCTGTGAAATGTATGTATTTCCTAGGAATTGTATGCAATTCCGAAATGATACTAGGAAATATATAAAAAGTCATTCTTTCTGTGATTAAAAAGAAATAAAACACGTTTGTAAACTGAAATCAGAATTGTTATTAGGCTCTTGTTGATATCATTAGCTGTAACAATCGCATCGTAAAATATAAAATATTCATAGGGCCTATTAGTAATTAAACTTCAAAAATCAACTATTTATTCCTTTTTAAGGCCCATCTAGCACACATAAAAATGTACGTATAATTTAATACGTATTAAAACTTTCATTTGGTAAGTAATCAGTCTGTCATTTAAGTAATTCTGTCATCACAATAGTCAATATAAGAGTAGAAGTATTTCCATTTTTTTTAAACTATATGTTAAGAAGGCCGCACATGTGGCTAGATACATACAATTAGACTATCATAATATGACAGCAAAGTAGCTTCTGGCGTCACAGTGTCCAGCTGCATGTGAGGCCCATGAGGCCTACTAGTATTTCAGCTGAAGAACTTATTAATTTTTGCAGCAATACCCTCCCTTCGCTCCGCTATGCCCCCTGAACTCACAATCATCAAGAATGTTATAATATGCACTTTTCCTAGGAAAACTATACATTTCCTAAATAGCAATCGGAAATGTATAGATTTCCTAGGAAAAGTGCATATTACAAAATATATCATAGAATTCCTACCTATTTTAGGAATTGTACACATTTCCTAAGAATTGTATACAATGTGTGTAATCCGTCGATTACACACTTTTCCGTTAACAAATACATTTGTTAAAGTCGCGAATCATATTGGTGACGTCCGACACAAAGTTTGTGTCGGACGTCACCAATTTGAGTCGCGGCCGTTTGTGTCACAAACGGCCGCGACAGTGGAGGTCAAACGCCCTAATGGCCGATTCCTATAAATTACGGACCGTTATTGGTTAAAATTAAGACTCTTGTATCTTTACCAATAATGAATCAAAGACCTCATAGGTTTGCATAGTAGACCCTCCCTTATGGAAGTAGCTATCACAGGTGAAATTAGCTTCCGAACCTACTTATATGCGCAGTTTGGCAATAAAAAAAACTACCGTTGGTAAGTAAAACGATTCGTTTTCATTTATAGGAACCGAGCATTAGTCTGCGGACACGAAATTAGCGACGGCGGCCGAGCGATGGCGACAGCAGAAGGAGGGGCGCGGGGCGGCGCACTGTGGATCGAAAAAATGCTCTAGAAGACATTAGAGCTTAAATTTTAAAGTATCGATTTTTTTCTTGAAATGGCTTCTTCCCATGATATCATATAGTCATAATAAAGTACAATCTGGTAGGCAAACTGGCAGCTTATATATATATTTTTTTAATTTATGAAGCTATTGCCTATATCTCCGGAACGGACAGAATAACCACCTCTTCACACACGGTGTAACTATTTATTTATGATTTTTTGACATACTAAACTTCATCTAACGAGATTTAGTACGGTTTTTTTTAATACAAACCGCACTAACTTTAAAAAAATCGAGTAGGTATTTAAAAAAATCATAAATTTAAAATAAGCTCTAATGAACTATATTCGAGAGCCTTTTTTCGATCCACAGTGCAGCGGGCTGGGTGGCGACGTAAACAAAAACATAGCATTCTAAAGTGACGCGCACGAAACGGGCGAGCGAGCGGCGCGCCGCTCGCTCGCCCGTTTCGTGCGCGTTTAAATACAAACTGATATGAAAACCATTTCGCGCAGGGGGAGCGAGGGATGCATGCGGTGGCGGGGCGATAGCGACGCGCAAGTGACAGGAACCAATTTATTTAATTTCGCCGCTCGTTCCAGCACAGACTACTTAGAGATACTACGTTCCAGTATAGTGTACCGCCAGTTTCGTGCCCACCACGCCTAGGCCGCTGCTGGATCAGCCCACCCTGGGCGACTCCGCTATCGCCATGGGCCACCGCTAAATTCGTGCTCGCCGCAAACTAAGTGTAAGAAGCGCTACGTCGGCGCCGTCATCTCGTTCTCGCTTCCCGGTGACGACGGCGTTGGACGAACGCCTTGTTATACAGGGTGGTGTAACATCACTAACTAGTCGATTTTACTTTTGTAAGCACTAATAATTTGACATTTAACAACACAACAACAACATGACAACCTTATGACAACAATTTCCTGTCAGCCGTCACTCGCACGTCAGCTGCGCCTTCAATATGTTTCGTTTTCGGTGATAGTGATTTTTATTTAACAAAATTCGAGCGTTAAATGCAGAAGGTAATGTATTCAGCAAAATGTCTGAAGAAGAAATAGTGGATATAGAACAGGAATTAGACGATCTCTTGACGAAAGTTCAACCGAACTTGCAAGATGTTATTAAAAGGGTAAATATAACCGTATCTACATGGAATTACCTTAGTAATTTTCTTTAAGTTTATTGTGCAATAATATCCTAACAATCTTTATAGAGTTTCACGAATGTGGCGCTGCAGCAAACGAAGAATGGCGAACAAATCAAACCTGACACCCTCGGGGAGACTTCATACTTCGCTAAAAACACACAAGTGTAAATATGGTTATTTCTTGCATTAACTAGAGAAAGAATTTCTTGAAGCGTATATATAAACTGTGTCTGTTTCCTCTGCAGTCGAATAAAAAAACATTGTTATAATTTGCTAAGTTCATAATTGTTCCAAATTAAATTGCTTAGGTAAAACTTTGTCAAAATAAAATGCATGTTAACTTGTTAACATTTCAGGAACCTCTCCCGATTAGAACTGGTCAAACCGCCAACATTCCACATGCAAGCGGTGGAACTAGATTTGAAGTCTATGAGCCTCACTTTACGATGTTCACTTGGAGAAGTCAATGTAAAAGGACTGTACAGTGCATTTAATGAAAACCTGTATAATCTCATACCTGTCTTGGCTGAGGGACATGTTTTGTAAGTAAACTCATAATATTTATGATTCCTTTTATATTTATTAAAATAAATACATACTGATATGAAAACCATGTTCACATGCTCCAAAATTCCACATTACACATCATTTTGGTGAAATTACTATAGAGGGGCTTGTGGGTTGATTTATGGTTGGGTGACCATCCATTACATATCAAAACCCCTCCTTGCCTTGTAAAGCATGTTAAGCTGTTGGCCCCAACTGTCATTTATAGATCTTTGACAATTGTTAAAGGTAGGCAGAAGCTCAAAAGTCTGATAACCAGTCTTACCGAGGGGTATTGTGTTACTCAGTAACTGGGTATTTGGAATGTGGAGGTGAGATAGGTAGTTGCTCTATATAAAATACTGGTATTCAGCTGCATCTGGGTAGATTGGAAGCCGACCCCAACCTAGTTGGGAAAACGCTAAGTAGATTGATTTGATGAAATTACTATACTTATCAAAACTCTTTCATTTTCAAAGTATATACAGTGCTCCTGATATAACATAAACATAAATAAACTCCGTTGAAAAACAATACATATTTTATGATTTGTGACCGTCAAGTATAATCAGTATCGTAAAGAAATATATTTATTATGAAAACAATTTATATTTGTGAGACAATCCTATTGTAAGCAAACACGAGAAATGCTATAAATAGATTAATTATTTTGTTGAACTGCAACTGCTTACACCGTTTTCTTATTATGACCTACTAGCTTCCGCCCGCGACTTCGCCCGCGTTGTATGTCGATAAAAAGTAGCCTATGTCCTTTCTCAGGCTCTAGACTATCTGTGTACCAAATTTCATTTAAATCGGTTCAGTAGTTTTGGCGTGAAAGCGCGACGGACAGACATACGAGTTACTTTCGCATTTATAATATTAGTAAAAATTAAGAAAATAATTATGATCAATGTCACAATGACGCATTTCATTCTTTGTCTTAGAAAATAAAACATATTGCTAAGAATACAACACACAAGAGGATTATTTAAATAATTTTATTTAGGAATATGATGCAGTTACTTAAAAAGTAACAACTAAGATCCAAAATAACAACTGTTCTGGTACTTTATAGGCATAGCAATTTGCTCCAACAAATTATTAATTCAACATGCCAAAGATTTTACTTGGAATCTTAGTTATTTGGGAAAAAGAGATCTCATTTTATATTTATTATTTATTTCTTATGTTCTAAAAAGGTAAAATAAATATTACAATAAATCATAATTATAGTACAGGTCTGCGCAAAGTGGTCACTATGAAGGTAACTAATGGCATAAGATTAAAATCAAAGTAGTTACCAAAGAGATAATAATAATTAATGATTAAAAACTATGTACTATTCTAGAATATCATTATCGAACATGATCGCAGATGTCAGAGTGGGCTTATCACTGGAAGATGATGCGTTCTCATTCATCAACCCCGGGATTGAGTTCACTCATGATGAAGTACTAGTAAAGGTAATTTATTTTCTTTTCAATTTATCCTATTGGTCAACTGCACATTGGCGAAATAAAAGCGATGTCAAAGTCAGATTGATGGATGTGCGTTTGATTACTACCCTTGATATTAAGAACACACTGATCCAACACTAAGACTTGTCTAAATTGTTACATGTATGAAATAGTTGAATATTTTGAGTTGAGTATTTGAATTAAATAGATATGATCCCTATCCAATAAGTATTGGATATTGTGTATTCTTCCCTAAACAAAAATATGATTAAATAAATAATGATTGCTTTTTAGTTATCTTGGCCGTCGCCCCAAAAGAATGGTGGCTATGATTTCGCAACCACCGAGCAACTGGCTAAACATATAGGCAAGTACCCCTAACCCTCAGTATTTCTATAGTTAAGCTTTTTGCGATATTAATCTAATCCAAACAGTAAGTTGATTTCAGCTGTAATTTCCACATAATTTTAAACAAACGTTGAATCCAAAACCTCACTGCGATTTGCGACTTTAGCCAATTTATTGCTTCATAATTAGCGAAATCTATTGCACGTATTGTACGCCTTAGTTAAAAATATTTTAAATAAGAAATTAGGTTTCGGCTGAAACAACCGAAAGTAAGACCAAGGTCGCAGGAAACTGTACCACTATGGTATGAGGGACAAGGCTCTCGACCTTCTGACTTCTTATCTGAACAACAGAATTCAGAGGGTCGATGTTAATGGCAAGAGATCTGCAGGATCTTCGGTCACCATGGGCGTTCCGCAGGGTTCAATTCTAGGTCCTTTCTTATTTCTCATTTATATTAATGACTTGCCTTACCACATAAGGGATAATCATAAGATCGTATTATTCGCAGATGACACATCCCTCATTTTTTAAATCAAACGTCAGTTAGTCAACTTTGATCAAGTTAACGATGCACTCTCTAAAGTTGTGCATTGGTTTAATGTAAATAATCTTCTCTTGAATGAAAAAAAGACTAAACTCATTAAATTTTCAACGCCAAATGTCAGGCAGCTATCTACCAATGTTAAAGTTAATGGAATAGAGTCGGACCCCGTTGAATCGACAGTTTTTCTTGGAATAACCATTGAAGGTAAATTACAATGGGGTGGTGTGGGCCCACACATAGAAAAATTGTCAGGTAGGCTTAGTTCGGCCGCCTATGCCGTTAAAAAAATTAGACAGATAACTGACGTAGATACGGCCAGAATTTTTTATTTTAGTTATTTTCATAGTCTTCTGTCTTATGGGATTCTTCTCTGGGGATCCTGTGCGGACATTAATGCTATCTTTGTTTTACAGAAAAGGGCTGTTCGAGCCATTTTCAACCTAGGTCCAAGAGATTCCCTTCGAGAAAAATTCAAAGAAATAGATATTCTGACTGTAGCCTCACAATATATATTTGAAAACTTATTGTATGTACTCAAAAACATATCAAAGTTTAAGAAAATGTCCGATATTCATAGTTTAAATACCAGGAATAAACACAATCTTGCTGTACATCGCACTCGTCTCCACAGAGTAGGCAACTCGTCCATGGGTCAATGTATACGCTTTTATAACAAACTTCCCATTGACAGTCGAAACTTACCCATTAAACGATTTAAAAGCTGTATTAAAACCAAACTTTGTAAAAAAGGATACTATAAAATCACAGATTATTTAGAAGACAAAAATGCATGGGATTGAGCTGCTCGCTCTGCTAAGCATTGTGACATTTTGAATATTATGGAAAGCCATAAAAATATACCTACCAGTATTATATACAAATTGACATTATTGAATATTATATACAAAACTAGCTGTGCCCCGCGGTTTTACCCGCGTAAGTCTCGATCCCGTGGGAATATCGGGATAAAAAGTATCCTATGTGTTAATCCAGGTTATAAACTATCTGTTTGCCAAATTACATCCAAATCCATTCAGCCGTTTTTGCGTGATTGAGTAACAAACATCCAAACACACAAACTTTCACATTTATAATATTATTATAATATATATATATTTATATAGTAGGATGACATGATGATACTTGTAAAGTATTGTTTTATTGTGAATGTGAGGACTATGTGGATATTTATTTTTCGGTCTGTTAGTTTTAGCGAAGGTCTGGCAATTTGAGAACTTTATGCGACCTACCTAAATGTCCTTTCTTTGGTATTGTTCGTAGAGTCGTTGAGCTCCACTATTACTGACAAATGCTTGCACTGACTGGACAGGTCCACTCAAATCTGTGTGGTTCTTTCCTCAAAAGACCATTTCAGACTCTTATCTACATGGTCCTCATATGGCCTGACCGAGATTATGTCTGGACTTTAAAGGAGACGGTGACCTCTGAGTTTGTTTCGGCCTTTCTTCTCAGAGTAGTCAGATAGGAAACGCCGACCTCATCTAGCTTATTTTTACAACTTTTTGATATGACGTGTAAAAGTGATTCCAATATCCTATTTACAGAATAAACAGTTTCATTTCATTTCATTTTGTTCCATTTTCAAGTTACAATTTATTTTTCGTTTTTTTTTTAATTCTATGAGCTATCTATAGAAAAGTTAATAGTCCTACACTAGCCTGACTCCGGTATTTGTATGTAAATTGCTAGTTATCGCCTTACACGCCTTGATAACTGTGTGCTACATAAGAATTTAATAGTTCGCCGCGTAGATAAGAAACGAGTTGTGTAAAACATGTTTAGGTTTTTTTATTAATCTTTTTATAATGTACTAAACTTCACGTCATCTCCTAATTTATGTAATGATTGATTCAGTATCCAATATGTTTTTACTAGTCGATCATTTTCTATGGTAAATTAATTAAATATTTATCCAACAGCACAATGTAAAGACAATTCGTTGAGTTTAATACTTAAAAAAAATAATTAAGAAGTAGAGAGAATGACGACCGTAATAACATTTTAAAAGTAAGGAAAAGATTAAAAATTACAAAAAGTTTAGGAAAATGACTGTGGCAACAGCGCTGGTTATTAGCGACACCTTTTAGCCACCCATTTAGCAGATTTTAGAACTGCGTAGCATGACAATGATCGATTTAGCTTATTTCGAATGCCTAAACTGTACAAAAGTCTTAGTGAAGCTCTTATATTTCCCTTCAGACGACCTTCCTTTAACGGCGGCGGTGTCACTCCCGCTGTACGCACTTCTTCGGGAGAAGCTTCAGCGGCATCTGGCGCTGGTGCTGCGTCAAGCGACCAGCGTGTCAGAGGTCATGTGCTGCAACCCGTCGCTGATGGAGGCTTACAGGTAATAAATAATAACATAAAGGCCAGCTTCTATCTCGGCTCTCCACATTACATGAAATCGAAAAATACTTTTTAATCAAATCCCAAAAACTGCCAAAATATGTTCAGTAAGTAAAAGGCAGTATTTGTTGGGGACCCCCTAAATATAAAAGTAGAGTGCAAAAATTTTCGAGCTCGCTTCGCTCGCTCTTGCATCCTACTTTGTCTTTTTCTCAGACTTTTCTGTAAAAGCCGACAAAGTAACTCCTATTTATGTATGAACGTATTGTCAAAGAAAACCTTACCTATCAGGGGCGGGGTCCAAAAATTTTCGAGCTCTCTGCGCTCGCTTTTACATCCTACGTTCCCAAACTATTGTGTATGGGTCGACAAAGTAATCCTATTTTTATATAAATGTTCAATTCAAACCCTATCCAGAGTGCCAAAATTTTCCCGCGAAATTTAAATTTTCTTACGTTTTTGGGGCGGCAAACCTTTCAGGCCCAGGGCGCTGAATCTTAAAATACGCCTCTGGAGATCTACTCTTTTTTCCGAGCTGGTCGACCGGTCGTGCGGCCAAACTTTTTTCTTGTTCGAAACTTCTGCGGCCAAATTTGCGGCTTGTCGTACGACTAGTCGTAGTCGTAGACCTAGTGCGCGAGGTTCACATTGACAATACATAGATGACAAGATATTTAATCAAAACTCCATCCTTCTAGCGGTATGATCGACAACCTATCGCAGAACGGCAACAAGATCGTGGACATGATCCTCATTAACATGCGACGCACACTGCTGCAGAACTGTCGTGAGGTGCTGCAACTGCCTCCGCTGCATGCAACCTTTATGCACAAGGTGAGGAAAATTGAATACAATTAGACACTTCAGCAGAGCAGTGGTGGCCCAGTGGTAACGGCCGCGACTTACGAGTTGTAAGTCGTAGGTTCGAACCTTGACAGGGGGACTTTACTTTGTGTAAATTATTTCATCACCACTGCTCTCAAAACGGTGAAGGAAAACATCGTGAGGAAACCGGCATGTCGTAGAACCAAAAATTTGAAGATATGTGACATCTACCAACACGCACTGGGCCCGCGTACTGGATTACGGCCCACACCCTCTCACAGAGAGGAGGCCTGTGTCCCAGCAGTGGGAACGTTATAGGCTGATTATGTAGACACTTCAGGACCAAGGTCTATCAAGACCATGGCAACAACTTTTATCTGAAGTGGAAAGGAGGCAGAATAGCACCACTACCTAAGTAAGTAAGTAAGTAATCATTTATTTACCAAAAACTTAGCCTAGGTAACATCAGTGTTGTTTCATTAAGGAATAGATATGGCTAGTATAAATGAGTAAGACCCCTACTGTGTTATAATCTCTATTTCCTCTCAAACATTGTATCAATCATTGACAGAAAATAGTTATTTCATGATATTTTTATGTGAATGTTTCGCCAGTGTATACGCACAGTTATCCTAACGAGTATTATAAGATCAACCCGGTCCTCTTGGTCTAAATCTGTTTTATAATATAAAAACCAAGTTACCTACACCAACCACATAAAACTTTTATCACTAAAATCATCCACTATCTATGTGTTGTTTTTAACATTCTCTCAATTATCGAAAATGTGTAAATTGTCAACAATAAATTATGACTTATGTTTCCTCATCACATGCCAAATGCATCTGTGCATGCATCACTGTCTTATTTACTAATGATCAGTTACTGTAATGAGAACTTTATCTCGTTCTAGGTAGGATCACTATCGTTTATCGGCAAGTTCGAGACGGACACGGGGTGGGTGAAGAACCTGGCGACCATAAACAGGATAAGTGACGTCAGCATCACCCGGCCATTCCCTATGAAGACCAGCTTCTACGTCACTTTGAGGATAAAGGATTTGCAAGTAGGTCTTCTTTACTATCATCACTATATTGCCATTACTTGATCACTTACTTATGCATAAACCAATTAACATGGCGACTAACTAAAGCAGGTGAACATTACCCATTTCGTTTTCCGCAGTTTTATTTAACTCCGCTATCTAGCTTCCGCCCGCGGCTTCGCCCGCGTGCTATGTCGATAAAAAGTACCCGATGTCCTTCCCCGGGATGCCATCTATCTTGTTGCCAAATTTTATCGCAATCCGTTCAGTGGTTTAGGCGTAAAAAGGTAACATACAGACACACAGACAGACAGACAGAGTTACTTTCGGATTTATAATATTAGTATGGATTTTATTAGATACTCTCGATCCGCTCCTGCTTCGCACGGTTTTTATTTTACGATTTGACAAAACATCGAGATGTCTTAGTTAATATTAAAGTATTATACACATAAATAAATCTTCCGGAATAAATTCTCTAACCGATTGTGAAAAATTCACCAAAATCTGTTGTGTGGTTTAAAGGGACAACGTGGGCATACAGGCAAGCACGAAAAGCTACTTTTATAATACATGCGGACAGAAAGACACGAAAAGTAACTTTATTTAATACTATGTATAGGCTAATACACAGAGACACCACAGAGTATAAAACAAATGGAGAACGCATTTCCCTTAGATTTAAACTGTTGAAAAAGACTGATCCTGGCTCGAATTGCATATAAATATTATATTAGTCTTTTCTAGGCTATAACTAAATTTCCCTGATCATAAGGAGTAAAACCGAACTCCAAGTTCATAATTGGTTGTGTAACAACAGATTGGCTACGACGATTACCGCATCCGTGCGATGGGCGTGTCGTGCGGGGGCCGCGCGACTGCCGCGCTACAGCGACACTCACTGCACCTCGCGCTCACTGTGGGGCTCTGTCACTGGGAGCCCTACGCGCAACTAGACCATCTGCGAGTGCAGAACTTGGAGTAAGTACATATTTAGTCAAATAAGTAAAGTTAGTCAAAGTAATGCGATGTATAGTAGCTCTGAACACAATGAGTTGCTAGAACCGTTACTCACAAGCTGCACATCAATCTTAAGAATATGTCGGATATGATATTACCTCATAACGTTGAATTTACTTCGATAACAATAATGACCTACAGAAAATTATTTTTAAATGCTGGTTGCGCGTATCTCCAAAAAGAGACAGACACGCAGACTTATAATACGGAATACAATAAACGCTGATATATTTAGTAACCTATTCCGCTTGACTATTCTTCAAGAGTCATAAAAACCCTGTAAGAAATCGACACGTGTTTCACCTCTCAACGACCTATCTTCAGGATGACGATTGACCAATTGCAAACCAGAACGCGACGTGTTACCACACCGAGCGCTGGACGCAGAGTGAGTTTCACTCTGCGTCATCCTGAAGATGCCTCGTTGAGAGGTGAAACACGTGTCGATTTCTTACAGGGTTTTTATGACTCTTGAAGAATAGTCAAGCGGAATAGGTTACTAAATATATCAGCGTCTATTGTATTTTATAATGGATTTCCGCAAAGTCACGCCTGAATCAATTAACTATCTTATAATACGGAGTATCTTTAGGATCGTCCATTAATCACGTGAGGCTCGAAAGGAAAAAATCCCGAAATATCACAAGAGGGAGGGAGGGGTTAAAAAGTTGCTAGAACGGGCAGTCTATGGGGACTGCCGATAGAAGTGAAAACTAAGCAACAATGTGTAACCTCAACAACGTAATTCAAACGGTAGAACGATTTGTAATTCTCAATGTACAATTGTTTGTCTTCCCAAATAAATAAAATAAAAAAAATAGACGGTAGAAGGCGCTAAAAACATTTCTTCAAGCGTGATGGTGACGATGACGCGAATTCCATGATTTTTGTTCACCCACAAACTTTTTTTTTTCACTTCAAAAACATCACGTGATAGGCGACGCCTTTCTAGCATTCCCAAATTATTTAGTTCCAAATAAGTACTATCGTGATTAACCGCTTCCCTCGTCCCCAGTTGCGCAGATTTACACGTAACCGGTCTAGGTCCCCTGAACGGCGCGTCTCCGCTGGTGTGCGCGTGGCTGCGCGGCGCGGCCACGGCGCTGGGCGCGCCCGCCGTGTGCGCGCAGGTGACGCGCGAGCTGCAGACCGCGCTGCAGGAGCTGCCGCTGTGGGAGCTGTTGTATGCCAAACACTGACGTAGCGTTACATGTTGCGAGTACTGCTACAGCTACGGAGGACGTAGCGTGTTGCAGGCGATTTTATAGCGTCCGAAGCAAGTATCGTGTTACTGCTAAAGAGAGCTAGGTCTGTTACAGGTATTGTTACTGTAGAAAATTATGCCGTGCCAAATGGTTGTTGTTTCGTAATAACGGATGATTATAAAAATGGATGTTTTGATAAAATTATGTGTTGGCATTTTTTGCCGAACTGACATTATGGCTTTGCGTTTTATTGGTCTTGTTGAGCGAGTAGTAAAGTAGATTTAGTTGAATGGAGTTAACAAATCAATAGGGTTTTCAACTGTTTAATTGAAAGCGCTAAATACCCTGTATTTTCGTTTCTTACCGAACTTTCGTTTTCTTTTTAATACGTTCTTTGTCTTTTGAATAAACCTTTGCAATATTTTTAATAACAGTCAAACACCCTATTGATTTGTGCCAATTTGTGTGTTTTAGATCTCTTAAGTTGATAAACCGTCTGATGACTGCATTTATCAAGCACAGTTAAAGAATAGCTATTGCATTCGGACTGTCGCTGCGAAAAACGTAGAAAACCAGACTTCAGTCTCACCCGTAACCTCTTAACATAATTAACACTTCATTTTTTTACGCCTCCGTGACCTGTCGAGGCAGTCGGTTGGTCAACCGTCAAGAGATTCGCTCTGCGTTCTACGTAAGCGCATATTCATAAAAAATTGAAAAGCGAAAATGCGAAAGCCCCTTACTTTATCGACTTCATTGTGAAAGTATCGAACTTCCATTTAGCGGGTAAAAACGCATTACTTCGATAGAATCGGATTGGTTGTAAATTAAAATCTTTGAACAAGCTATTTGGCATATAGGCTAACTTGCAACTACTTTACAGTAGTCAAGTCTTTTACATTCACTCTCTTATGTTATTTTTTTATTTCCTTCGAAATTTCCATATTTCCAAACTGTGTATTAAAACAAATACACATTTTGAAAATGTAAAATGTATACGTTATAGAAAACATGTAGTTTTGTTACTTTTCCCTCGGTGCGCTCTTAAGTTTTAAAAGTTTTTACGCACACAATAAAATCTATATTGGTAATATAGTGGAATGATGAATATTGTTGCCAGTATACCAAATAGCTTATTTGACTGTACATATTAATTTATATTTTACTAGGAATTTATACCAAAATAGTGTGATGATCCCCTGGTTTTGAAGACTAGGTACATATTGAATAGGCTCATTGAATATTTAGTGTATTTGAAATTATAATTATAGATTTTGAAAGCCATGAACGTCGGAGTTTTAGAAATCTTTAGATTCCGAGTTTTTTTCATTTATCCCCGAAAATCATTCATTTCACATTCACATTCAGAAATTTTGTAATACATATTATCATTATTTTTTTCAACTTGTTTTGTTAACCGTCCCATATTCATAATCTGAAAATGTTTGTAAATTTGCACGAGGTATTTATTATTTTATAATATATAGGTAAGGTAGCCTTTTTACCTTATTGCTTTACAACAACTTAGGTTTACCATTAAATTATGCTTTTATGCAGGTATTTACAAGCAAATTCCAGCATTAAACAAATTATTTATTATTATTCAAATAAGTACAGGTTTGCTACGACCCATTTACTACTTTGAAGTACACTGTATTCTGTAATGATATTTTCATGTAAAACGATATTGTATTTTTTTATATATTTGATACGTATTTCTAAATGACATAGGTAATTATTGTTATACAGTTGTATTTATATAAATATTTACTTTGATTTTGACTAGAAACTATCGTTATGATTATTAACTTGAAATCGAAAATATAAATCTTTCTTGATTCGACTACTGATAAATAGCAATAATAAATTATTCTTAAAATAAAATAATTAAAATTATAACTCAAATTATTTACAAGAAAAGTACACATATTATATTGTATTTAAACTGCATGAATTATTATGAAGTATATTATTAGACGTAAAGCAATATTTCATAACAATTTATTAGATTTTGTATATTATGTTGGTTGTGTTGTGACTTTGTGAGTGCCTTTCTACTGAGACTGTTGTAATTTGTATTATTAATATACAATTTTGTTAAATACAATGTTTCATTATTATATCAATACGTTTTTCTTTAGTTTACTCTTCGCTTTAACTTACTATATAAATACATACATACCGTTCAAAATCATAAAACTCCTTTTTGCTTCGCCATAGTCGGATTAAAACGGAAACACGGTTTAAAAAAAAAGTTAGCTGTGTCTGATTATAGTCTGGAGTCGTTTCTTTGACTGTTCACTAGAGCTTCCTAGCCAGCTACGTTCTGAAAACCGTTAGATGCTCTAACGGTTTTCAGAACGTAGCTGGCTCCCCTAATAATATTGGAATTTAGACCAGGGTGAAACGAAGCACCGCTATTCCACACACCATTGGGCACATACACCGCTATTTCAATACCTAAAGCCAATCCGACCGTGAATATCCCATTCCCCCAGCTGGTATCATGCCTAGCGGGCCCTATCACCAAGTGCGATAGATCCCACGACCGCACGTCCTCCCATAGAAGCGCGCATGGAACCCTGCAAGCCACCTGTTTGGACGTGACTATTCGAGCGACGACGCAACCCGCATTTCGCCTCCCGTAGGCGTAGAACAGAGTGTAATACTCACTCATCCTCCATAGAAAAGGGAGGATCCTCCGACCCGACGATTGATTTTTTTTGTTTTTTTGTTTAACTAGGCCATCTCGCAGTTGATCTTAGAGAAGATCGTACTGCTTAACCGGACTTTCCTGTGGCTGCCTTAAACTTCTACACTCAGGGCCTCCAGCCAGGGGCATATAATTATTCTAAATTAAAACTAAGTGAACGCTCGCTAAGGGCACCCCCTGTGGGGTACGATCCTCGGCTTAGGGCGTCACTGACGGGAGGACAGCAAGATGGGACAGGCTGGATCAAGGTCGGATAATTATTATTATTCGGGGAATTTAAAGCTACATGCTCAGCTGCGGCGCGGGCTGGCACATCATCGGACAAGGGACGGGGGGACGAATTTAATCGAGATCGCGTTGGTCGTGCTGGACCTCGACGGCGAGGTCGGAATGACGGTAGGCGTCTGTTTTTGTGTCTCTGTACTGTGCTGGTCTCCCTACTGCTCTCCTGGAGGAGGGTGATGGGGTCATCAGGTTCGGATAAGACATGCCTGGGCCGACGATTGATGTTGGAACGTCGTATTATATACTGCTCGCGCGGTAAACTCTGCTTGCGCGATGCGTGGCGTCAGTGTGATGCATAGTTCGCATGTGGCGATGTAGATGCCGCCACAAGAGCCCTTCGACGCCCGGCTGCTCTTCTGGAGCGGGTGGAGTGAGAGGTATGCTCTATATCCCTCTCCGCCGCATCCTATGCATGCATCACCTCGCAAAAAGAGGCGACATCATCCCACGGGGTTACGCTTACGAAAATGGACCGAACCACGACCGGAAGCGAGTCCTCAATCAAAACAAATAACTAAGATCCATGCGGAAATCAGACATTTCATTTTTGAGCAAAGATTTTCCCTACCGCGTCAAAAAATTGTGTGCCAGGCATTTATATACTAATATCAATGTGTGCCAGACATTGATACTCGTATAGTGCCAGGTTTCTGTTTTGGAGGGCTCCCTCTGATATCTGGCCTTACAGAATACCAATACCAAAACGTTCGCATATCTTTTTTCTCTTGACACTGACGCTTTTAAGAACACACAGCATTTTTGTAAGATTTTGGCTCGGTTTTGGAGTGCTACTGTATTTTATATTTCTATAGCAATTTTATAATGAATGATGTTATCGAAGAAACTTTCTAGTTCGTATACTTTTTAGACGTTTTGAGTGGTATGTATTCATATTATGTTCCTTATCTTTATAAGTAGATATGAACACGTTGTGATACTTGAATGAAGCGACAAAAGCTTTAAATAAATTAAGAAATATCTAAATGCAGTAATTACGTAGCGTACCTAGAAGCATCCTGCAAGATTATACTAACGTAGCTACATTATGCGACCACACTAGGTGAGCACTGCGCTTAAGACAAGCTATTTGAGAACGGTTCATCCTTACTTACTTCCTTACTTAATATTATAAATGCAAAAGTAACTCTGTTTGTGGCGCTTTCACGCCAAATCTACTGAACTGATTGAAATGTAATTTGGTACACAAATAGTGTAGAGCCTGAGAAAGGACATAGGCTACTTTTTATCGATATACCACGCGGGCGAAGCCGCGGGCGGAAACTAGTAAATTCATATGTTTTACCCTTTGGTGAGCACTGCGCTTCAGACCAGCTATTTGAGAACAGTTCATAAATTCATAATGTTGCAGTTTGTAGGTATGGCTCGTTCATTTACTACTAATTTATAATAATAATATCTACTTTAACAGGATATCATCTAAACGAGAAAAATGGGGATAATACAGTCCGTGTTCTGTTCTATGACATTTTGTGTCGAAAGGTAAATCTTACATTTATTCTTCATATCCCACCTTAGCTACCTAAAGCGTCTTGTTGCTATAAGGCCTGAAGTACAGCTCAATTGGAGGACAGATATTGCTTGTCAACTGCATGCTTTAATACTTGAGATGGATGAAATCATATGGAGCACCGCACAGTGGCCAACAACTGCACGCATTTGGACGAAATATCGATAGCTCTCATTGGTCTCCACCGCTCGCACGCGACGTTCACTGGTCGAGTCGTGCGTCGGCCCCTTCTTGCTTATTGCACTTGCATCAGTGTAAATATAAAAAGAACCTAATTTGTGATTGCATTTCATGCTTTTGCTATACCTGCAAGCCTAATCTACAGCGATACCTATGCCACCTAGTAGGTAGTTTTTGCTATATTTCGAGTTGTAAGCGCCAATATTTTTCGCCCATCTAACATGTGATGTCACTACTAGAGTTCTAACTTGGACCTGCTGCGCTTTCCTGCTCATGCTGCTGATGTTTACCATCGTGATGCTGATGGTGTATGGTATCTCAGTGGGATACCATTACGCACAAAAAGAACTCGCTTCGTTTGCTAGTAAGTACCTCCTCGCATAATAGATGAAATTATTCATCAGTATTAGGCTTGATCGACGCAGTTTCGTAGGCCACGCATCGAGGTCTTCCCGGGCTTCGGGTCCGTGGGTTGGGTACGTCAAAAAAATCTTTAAAACACTGACGGACCAAAGCCCGAACAAATGGCCATGCATATGTCAATAAATTCATACAAAAGCAACCACTTTCCCGTCTCTAGCGTGCCGGATGGCTCGAAGTTCGGTAATAGCTCCTAACCACGGACACCAATAAAAGAGACAGACCTCTTATATCTGTTCATGGGTCCTAACCTTAATATGTGTGGGGTAGACATGGAATATTAGTGTAGGGATCTGTGTCGCGGGTCCATTTCTTTTTTATATCAACTTTGCCAGCACCTCATCATGTTTTTTCCCGCAGTGTCGTCCAGATCGACGACGGAGCCGACGCTGCTGCGAGCCGGGCCGGAGAACAGACCGGTGGTGCGTCTGCTTGCAGTTAACAGATCGGAGATCGAACATGCACCGCACCCGCTACTTGGTACGTACTATTGTAGCTAGTTTACTGCAAGCAGCTTTGAATTTTTTAATCGCTGTGTTAGAATTCTCGTAGAGTTGTACTTCAACCGAATGTTAATGAATTATGCCTCTACTAGTATTACGACCATACAGTTTTATGGAGTTTGAATTGATGAACTGAGAGTGTTCTTACATTTCAGAGGTGTACCAAACCAGAAAGCCAGGAGAGCAGATGTTTATTGAGCAGACGGAGACTCCAATCGTTCTACTAGAAACTGAAAGGTGAGATCTGTTCGTTCTGTTCTCACCACTAGATTTTTCCCATATAACTGTTGTCTTTGCGTACCACGCAAAGGTAGAAATAAAAATCTCGTTTAACCTGTGCCTCTTTTGTTTGGCTGCCATTTTAATTATTAACGATGTATGTAATACATTTGCCAGACCGCCCAAGGAGCCGGAGCTATCGCCGCACGAGCGCGAGTTGGCTCGCAGACTCATCGGCCGCTTCCGTCGCTCACGCAACAACACGTCGACAGCCGAGCCCTTCCTGCGGCCCTTGCGGTCCCTGAACGCCACACAAACCAAAACAATACCTTTGATATGAACAACATTCGTGTCCTTCTGCGACACAAAATAAATTTACCAAGTGCTCGTTTTCGTTGGGACATTTGGATAACTTGACTTAAGATCTTTATTACATGTGTAATCGAGTTATGTTGAATTAGATAGATTATACCTTCATTTTATATAATAAATATATAATTTTATATAATATATTATGGTGTTTATAAATTAATAAAGTATTTCATATTAAAAATAAATTTTATTTATGAAAAAACTAAAACGCTTTCAGATTTATTCAAAACACAACATTCAGAACACAGTGAAATTCAATGTGTTTAACTGTTTAACCGGTTGGACATTGTTAAATTGGAAGGAGTTAGTACGTTGATGACTGTGAGGTTGTTGGTGTCCGTGAAGTTGTTGATGTTGTTAGCGTCTCTGAAATGGTTGATGTCGTTCGTGTCTGTAAAGTTGTTGCTGAGTGTGAGGTTATTGCTCTCTAGCGGCGAATCTGCGTCGCGTCGCGCGAGTCGGTGCGCGAAGCCTCGCTGCATCGCTTTGTCCATAGAGCGCATAACGCTACCGGAGCGGCCCTGGCGTCCTCCCTCGCTTTCTCCCGAACGCAAAGCTCCCGCCGCTTTCGCAGCCTTCGCTGTAAAACAATAATAAGTAGGTACTTAGGTAACTAGAAAATAGGTATGGACTAGGGACTTTTCATTTTACACAAAATCTATGCATTAGGAACACATCGTAAAGGCGTGTCCAAACATTGCGCAGCAACATTGTGTTTGAACGACTGCCGCGCGCGAACGCTTCTGTCTACCTGCCGCGCACAAATATTTCTAGCAAAAATTCGTCAGTAATTGTGTCTGGGCGAATTATAAGAGCAGAGCTACGACACACGCAACCGCTTTCATGCCAACTGAAGTGCGCGGCGTGTCCCGGATAATAATATGTCGCGCAGTACTGCCGAAAAACATTCGTCGGTTTAGTCCACCCTAGAGCGCGGCAGAAATGTGTCCTGCAAAGGCCGCGTATTGCTACCGCATGCCGCACAATGTTTGGACACACCTTATTATGCAACGCAATCCATACTATTCATATACCTACTACTATGAATTCTAGATGATGTAAGATGAGAGGTAGAGATTTATCGGCACAGTTTTACGTACCCATAGCTGTCACGGAGTTTTGTACAAAACAATAATGGTAGCCGATTCCGACTCCCATAACCATTACAGATATTATAGTGAACAACAAACAACACGTTAACGCTGCACATACCGTGCATAGTGATACTCTGCAAAATTAAAAGGGTTTTTGGTTTTAGTGTCCCTCTTGGTCCCTCTAATTTTTGAAATATTACTTCCACACGAGGCGTAGGTACTCAAAGTACTTAGTGAATAATGACTGCGAATTTCTTAAAGACGAATCCAGGACCACAGCCCCGGATCTAGGGGGGGGCAAGCCGGGGCCTATGCCCGGGGCGGCAAAATTCACACGTTACAGAAGAATGGACAACTATCATTATTTACTTAACTTTGACCACAGAATAAATAGTAGTACAAGTACAGAAATTTCACTCTTGTTTTACTGTGGCCATCGCAACTCGACCGATACCTAGGGGCTTAGGTACTCTATGCTTCCTACTACATCCGCAAGCTATGAGCGAAGTTTTAGCAAACTAAAACTATTGCGATCTTCTATGAGGCAGGAATGCTTATTGAGTCTTTGCAATAGCGATAAAAAATCGAATTGAACAAGAGCTAAATTATGACAAAGCCATAGATTTATTTGCAGAACAAAAAGCTCGAAGAGTAAAATTGTAATTTTAATTCAATTCACAAATGCAATATTTGATTTTTATTTGAAATCCTGGGTTGTTTATAAAATATATATCCTACAGTGTAGGTTAGATATTTAAACGTGTATTGACTGTAGGAGGTACACATTCATGTCTATACAGGGTCTAAGGGTAAACACCGTTGTCACTCAAACCACAATGGGGAGTTGACTTAAGTATAAAAATAAATGACCGAGTAACAACAAAAAAAAAGTTATTTTCATTAAAAGATTTTAAAAAGTTTCTGTGGCGTTATCTACATCGCCACATGCGAACTACGCATCGAAGACCTGACGTCACATAAATCCTGCATCGCGCAATTAGAGTTTACCGTGCAGTGAACATATATACAAAAACCCAATATTAATCATTGGGCAGTTGCCCGCCAGACACAACACCCGTCTGGTCGGAGGATCCTCCCTTTTCTATGGGGGATGAGTGAACTTTACACCCTGTTCCTCATACCCCTAAATTGGTGACCCCGAATATGAACGTCAACGCAGCCTTCGTGCAACTACTCCAGCGTGAGGTCATCATCATCACTCCCACCAGCATGCAGCGAACGCGCATTCCTGGTCATCACCCTCAGCCTCATCACCCCGACCCACTGGGGAAATCACCTCAATCACCTCAACCTCATCACTATGAGCCACTGGGGAATCACCGCAATCAACTCAATCACCGCAAACAGTTCCGACCCACCGCGAACAATGCGGCACCCGGTTCCGACTCACTGGAACCACAACTGGCACTGGCAAGCATCGCAAGATACAAGACTTACCCCACTATCGACCTCCGGTCTCCGGAGGGGAGTGATGTGGCGTTATCTACATCGCCACATGCGAACTACGCATCGAAGACCTGACGTCACATAAATCCTGCATCGCGCAATTAGAGTTTACCGTGCAGTGAACATATATACAAAAACCCAATATTAATCATTGGGCAGTTGCCCGCCAGACACAACACCCGTCTGGTCGGAGGATCCTCCCTTTTCTATGGGGGATGAGTGAACTTTACACCCTGTTCCTCATACCCCTAAATTGGTGACCCCGAATATGAACGTCAACGCAGCCTTCGTGCAACTACTCCAGCGTGAGGTCATCATCATCACTCCCACCAGCATGCAGCGAACGCGCATTCCTGGTCATCACCCTCAGCCTCATCACCCCGACCCACTGGGGAAATCACCTCAATCACCTCAACCTCATCACTATGAGCCACTGGGGAATCACCGCAATCAACTCAATCACCGCAAACAGTTCCGACCCACCGCGAACAATGCGGCACCCGGTTCCGACTCACTGGAACCACAACTGGCACTGGCAAGCATCGCAAGATACAAGACTTACCCCACTATCGACCTCCGGTCTCCGGAGGGGAGTGATGTGGCGTTATCTACATCGCCACATGCGAACTACGCATCGAAGACCTGACGTCACATAAATCCTGCATCGCGCAATTAGAGTTTACCGTGCAGTGAACATATATACAAAAACCCAATATCAATCATTGGGCAGTTGCCCGCCAGACACAACACCCGTCTGGTCGGAGGATCCTCCCTTTTCTATGGGGGATGAGTGAACTTTACACCCTGTTCCTCATACCCCTAAATTTCCATCCGACACCGTGCTCGCTAGCGAAATAGCTGAATGACTGAGGAGGGGTGGTCGCGCTCGCAGCCGGTCAGGTCACGTCTCACGCCCCCCACCCGTGTTGAGACGCAAGTTCGTTGCCTTAGCGCATAGGGTGAAAGGGTAATAGTATAAAATAGTCTTGTGGTAAAATGTAAATAAAATAAAAAAGTTGTACTTTTCCATTGATTTTACGTTCTATAAATGACACCAACCACTAGTTTCAACTTTTCAAGGATACCTAACGGTGTAACCTAACCTAACCTAACCTAACGCCTGTTTATCTGTAAATAAATAGGCATAAATAAATTATAAAGATAGGTAAAAATAAATATAAGTGGGTGGGGGCGGCATCTTATCAGATTTTGCCCCGCCTAAAAAAAATTGAAGATCCGGGGCTGCAGGACCATCCAATCGCCATCCAAGTTTGAGCGGGCGTTCACAGTAGTTCGGTTATTTAGTCCGATCCTGGACGTTTCGTCTCGACAGTTCGGTGATACAATACGACCGGACTATAGAGCCTGATAGTTCGGTATCGTTATCGGACCCGTAAATAGATCAATGAATAAGTTAACATTAAAATACCTATATACTTTTACAGTTATACAATGGTATATTACCTTTCAAAAGCATCTAAGATGATCGAGACGAACGAACTTAGGGAAGTACACACTGCCCCCATTTTATAAAGTTATCATTGGTTTACGAGGAATTTGTGGACCTAATTGTACAAATTTTATTACGAAACACCGTCACCTACATTACAATTTTTCCGTTAACCTAAAACCCATTTAGAATAAATAAATCACTTTACTGGAGCTTTTAAAATCCCTGCTCCGGCTATACTTTTGGAAACAGACATGACAGCACTTATGTGATAAGTTCCTTGTGACAGCATGACATGGTAAACCAAATATTTTTGACATAACATTTTCATAGATCCAGTTATTATAGTTCGTAATGCTGCTCGCTCGCCTGTTGCTCTTTGGTCGCGTGTGAGAGTGTGGCCCGGGACGAGGAGTGCATCGATGGCGTCGTATTTATAGCGGTCGCTTTACCGTGTCGGGTTATTACAGTGTTGATTAGTGAAAGCCTATCGTCATTCAATCAATCTGCCTAGCCTTTTCCCAACTATGTTGTGGTCGGCTTTAATAAAACAGGACGAGTAGCTTTCATAGACTAACTTTTATTCATATAGAATGACACATAACTACATATTGTCTTTTATTATTTTAATATAAGGATACATATCAATACCACCACTTATTAAAATAATCCAATAACAGCAATACAATTGATATGTCATTATACAATACAAATGTTGAATTGGCTCAAGTAACCAACACAATATGTCCATGCTTAAACTACCTTCACTGACCTCTTTCAACTTAAACCTGGTACTTAACTGGCCTTTTAAATAATTCACTTCTTCATTACAATTAGAAAAGATATCCTAGCTCTTGTAAATTCTTGGGATTCTTAATTACTCTACAGTCAGCTAGGGCATGGTATAAAAAGGTTGATAGTTGTTTATCAACCTTTTTATACCATGCCCTAGCTGACTGTAAAGTAATTAAGAATCCCAACATTAGCCACACAGGCATTCCAGCCATACCTTTCTGGTGGTTTTCTAACACGCTTTTGTGAATAATCAACTGGTTCTGGTTGTGTTCTCAATTCTTGATCTGACACATTGTCACAGAACTTTTCTGAATTAGATGAATTCAACCCTTCCTCATCACTTGGAACATAATTATGTGCTGTCCAGCAAATCTTCTGCAGACTGATCTTGTTCTGCAACACCAGGAACTTCTTCCTCTTTCTCCTCCACAACAGCTTGTATCATGTCTGAGTCTTGATTGGTCTCCATGATAACAACATCTCTGCTGATGACAATGCTCTTGGTTACAGGATTGTATAATCTATAACCCTTTGTATTCTCTGCATTACCGAGAAGAATATATTTTTGTCCCACTTCGTCCTTTTTATTTTAGGAACATGTGTCATTGCAGTACTGCCGAAGACACGGACGTGACTTACATCTGGTTTACTGCCTGTCCATAGCTCGTAAGGCGTTTTCTGTAAACCTGAAGCTATTGTTCTGTTGCGTAAATACACTGCAGTATTTACAGCTTCAGCCCAAAAAATCTTATTCATACCAGCACCAAAAAGAAGACACCGTGCTTTCTTTTTCCTGTGCCAACCTTAAGACATAAACGCACTTTCGATGCCATTAATACCAACCTCAGCACTCATATCCAACAATTTTGATTTGATGGCGTCGGTACTAACCGCCATACCAGAATGTTCTAGGGCCATGATAAATGGTTCAAATTTTTTCAGTTAATCCTGCTAGTAGTAAACATCCAACCCACTCATCTGTTATATTAAATCCTGTACCTCGTAATTTATGCGCTGTATCCACAATCTGAGTCACATATTATGTAGTCATAGATTCACTGTCTTCCTATCTTATTGAAATCAAATGCCGTAGCAAATGAATGTCTATTATTATTTTAATATAAGGATACATATCAATAGGCTTCCAGTCTATCCGGATGCAGCTGAATACCAGTACCTATTTTACATGGAGCGTCTACCTATCTGACCTCCACAACCCAGTAACTGGGTAATACGATGCCCTTGGTAAGACTACTTGTCACAGTTTCGGGCTTCTGACGACCCGTAACGACTGTCAAAGATCCACGAATGACAGCCGGCACCAACGCCTTAACGTGCTTTCCGAGGCACGCGGAGGAGTCTCGGCATGTAAAGACGGTCACCCGTCCACGGACTAACCCCAGCAAGCGTAGCTTAACCTGACCTGATGGATCGACTCGTGCGGTTGCTGCGTGGGTGAAAGCCTATCGTCATTGATGCAACGACAATAGTGAATATCTACGATGAGTCATGCATGATCATAGGATAATTTGCTGGTTTTTAAATGATTAAATGTTTTTAAAAGATTTTTATATTTATGACTGAGAGGATACTTGTCTCCTTCGTTATTATCAGCCATATTGTCACTCCTGTGGGTAGTATTGGTTATTGCGCAATAGAAAAACCGTTTGCAGTTCAGATGAAATTATAATTTACTATCAAATTAATCACACTAGCAATTCACACACTGTAGGTACACGACACAACTATACGGAACGCGCCACCGATGAACTCTGCTTACCCCGTCCGAGCGTTATGTTGTGGACTGTCGAACGCCGCTAGGCAGCGCTGGCGTCCCAATTTGTCAACTCGGCCGCATACACAATACGGGATCCGTCATTGACGATTCATCGAAAAAAATTAAATACGATAATAATTTCAAAAAAAATAGGCTTAAAACTCAAACAACTGTGTGAGGCATATACCCGATCTAAAAAAAAACTTTCCGTCAAAATTAGTAAAACTAAAACGTCAACTTCATTGATGTTGACATTTTGTTTTGCCACTTGTGAAATAATGGCACTCTTGATTGTGCCTGTAATTTTAGTACCTGTTGTGATAGTCATTACGCTAACGATAAGGCTTTTCCGGAGTTTGGTCGGCGGCGGCGAATAAAAGCGCTTATGGCAGAGAAGTCGGTCTCATATGCGGAGGCAAGTCAGGTCTTTCCTCCGGTTTCAAGATCATATGCTGGAGTGTCGAGAGTCTCCCAAAAGACTAAATCAATAACCTGTCCATCTCATTCTCCTAGTCCACTTCCCCAAAATCAAAAATCTTACCGTAACACGGCCTTCCATCAAAGCAAATCCGAAACAATTCAATGTTCATTGTTAACTACATTCACAATGTACCTCCTTATCATATTACTAAGGATTTATACCTCTGATCTTCCTTGTCTGAATTTTAACTGTAAAGTACTTCAGTATGCTGACGATATTGCACTATTGGTCTGTCACAGTTCCATCGAATCAATATCTTTTTACCCGACTACGGCGAAGAAAAAAGGAGGGTTATGATTTTTTACCCGACTACGGCGAAGAAAAAAGGAGGGTTATGATTTTGACCGGTATGTATGTATGTATGTATGTATGTATGTATGTTCATCTGTTCCCTCCTATCTTCCAAACCACTTATCACAATTTGACAAATGAGGTATCGTTAGAAGCGTCGTGATTGTCCGCTGGTTATAGGCTATGTGAAGTCACATTAAATTAAAAATGGCGCCCTCTAGAGGACATAAAGTGAGGAACTTAAAAAAAAAAATGGTTTAATCGTACCATGTTGGGTATCAAATGAAAGGGCTTAATGAGCACATTTCAAAAATATATAAGTATATATTATAACCCCAAAAGAATTTAAAAAAAAATCAAGTAATAAAAACTAAAACCCAACTACGACTTAAAAGGTATAAACAAGACACCACAGACAGACAAATTAAAAATCCGGAGTCACACATAATCTGTTCGATTTATGCCCTAACACGTGTGACTCCGGATTTTTAATTTGTCTGTCTGTGGTGTCTTGTTTATACCTTTTAAGTCGTAGTTGGGTTTTAGTTTTTATTACTTGATTTTTTTTGTCCTTATTAAACCAATGGCTCTTAGATCACGGGTTATCTTTAAGTGCTCCAAATATTGAGCTTCACGATCTCCGGTGAGGCGGCAAACCTCCTTGACGTATTACCGCCGTGGGATCTGGAGGCGAAACGCCGGGGCGTAACTCCGCTGCCGCAAGAAATCGCGGCACAGCGGACAGAGCTCCGGCGGGATCTCATGGCGGCATAGGGAGCGAGATTATCGCAACCCAGTGCTGGGCACGCCACAATTGAGGCGATAAGTCCCCTCTTTGAGGAGTGGCTAGAGAGGCGCCACGGCGTCCTCACCTTCCACCTGACGCAGGTCCTCACCGGACACGGCTGCTTCGGGAGGTTCCTGTTTAGGATTAGGCGGGAGGAAACGCCCGGGTGTCACCACTGTGTGGATTGCCCAGAGGACACGGTGGAGCACATGGTGCAGGTCTGCCCTGCTTGAGCGGTGCACCGCCGTGTCCTCGTGGAGGCAATTGGCGGCGATGACCTCTCGTATCTTATTTCCAAAAAATCCCAAAACGCAAAAGGCCTCTTCGATCGGGCCAGTAAGAGATACTGGGAGGGTTGGAATTTATTTTATACGGACGCATCCAAATTATCGTCAACAGGATGCACAGGTGTTTCAACATATTTCCAGAACTCTAGAATAGCCCTTTTATTCCAATGCTCACCAAAGGCTTCAGTATTTACAGGTGAATGCATTGGTATCTTAGAAGCCATTCAATTTCATTTTAAAACACAATATTAAAAATTCGGTAATTTTTACAGATTCCCGCAGTAGCATTCAAGCCTTAGGTCAATGTCAACGTAAATCCAAATTCACAGTAGAATCATTTTCGACATCCTAAATTTACTATTCACTTGCTCGAGCAACGGTTTAAAGCATTGAAATAGCTTGGGTTCCCAGCCACTCGGGAATAAGTGGCAACGAGTGCGCCGACTCACTGGCTAAAGCCTCATCTAACCCGGTGGATCGGAAGCACTACATGGTGCAAAGTTACAATTTACGTACTGATACCAAACACAAGCTGTACAACTCGTGGTCAGCAGTGTGGCAGGTAAGTTCGAAACTTAAGGGAGCCTAATATGCCAGTGTTCAACCTGACATCCGCTCGGATGTCAGACTTGGTTTTTTTAAATGCCCCAAACTGTCTAAAAAAAGTGTTACATCCTTGTGCTAACTGAGACTTGGTCACTGCTGCCGTCCTGAACAAGATTCGGGTTCGGGACAGTTCCTTGTATGAATGCGGTCTTGATGATGGTACTCTGGACCATATTATTATCTTCTTCTGTTTTCCTTTGAATTCCGAACCCTTTGATTAAGATCATAAACTTTCCAAAATTAAAATCCCTCTTCCCACTAACTTCCATTCCCTCTTCATCTCCTAAACTAATCCAAGTTTTATCAAAAAAAATTATTTCAACTTAGAAAGACAAGTGTGAACAGTGTCAGTGTACAGAGTGTTTCTTTTCCGTGTCAATTTAATCTTTTTTGTGAATATTCTACTAAAAAAATATTTATGGTCTTATTTTGTTTGGCATGTATAGACGCTTTAATATTGCAGGTTAACTGGAACGCCCTTCGTTAATAACATACTGTATTATAATATTTTGTTTTTTTTGTTTAGCTAGTTTTACTAACAAAAATTGTGTTATCCTTTCAGCTACTAAGGGTCAGTTCACACCGAGACGCGACGCGACGCGCACTTTTTTATGATCCGATACAATATCAAATTTATTTACTACATATAAGAAAAGAAATGAAGAAAGAAAAATTGTTTATTCTGCACAAACAAAACGCACACACATCAGAAAAAAATAAAATACAATAGTAGCCAAACGCCTCGTATGTACATCTCAGCGTACTTTGACACGTGTCAACCCTCGCACTGAAATTACACCATTTCGTGAAAAAAAAATCCTTTGTTAAAAAGAGCGCACAGCGT
Organism: Lithophane semibrunnea; assembly: GCA_947363905.1. Classification (NCBI taxonomy): domain Eukaryota; kingdom Metazoa; phylum Arthropoda; class Insecta; order Lepidoptera; family Noctuidae; genus Lithophane; species Lithophane semibrunnea. The sequence goes on along the minus strand of OX376200.1, from coordinate 5,345,972 downwards.
CGCGTCACTTCACAACGCGGTGTATACTGACCCTAACATAATAACTACTATAAAGGGGTGATAGACGTGCGAGCAAGCACGCGTACTTATGGCTCAGCGACCTTACTCGCCCGTGTGTCATGCTAAGTAGGTACGCGGACTTTAAAAACGCTGAGTAAGTTCGTCGGCGATCCAACACCGACGGAGAGCCGAGTAAAGTCGCAAACTTAAAAACCGTGTACTTTAAGTACGCACGTCTGTCACCCACTTAAGAATAGATACCTACCACAAAGTGCAAAATCCGACGGCTCACGGGCTCAACTTGCTGCATTGCCGTCTGGCAGAAAGTCGACATCGGCTCAGTAGCAGTAGAAAAAAAAAAAAAATGGCAGATGAAAATACTCAACAGAAGAAAGAGGATTCTAAGAAAAGACCAAAACGACATCCAAATAAAAACTATACTTTAAAGAAGCGTCTACCATTGAAACCTGTGGATGGTGATAATGTAGTATTCATCACGAAGAAGACTAATTTCAAAGTAATATGCGCTAAAAAGGTTCTTATAAAGTGGTGAGCTATATGTATGTTTTCTACTTTTAAACATTTATTTGTAGGCACAACTCGATAAGTGCTGCGATCTTTTGACCAGAGGCGAAAAGGAAATCATTCTACATGGTTTAGGAGCTGCAATACAAAGGTGCTGCAACCTAGCACTCCAACTGGAAATATTGTTTTCTGGCACATGTCAGGTTGAAGTAAACACTGGAACTATCGACTGTGTTGGTGAGTAAACATTACACATATCCTTCAGTCATGAGAAAATAGAAAGTGTGGGTAACAGTCTGCCTGCAATATACTGTTACTCAGAATTATAAATTAATGTCCGATGCCTCTTGTCACTTTTCACATATTTATTAGCTTGAGTTATTGATCATCAACTAGGTATGTATTACAAATGAACATAATTCCACAGATGATCTGGAGCCACTAACAGAAGAGCTAGACTTTGATTCACAAGTGAGGTGTTCGTCTTCAATCCACATAAGGATATTTAGAAACGCAATGCTTGGGGCTAACCAATAAACATGTTCTTCACATTGAACGAAATTGTGCAGTGGATTGGACTGACAGTGTTTGAAATATGGATAAACCTAATAACTATAACAATATTCTCAGTGTTATTAGCTTTGAAAATAGATGGTGTTGTGTACAGCGCTTGGTGGACAGTATTTGCACCATTATTTGTAAGTGATGCAATGAATGCATATTTTTGTTGTATAGTATGTATAAGAATGAATTTAGAAAGTTCATACAAAGCCTCCTTGTATAGAGCATCTTGGAGTGCTATATTTCTAGGTCTGACATTTGTATTTAAATTCTTACTGTGTAGAAAACTACAAGGTGACTCTGCTATAGAATACAGTGAAGTTTTCGCTCCTCTGTTTATACTTCTGCAATTAATAGCTGTAAGAGCTTGCCAGTTACATCAATGAAGCTGTAATTTTGTATGGTAAAAAATAAAAATAATATTCTATAATGCAAAGCATTTATTGGAAAACAATTAACGAAATTAAAATTTATTAATTGAACAAACTAAACAAACCACCTCTATTTTTCTTCTCTCCACCAAAAGTAAAACTAAAGCTATTTCCTTCATTTGGAGCACTTGAATCTGGCTTGGGCTCTGATGATAATGCGCTTCCTCCTCCAAAAAAGGATAAGCCTGACTTTCGAAATCCTATTAAAAAAAACATATTTAATTTTACTCATGCAGTAATCTAATATGAATTAATTTATTGAAGCTATAAATACCTGAAAGAAAATGAGGAACTTCTTGGGATTGCACATCAGGGTTATCACCAGTCATAGGTATAGAAGCTTTAGGTGAAAGAAGGAGACTTGAATCTGAAAATACATATTTTTTGAAAATTCGAATTATATAATGAAAATTATTTAGTTTAGCTCACCAAACCCACCAATGCAATGTGGGAAGTCAGAATCATCATATCCAGTAGTGCTCATTGATGCATTCAATGAATCTGGAATTAACTGTGTACCATGAGTAAACAGTAATCCAGACACTGGTTTCTCAGTCCTGAGTTCTACATGTTTCTGAAAATGAACACAATATAATTTTGTTAAATTGGCTCAGCCCAATAGGCTATCAAAAAAGAAAATACTAACCAAAACCAATTTTCTAAAAAATATTTTATCCCTTATACCTTTGTCTCTTTGGGACTAGAAACTATAATTTCATCCACATTCATCGGCATACTCAACACTTCTAAATTCTCATGTTCTTTTAGTTTTTCTTCAGGTTCTGGGACCCCGGGTTCTTCATCTATGTCCATTTTATTATCAGGAACTTCATCAGGCTTCACTTCCAGATTTTCACTGACGAAAAATTTTGATGTTACGATTTTATCATCATCATCCCTCTGCAAAACATAATTTTGTTATTATTCATTATTATTAGAAGAAGATTAGATCCGAAAGTTTGACAACCAGTCTTACCAAGCGATATTGTATTACCCAGTTACTGTGTTCTGGAGGTCAGATAGGTAGTCGCTCTATGGAAAATACTGGTATTCAGCTGCATCCGGTTAGACTGGAAGCCGACGCCAACATAGTTGGGAAAAGGCTAGGCAGGTTGATTGATTAGAAGAAGAATAGATGTATCGACTACCAACCTAAGTTTTTATTATTTTGCTTATTCTTCCAACTCGTTACCTACCTTTTGCACTACGGGATTTTTAGCGTATACAAATTGGGGCGACAGATCCAAATTATGCTTTTTGAGTATCATATCTTGTATCTTCGCATAACTGTCCTCGCTCGCTACGCTCGCGTCTAACTGACTGTTCATAGTTTGATTTGCTGCTTCATTTTCATCAATATCATTTTGTTTGCCCACGTCGTCTATTATTTCGTTTATTTGTATTGATGAAGGTATATCAAACGATACTCTCTTCTTATGTAAACTATCCTGAGAACTCTGAACAGTGTTATTAAGTTGTTATTATCCATGATACATAAACATACTATTTACATCTGAACATCCCGCAGGGGTTGGCAGAGATGAATATTACGCACGACGACACATCAATATTTATGTATATAAATATTATATACCATAGGTAGATTCTATTGTATAGGATTTCCGTACATTGCGAGGTCAGCTTATACTGGAAATGTATAGCTTGATCTGTAGCCGTGTGTATTATATCTTCAAAAATATCTAAACAAGAGGCTTTCAAAAAATAGCTTTAAATCTTTGGACAGGTAATAATAATAAATACAAATTACGTTACCCGCAATGTTATATCCAGAAATTGAGTAGGAGGTATTATAATATCTACATTGGAGCATGTCATATCTACCTCTTCAATAGTATCACTCTCTATTGGTGTACCCTATAAAGATTAAAATAGGAATCTCAAAATCTCAAGCCAAGTTCAAGAAAAGAACTGACGACGTAGCAGCCGTGTTATGTTTTTTACATAGCAAAGTGAACTCTAAAAGTCGGAATCATTATCATCATCATTTTCTTGCCCTTATCCCAATTTATTTGGGGTCGGCGCAACATGCCTTTTCCTTATATACTTACCTACTTCGGTATTAGTCGTCATCTCGGTAGTCAGTCATCCTCTTTTTAGCCATATCTTTCACACAGTCAATCCATCGTTTCTTCGGTCTTCCCCTACTCTTATAGCCATCCACATTCACACTCAAAACTCTCGTCAAGACAGTTTCTTCATTCTTCCGCATCACATACTCATACCATGACAACCAACCCAGTGGCAGTCACCAGTGGCACTTTCAGTCAACCGATAGAAATACTGGGTTTACGAAATATGTGTATTACCTTTAAAAGTGTTGGTTTCTCTCTAACGTTTTCAGTTACATCCACGGAAATCTCATGAATTTTTCGAAGATTTTCTGGATTTACTTTCTTTACAATGTTGTATGCTTCGTCATTATTAATATGTACATCTTCAAGAATATTAATCAATTTCCTTTTGGAGAAGTTGTGTGATTCCTTTTCTTTGTAGGAATTAAAATATGGAGAAATCACATATTCATAAGCTTTTCCATCTTCATGGTCTTGATCAATTTTATTATTCACCAAATTCTGTATAGGTTCTGTCGTTAATAGGATAGAATTGGGTAATTCATCGTACTTCATCTTTGCCTATTAGGTTTTTAAATTGTTGTATTAGTGGAATTCCATTACAAATACAAAATAGGTTATGCTATTGTTGCCTTACCTACCTTTTCTAAATTGACGTCTATAATATCGAGATCGAAATTAGGGAGCTCTAGCTTTGGTATCTAGAAAAAAGGTAAAACCATTCAATTAGAACAAATACAAAGGGTAGGTACCCATAGAATATAGCACCATTGGATTAATAACGTGAAATACCAAAGCGTCTTCATCACTTTTATTTAGATCATCATCATCACTGACTGCGTTCTTGTTCTTATGTTCAATTGTTTCTAAGTTCTGTGGTTCTACGGCTGCTATTATTACTGCAGCATCACTCACAGTATTTTCCTGTTCGATAATTACTCTGATTTGTCTTGTCATATCGATAATATTCTCCGATTTCTCTGTTATAATCTTCATAGTGTTTGGCATTTCATAAACCATAAAATTTGCTAGTTCTATGCAGCGTTTTCTGTCCAAATCTATACAAGCTTCACGTCGCTTTTTCATGCATTCGTAAAGCGATAGTATTTGCTTATCAATAGCGTCGATATCATTTTTTTGTGCCTGTACCTTTTCTGTAGCACGAACTAACTTTTGTACGAAAGGTATACTTTCATATCTAGCTTTACATCCTAGCCATAGGTCTTCGTATCTTTTTGTGCCCTCCTCAATGCGCTCTGAAATATCTATCTTCCGCTCTTTAGCTATAAGCCATTCTTTTTTCATTTCTACGTTAGCCGATTTAATAGTCTCTTGAGCTATAAGCATACTGAAATAAACCGAAGGTAAAATATTTGAATAGAAGTTTTTTTTTTTTTTTTTTTTTAAATATTGTCTTCAAACACAATCAACGCAGCAGTTCTAATATTCCCAGCAGAAAAGGTCGCACCATCTTTTCAGCTGGTTGATTATTAAAACAAGGTATTCGGTAACAGTAGCCAGTGTTCGGTGTCAAGTATAATATGATGTACCTCAGTGGCAACATTCTCTAGTCATTGTTGTTGGGGGATTCTCACGTGTAACAGCCGGGCCGCCGATCCCAGTTACTTATATTGGTAGTACGATCAACCGCGCGTCATTAGAACATTTAGTTCTACGAAAACCGCCTTTACTCTGTCTGCTACACCAAGTAACACTGTGATGTCTTAAAAAGGTATTGTAGAGATCTTCGATACAACTAAATTCTTAGCCATTATCTTGGTTAAAATCATATTGACCCACAAGATATCTTGAATTGCAAGGTTTAGGTACCTACAGAATAAGAAAAACTGCTAACTAACTAATGTACACAGATAAATTACTTTAACAGAACTGGTGTAGGTTTGGTTGACTCTATGATAGGTAGGTAAGGTTCCAATCGTAAACTAGACTAGTTATCATCTATTTCACAGACTTGACCCGTATTACAGAACCTCACTCAAAACTCAAGCAAGCAGTTGAAACTAGTTTTAAGTACCTAATACTTGAGTCCTTCCTCAATATCTATTTTAATTCTTACCTGTATCTTTTACGTGGTTACCTTATTCGCTCATTGATCCTAAAGCAAACTAATTATGATTTTATAAGGGGGTCTGGATTTAAAGACATCAAATAAAGACATTTATTTCTAGACTCGTTAAATCCTACTATTTACCTACAATTGTTTACTGAAAGACGATAATTTAATCCCAGTCATACCTAAAACGTACCTTCTAGAACTTCCTGATGCCGCTTTAAAGTTGTATAATGAAAGCAATAGCACAGAATCAATAATAGAGGTACTGTGCTAACTCATCGTCTAAATAAATAAATAAATCTATTGTTAGATCTAAAAGTATTGTTTAATGTAATCAACGGCTAAAGATTATTTGATCATAATACTGAAGAGGTCATCTACCGACCAACTAGTGACTATGAAAGGACGCAGGAGCGGCAGTTGAGATATTGACCTAGTTTTATTTATGTAAGGAGGTACATATATATGTAGAGCTCGTGGCTAACTCAGACCAACAAAAATGAGATGGCTAAGTAATAACAGCCGCACGGGTCGATCCATCAGGTTAAGCTTCGCTTGCCGGGGTTGGTCTGTGGATGGGTGACCATCTTTACATACCGAGGCTCCTCCGTGCCGCGGAAAGCACGTTAAGCCGATGGTCCCTGCTGTCATTCGTGGATCTTTGAGTCGTTACGGGTCGTCAGAAGTCCTGACAACCGAGTCTGTCTTACCAAGGGGCATCGTATTGCTAGTAACTGGGCAATACGATACCCTTTGATTGGGTTGTGGAGGACAGATAGGCAGTCGCTCCATGTAAAATACTGGTATTCAGGTGCATCCGGTTAGACTGGAAACCGACCCCAACATAGTTGGAAAAAGGCTAGGCAGATTGATATAAATAAATGTACTTTTAGAAGTCTAGTTAGACCAATGAGGCAAAGGTGCCGCAATGGTAGTCATTGTGGTACGACCGTCTACATTTGTGTATACTTTCCTAAAGATTAAATGAAATGAAATAAAAATGAAAAATGTCTATAATACCAACCTGTTTATCTCTTGCTCAGCCTGTTTAATGTCTGCCTCAAGTTTCAAATTAGTGCTGCTAATGAATCCACAGGTTTCTTTGTGACGTTCAGCCTGCTTCTTCAACTTGTCAAGCAAAAATGCTTGAGCTAAAACCAGAGTCGAGTTAATTTTGGCGCTGCAGAATTACCCAGCACTTACCGGCACCGTAAATGGTGATAACATCTTAGGATAGTTGGTCATTTTGTTAGATAATTTTTATGTTGATTTTCTTTTCGTACCAGAACCCGGGTGTAGGTAAGCCTGGTGAACACGACCAACACCAATAGCGTACCTACATTTTGCTTGTGAATGCCTGCGAGAATACACATAAAGCATAAGATTCAAAGCCTATAGGATTCAGTACAGAACCATCTCTACAGTTTATGATCTTGGCCTGCATTTCACATGATGGTAAGTGATGATCAGGCCGAAGGTGGAAGCGATCTTCACCCGGAATCCTCAACCACAGAGGAACTGGTTATCTTACTTCTATGCCGAAACTTAACAATGCTGTTATCATTGTTTTTTTATGGCGACAGACTTAGATAAGATGGTGGTAGCTTGATAGTAGAACAAGCCCTACCACCAACCAAACCAAGCAGTTTTTTTTTCCTCCACTGGGAACCGAACCCCTGGGGTCTGAGACAGGTGGTCTAACCACTAGAGTCCTCGACCGGCGGCTACATGAAGTCAAACAACTGCTTTTTGTCTTACCTTTGATGCACTGGATCGAAAGTATGACCTTTATTTGAGATTCATCAACTTCACTAGAGATTTTTTCTAAAGCTTGTACATCGTTTACTTCCTGCATGTTTTAATAATTTATTACGTAAATTGTGTGAAAACTGAAAATTGCTAAAGTTTCGTAAGTTTGTAGTTTGCGTCTCACCGAATGGTGAAAATGGCGGGAAATTATTTTTCCTTTTTTTTTTTAATTTTGAATTACATCGTGACTGGACCTATACCTGTACTATGTAAGTACATACTAATTCCATGCCTAAACCATACAGCCTCGAGGGTCTAATTTTTGGAAAGACGAGGCCCTCGCAAGGAAGATAAACTCAACTACGGCGAGGGTCTTTCCTAAAATTAGACCTTTCATTTATTATCACCTGATAATGATGGCTGTTTTTCTTTGATTAGTAATTTACAAATCGTACAGAGGCCGACTTTAATATCTTAGGGATTTTCTACCTGTCGACCTTCGTCGTGTCCGGTGATGCAGAGTCAAACGAGCTGGAACTTAGACGTGGAGAATAATAGCCGTGATGTTAATGTATGTTTTGATATAACATTTCAAATGAAACAAACAAATAATACCTAAAATTTATTTGACAAAATAGTGTCATACAGTTATTTAAAATAACAGACATAAATGATAATTTGCAATACAACCTAGCATCCTAATTAAACCAGGTACTTTTCAAAAATTTATCCCACTAATAAAAATAAAAAAAAAGTAAAAGGACAAACAATGACGAATGCAGCACGAAGGAATGTTGGCTAACGCTGGTGTGGCTAGTGCACACATGCATCGCCCGTGCGCGAAACTAGCCGATTACACTGACCCACTTTGAATACTCATCGCAACATTACACATGGAGACTAATTTCTAGATTCATTTACAACCTCCGGCATCTTAGTTGCGAACTGGCACCCTATAACATATTTCCACATGCAGAACACATCCACAAACAAACGTCGTCTCTTATACCGCAACCGATCGATATGGTCATGCTCTACTTACTCTGGCACCTACTTTATAATACTGTTAGGCAAAATATCATTGCTTTTGTCCAAAGATGTGCGCCACATGTACGTCACATGTGCAAGGACTCGTTTCAGATGTTACATTTTAACTAAGTATATCTAGAATATAAAAACACAAGTCACACATCCAATTAACTTTAAATGATTTAAATAACTCACCGCAAACGTTGAATCGACACTTAATGGACTATTTAAATTCTAAACACCAATTTTAATCAATTTATATTTCTACTATGGAAACCATTTTCTGGTCTAGGTTTATGTATTATTATAATTACTTTGGCTTCACTGACTGGGCTGAATAGATCAAACCTGTACCTGAACCAGCACAGAATACAATATCATTTAATTACATGTAAACATCAAATCTAATGTGAGCTTCAAATGGAAAATACAAAGTATACAGTGTAGAGACAGACACGCACTTTCATGTAAGATTACTGTTACAACCTAGAAACACGCTCATCAGTAGTGGGAATGTCTAATGTCAATTTGAAGGTATTAAGCACTCGTACAGAAATCAATCATTACGCTAGGAGAACAACTCAAAGCACGTCAATCTGGAATAACTTAACAGTAATACTTATAAATACACATTTTAAGAATACCTACTGGGTCCCACATCAAATTATAATAGTTTAAACATTAAATTAACATAGTTTGTACCGCCAACATTCACTAAGTGCGATATCACTATGCAATTACATAAAAAGAAATCTTTACTTAAATCGCGCTTTGGCAGCCACGAAACGTACAAATGGAAAATACCCTGCGTACCTATATCCTTTTTATGTAAATACACAGCGACCTGTTAGTAATTTGTCTACTTTTAAAGTTACATCAGTCGAACGGTAAATTTTTGAGGAAAATAGTTTTTACATTCAAATATAATTCATTTCAACAACATCGAAACTCACCATCGGCGAACTAAACGTACTTCCGAAAGATTTCCACTGTGGAGCGCGCGCGAGGGCGCCGCTCCGACGTCAAGCGTCCGACGCGATCACAGCTCTCTCAGAATTTCGTCCGAAAGGAGGTTTTTTTTAACGTTTTTTCTAGGGAAAGGCCCCGCGGCCCGGCAGGCGCCTCATTAACTGTAGGGCTGCGGCGGCAGGATCTCCGTGAGCAGGCGCTTGAGGCTGTCCACGCCCGTGAGGAAGCCGCAGTCGGGCCCGTGGTGCGGCGTGTTCGTGGCCAGCGGGGACTCGGCGTCGGCGCCCGCGAATGCCGTGTGCGCGAAGTCGATCATGCGGATGTCCACGCGCTCGGCGCGCGCGGGGCGCGGCTCGCGCGGCGTGCGCGTGCGCGCTCGCTTGCCGCGCACTTCGGTCGGCGCCGCGGGCGGCTCGCCGCGCCACGACTCGCTGCTGGTGGACGAGTAGGCCATCCAGCTGTCGGCCGAGTCGGGGCTGGGCGGCTGGCGGCGCGGCGAGTGTCCGGCCAGCTCGCCGTCCTCGTAGCCGCCCATGGTCTCCTCGGAGTGCGGCTGGAAGGGCTCGCGGGCGCCGCGCGGCTCGCGCTCGCCCTCGGTGGAGATCTCGTCGTGCAGGGTGGACATGTCGAAGTGGCCGGGCGAGGGCGCCAGCTCGGCGGAGCTGCTGGACGCGTCGGCGTCGTACTCGCTGGTCACGCCGCTCGCCTCCTCGGACAGCTCCGTGGCCACGTCGCCCTCGTACACTATCAGCAGTGAACTGCGATCGCAAACATACCACAAGTTAGTTTTGAGAGTTAGGATGTAACTTATCAAGCAGGAAGATCAGCGCGACGCATACCGACGTTCGCGCATCGACGCCACTTCGTCTATGAGTACTAACCAGGAGTAAAACCTATAGCTGGTCTGCTTGGCGATGGCGCGGCGCAGCGCGTCCAGCTCGCGCAGCACGTGGCGCACGACGCGCGCGCGCAGGCCGACGCCGGCCGCGAAGAAGTCGCGCAGCGCCTCGCGCAGGCCGCTCTCCGACAGCGCGCGGCCCCAGTACTTGTCGCGCCGCACGCACGCGCCTGTCTCGGGCACGTAAACCTAGACATACAAATATCTCAATAAGTACGAATACTCAAAGTATACAGGGTGTAAAAAGACCAATCACCAAGCCGACTATCACATATTCTTTCCGTCAATTTATAAGTAACAACTAGACCAAACCTGCGAACCTACAGGCTATTGAATTGAAAGTCAAACAAAAACTAAGTAAATGTGCCTAGATTTCGGCTGTGTGATAGGTATTTTTTCACCAGTTGGAATAAATGAATGAAATGAGCGTCAGCCGTCGGATGAATGTGGCTCCTTCCAGCTGACAATGATGATGATGGTGATGATGAGAGACGTGTGCGTCGTCCATGTCGCACCTGCATGCCGCACAGGCGCACGCCGAGCGTGGCGGAGGTCGAGGCCGCGCACTTGGCGATCTGCTTGCTGCGCTTCTCGGCCGACGCGTCGTCGCCGTGTTGCCGCGTGCCCATCTTCAGGTCAAGCACGCACGGCCGCCGGTACGAAGACGTTATGTTCTCCATCATCAGGAAATCTGCATCATCAATAACTGGCGGTTAGTATATTAGATAATTCATTTTTGGCTTAATAAGGATACATTGGTTTTATAGAGATATAGTGACACTTACACTGCTTATTTGAATTATCCATGTGCGCAATGCTTTTAAGCACCTCGCTTGCATTACCATTTCGATGAACCTTGAATCTGTAATTAGAAACGTAAAGCTGTAATATTCCGTCACGGGCACACAAGCTACGATTGACATATAGTACAGGAGCTAATGAAACACAGACTTATTGTTATCTGTTATATTGTTACATTTCAATCAAATTATAGATATCATTACCACGACTCCACGACGCAAGTCATCGGAGGCTCGCAGCGTGAATGGTCGTGCATCACTCACGCGTTAGTGGGATAGTCATGTAAGTATGCGATCGAATGAATTAATGGCGACGTCGGCGGCGGGCCGGCGTACGTCAAAGCTTCTGAAATATGATAAAGGACACATGACAAGTGTCGAGGAGGTCTGTCGGCCGCGTGTCGCGCGGATACGCACTTGAACACGTCGTCGCGCTTGCGCTTGCCGCCCAGCGACGCCTTGCGCCCGTTCTCGTCGCGGAAACATGGAGAGTACCGCTTGTCCAATTTGGGCCCTCCCGAGTTAGACGCCTGCATCACGCCTGAAACAAACAGCCTCGCCATCAATACTAGTGTCCGCTAGCACACACGCACACACCACAACTATTATAAACATTGATCTGAACAAACATTTAGTTTGCTTCCAATTGAATATTGAAAAACAAGGGTCGTTAACTAAAAATCAAAAGATCATACTATTCACTGTCATATAGTAAATGGATGAAGTTTGTGCAACGATAGGAGATTTGAAAACTCAGAACATGCCCAGTCGGGTTCCGACCCGGAGCTGGCCAGTGTGACACTGGTTCGTGTTTGGGACATTGAATGAGTTACTTTATCCACTATCTACGTTCGTAAATTCAATATTAACTTACTATAGTGCAAGTTGGCAGCGTTATTTGATGAGGAAGTGATAAGTTACTTTGTTTTAAACAGGGTTTGTATATCTTTTGTATCGTGTCTCGTGTACCGTGTAACTGAATAGGTAAACGTGTATGTAATCAAACAATTTTTATTGTTGTAAGTAGACAATGCATGTAGGTGTGTATGTGTGTATGTATAAGTATGATGTGGGTGTAGTTTTTAAGTAAAGGTTTACAAACCCAAAATGTAAAATTACCGCTAGGGCGCTATTAGGGGCGGTAGTGTGGTGCGCCGCCGGCGTCGCTCCGCCCGCCGCAGCGCCGCAGCCCTTGCGACAACAAGGAAACTAATATTGTGTTCCTGACCCCAGGCTTCCCGCTCCCGCTCCCGCGCGCGCTCGCACTCAAACCCGCCGCCATCCCTGCATGCCACGCCGGCCAACCCAATGGCGTTCGCTTACATACACTGAACTTTTACTTGTTGTAACCCTCAAGTCTACTAGTGCAACTAACAAATACAACACCAAACCAAACAGAGCATTTCATTGCACGAAATGTGAATAATGCTCAATATTCCGTGTTACGTACACTAAGGTCAAATATCAAGGTTGACCAGAAGTTTCTCTATTCAGCAAAATAAAACAAACCAAAAATAAATACACATATAACTATGACGGTTTCACATTATCTGTTCACATTTAGCTACATGGGATTCTTGGATATTAAAATTGAAAAAAGCAGTATCAGTACAGTAACATAAGTAAAAGTTCAAATGTATTGGATGCACAATGTGAGCAATATGTTGTTCAACGAGCTAAGCCACTTAGTTAAATTTCAACAATGTTGGTTTAAATATAACACAATGATATTGCCATATCGTGCACGGACGGCATAGTTTATAGTAAGTCGGGTAACAGCTGTTATTATTATATTCGTGGCCCGGTGCTGGCAAAGAATACCAGGTAATTTATTTAATTTTTGTACACTTTCTTATCCTTCAGTTATCCACAGTATCATAAAATAAGCACAAGTTTCAAAGAAGGTACACAGTTAATCATTATTCTAAAACAGTTACTAAATCATCACTTCTTAGTTCATAAGTAATAGTATTATAGTAGTAATACTTACCTAAGAGCCTGCTTTATAATTTGCATAAGTATAGTTAGGTATATTAAGACACATTAGCAATTATAGTAAATATCAATAATAGCTATATGCCATAAATAATTGTAACAAAGGTAACGACACTGTGGATATTAAAATTATTATATAACATTGCGGTCGGCGGGTTTGCATTATTCGACTTACACGCTTCTCTCTCATACTCAAAACTTTGAAAATGATGGTTACGATCATCAAGCAATAAGGAAAGTCAATATCTGTTGTCTAATCTCGTAAACTTCACAGCTTTATGAACCGAATTACGATTACATTAGATAATCTTAAGTACCGAATGACGCAAGAGATAAAAAATAATTATTAAACATAGAAATCGATCAAAAACAACGACGAACACGTATTATAGCGTTTCGAAACCATCGTTATAATAGCCGCTAATTCGATACCACCCATGTTTCGTAAACACGATAGTCACAAGGCTGTGGAAAACAGATAACAGTTATATTTAATCATTTTATTATATCAATAAAATCAATCAATCAATAACTTCCTTGGTGCTTTAAATGCAAACACATTAAACAACACAATTTGATATGTAACAACAAAAACGGATAATATCATTATAATTAAAGAACATAATGTAAGATGCAATGAATGAACATGATGCATTCAGCGAATCGTAAAAGCGTACTGGGCGGCCATATTGAATCGTGTTTCAGGTGGCAAAGGAGTTTGATGCTCACCTTTGTATCTGGGTACGAAGTTCTGGATGTCTTCAGGAATGTTTTGGTAGAAATGCAACTCGCGGATATTGAGCGGCTTGATGACGGTACTGTCGTTTAGCACCAGCAGTCTGGTGTGGCCCCCCACCTGCAAGCAAACAACACCAATTAATAATTCTATTAGTGAAAACTGCATCGAGTTCCTACATGGCAACGTTTTGTTTCACTGGTCTAATAAAATCGAATTTTCATTGTCATGAATTGATGTGACCATGGCAAACGCTGAAAATTGTTAAGATCGATAGCACACGGCGTATTTTATACGCGCAAACGATGCGCGTTTCAAAGTTTTTCTTCGCCGTCCGAAGTCAAGTTCTTGAAACGCGCGTCGTCTGCGCGTTTAAAATACGCCGTGTGCTAGGGGCCTTAAAGTCTGAGTCTTTACCTGAAGACCGTTTCTGTGTTTCTATCTTGAAATATCAATAAGGTTTTCAACAATGTGTATGTAGGTAATTACTTACAATGTAGTTGATTTGATTACCATTATCCTCCACCTTAATATTATCATTACCAATACGCTGCTGTCACCTAAACATCGACAACCTTGTGTAAGTACATTGTGTGAGTCACTTGATCGATGTATTTACGTACATGTCACCGTCACCAGAGGTGAATGTGTCTTAATCTGATAACGATTCAATTTGGGTATTGTTTTTGTGTCACAAAATATTTTTATTCACAAACGCACAATACTGCGTATTAAACTTGAGCTAAAAAATTGTATCGCGTCGTTCACACGTAGGTTAGCACGTGAGGCATGATGCAGTCTGTACAGTATGCATTAGATCGAATTACTTGCGAGTGAGAAATAGTGTAAAAAGTATGGCGGGTGGTGCCATTGACCCGCCGGGGCTCACGCAGCACCTGGGCGCGGCGGGGGCACCCACCCGCCCGGGCCGCTCCGCACCGTGGCATGCTACCATTATAATTCGTGTGCATACGTGATACCTGTCTAGACGATTATAAGCAGACCACAGATATATTAGCGGTCATCGGGTCGTTGCATCATGCACATTCTGATTTGCATATTATTATAAGCAACAAGGTAAAAAAGGCTAAAACCGCAGATACGTTGCATGGCAACTGTGATCCCTGTAGACCTGCCAGTTCAAATACATGCATCTTAAAAGTTTATGCAAAACTAATATTATGCAGACCATAAATTCAAAGACAATGGTGAAGCTGTTTATGCTCGGCAGGCTGCCTGTCGCCATAGACACGTGAGTAATGAATACTCCTTGCTAATACCGTTCCGCCACGTTCCGGACAGTGCACACTGCACTTCACACCACAATGTATAATTACTACTATTAATGATATATCACCTCATTACTCCAGAATCGACCGCAACTTCGTATTCTGAAGTTCTTTACTTGAGACATAATTCTTAGAAAAAACACTCGCCTTCCAAAAGCTCTGAGAGTTATTAATACCGTTATCGTCGGAGTATTTGTGTACTACACCTTTTTGGGGGTTATGGGCCCGAGACCCGACAACGATTAAATTATTATTTAACTTAACTGATATCACTCTGCCACTAAAGTTAAAGTAACCTTATGTAAAAAACTTAGTAACAAACTCGAAAGTCCAGATGGCTTTTGGCAAACAATAAGTACTTTATTATTGTTGATTAAGATCTCCTTCACATCTCTCGATACGTCGTATAGGTACAATTACTTGAAAGTGCTAAAGCTACTATTTATAGGTTTAAGGCTAAATATTATAACCGCACTTGAACTGTGCTTGCGAGGAAAAGTTAAATATAACTGAACATAAATGGAGTTTGTGTGGTTCAGACTTAGCCCAAGTTAAACAAAGTTTGAGTCAATAATGAGTTATGCAGATCAGATAGTACTGTTTAATGAATACTTTAGGCGTCTGGTCCCGTCTCTTTCGAGCTTTAACGTAGTAAACGATTATTGTAGATGGTGCTGCTACAAACAAAACTAAATAAATGTTGGTATAGCATCTAAACTTAAAAAAAACCACATTATTAAGATGTCCTAGACAATAAGAGAAATCTCTTCATAACGAATGGTACTCTAGGAAATAAAGTTCGCACTAAAACAGACTTAGTAAGAGCATCATCAATCATACCGTAAACCGTTTGACAGTTTACAGTAGTTTATCATTATTATTATACTTATTATCTCAAAGTTCCTGTAATAGAACAGGCGAGGTAATAATGTTCCAAGGAACTTCCTAAGTATGAAAGATGGATTGTTTCCTTTCATAATCCTTCTAAAACATGAAATATTTCTTGAAAGTTGGGATGCCATAATCAAAGAAGAGAAAAGTGTAGGGAGCATTACGAAAATAAAGTTCGGATGGTGAACAAAACAATTCAAAATAGATGTCGAAGTTGTCGGCCCCCATTTTGAGTGCTACGAAAGCGCTACGCGGCTACGACGTAACCGTACGGACGGACGGTACGGAGGTTCTTTCTTCTGCAATGAGGTGATTTTTTATGTTTTTATCTTTATACGGATTTCCGCTGAAAAATGTATTAAACATTAAAAGCTTCCTTTTAGTTAAGGTTCCTTTATATGTGCTTGATTATGCTTGTTCCGCAATTTGGTATACTCCGGATCCTATGAGCCGCAGTTGAAAGGATTTCTTTCATAAGATTGTGTATAACAGTACCTGATTGTGTAGGGGCAGCACGTCCACCTCATGTCCTTCGTCAGGCGAGAGCGGCGTGTGTACCACGCTGACGGGCGCCGGCTGGCCGCGCTTGCGGTCCGCGCCGCGCCGCTCCGGCTCCCCCATGCCCCAGCCGAGAGAGTACACCATCACTTCGGCCGAGCCACCGCCGCCGCTGTCCACCTTAACAACAAACACTGCTGATGAATAAGAAATTCCGGCAAACAAGCTGTTATTGTTGGAAAGAGACAAATGCAGAAGCAAAGGCTAGCTTCTGGCTCTGCTAATGCAAGTTAATCAGGCTGAACACCAATTAGATGAGATTGGGACTACTACGTACGTGGGTAAACCTAAGAAAGATGCTAGATTTCTGGATTAAGTATTTTCCCAAAAGTCTACGTGACCAACTACATCGGAACGGAAACTAGACGGGAAATGACCGTATGTGGATAGCTAATGTTTGAAATAATCTATAGTGCGGTAAAACACGACTACAACGCACTTAACATTGATAATCACTTTCAAACATGAGGCAATGTGGGGCATTCCCCTCTCAGCAGAAATCCCTGACCACAAAACATACAAAAAAGTAACTAAATGACACGAGTGGCGAACACTGACCTTATGGTCGGTCTTACGCAATTAATCATAGAATCGATTATGCTTCAAATAAATAATCCATGTCTACTATTGTCTACTAGAGATTTATCGTTTACATGTCTATAAATTACCCCTCGTTAGAAGCACATATCTAATAGATTATTGAGATACTTAAGTCATTCAAGTGTCATACTTAATATTTTCTATGCCGATATCTTGGAATGTACAATGTTCGTCATGTATTGCACATGTTAATTTCACAAATAGGGGAATACCCAACAAAAGAGATGCTCTGCACCTACCACCATATAAAATATTGCGACACTTTTATATAAAAAAAATCAAGTAATAAAAACTAAAACCCAACTACGACTTAAAAGTTATAAACAAGACAGCTGAACTTAAAAAAAAAAATGGTTTAATCGTACCATGTTGGGTATCAAATGAAAGGGCTTAATGAGCACATTTCAAAAATATATATATTATAACCCCAAAAGATTAAAAAAAAAAATCTAGTAATAAAAACTAAAACCCAACTACGACTTAAAGTTATAAACAAGACACCACAGACAGACAAATTAAAAATCCGGAGTCACACGTAATCTGTTCGATTTATGCCCCAACACGTGTGACTCCGGATTTTTAATTTGTCTGTCTGTGGTGTCTTGTTTATAACTTTTAAGTCGTAGTTGGGTTTTAGTTTTTATTACTAGATTTTTTTTTAAGTTCCTCTCTATATTTCCTCTAGAGGGCGCCATTTTTAATTTAACGTGACTTCACATAGCCTATAACCAACGGACAATCACGACGCTTCTAACGATACCTCATTTGTGAAATTGTGATAAGTGGTTTGGAAGATAGGTGGGAACAGATGAACATACATACATACATACATACATACATACATACATACCGGTCAAAATCATAACCCTCCTTTTTTCTTTGCCGTAGTCGGGTAAAAACAAGTTTCTTTTTATGGCTAAGAAACGTAGTCATAGAAATAAAGTCTAGTTCGATTGAATTAACTAATAAATGTTGATGCAACTGTAATGATTTCCTAATTGATTACATAAGTAACATGAAACATTTCCATAAAATTAAACAAAAAATTGAGACACCTTGTGCTTGTTACGTCCAGATTAGAATAGACATTCTGACAGAAATTCACCCAATATGATAATCTAATGATAATGTACATATTAAATAACCTAATGTTCCTTCTGTGTATTAAATGAATTCGACACACTTTGTACACCACAAATCGAGCACAAAATCTTCAACATCTTTGAAGAAGTGGAAGGAAAGTGAGCCTAAAAAACGCCAGGGAGGCGTTTGCCTTATAAAATACACGCTTGTTATAATAATAATAATCTTTGTAGAACTGAAATCCTTCACAGGCAGAGTTCGTGGCCACTGCAAACATCTTAATTTAACTGACCTCAATAATTTGTTAGCTACGAAATCCTCACCGATGCTTCGCTCATAAAGCGCTCACTTCGATATAAGAGCGGTAAAGAATAAATAATAGTACTAACGTGGGGTGGATAAAGTTTTAAGACCGCTAAGACCTCCAAGTTATTTATAAAACCAAGTTTATTGATAGACGAGAGTTCATGTAGAGTTCAAAACGATTGTTTCATTCATTGACAGTGAGACAAGACAAAGGAACAAGAAGCAGTTTGTGGCAGTGCGAGATGCTAGTGTGGCCACTAGTTACAATCAGTAAATGTCAGAATGGTAGCCGGGGCCTTCGAATGCTTTTTAAACGACGACTAGCAGCTAAACTAGTCGGCAACCGCCCGGGCAGCCCGCAGCCCGACCACTTATTATCTTTTATTTTATCCTCTCACTCGTGGCTGGCACGTTTTGTGTGTTAAGGGCACCACAAAGCTATCCAGACATATCTACAATGTGCGCATAGGCGTTTGACCTCCAGATGCCGCAGTTATAAATGCGTTTGTTACGTCTGTTGCCTCTTTAATTTAGTTAAACAAAAATACCAGCCACATAACATCTGCTCTTGAGCTTGCGTGTTCTTTCTGGTTCATGTTCAATGTAAACATTGACGTGTTTACCATATTATTTTCTTTGTTTATTTCATCGATAATTGTTTATTGTGACGCACGGGTAGCGTGATTTCTTTCCGATACTCGCTGTCACGTTGCGTCGTCGAGATTGCGTAGTGCGACAGAAGCTTGCCAGCGCGGCCGCCCGCGGCGTCACCAAATTAGAAGCGAAACCGCGGCGCACCTGTTCTGGAGTATATTTGCATGACGCGCACGCCCCGCCTTTCCGATAGTCCGAGGTTCATCGACGAACCACCTACCACTACGACAACAACACGTCAAATCTCCGGGAAATACTGAAATAGAGTACCCAAAAAATACACGTCATAAAATCATATGGTTACAAACAACAGCGATAGTTTGCCAGAACTCTGAACCGAAATAATCTAACATGGAGTCTTTCTTACGTAATAGGTTGCTGTAGCTCTACAGTTGAAAATAGGTACAGGTTTTGGTATGAGACTTGAATTATTTGTCCACGCCTACTTTGTTATCGACGAGACCTTCATACTCTTGATAAGAGGAATATTGTATGCGTATGTGCTGTATCGTATCGGATCCTTTACCGTGTCAACGCTACGCATGCTCGAAGCTCGATAGAATTTTAAACGTGACGAAAAGCGAATGTTTGTAAACGCAAGACAATAAGGTCATGTATGCAGAGAACCGGATGGGGCCGGTTTTGAGAAGACGAGGAGCCGTTGTTTCGACACTAATCGTTAAATATACACGAGCAGTAGTCGAGCACAGACAACCGGAGCAACAGTTATTGTATCTATTACGGCTTATTACGTAACGCTAATGGGAATAGAACGTTATGTGCAGGCGACTGATGCGCGACCGATCTAATCAGTCCTGGATAAATACTTTGACCGGTAAAGGCTCCCGCAGAAAGGAGCGAGGCGACGGTGCGACGCGATTCTGTTAGAACAACTTCCATAAATTTTTCATAGAAATTGTTGTAATAGAGTCGCGTCGCGCCTGCCTGTGGTTTATGAAAAAACGATGACAATGCTGCGGTGAAAAATGTAATCTCATTTACCAAAGAAGTTGTTAGGAGCTTTAATTAAGGAACAAGGAAGAAGTCAACAGCCAATTCACAAAGCTTTTTTGGTACCCAAAGTAGATAATACAGTAATTAAATCAAATGAAGCATTAAATGAAGTCAACATTTGACTGAACGAATTCCTTCCCAGTAAAATGACTACATTTGAAATATCAACATCGACGAAAATATTCTTATTAATATTGTATGAGCACAGCAAACAGGTTTACTTACAAAATATTTTTACCAATATAGATGGTGTCGAACGGTCGGACGACACAGTCATCATTGATAACAGCGACTCTTCAAGGTTGAAAGTATTGTTAATTGTTAAATTTGCCTTTTGTTTATCAAAATGTTAAGTATTTTTGGTACTTACGCACAAGAATGTAATACAGAGACCCTGATGTGAACAAACGCTACAATTTTGTTCACATCAGTATATTTCATTGATATCTCCTTGCGAGTTGACAACATTATTTCAAGAGGCCCCAATTTATTCGAGTTTAATTCAAACATTGTTATTCCTAACGACTAGACTCAATAACAACGCTAGCATGTTAGTTGGTTGAAAAATTATGTAAATCAGTTTATCGAACCCAAGTTCGGCTCGCTAATTTGGTGCACCTATTTAATTTTGCAGTAATGACAGCAAGCAACCGGGATAACCTAGAAAGTGAGGGGCCGCCATGTACTTGCACTGGCAAATTTAGGTCACTAGGTTGCGCCAGTATGCGGCTACACACATAGTGTTTTCGATTCCAGATATGAATTCAACAAATTCTATAACTTCAAAACAATGTCCATAATTATTTCTGCACTGAAGAATTTAAAGAAAGTAGTTTATAGGGATCTCTACCTTTTCGCCGAAAATTGCTACTAACGTTTCGCAGAATTTTATTTCGCCGAATAATCATTTGCCAACTTATCATATTATTATAATTTTGTTTTATTTCCCAACCTCACAGTTACCAACTGTACGTTTGGTCTGCTTTTCATAATGACACTTTTTAAAATGCCAACTTTCAAGTAGAGTTCAATTAAAATGAGTGAGTGTATTGAAGAGTGCTCAGTGAGTGAGTTTTTTTTACTTTATCTTTAATGTGACCTAACCTCCTTTTACAAAAGCGATTCGCTTTTGGCACATCGCGGGCCGCTGCCGCGGCACGCTCGCTTCGCTCGCTCGGCTCGTGTGTTGTTTGTCATACTCTAACCTAACCTATCGTAACCTAAGATTGAAATGTTTGACAAATGATATATGTCCCAAACGTTTTGTGTCATTATAATAATCAGCTTAACAATAATTCTACTAAATAAAACGTTGTCATACAAAAATTTGCTAATCGTTAGTTGTCAAAGTGAAACATCGGCGAAACGTTGGTTGGCAAGTGATAATCTGCCAAACAATTTTCGGCGAAAAGGCAGGATACCAGTTTATAGCTTGGAAATTATTTCAGTACCTACTAGCTTGTGTCCGGGGCTTCGGGCTTCTACTACCGGTATAATAAGTATCCTATGTCCTAACCCCGGTCATGGTCTTACCATGTGCCAAATTTCATACAAATCCGGTCAGCAGTTTTAGCGTGAAAACGTTACAAAGAAACAAACTCACATTTATAATATTATAAAGTTAGGATTCGCAAGAAAAGCCACAAAGAAAGTTAATATTAAAAGAAAAAATATTGATCTTGACAAGTTGCTACAAATTCAGAACATTGAAGATCTAAAAAACGATGGTTATATATTTGAATCTGATCACGAGATATAGGAATGCGACAAAGTGCTGCTCTACAGACATCTGCCAACAGTCATTCTAGATTATTATGTGTAATTGTGTACCTGTTGCTATCCGACGCCAATGATCATCAATAAAGAGAACATTAAACTCACAATATGTCGCTTTATGTGATGCTAAAGAAACTATTCATATGTAGATAGACAGAGGGCTCGGATTCCCAGTATCTACAAGTTGATCAATGCGACCATCCGTGACCGATGACCGTCGATACGCGACCGATATTTATATCCGTTCGAAGATATTAATAGCATTACCGGAATGAAGCATTATTGATTCTGTCAGAACGAGCAAGCAGCCTCAAGTACTCCCACAGACAGTCCACATTTAGCCTCATTGATTTTCTGCACATAACAAATTATTTTGAATAGAGCTTCCACTTTATACCAAGATTCTGAAGTACTAAACTTATCTGTAAGACATGAAAAGTTTTTGGGCGTTGTTTTTCTTTCAGCACATTGTTCACAAACTTGTGTAAAATATCCACGGTATCGTAAACGAGACAGGTCTTGCTTTTACTTAACTCTATTGTAAAATAGTTTTTGCTTCAAGAATACAGCTGTAAAACGACGATAAAGAAGGCTCGTCCATCATCGTCATACTTGGCGAGGATCGGGACGATGTCGGTTTGAATGAAAACACGCCAATCGAGCCAAACGACTGACTCATCATTTTCATTCAAGGAATTTTGTTTTTAATTTGTCGCAATAGTAAGTAGTGAGTAGCACTAGCTACCTTATGAATGAAATCCATATGATCTGCGGACTCGACCTCGGCACATATCGATAATTTTCGCTCAGTTACGCAATAAATTAGCGTATACATAAAAAGCGCGAAAGAAATAGACGCTTCTCTCTGCCACTAGAAAAACCATTTCACGTGTGCGCCTACGCGAGGTACAAGTGTATCATGTGCCTTGAGCTTGACCTGACTACCGCGACAAAAAACTGTATCCACTAACAAACAAACGATTACATAATGATCAGAATGTGGTTTAAATCTGTAATACTTATGTACTTGATCTTGATTGTTAATGTTAAATGGTTTTACATTACCACACACGGGTGTACTATTATTACAATTAGTACAATAAGTAGATGTAGAGCTGATTGTTCGTAAATTGGTGGACGTGTCTGGTTCAGTGCGATTAAATCGAGTCGTCACGTGGGCCACCACGCGCCTGGTGCAGTGTGCCACGCCAACTGCACCGAGCGTGCCAGCTTTAATTACTTCAACGATATGCTTCTACACCGTGATTGATGCGCCGGACATTCTTAGATAGTAATATCTCCTCTACATAACAACACGTATCACGTCACGATGCATGAAAGCGGGACGGGTTGATAAAGTTTGTTATTCTAAATATGACACAGTTTCCGCTTGTTTATAAACTTAATGATCAAATTGCACTTGGGAAGTGCAATAAAAATTATCATACTACAAGCAGGAAACGATAATGCAATAGTCGGTGTCAGTGCAGTAGACTTTGTTACGAAATCGAAGCGGAACAAAGCAGCAGACTCTGTTGTTTCGATGGAAAATTCCACAGAGCTTTCTAGAGCCCCTCGGAGCACGCAGCCTTACGACACACGTCGGAGCAGAGTGCTGCGCCGGCGCAGGTCGAGCTCGCATCGACACTTTCACTGTATGCTATAAATGCAAACCTAGCACTACTGCATACAGCAACACAAGACTTTACACTTTCAACGAGTCTTGGTCTATCAAATAGCAAAAACATTAGGAAACAGACAAAGGGTTTTACTAATAAATCACAACCCATCGACGGGAGGCAGGGCGCGCATTCTGTGCAATCGAATTCACATTACTCGATACAATGACAAACTGTGAGAACATTTTAATATTCATGCAGTGTTCAACTGGTTCTACAAGTTTGACAGGTTTATTTCTAACTGACAAATTAACCTTGTACGAAAATTCAATGACAGTTAATGAAAAAAATGACTAATGAGTTTTCAACACTACTTCAGACGTAAGTGCCTACACCTCTCACCTCACATGTACTTGCATATACCTATTTAGATGATATATAATAATGGAAAGCTAATTGAACAAATTTTAATATGAAAGATCGCTTCCAGAATTTACATAATAACTGAAATTAACATTAACCCTGAAACTTTGGAAGCAGATTCAGGCAGCTATAAAAACCGCATAAAATGTATGAAAACATTCAAAACTAAAACCCACAAAAGTGGTTTACAATGAACGTAATATTTAACACATACAGTGACATGTCACAGTGAGATGAGCAAACAATTTTACTTAAATGTCGGCCTTGTGAAACCTTTACGGCAATGATGGCTCAGATAATTTATAATGTTGATTTCATACTCATGTAATGTTTTTTTTTTTTCTTCTAAACATAATCTGGCTTATAACAGGGTTCATGGTCAGTTTGTTACATCAGTGTTTATGTATATCAATACATGCATGAATGAAAAATGATAGGAGTCCCAAGATAAGTAAAATTGTAGATGCAGTTATGAATACTGCTAAATATAAGGCACTATTTTAAATGACACGGGGCAAAATTGCTACTGTTATGGAATAGCTAGACACTACTTGAAACCACATGCATCATAAAGGGGCTAGTAGAAAAACTAAACAGATGATATTCCCAATATGTGATGAGTTCATAACGCTGATAATGTCAGGGCACTACTTCAAAGTACAGGGGCAAGCAATGGGTTCCCAATATGTGCTGATGTAGCTACTGCTACTGTGAAGGCACTACTTCCAACTTCAAACCACATAGGATGTAAAAAGGTGCTACACAAGGCTAATGTAAAGGGACAAATTTTAACCGCAGGTAACAGAAATGAGGTTGGTCAAAACCGAGAAACCATAGGGTTATACTTTGAATTAATTGCAGATGTAGCTACTGCAGATGCCAACTATACTAGGCATAAAAGGGAGTCAGTTAAAACTTAAGATAGTGTCACTAGATGGACACAATTTGGCAACCCATCAGCTAGCAGGTGCTAGTACAACAATAACACTTCTCGATGAAGTCTTCCGACTTGTGCGTCATCATTAATATTAGGTTAAACATTGTGTTTTTGTTTGATGTCAGAAGGACCAATCCACGGATTTTCTCAGGTGATTATTTAAATCATCCAACAACATAAACGTTTTCTTTATTATGCTTCATTGTCCATCTATGGAAAAGTTTGTGTAAACAAATGAAAACTTTTTTATCAAAAACAATGTTTGTATTTGATAAAGACTATGTGAAAATTCTTAAATAACAGTTTTCCAAACACGTTATTCTAATACGAACCAAAACAGGAAATATGTGCTGGAGTAACGTTGAATAAATACATTATGGACACATGGATTAGCTTGATTTTACATGTAAGTAATAATTTACATGGCAACCCAACACAAATTACTCTATAACAAAGCGGAAACATCTAAATCAAGTGCAGATTTAAATCAATACACACGTCCGGTTCCTATCTTGTTGTGAAGCGTCTGTTACTCATCAATTCATTGATTTCTGTAGTTATAATATAAGTATAACAAACATTTGATTCGTTAGCAGTCGAAATCGTATTATTGCGAGTAGATTTTATCGATTGTATGTACAATCGTATTGAAATTTAAAAGTCAAATTTTAACCATGAAACAAATTGATTCGTTTACTAGCACACCGTCACCGTTCGAGATAAGTGGCGCTCTCGAGCGTGTAGTGGGACAGTGACGTTGGACGTGGTGGTGGCGCGACGCGGTACGGTGTCGTCACGCGATACCACGGTGCATCTACACGTTCTTGTGCAACCAATAAAAAAATACATGATTCGCCCAGCGATCCTTCAATGAGTTTTCCAAGTGAGAATCATACAGTGTTTCCAGATAATATCCAAACCAGTTTCAATCCTTATTACTAATTTAGCATAATTCAAATTGTAAATCAGGCGGGCGGACACACAACAAGAAAAAGAAAGTCAAAATACAATCGACAAATTAAATTACAGTTTAAGTCGCGTGTGTGTCGTCATTAACTCACTTGACTATAAACTTCCTTGAGCCCGCTCGTGGTGAAATCCCAATTTGGAACACGTTCGCGATGAAATTGTCCGACTCTATCACAAGCACAACCACTACAACTGACACAGAATATTACTCAACACACAGGAACCGAACTACATAGGTAGAGAGCCAAGCGATGTAACATAGTTTAGAAATGATTCTCTACTCTTTCGTGTTCACCAAAGTATACATGGGCAATTTAAAACAGGTTTTCTTTGTTGAAGCATAGAATGCACAAAAAAAATTAACGCAAAAATAAAAGTAGCGCTGCGAAGCGCGAACACTTGTTTCTCTTGGCGTTGCGCACTAGTGACTGAGAGACGATAGCGGGCGAAGCGCGAACCACGAATCAATGTTGCGCAGCAGGCCGCTGTGTGCCGTATCTGTAAGCAGAGGTCGCACACATCGACGCGAGGGATACCCGACCTAGCCGGAACAGCAGGGGACGGCATTGTCTCGGCACGGGAGCCCGTCTGGAGGTACCTGTTCGACCACTACCGGACCGTGTAAACGAACCCCATTTGACCCCTGTAACATTACAATATAGTGATTAGGACGAAAAAGCTACTGTTTGTTCCGGTAACCGATGTAATGCAATAACAAATGCATGCAGTATGTATAACAGGACTGCAGCCACTTAGGTGATTATTATTCATCAAACAACGCATATGACCAACAATAAGCTATTGTAAGTCATTTATTTCAACCTTCTAGTTTATGAATTCGTCAAAGATATCATCAAAGATATTGTTCCAATAGGCATCTTTAGAACCCCAACTAGATGGCAGACATTTGAAACTCCAAATTGAAGCTGACAAAATGATTACAAACATCAGAGAGCTAGCACAATCCAGATAATATGAGAATGAACCCGTGAGAACTAAGCAAAGCAGCGTGTGAGTTTAAATTGCTCACAAACCATAAAAGATTTCCTAGAAAATGAACCCATCGTATGTCAGCTTTATGCTGCATACGCACCACAACTGTTATCTGTCCATAACACAGTTTAAAGTTACAACATAATAAAAACAAACGTATACTGATCAGATCATGATAAATTCCCATGAAAAACAAAACCAAAGGAAAGTTTTTTAGCGTAATGTAATAGTTGAAACTAGTCCACTGGATCATTGCACATTATATATGAACCTAATGATGAAAGAACCCATGCGTTTACTAAAGAAACATCTAACGATGCTAAGGAAACTAATTCGCAGAATATTAGTGTAAATGAAGATACAAAACCTGCTATTGAGCACCCACACGAAACTGCCAAAATTTGCAAGAGTTTACAATCTGGCGCCGGTTACTGACGCAATAAAATAATAATAACCACGTCTCGGAGGATAGCATGTGTAAAAGAGCAGTAAAGTAAAAATAACAGAGTCAGATATTTGTGGAAAATTATGTCCAGAAAAAATCGTGGCAATTTCTTTGTAAAATCAAAACTCTATATATATTTTTGCACCTGGTTCCGTATCAGCCGCTGGTTTAGGTGTCGGTACACTCGTACCATTTAAATACCAGATGTTTGATCTAAACGCAACTACGCATTAAAACTCGCATACGCATCGAGTCCAGAACTACTTTGAACAAGATATTTTTATCCCCTCACAAACGCGGCCCAACAGGAAGCTTTCATTCGTAAAGTCGTAGATTAAAGATATATGAAAAATCAATAACGTGTCTCGGCGTTAGAACGGAAGATTATTTCTTCAGTCAGTATTCATTAGAGCAGTAATGGGGCATTGACGTTGTCCTATTATATCAGTCTGCTCAGACGCAATTCGAAGAGCATAAGTAAGGACCACTTAGGGCGAGGCCACAACACTGCGTTGCGGCGTAGTATCGCAAAAATGACGTCTCACAGCAATACAATGCTTTTTACGATGATAAAAGATTTTTACGATGCGACGCCGCAACGCAGTGTTGTGGCCTCGCCCTTACTGTATCAATTAATGAAAGAACTTGGAACGACACGAATTTATCGTCTCCTTCAATTATGAGGTGCCAGTAATAATAAAGATGTGTAAAAGCATTTAATGTATAAATTGGGATTATTTACTAAGTTTCTGACGTCATTAAAACCAGTCCCACTTGATCGAAATCTTTGTTTTGTTTTAAAAATAAATTAAGCGATTAACGTTTCATTTGTACTTTGTAGCAAATCAAAACATTAAAAGTTTTCACTTGTAACCAAATGGCTGGGTTTAGTCATCCAAGATTAATGTGGAATGTATTCACAATAATCTTGAATGAATAAAGTATAGCACAGATCTTTATGCTGAAGATGATAATAAAAATGGAGAAAATGTTGTATACTCATCGCCTCAATCAATTTCCATGCCAACGATTTTGAAATAATCAAATACAAGTATAAGTATTTCAATTCACATAACCATTACAGGTGTGGTAAGCTTCTCTTACGACAACAAAGAGCTTGACTTTATCCCTTTCTATGTACACAATGGCACATTGAGTAGACAGTTTTAATGATAAAACGCTTTCTCTAAAGATAAAGGTCAAGTCACAATAATTAGCCTGGCGGTATGTCACCGCGCCAACCCCTGGGTTTATGACATGCCTTTGTGAAATGTCACTCCACCCGGCTTCAAAACAATAGGGATTATAAATTCTTAAACTGCGCTAAACGAATAACAGCCAAGGTAGTAGCAGATTCAAATATGACATCAACATTTTCTAGCGAATCCACTGTTGTTATGCAATAAAAGACAATGACCAAATTAGTATGAAGACTGGTGCCTTTTATTTTTTGGCGGCAGTCGATCAAATATGATCAAATATGAAAAAAAAAACGGGGCAGAATAATATTATGAATTAATTATTATATGGGGTCTTATATCGAAAACTCAGTCCGGACTGAGTTATATCAGTTTAAAGATTAACTAATATTTTCATATATTCTGGAATAATTTTTATACAAAGCTATAACTATAGTAACTAAATACTGAATGTCGCTTGGGAAGGTCAAAAATTATTCCAGAATATTATGAAAGTATTAGTTAATCTTTAAACTGATATAACTATGTCCGGACTGAGTTTATGATATAGGACCCCGTACAATATTTCATTTGTAATATTATTCTGCATCACTTTTTTCCTATTGAAATCCTAATTCAAACAATCAACTAAGTAGATTCATTACATAAAATCAATAAATATAATATACCTCACCAAACAACGTTTCACAGTCTGTATTTTCCAATTCCTGCAGAACGTTACTATAAAATACAATCATAGACAACTTTTATTGCATCAGCCAAGATTTAATCATCCATATACAATTTAAATTCCAATATTGATTCAAGAACTTAATTCGTACCCAAAGCTTTTGGTCGAAAGTGTTGGTCTTACCTCGTCAAATCGTGCAGAATTAGTAGTCGCAAAGCTTAGGTCGGAGCTGTGAGCTCCCGCGCCCGGGTAGGACGTCCGTCGCGCACCTGACACCAACATCGTATGGTTCACAAGTGCTTCACAGTACCTCTCTAGAGCACAGATTACCGTGGGCACATTACTTAACAGATAAGATAACAACTATGTATATACTCTTTTGTGACATATTGCAAATGTAACTTGCGAAACTTTGTCCGATCGTCTTATTTTATCCATTGATTGATGAGCTCAATTTAACATGGTTATATTATGTCTAAGCAAAGATAGAATTTTGTTAGTTGTTCAATTTCAAGCTTTCATGAAAGCTTATCAAGAAATTGTACAATGACAATACAACAGGGACGTGACAGACAAACGGAGGGCTGGGAGTAGGGACATCATTAAATATGGGCAAAGAAAACAAAAAGCCAGGGGCCGTAAGATTTGGCGTAGGTAAAGAACTAAAATGGAGGATCGGAGCATAAACATTATTTATTATTGTTATAGTCTGGTATGCAAATATTATGTACAGTCACGGACTTTAATTGATGAGCCACCTTCAAACTTTTCAATTTTGCAGTTTCATACATTCACGAGATTACACGATTAAACATGAACGCAAATCGCACGCTCGTAAACAAGATGACAAATAAATTACTTTTAATCGGAAATATCCATAGAGGTTGACTAATAAGTTTTCAATGACAAAAATAAATACAATGTTGCGTTAAGTTTATCCAATCTATTTGATACCGACCTCCTTTGAATCATAGCTCATTAACTCGATAATTATGAAAACATAACTGAAGACAGTGACAGTTGAAATATCAAGATGACAAATAAATTACTTTTAATCGGAAATAGTCTTATCCATAGAGGTTGACTAATAAGTTCTTAATGATAAAAATAAATACAATGTTGCATTAAGTTTATCCAATCTATTTGATACTGACCTCCTTTGAATCATAGCTCATTAACTCAATAATTCTGAAAACTTAACTGAAGACAGTGACAGTTGAAATATCGATGTCAGGGAATTTCTCCGTACGCTAACGTTACTATGCAGCAGTAACCTAGCAACAATTGTTTATCGTTGCTAGACCTGCAATTGGTTGACTTTGTAGTCACTGCTGTCAAGTTTGTAGTTCTGCTCTCAGGTTAGCCAACCGGTAAAGATATGAAATATAATTTTCTTCTTCTAATACGAAGACATGACTTTGCGTGTCGGGAACCGAATAAACCCGATTTGCATTACACGGCCAAAATGCGAACAGTACCAGGTGGCTCATCAATTAAAGTCCGTGACTGTACCTACATCATTATGCACTTATGTTACAACAATTTTCAAAATCGGATTAAATCTTAATTTACTAACAACAAATGTTTGTATTAGCAGCTTTCACGATACGTAGTTAGAATTTTATATGCAACTAAGCCAATATTGGAGGAACAGTAAATCCTTCACTTGGTATTAACACATAGTATAGAAGCTTATATTTCACAATACAACCTATTAGCTCAGCTAAGATTATAAGTATTATCTTTACCATAATAACAATGATAACGGCCGGTTCAACTCGGATTAAGTGGTTAAAATTTCCACTACAAATCATGGGCTGAGATAACAAATCCAATAATATTGTAGAATCTCTTTGTTCGTTTAGTGAGAGTTCGTTGAGCACAGCGTTTATGCGAACTTAGAAGATTTTTTATTAATCCTAAAAACAATCAAAATTTAATTTATCAAATATACTAAATGTCTCATTAACCTTCACCTTATCGGCGAAACACCAAATATAGATCGCGTGCAAACTATTCGAAGCGGCACCCTTATCAACGTGACATCATGAATGACCGACCAGCGAATTACTAAATGGTACCTAAATCCTAACAACTAAACATTGTTGTTTATCGACCACTTTTGCGACACACTGAGGTATATCAAACATTACGGCCAAATACGGACATATCCAGATTACTTACAAAATTATTTCACACGCCTGCTTTCTCCTAATCGTTATAATCGTCCAACAACTGTTGATAAACGAACAATTTTCAATGGCAACCAATACATTTCGACTGGACGAGGATCATTTTGATATCATTATTTGCAACGTCGTGCATCTGATGAACAAAGCACGTTTCAGAGGCCGCCTGCAGTCTGTTTCTCAAGACTGCTAACAAAAATCCAACCGCGGGTGAATTCCCCCAAACATTTTGGCAATTTTCCAAAGCACACCCCGCAGGGCTAATTAAAGTATGTCCACACGCTACAAACGATTCATTCTTAGCTCGAACATTGGTTAGACAAAATTAAACTTTCTCAGAAATATACGCTTAAATTCGCGTGAGAAAGACAAAAAGGCCGTCTGCAGCTACACGAAATCCTAAATTATTATCGTTATAGCAGTCCTTCATTGTTGCGACTTTATTGTATGTGTTGCGAAAATTTCTGATTCATTCGTCAAGACTTTCCAAGAAAAGTGTGTGTCACAATATTCTTGTGAAGTGTATTTTCTCTAGAATAAAGAGATTTCAGACACAGACAAGAAATAGCCAGGAATTTTTCAAGAAAACCATGGTCCCTAATGTAAAACCATGGTCCCTAATGTAAAACCATGGTCCCTAATGTAAAACCATGGTCCCTAATGTAAAACCATGGTCCCTAATGTAAAACCATGGTCCCTAATGTAAAACCATGGTCCCTAATGTAAAACCATGAACATGACCAGCGTCATTTCTCTTCCTTTGGTAATATTAATTCTTAACGTGCTGTAGATCCCATACTATTTAGAATGTAACGATTAGGTTCCGCTCATTCCATTAGGAAAAAGGCGCGACCCTACATACATTTTTGTAAGCCTATTGAACGATGGAAAATAAGCATAAAACTATGAATTTACAGAAACAATTATGTCAACTCAAACGTACCGATGCAGTTTTTGTAATTCCCGATAACATCGTCTGGGTGTCACACATAAACCGAGCGCCATACATGCATCGATTTTAATGTAGTTCGCCTGCATAGCAACACGGTTTCAAACGGCAATTTACAAATATACACTTCATCAGAAATCCTATTTTCAATCTCCTGTTTGTTACCAATGTTTGTTCTCTGCTACTGGTTTCAAGTCTTCAAATAGAACTAGTTATACCGATCAAAGCTAGGATTTTGTGAAAATAGCTGAAGGTCTTGTTGACCAAATAAACTGATGGGCGATTGAAATATTAATTGGTATCTTATACCAAACAGACTGATCAGGAAGAATCGAAAATTACTATGAAGGTACGAGAATAATTTGTCAATCAGTTTACGATTGAAAAACAAACAGCTGAATACAAAAATAAATCTGAAATTCCCGGAGATACGGTGAGCAATGGGATATTTTATCTCGTGTCAGACTTATGGATGACCGATTGATTGAGGTATTGGGTATTACTTTATCAAATTTTGTTGAACAGTATTTGATGTACAAATTAATGGAAGGCAAGACTATCCCAATTTCGCGAGAGTTAGTGTTCATGAAGTGTCATTCTTATGATACTATGTTTATTGGTAGAGGTGGTACCGGGCACCTCACCATACACCTATTGCAGATTGAATCCACGAATAGCAACAGCATTTGACATTGAAATTCCATGTGAATCGCAAATTATTAAAGGATTGCTTTCAAGACTCATAGCAACCGTAGTCTTTATTTGGTACTTCGGTACAAAACTTACTTTGTAAACCACTGCTATAACTAGCTTTCACTTATTCTAGATTCCATTTCAGTATCTAATATTAATCACTCCTATACATAACTTCAATATCATTGCGTCCATTTATAGGTACAACTATAAAAGTACGTTGTCAGACGTTATCAAAAGCAAATACATAATATTTTGTTTCTTCAAACTCGATTTGGCATGTCACAGAACAACAAATTCAATTTTGCTGTTGTCTTATCAAATGATAGCCGTTTTCGCTTCGGATTATGTAGAAAATCCCTAACAGTTTTTAAACATGAAAACAAATGCGTGTTGTTCGGGTATAATTAAATTTTTAAAGTATACAGTCGTCGCACGTGTTGATCGGAAGGCCAAATAACTAAGGTCAAGTTTTAGGCATCGTACATGGTCACTTGAAATGTTATAGTATCTGTAAGGCGATTCTTCCTTTAATCATATTTAACGCACCTTCCATACTGTATTCATACCTTACAAGACATAGTTTGTTATTGTCAACATTTTCCAGTATCAAAATACTTTAATAGTCCCTAAGGAAAAAAAGTTAGCTATAAAAAGATTGCCTTGCACACCCTATTACAAGTCGACACATTGAATAAATTTGGCTGTCCGAATAAATTCCAAAGAGTCCCAAACACAAATAAACTTACAGTTTAAATTGCTTTGTATTTCTTCAATTCATTCGAAAACTTTTTAACATGGACATATGACGTCACAAACTAAGGTTAAGGTAAAACAACCATCATTTTATCCTCAAGTTTACCGACTTCCGCAACAATGAAGAATTTCGGGTTATATAGGTTAGACATGCGCACATCCGTACATTCCTCGACCATGGGCCACTTTACCCGGGACTTAGTAATATTGACGGACCTGAAACTGGCATGACGATGAAGTGAATGTTTAATATGTAAATGGTCAAGTCCCGCTATTGCAGGCTAAGTTTAGACGAGTATCGCGTGTAGAAGGCAAGGTAGGCGAGCCGTCGAATAAAGTCTGAATATTTTATAAGAGACAATGACGCAGGTGCATGAGTATGTGGTAGCTTTCGGGTAGGGACAGAAACAGTTCAGTGATATGCTTGAAAATTTAAGAGCACTACCAACATAGCACAAGCAAAATAATATACTAAAGAGTTGTGGACTTGTGGTTGTCAGATCTTGGTCTTTCGAGGTTAATTCGAGGAATTATTATTTGAAATTCATTAACCGATGATTCTTATACTATATGGCTTAAGCTAATCGGGCATTATCAGAACAAGTTAAAGCCTCAAAAGATATTTGAACATGTTCGCTTTTTAAAATAATTTTTTAGTTTTCCCAGAGGTACTGTGACATGGCACACAAACACGATTTTGTAACAGAGGCACAGAGACAATTTATAAGGGGTTTAAAGCGAAGCACGGAACGCCCACCTAACGCCCACGCTTCAACCGTGATACCCACGCAATATACACCCCTTAGTATGCCTCCCACACTCAGTTCTCTATCCAATATTAAAGGGCAATGAACAAATGCATCAGTGATAGCCTAATGGTGTGAGCGTCAGACTGCCAAGTCATAGGTCTCGAGAGATATTTCTCGACGGCATGGGAAGCCAAGTCAGAGACCCATGGGCGGCTTTAAAACTCTGAAACCAGGTTATTCACTAACCACACGAAAAGAAGAACTCATCTGTCTTTGTTTGTCCCTAATTAGTGAAAACGATAGGAATCCTTAACAATATTTAAGTAAGACTTGAGGAAGATCCACAAAAGCTTTACACTGTCTCAAGGTTGGTCCGGGATTGCCGCAGTGCGATTCCCGTCTCCCGATAAATCAACATCAAGGTCAGACCGCCGTGTCGAGACATCCCGAGGTCGCCTCACTCCCTTATGAGAATCAAGGAATTTCGGGAATAAGGTTAGGTTGTTATGTGAGAGAATTCTCCACAACTTTGCGGCTGAAACACCGCTGAATGTAATCGAATTCTCTGCAATATGAAGTTACGTGTATGAGTAATTTAGTCAAAACCTAATGTATGTATATGGAAGCTTTTCGGTCTGACTTGTTCTTCAGAAAAGCTGGTCCTCCCGACATCAAAACATTTGACCATGTCATTATTAACATTTTTTTATAGTTTTCATTCGTTCGATTCAACGATTATAAAGTATACTCTCCAGAAATACATCAAACCATTTCTGGTCACTTATTCTAAAACGAATAGCTATGTAAAAATAATAATTTTAGTTTTAGTTCTAGATTGGCTGGTTCTTATTGAGCGGAATTTGGGTTTTGACTACAATAACTACAAATAAGGAACCTAGCCTAGGTATGACTGGTTGTCAGATTGACGAGCTTCTGACGTCAAAGACTTAACGAGCTTTCCGTGGCACGGAGGGCTCTCGATATGTAATAGATGGTCACCAATCCACAAACCGACCGCGGCAACCGTAGCTTACCCTTCGATCAACTCGTGCGGCTGTTATTATTTCTTGAGCCACTCAAATAAAGAACCAATTCTAACAATTAGGTAAGAAACATAATACAAACAGACTGTTATTACACTACTGTGCCTGCTGCTTATTGCGTAACGCACAACCCACGCAATGGTTTTCATTTGACAGGCGACAGGTTAGTTATTTTCATTTTGTTGGTCAGGGGGCTAAAGCAGTCACTTTGGCAGAATCATAATAAGAAAATATTATGAATCATCGTAAAATGTCACACACGGACAATTCATAATGATCTGCGTGCGATTCATATTACTAAATAATTCATCTGTTTGGCATTTTTCTATGGAGATTCGTAAAATGGTCCACACATATTATGAATTGCTTTTGTGTCAAATTAGAGGAATTGCTAATGACAGCTGGAAATTCAGGAAATGAATTACTTATAGAGGAATTGCTAATGTGTTTTAGGCCCGCTGGTTGGTGTAGGCCCCGCTCGCCCCTTGGATCTTGCCCCTTAGATTAAAATGTCCCACTCGCCCCGTTTTTTATTATTTTTGTGTACCGATTCGCCCCTTACGAAGGGGCGAGTGGAAAATTGACATTTAAATAATTATTTTGATGTACCGACTCGCCCCTTGCGGCATTTCCTTTGAAATTTAACCAAAAAAGGTACAGTCAGACAGAAAAATGCACACGTTATGAATAACGCTATATTTGATTACTTTAATAACTCTATCTGTAATCTCACCAACTCTTGACACTTGTGATAGTTTTTGCTACCTGGCTTACCTATGTTTTTATACCTAATACCTAATTACCTACAAAAGGAACCTTTGTCACGGGTCCAATAAACAAAAGGTTTGTTAAAATATGTTACCCGGTGAGAGTCGTAAATATAATGCTTTCTTTTTCTATGTTCGTATTATAATGTGGAAGGGATGCGTTTTGCGTTATTTGCTAATTAGTTTAGTACTTATCTCCAAGTATAACTAAACGTGAATTTATGCAAGCCTAGTACTTTTTTGTTAGTTATAAAATATTTGTGTGCCTTCCATCCAAATCTTATTAGCCGGATAATACTAATGATTGTAATACCATCTTGAATTCATGCAAGCCTAGTACTTTTTGTTGAGTTTTGATTGAAGTTTAAAGAATACTTGATGCTTGTAATATTATCTTTAATTCACGCAAGCCTAGTACTTTTTGTTAGTTATAAACTATTAGCTGTTCGTGCCCGGCGTTGCCCGGGTGTAATTCCGACATTTCCGGTGGATTAACAAAAAAAATTTTTCATACAAACCTTACGACTAGAACAAAAAAAGTCAGCCAAATCGGCCGAGCCATTCTCTAGTCATAAACTTTCTTTCATACAGGCGTTAATTGATTTTTATGTATAGATAACAGTGAGTGATGTACTTAAAATAATCTAAACGTGAATTCATGCAAGCCTAGTACTTTTTGTCAGTTATAATTATTTGATATCCTATTAGTTAATAATATTTTGAATTCATGCAAGCCTAGTACTTTCTGTTAGGTTACAGCTCGGAAACTGCACAATTTCTTGTGAACAGAATACCGTCAAGCGCTGCACGTAATACCCCTATAAAAAAAATCATAAGTGTTAAATCCATATCTTTTGATTCTGCAGGTCGATTTTGATGAAATAAAGACTAAATGTTACTCACAATAAAGCTTCTTATTGTTCAGTAATTCAATTTGGAATCCAATGAGTGGCTTTTACGTGATGCGCTCACAAACGAACAAACAAACAGACAAAAATTTCAAAAAATATTTTTTTACTTTCTATTACTTATTTCTCGCGGCTTCCAGTACTTTCTTTGCAAAAATCTTTAATGTACAGACACGGACCGTTTACGATTTTATTATATGTATAGAAGATAGATTTATGTCCCTTTCATCCAAATCTTAATATTGGGATAATACTAATGATCGTAATACTATCTTGAACTCATGCAAGCCTAGTACTTTTTGTTAGATTTTGATAGAAGTTTTAAGAAAAAAATATTTATTCTAATATTTAAAAACTTAAGAGTGCTGACTGTACTTATAACCTACTAACAATCGGGGGCGACTGGGGCCATCTAATATTCGAAGGGGCGAGTGGGTACACTTAGGTAATTAGGGGCAAGATCCAAGGGGCGAGCGGGACCTACACCCGCTGGTTGTCGAGAAGATTTTCAAACTTACTTTGCAATGTATTGTATACGTCTTGTCTTGTTCGGATGTGTATATCTTTACTTTTGTACGATATTGTAGTTATCAAAATCAAATGTAAATTGTGATGTAGAGAACATTACCCAATACGGGTGCTATCAGACTACGTCACTGATACACGTGTACTTTTCACCTGTCAGATATTAGGAAAATAATTCAAAGCAAATTCAGACAATGCCTTTTAACAAATTTTGTACATGCCAGCTGATGCAGCTGCGTAAAATTTACTAACTCGTAACTGCTAACCACTTTAAATTATCTACATCGGTTAGGTAGTTACTTATCAAAGTTTTTCTTGAGAATATCACGGTGAATCATTGACGAAAAATATTTATAGAATAGTACTTATGTATTATCTAATGAGTCATTGCCTTACCGGAACTACAGTATATTCAATGCAAATTCTTTACCAAGCGTGTTTTTAATAGTCCACGCACAAGAGTCACACATCTCTATTAGTCACATTATCACATAATAGTTTATTTGTTTTTGACCACCGTTTGCCAACACGTGCCAATATACTATTCGGGAAGTCACGTTTTCTGTCAAGTCTCGAGAAAAACCCGATCATTATGTAAATTTCGGCCAATACATGAATTAATCTTGACAAAGTTTGCGATTAATGTATTTTCATTCATTACACGTTGCCGTGTCGAAGACATGGCACGAAGTTTAATGGGTGTAGTGAACATTTTCACGAAAACAAAGGTGCGATTTTACAAATAGGGACAATCACTTGCAATTATCTTACTTTTTGTAAGATTAGTGCCAACAATTCCATTTACGTTGACAACATTATTTAGAACGGTAACTTTTCTCCCAACAATGTTTGTTATTTTTAGACGTTAGATAATCTTTATTTAAAGATTAGATTATAGTAAGATAAAGCTTTATCTTTGTCGTACCTTTTATAAATATCAAGAGGTAGGTATTGTGTCTACATGGTACTTTTTGCATAACAATATACGTAGTAGTAGGAAATTGAGCCAAACAAAACAAAGTTGTTTATTTTTATGCACAACTCTCTGCTACGGGACTATATTGTCATCGCTTGCTACTAAAATCGTAATAATATGCTAGCTAAGATGAAAAATCCCAGATTCATAGCTAACTCCAGACACATTCTACCCAACTTTCATTCAATTGATACGTAGATAATACGGCGAGATTTGCGTACTAACATCTCTAAACTTTGGCATTTATTTACATTAAATAGTGAGAGAGTCTGTATATTTGTTCAGGGTAGAATACACAGACAACATTAGCCATAATAAAGCTGCTAGCAACGGTTATAAAATAGACGTTATCGTTAACATTACTGAGTAAAATGTTTAGAATAATGGTATGTATAGAGCAAGAGTTTTTTATAAACGCTTATTCACAGAAGCAATTAAACTAATTGGTATCGAATTTCACCTTAGTATGTACATAAATAAAATAGTGAAGTAGGTAAAGTTATTTTCCAATCTACCTTAACCTTAGACGTGATTGGAATGACTTCTCCACCCAATGTCAAGTGTATTGGAGGGTCGAAGTACTGCTAGGCCTTGGCCTCGGGGTGCGTAGGGGGTAGGCGTCACGCAGGCGATGACGTCACCTGCACCACCCGCAGCTCCCTCGTACTCTTCCTCGGTTATTTTTTTGTTCTATTCCTAGTGGTCGAAAAAGGGTGGTCAGACATCTATGATCATTGTAACAGAGCCTACAAAACACAAACAATAAAAAAAGGAAAAAATATTACCTACTATCTATTTTTGTTTTATTGGTCGACGAAAAGATTCGGTAACAGATATGGTCATCGTGTGCACGGGATTTTTCAAGGTGGTTTTCAAAGTTATGGGTTCCCGCGATAGTACCTACCTACCCCATGCGCCCTCGCCCCACAGACGATGCGTCGCCCGACACACAAGCCACCCCTATCTACGTTCACAGTTACATCTCTTTCATTTTGACCGATCCACATAATATATGCCCGCTAACATAACAGAAATACGCAACCAGTAAGTATTACAGCTCTATAAAAATTACGATAGGGATTAAAGACTACATCCATATGAAATAGAGGCTATAGCAAAAGGTGACGGTTTCTAGAAGGTGCGATCTTACACATAAAGATAAGAGCTCTTTTGTTAACTATGGAAACATTGCAATCCATTTGATAAAAATATTACTAAGTAAATCTTCAGCATAAAGACTACATTTATCAGGGGGTCTGAAATCAAAATCAATGGAATTGTTTGTTATCAAAACTCGTGCGTTAATACGGCGCATGTGGAAATACTCAGCTATTTCAGTAAGTCTGAAGACTGGCGTATTGTGAAATTTTGCGTATCTTCATTTACACCGCGCCCGCCGCTACGCATTTGAACGTAAATATTTGGTTTGTATCTCGACCGTATTTTGCATGCTTCTATTTCCGTAATAACAATAAATCGCTCGTGTTTGCCTGGATAAATTCGTAAAAGTGCCTCTAAAACAGACCACCCTCATTTTTTCTGACATAATAGCCTAGTGGAAAAATTTACCTGAGAACTTTGTGGATGGAGGCATACAAAACAACGTTATGATTTTATTAATAACGATAACATTTATCATGTTATCGTTATTTATCGCAATCACAATGTGCAGGTATGTTTGTACCTAATATTGGCATTTTCAATTCGACTCTGTTAATTATCGCTTATCATTCATCATCGCTAATATTTTTCGTAATTAGGTGTTGACCAAAAAAACGCATATAATTTTAGGGACATCTTTAAATAAACAAGCTTGTTTTCTCCTTCGCATTTGTCACTTGCGTATGACGCGAAAACAGTTTTAATTCCCATAGGTATATCATGTTTACAATTCATTAAATATTTTTGAAACATCAATTCGTTGTTGCTCTTGTGAATTCTTGTTAAGCAATGGAAATCCATAACATTATCAGATTTCATATAATATCAGGCCTGATTATCATTGTGTTCTTATGCATAAATGCCATAATATTATGAGATTTGTATTATATAATGATTACAAGAATCCGTGCGACAATCGTATGATAGTCGATTCTGTATGATGTCCAGAAGGTGCCAGAAATGTTAATGTCTAGTTGTTCTACGTGTCGTGATTTAGGAGTGTTTGGGTATGTCGATTAGTGTTACATGATTGAAGTGCTTGTACTATATTCTGCCGCAAGCCGTCGAACTTTGACTTTCTTTTGGCATGTGTCGATAGTTTGCTGATGTCGACCGACACTTGGCTTTTTTCCAAAGAAAAGCAATAAATAGCGATCGTCGGCCGGCGCCAGGTCGGTATTATAATAGTAATGTATCGAGATCAAAATAGTGCTGTATAACGTAAATTTATAAGCCTGTCATCGTAAACAAAAATATTAGAGATTATAATTTGATGACCGGAATTCCTTAGATATGACGCACCGAATGGTAGACGACAAAATAGTTCACCTTGAACGCTGAACGTCAATAGACATAGGGTGTATCCTAGCCTTAGTCTTCGAACGAAAATAGTTTGTAGAAGTCGTAGTTTTGCTAGAGTTAATGAATGCACGTGTGCGATGCACAGCAGACACATGGATTACAGCCAGGGTAAGTGGATAAAGACGACAGTGGCAATATTTATCTGGCTATTACCGACACGTTGGAGCTGCATGTATATTTGTGTCGAGATGCCAACGCTTTATCGGTGCCACTACATAAATAATGCCTAATAGAGCAGAACTCCGAGAAATTCTTCACTTGAACGTAATAAAATAACTGAAGCAACATAAATAAAAGGCTGAGAAGAAGACTCTATGTAGAGCTGCGGCAACCTACAAAAAAAGGCTTGAAAAAAATATCGTGAGTGTTAATGAATTTCCATTCATTTCGAAGTCACGGTTTAAAAATTAGAGTGTTAAACTCCTCAACAACATATTCAAAAGCAGAAAAATATATATAATTGAATTATTCAAATTAGCGTAATTATTGTGCGGTAATCCGCAATACCTACTGTCAAATCAGGATGATATGTCAGAAATTGTGTCATTTTAGCATTGTGCTAATTATGAGTATTATACGACCCTTTCAACAATATACGAATATTGAATGTAGGCTGAGGAAGTTAGAACCAATTTAGATAGGTGGCCTGACGTCAGGTCATCAGGTGATTTTAGAACTCAAATCAACACAATCACGAAAATAATTTCAACTTCCATGTCAACAATTGTAAAAGGAATTTGATACAAAATCAAAAAACAAATTAGGGTAAGAATCAACACTCTTTGAACGTCAAAATTACTTATGACAGTCCCCCAAAACGCCTGCCCTTCACCACTTCCTAGTGCTTTAGCTGGGAAGAAGAAGTGGAACAACAATCTCTCCAGCAGCACAGCTGTCTGTTCAGTTAGAAAAACTTGATTCTATACAATCAGCGGGGTAATTGCGTAACTCACTGTAGCAATGGCTTTCAACAACATTCATTGCGCTATTTACATTGTTGAGCAGACCAATTTTTCGAATATATGAAGCAATGAGCAATATCCTTCAAAATCATTCAGATCGTTCTTGAAAGTGTGATGCAATTAAGGTGCTTGAAAACACAGCAAACCTCGTGCTTAAAATAAGGTGTTAATCGTCCGAAAAATGATTAGATTTTTCAGGCTGATGAAATAGGTCCGGATGCGAGTGCAAGTAGGGTTAAATTACATCATACGAGATTTCAATAAATTGAAGAGTTTATAACGAAACAAAAAATTTATAAATCCTTGTACTTACTACTTATACTCTTAGCGACACAAGTCAACATCATCTGCCTAGCCTTTTTCCAACTATGTCGGGGTCGGCTCCTAGTCTAACTGGATGCAGCTGAATACCAGTACTTTACATGGAGCGACTGCCTATCTGACCCTAGTTACGGTAACACGATACCCCTTGGTAAGATTGGTTGTCATTGTCAGACATTCGGGCTTCTGACGACCCTCAACTGTCAAAGATATACAAAGGACAGCCGGGCGTGCTTTCCGAGCCACGGAGGGGTCCTGGTATGGTCACCCATCCACGGACCAACCCCGTCAAGCGTAGCTTAACCTGATCGATCGACCCGTGCGGCTGTTATTACATACATAGCCACAAGCCCCTCAGCGACACGAGTCAACAGTAAGTAATAATCATTAAAGTCACCATAGTTGTCACAATTAGACTTGTCATCATTACAACAATAGGTACAAGCCAAGCTCATGTAACATTCATCATGAATCATTAAGTTTACATTGCACTTCGTATCAGCTTGCTACATTGTTTTTAATTGAATGATAACTAAGTCCTAATGTTCCTAGAATGTTATACAGAGTGGTTAGTGATAAAATCAATTCTTTGTAAGGGGTTATGCTAGAGCTTATTTGCTACTAATTTTCATTAAGTCGTTTTTGGACTTGTAATACTAGCTTTTACCAGCGGTTTCCTACACGTGTAGGTCGGAAATTATCCAGTCGGCATGATTTTTTCCGACATCCTCAACAATCATCGTCATATTTCAGCTGAATTATAAACCTAAACCTTCCTCATAAATCACTCCGTCCATTGGTGAAAACCGTATGAAATTTCGTTCGGTAGTTTTTGAGCTTATCGCGTTCAGACAGACAGACGCGGCGGGGGGACTATGTTTTATAATATATAGTGATTCTTTGGGATTTTCCGCTTTTCGGGCAAAAGGACCAAGTCAAAAAGTGCTATAACCGGAAAACTCTCCAGTTCAGACCACAACAGTTAACTGGTGGAATCTATTCATCACTCTGTATTGTGTTTAACTGTGTACCCACTAGATTTTTAATTCTTTTTCTGCACATGCTAAACATAAAGGCGTACAAAAATTATTATGATTATATTTGTGTACGAACGACCATATCGGTCAAGTATTATAATGAACAGATAACAATATCGTGAAGCGTGAGCACATGACAGGTGGATTTTGTAGTACCAGCAAGTTTGACACTGAGCGGCGAATCCTTCCAAAGGCGTTTGCAAATTAACACAGTAACTAACAAGGCAACATGCAGGTATAATAAAAACTTGTACTGAAAAAACCTTGACAACGTGAACGGAATGTTTCAAGTGAACTCATTTTTAATAATACCAAACACCTGAAAATCCTGAACTAAAGCTTTTTGATGCAAAATTCGATAAAGCTAATTAAGACGGACGCGTCTCCAGATTATTATTAACGTTATAAGAGACGATGGAGTCTAGCCAACTGGGGCGACTCTCACAGGAATCACTGTCTCACATCTATCGATACTATCTACAAAAAGCCAGACAGATACGAAACTCCGACAAAGCGATCGATGTTACACGATAACTTTGAAGAGAAGATGTCGCGCAGACTGATTTTTTTAATGTATTTATCAAGCCTAGTTCTACATGCGATTATGTAATCAAAAACATATTATAAGTCTTGCTTGTCTTACATAATGCGTTATGCAAAGAATAGACAAAAAAAGTTGTCATCATGATCTGCAGCATCGGCGATTAGTGTGCGCTTAGCAACAGCAGTCGCAAGGGAGAACGGATAACGGACAGTAATGTGATTCGCCTTCGCATACTACTAGTAAATCGCACGAGCACTACGTAACAAATTACCTAGACAGTGTGCGTGTAATTATGGAAAATTACTTAGAGCCGTGGTGGAAACAACCGGCTAAGAATAAAACACGTGTCTTGTAACGTATAGGTAATCGAATAGCAGATTACCCACGATATCTCAAACACTTCAAATAACCACCTATGTTCCATGTAGTGGAGAGCAAACAACAGAAATCTAGAGAAAACGTTAATAAAGGAGCGTGTTTTTCTAATTGAATCATTATTAAATACAGTATTTACTACGAAGGCTAATTTTAGTTTTCTGTTCATAATTTTATGATCAATAAAGAGTACCTCCTCGTTTATTACTCACCAGTATCGTGTTACAACTCTCCTACAAATTGCTACCACAGAGTATTGCTACTCCCACTTTATGGAGTCAGGCGGCAGTCAGGCATGCAAATCACCTGATGTCACATGAGCTACGCAGTCAT
Source organism: Lithophane semibrunnea (assembly GCA_947363905.1). NCBI lineage: Eukaryota > Metazoa > Arthropoda > Insecta > Lepidoptera > Noctuidae > Lithophane > Lithophane semibrunnea. Next base: position 5,301,036 of record OX376200.1, on the reverse strand, counting down.
ATGCCGAAATTAGGGAGCCGTCCAATATGACCGACGAGTGATTTAGTGGACATATACACTCTGATGACAATGACATGGGAAGATTATACCAAATTGGGTTCGAAGTATAAAAACATTAAACTTATTCAGAGCAGGCCGCAAGCATAATTTCTTCCTCTTGTAAAGGAGCAGTAAATAGCTCTAGCATTTACATAATACGAACCCGAAACACCTGACCGTTTCTAGTTTGGACGACAAATTCAATCAACGAATAGTTCTCTGTTCAACGGTTGGATAGTTCCGACAAGATTCAAACAATGGAGCAGCCCGTCACGGCATTGACCACAGCGAAGTACTCGCGCCAGCCAGTCTGGTGACAACGTGAATAAACTGTGAAGGGGGAAAATTTTATTTACTTCTATGTATCTGAGACTCGGAACAGCTGATACTGCATTATACTAACACAGTACGGCAGCCTGTGGGAAATGGAGCAGAACTTGGACACGCAAAAGACAAGTTTTAAACGGTGTGTTTTACAACCGATACCTAAGACGATTGGGATTTCAAAACAACTTAGAAATGCATGTTGTCTGCACGTTGATTATGAAATTTGCCGTGTCCGTACGTCATAGTAAACCTATAGTGGATGATTAAATGCGGCTAGATCACGCCACTTGGCCGAAACACGAATAACTGATGACGACTCTTTAGAGGTAGAGAGACTTTATTTTTATTAGTGGTTAAATACTGGAACAACAAACAATTAATCATAAAAAGTTAATAATCCCAAACCACAAAAAAATACCTATAAGAAGTCTACCATGATAAAAAGGTTCCATCAGTTCCACTATAGATATCACAAGGACGATCCTTCCAATGGCCCAAAAAGTTCAATACTAAGAAGTTCAAGTTCAAATTGACCTTGTTGAATCCGTGTGATAGATACAGGAAAAAGGTGTAGTTTATTTATTGTATAATTTATAACCCCAACATAAATAAACTTTCGATGAATTCAAAGAACAACAACACATTTGATTAACTCTTTCCAGTAATATAAATTTACTTTTCAGCATATTACATGGAATAAACATACTACCTATTAAATAGCGGTTTCGTATGACAAGCAAGACCCTTTCGAATTCAGAACCTTGGACGGCTTGCCACGTAATGCTACGGCAGTTTGACAGGGGCCTTGAAGCGAAACCTCATCAAGTTAAACACTCCCTATTTATTTAACGAGCAAAGCTTAGGTGTAAAATATTTCATATTCATAACGCAGTGTCTCTAACGAACTCGCCTTAGGGACAGTACGCGACTACGCCGTAGAGACTACAGGAAGAGCGCAAACAGAGCATTCGTCTACGCCGTAGGTACTACGCGACTACGTCGTAGACTACGCAACTACGCCGTAGGTACTACGCGATTATACCATGCCGTAGCTAAAAAAATTCAATATTTTAAAATTTCTCTTCATGCTGGCCTTAGTCATTTTTGGGAACAATTTTCATGTAGGTTCGTAAAAATGTAATCAACTTTTAAATATGTATGGTATGTGTATGTAAAGAAGCTACAGAGAACAAACCTACTAATTACCTAATTCTAGCAGAAGTATGCCGAACAACGTGGAAACAATAAGTGCGCAGTATTTGTTTACATAGGTACACAAACGCGATAAATAATGAATCATTATTACTGGGCGCTATTACCACACAATGCCACTACACCGTGGCACGAGTAAGCAATGCGCAAACCATGTGAAAACATGCGTAGCAGCCCCTTTTGTGTACATGGCCTGCTTCTAAAGGTGAAATTTAAAAATATTTGTTCATTCTTTGCCATAATCGTACTGCACCTGATGCGGCTAATCTATACTTCTATATCTATACTAATATTATAAAGCTGAAGAGTTTGTTTGTTTGTTTGTTTGAACGCGCTAATCTCAGGAACTACTGGTTGGAATTGAAAAATTCTTTTTGTGTTGGATAGTCCATTTATCGAGGAAGGCTATAGGCTATATAACATCACGCTACGACCAATAGGAACGGAGCATAAATGAAATATGTTGCAAAAAAGGGGAAAAATTATTCCTTTTTGAGAGCTTTCGTTGCGTGCGCTGCGTAAACGGTTTATGTTACGTAAATATCATGTATGATGGAATTGTTCCTCTTTAAAGGTTCTAAAAAAAAGTCCGCGACAGCATATGTCTAACTTTTAAGATTGACCCACTATAACCTTTTTTATGGTAATCAAATTTGTTCGAAATTAATGCATTATTTGCGAAGGAGTTTAATCAACATAATATTAATTCTTATTCAAATAAATAGTTTTAACATCAAATCAAATCAAATCAAATCAAATCTTTATTTGTGAACATAAGTACAAAAAGATGTTATTTATACATTTTAGCTGATCTGTATGTTCGGCCAATAATCGGCATACAAATATAATATTAGTAAGCAGGTTATTTTTACTAACATAATGAATAAAGTCTAGGATAAAAGAAATGAAGCAATTGAAAAATGTCATGAGCCGCATAAAATAAAGTAATTGAATTATATTTTTAATTATTAAGAATGTCAAAGAAAATTAAATTTAGTCATAATTTGTCATTTAAATAGTCTTCAATCGAGTAATACGTCTTTTCAACTAAAAACAGGAACAACTTTTTCTTAAAATGGCTGACATTTTCCTCACTTCTGATACATTTTGGCAATTTATTGTATAATTTTGGAGCCATTATGAAAATACTGTTCTTGTATAAAGCAGTTTTAGATCCAACAGTTTGTAGCCGGTCAGCTCGACGCTGACTACCTACTCGGTCAAATTTATACATATTATTTTTGACGAACATAGATGTCTGGTATATGTACAATGACGGCACTGTTAAAATTTTCATACTTTTAAAATATTGTTTACAGCTGTCAGTGGTTTGCAGGTTACAGATCGCTCTAATACACCTTTTCTGACACTTAAACACCATATCTTTACCCGAGGCGTTTCCCCAAAACATAATGCCATATCTTAATGTTGAGGCTACTAGACCATGATATGCAGTTAGTACGGTGTTTTGATTGGCCGTTTTACTTAGCATACGCAGCGCATGAGAAAATTGGTTTACTTTACTACATACTTTGTCAATCTGGGTATTCCATTTTAATGTGCTTTCAATATTTAATCCCAGAAATTTTGTCACATTCGTCTCATCAATCCTTTTATCATTATATCTTATATCTAAATTTAAATTTTGATTTACTGTTTGTTGAAATTTCATTATTACTGTCTTATCTAAATTTATTACCAAATTATTATTCTCTAGCCAATTTATAACTGATTTTATGTTAGAGTTAATGTCTGATTCTAATGTATCTAATTGGTCACTGTTGAAAAGTAGAGTGCTGTCATCTGCAAACATTGTCATGGGATAGGTTGATGCTTTTGGAAAGTCATTTATATATATTATAAATAGGAGAGGTCCAAGTATGCTACCTTGTGGAACTCCATACATCACTGTTCTCGGGCTAGATTTAAATGTTGTTTCATGTTTTTTACATATTCTATTAATAACTGTTATTTGCTGTCTATCTTGTAGGTATGATTTAATTAAATTTGATATGTTACCTCTAATCCCGTATGCGTCAAGTTTATTAATTAATATTCTATGGTCTACGCGGTCAAAGGCTTTCGACATGTCCATATATAGAGCCAGAGCCGGTTTTCTTTTATCTACTCTGTTGCTAACGAGTTTTAAAAAATCATAGATTGCCATGTCAATGGACTTATTTTTCCGGAAGCCCTTTTGGCTATCGACAAATAATTTATTTTTCTCAAAATATGAATTGATTTGATTGTATATTACTCTTTCAAATATTTTTGACAAAATAGGTATCAGTGCTATAGGTCTATAGGAAGACATGTTGCCTTTATTATCTTTTTTGAAAAGCGGTTTTATGATACTAATTTTTAATTCTTTTGGAAAAACACCATGCAAGATGCACATATTGATCAGGTGACTAAGGACTGGTGCAATTATTGTAGATACTGTTTTAATTATTTTTGTGCTAATACCATCATATCCAGTGCTGGGAGTATTCTTTAATGACATGATAATTTTATGAATATCTTGTGGTATTGTAGGTTTCATAAACATGGACGAATTTATTGTATTTATTGGTAATTTATTATTATTATTTGAACTACTAATTGATTTGACTTGATCCGCAAAATAATTGTTAAAAGCCTCTGCTATATCAAGAGGGTTGGTAAGTATTTTATCATTTGCTTTAATTCTCATTGTGGATTGATTTGGTAAATTATGTTTGTTTTTATTTATGACTTTCCACGTTGCCTTACATCGATTCTTAGCCGAGTGAATGTAACGGTTATTGTGGGCTCTCTGCGTGAGATTGACAATTCTTTTAAGCCGGTTAGACAACGCTTTGAAGTTTGTTTTATTATGTTCAGTCGGTGATAACCTGTATTTCCATAACAAATCTCTTTTTTTCTTGCTACATAATCTAATACCGCGACTAATCCAGTTTGGTTTTACTTTCGTCGATATTTTTATTTTAATGTTAGGAAAACATAAGTCATATAGCAATTTAAACCAGTCATAGAACAATTTGAATGCTTTTTCAGGGTCTGTTTCCTCATAAACATCAGAAAATGACAGTTGTTTTAAATAGTTTGCGAATTTTTCTAAATTTTCGTTTGAGTAGTCCCGTTTTGTACAGTGCCAGTAGTCTAAAAGGCACGTTTGTTTAACTGGACATCGTAAAAATTGTGCTGTGTGATCGGATACAGCTAGTTCCAAAACTTCTCCTTTAGCTCCTCGCACATTGTGGATTATGTTATCAATGCAGGTCCCACTGCCTAATCTAGTTGGAACGTTTACGGCAAATTTAAGATTATAACCCATTATTAAGTGCTTGAATTGCTGCGAACTTGTGGTATCTTTTAGCAAATCAATATTGTAGTCACCGCACAGAAGCACTTTTTTATTTGAGTGAATGGATAAAGAATTTAAAAGACTGTCTAATTTATTAAAAAATATTTCATGTTTGCTTTTTACTTCGGTACTATGTGGACTCCTATATAAACATATTATAATAATATTGTGGTCGGTGAGTTCCACTGCACAGCATTCAAAAATATTGGATACACCATATTTCGCAACTGACTCCAAAGTTCTATATTTAATACCGTTTCTTATCATTATACATGTGCCTCCATGTCTGGATTCTCTAGTGAAATGTGTGGCTAAAGTAAAATTAGGTATATGTAATAGGTTTACATCCGACAATATCATATTGTGCTCAGAAAAGCATAATACATCCACTATTTTCCCTGAATTATGTAGTTCCTCTAGCAGTACAGTAAATACATTGGATTTATTTAAGAGGCCATTTATATTTTGATGCATAATATTGAGATTTTTATACACGAAAAAAACTATCCTCATCACAGTGCTTAGTGTCATTTATAACAGAAATATCATTTTGTGTTATGATTTTACCCGTGCTAAGATTTTGTATACAATTAATATCTTGGTAGGTAGTATTCAGTGCGTTTAGGTTTAAAATAAAGCTCTCTAAGTCCGTTACAATAATATTTAGAGCTTTGTTATTTATACTGCCGGACCGTTGGTTATATGAGTCGTATGAATACGGCAGATTGAGGTTTGAGTCTAGAATATACGCATATTTATGCGTCTCGGCGTCCATGTAAATCAAATTATTAAAAATATCTATTCTACTATTAAACATTATATTAGCATTGTTCTCCATATATTTAAATGTTGGAAGACTTATAATAAAATTAGTATGGTTTAATGGGAGTAGTGTTTCCCGGATATATGAAACAAGTTCCATATAGTTATTAGTTTGTCTGAAATCTTCTTCGCCAATAACTATAATACAGTAGTCAAAGAAAGTGAAATTACGAACTTTTTCATGAATATTACATAAGACATGTTTTAAACCACATCGTGGAGTGCGATAATGACACCTACTATAGTTAGCGAGCTGAGTTCTTTCACTCATTTTATAAATCCTGTCAGATGTTTCACTGCTCACAATGCAGATTTTATGTCTCATAGGAAGTAGTTGGATCTTCGGCTGTTTGATATCTTGAGGAGTGATTTTTGTCTTGTCTTCTTGTGTACATAGTTTAAATGTAGGGTATTCTGTAGTTTGTGTTTGTTTTGTTTTCATGCTGCTGTTAATAGTTTTCTTCAGCGGTGTTATTACTTTTTTCTTGATTGGGCTACTTGCAATGTTCTTGAATATATCATTTTTCTTCATTAATTCATTGTTAATCTGTTTTAGGTCGCTGTTTTGCAGCGATAGCAACTCAATTTCATTATGTGCACTTTGTAATTGGGATTGAAGTTTTTTGATTTCATCTTTATAGGCGATTAGTTGAATGTCCTCTTCGTCCTCAGATAACTCAGGCATGCTATTTGTTGTACTGTCCAAATTTTTTGATTTGTTTCCATTGTCATCATCTGGTTCCGAGCGTGTACGGGTGCGTCGGAATGTAACATGTTCCAAGAATGAATTCATAGTTTAAATTCGATTGATCAAAAAAATAGTTATAGCAATCCTTTGTAGCTTCGATTACTTTTTACGCCTGACTATATTTTAATAGCAAGATATATTGAAATATTGAAAATATATTGCGACAGATCGCTGATATGCAAACTATGCGTGTAGCGGAGCGCAGTCCCAAAGTGCTGATGTTTAAACTTCAAAGATTCGATTTCCGAACGACAGATTTTGTGTCATCGATTTCGTGGTGCGCTTGGATTGGTCAGATGTTTATTTTTGTACAATATCGATGAGTCAGCTGTGATCTGTTTACATTCTTGAAAAAGCAACCGCTTTTCAATAATATGGTTATTCTTTAACACCTCTATCACTATTATATGAACAAATTTACACTCACATTTGTATTTCCCGAGTAAATTAATCCTTTTCCATGCACAGTTCAGAAGTTTCGCCCTGTTTACAGACCAAATTCACCAACAGTCACCGGTATCGAATTCACCGGTTCGTTCACACAGACGAGATAACCCGCTGCTGCAAACACGCACTTGCACTTATCGCTCGTTAACAGGTTGGACCAGCACAGCCTTGTAGATTTTAGAACAGGATTACTATTTTTAAGTTATTTTTATTACAGAGCCAATTGTTAACCGTGACATTGACAGCTGCCATTCATACATCATCTACTACATCATCGTTAACATCATCGGACATTTAATTTCGAAGTTATCACGAGTATAAAAATACAATACGCAAACCGTTCGACGCTGACGCCGCGACGTTCCCTACTCTAGAGAGGAGAGGATGGGCACACGGGTAGATCATGGAATCAACCTGGAATAGGACATAGGATAAGTTTTATCCCTATATTTCCACGGGATCGAGACCTATGCGGGTGTAACCGCGGGGCACAGCTAGTAATTTATAATAATACTAGCTGCGCCCCGCGGTTTCACCCGCGTATGTCTCAATCCCGTGGGAATATCGGGATAAAAAGTATTCTATGTGTTAATCCAGGTTATAAACTATATGTTTGCCAAATTTCATCCAAATCCATTCAGTAGTTTTTACGTGAAAGACTAACAAACATCCATCCATACTTACAAACTTTCGCGTTTATAATATTAGTAAGGATAAGGATGTATATCATGCGTAAATGGTCTGTTAGTTAATAAATATGTAATAGGTCATAATCGTATTCTAACATGAGCTATATATCAAGTCTTTGTGGAAATAAGTACCATTTTTAGATTAATATAGCTCTTTGTTTTTACCACATAAGACAATAACATTCGTATTTAGTAAGAACATACGATTTGCGTCATCTAATAAATTAAATTACGTCAGATAAAATTATTTGTATAGATTTTTTTACAGGATTTTATCTTAGTTTATTTGCGTTTTAAGCAAGTTAGGTATCCATTTAGTTTTTATCATATGGAGGAGCTTGTGGCTAAGCAATAACAGCCGCACCGGTCGATCCATCAGGTTAAGTATATAAGCTACGCTTGCCGGGATTGGTCCGTGGATGGGTGACCTGGAAAGCACGTTAAGCCGTGGGTCCCGGCTGTCATTCATGGATATTTGACAGTCGTTACAGGTCGTAAGAAGCCCGAAAGTCTGACAACCAGTCTTACCAAGGGGTATCGTATTACCCAGTTACTGGGTTGTGGAGGTCAGATAGGCAGTCGCTCCATGTAAAATACTGGTATCAGCTGCATCCAGTTAGACTGGAAGCCGACCCCAAAATAGTTCGGAGAAGTCTACGTAGATTGATTCGTTTTTATCATTATAAATGTAGAATCTGGGATATGGTAATTATCATATATTTTATTATAGAATCTAGGATATGGTAATTATCATATATTTTATTATAGAATCTAGGATATGGTAATTATCATATATTTTATTATAGAATCTGGGATATGGTAATTTAAAGACCACTGTAGCTAGATTACCCTTATTAGCAGTAAAATACAATGTGTTAGCATTTCCCTGCAAATCAAGCATTATAAGAAAATCGAGGAGTTTCCAGGTTGCTGAGATCAGCATTCGATCAGCAGACCCTTGTTCAATTAAGGATATGTCGTGTCATCGTTAATATAATTTCACTCGTTGCATACGAGCTCGTGAATAATTATGGACAATGAACACTTGTAATTCTGGCCTATCTGATAATGCAACTGAAACGTGCAGTACACGAATAATTATATGCATGACTTTGATTACTAATTAATCAGAGGTAAGTACATGTTCTAATTAAAAAACGTGCATTGGAACAAAATAAAAGGTATAAAGTACCTAATGCTAAAACGTCGATAAAAAATTCCGGTATTTCCCGGTGATTAGTATTTACGTCATGTTTTTATTTTGACATAATAGCCGCAAAGGCAAGGAAACATCCTGCATTAATATTAAAGTCAAAAGGACGTAGGTACATGTACAGTTCAAACACAACAGAAACGAATAAACCATTAAAGCAGCATTTAAGATCGATTGACAATTCCTTGTTTATGTTTGTTATATTATTATATTTATAAGATGTATCTTTTCATAGACGAATACAATGACCCCTTAAGAGATTTCGTGTATGAAAAGATACACCTTATAATATACAATAGGCCCACAAAAACTACGGAGATGTCTAAAGCCTCACATGTAAAATAATGTGTAATGTGTGGTCTTATATATCTGTTTAAATTGCTTTACACAACATAGTTTGCTCGAAAATGACTTCGAATAGCAAGTATTGCCATTGCCCATTAATACCATTACCGCTCAACTGTCGATTAGCCTTCTAATGGCCGATAACAATTAAAATTATATTGTGTCTCGTTAATGACAGTTGGAGGTTTAACCAGTAAGCCCATTGTGGTGGCCAGCAAGACCAGGGAGCCGAACGACACCTCAGCAGTATTCTTTTAATATTACTTCACAGTGGGAAGAGATGGAGCTATACGCACTGCATAGCTCCATCTCTTTCTCACACTGAGATAATATTAAAATAATACTGCTTTATAAGGTACAGTCCAGGTAACTTTATAAAACTACAGGTTTCTTATAAATTGAGAGCATTTCCACGAATTTGTTTTATATTAATAAAAAGTGGAAAATATTTTTAATAAAGTGTGTTAACACATATTTATCTCACACTACAGCTTACATCAAGACTATTATTTAAATGAATGTGACAGTGAAATGTATGTATTTTTCTGCTTTGGCCCGATAGCACGTCGAAATAGAGTAAATTCACTCATAGAGGCCGTCACATAAGAACTTTTGTAACTCGGTCAAGAATGTTTCAAGAATGCAAACAACGAATCGTTTCTAAAATAACGTAAAACCAATAATAGCCAAGTCATTGACCGAATCACCTAAACATCTCTAAATAGTGTAGCTGTTATCTTGAATCAACATTTTCGATAAGTTTCGCTAACAATCATTAAAGTGGAACAAAACAATACTATAAGACGGCAGACTTGTTTGTACTGATATGTTGCGGGTGACGTCTTTTATTGATTTCAATTAAACTTGTTATTTTTCGAGAGGAAAAACTAAAACTGGTCTTGAAGTCATCGTGGACAATTTTGGTCTAAACCAGAAAATTACTGCGAAGATTACGTGACCAATGGGGTTATCTGTCACACACAGTACATTTAAACAATGAACATCTAATTATTGCGATAAACATGATCGCTGAACCACGTCTTCATGGGTACTAGTTAAATATCACTACTATTTTCCGTGTAGCAAGGAAAATATTGAAGTTTTCCTTGTCTATCCTATCAGACATAAAATCAGGCACAGGTAATAATAAATTCGTTATATTTTCATTTTGTCATACGACAAGAGAATTCAATTACAGAGCGCATGACCATTACTGCGCCATTAAGTCAGACAGGTCGAACGCAGGGTTAACAACCTTCAAACTAATTGTAAACACCTAATTTCGCCTCATGTAAGATGCTTGTATTTCTCGCTATTGTCGTGCTACAATTAAAGGCATAGTTAATTCCAAGTAAATTGTCGGTACTCAAAGCGATTGTTAGTCAAGACCCAATGAAGATAAACGACTGTTGGTATCAGATGATGCAAGAGTCATCTTTGTGCAACTACATTTTCCTCTTAGTTACATCTCACTCAATGTCAGACATATAAATTGGAATGGACCTACGTGCATTAAGTGAGCTGGCTATGGTATATGGTATGAATAATGCTCTCTCTTCAAGCCTCAGCCTCCACTCTCCATGGCATTGTTCGAGCCGAGTTAGCATGGTGCCTTGGGAGCGCATTTTGTTGGCTTTTGTTCGTTTTGAAAGGGCAAAAGTATGTACAGTATTATCAGCATATCTGTATACAGATCTTCCAAAGTATGTAATTAATTAATGCGTTACTTATCAAAAGTGGTGTACCGATCATTTTCATTTATCGCATTCCTATCTTTAAAATCTGTTCCATAATTATAAACTTGGCAGATTACGTTATCTTTTTGGGCCATAATCATTGTTGCTTGTGGATAACAAAAACGAACAAATACTTCATGATCATGTTATGATGGCTTTGGTTTGACACGTGGCAACAAAAACGTTGTAGATCTGGATAAGAGTTCGATTTATAGATTCTGATTGCGATCGCCAATCCATACAGGTTATTATGCGATCTTAGGGCCTTCAATGAAGTATTAGATAGGTGAAAATGCTAGAAATGACAAGTCGGAGTCATTTTAGTACATTTAACGTAGGCAGTAGGAGCCTACGCAGTTTAAAAATATAGCTCTGTGCTTGAACAGAGGAAAATGCTGCAGAAAATAAAGCTGTTAAATCAGACATATCGGGGGTTGACAAGAGCGATAAATTGATTTTTCCCAGTAAATGAATCATCATAATTATTTGAACCGGCCTTAAAAGAGGAAACTGTCCCAGGAATGCAGCTGCTTTGGCTTCGAGCCACGAGTGTTGGACCGCGGGAAATATCATTCTGCTTGCACATTTTCTTTCAATAAGGACTGAGCGGATATGATTAGTTGTTTACTTGTCAACTAGTGAATATAAACACATTGCGATCAAATTAAAACATAACAGTTCCACGTGACAATAAATGGAGTAATAAATAGGTAGATATATAAAAATAAACTATATCTATGAAACTGTTTCAAATGACCAAATTACAAGGAATTAAAAAGCATTGACCTTTAAATTGGCAGTAACTAGTGGTGTGCACTTAACCCATGTAAAAAATGCTGTCCAGGCCTGGCCCGAATGCTTCATATATGACCTCTAAAACAATTCGAGCTCACTCAACTTCAACAAATCATCCACTTGTAACCATTGAACAAAGAATAGACAAGAAACTACTATAAACCAGATACTTGACTGAGATAAGGCAGACAACACTGGGATGACCCAACGACCGTCACGAGTCTGAGTAGTTAGCAATAAATATGTTACACATGGACCTTTGACAACCTCTATTACTACGAGAGAAAGTTCCATCATGCGATAACATGATGATACATTTACCTACTAACTACTTGATAGCAGTTGTCTCGTGTTATTACGTCACTATTTATCAAGACGCAATATTGAACATAGCTGTACCCACAAGATGATAATTTGATAAATTAACGTCTTAGTTAATTGGGAATTCAGCAGACTTTACTCACAAATGGACCGATTTAACATATCAGTATATTTTAACATATCAAAGAACGAGTCTTTGACATATTAAATTACACCTTATTTGAAGTACATAGGTCACAAAAACTCGAAATTGTCGAGGTTGTGGGTTGGATCATTTTTGCTTAAATCGGTCCAAATGTCCTGCCAATCACAGATAAGAGATAAATGCTTCCCACGCATAACATAACTCTAATTACGTTTAATTTATCCTTATATTTACTTAATTTTATTCACAGAAATACATATTTCTTAAGGGCTCTCAAAGCCGTTGGCGATATGACTAGGGCAACCTACAAAGAGTATTAATATACATATAGTCATTGGGCAACCTACAATCTACTTAATAACTAACCCATAGCTGCTTATTATGTCCGACTAAAACTAAGGCCATTTGCACAGGAGTGATAATGATAACTTCCCAGAGATAATGAACTATTAATCACCATGCCATGCACGAACTACAGCGATCAGGTGATCACAGAGCTGCACAGCTTCAATTAAACACTCTGAGCACGTAGTTCACGACTCGACACAGCATGTCTATTTTGACTTGGACATTTTTAAGGCTGAATAACAATCGTGTACAAAAGTAAACAAAAGCTATTTGCGTGCTAAATACGGAAGTGTAGTGCTAATCATATCAGACTTAAATACATGGGAAGTCATATGAGTGCAGTTACCAGTGACGTAAGTGTCCGCACTTGAATGAAACGCATTGACAGATGGGGGCATGGGGGCTTGTTTTTGTAGAACTTGTTTATTATCTCATACGATAATTAATTGATGAAACAAAATTAACATATTGAGTTATGGTTCAAAGTGCTAAGAAATCAAAATAGATTATGGACGTAAATGAATGACAAAAATAGCCATTCAAAACAGCCGTCTATTTATTACTCGATGAATCACAAATAGACTATTTTATTGCCAGCTGGGGTATCTAATAAAACTTAAAAGTGTACATATCCGTAATATTATTAAATAGGTGACGATTTTTGTTAAAGAATGCCCTACGGAATTTAAATATATTGTAATTGGCACCAATGCCAAAACATTACATAAAAATGAAACATAAGAGCTGGAAAAATCCAGAGACAAAGTGAAATGAGGTTCATCATAAATGTTTATGACATAAACATTTATGATGAACCTCATTTCACTGTCTCTAGATTTTTCCAGCTCATAAGTTTCAGTTTCACAGATTACAGCATACAGATTGCAGGTGTAAGTTGGAGATAGGTAGCAATTAATAGAAGTTATCTTTACAGTTTATTTATTATATTATGTATAGTTTAATGTCTCTTTGGCAAGGGGACAAACACATTTTTTTAAGAAAATAAATTATACCTCATAATTTCCGTCTGTCCGTTGGCAATGCATATTATAATTAAATCTCAACCGTGACAGCTCAGTGAGTAATTTTAGATACGGGTTTTATTTTTGATGGAATGGAACAAGTTTTATGAAAAATGAGCATAGGTATTTTTATTTCACAAAGGTTTCAGAGATTCATTGAACATGCCATGTTCAATGAATCTCTGAAACCTGTCATACCTTTGGCAGTGAGTGACATGTTGACAATGAAATTTAATAACCATGATTCCTGAGAACTTGAAAGGGCAGTAGTATCCTGTTACAACACAAATATAATGCATTTTATCAAAAGAGATATTTTTACAAGAAACTTTATATTTAAACTTATGCATTCACAAGAGCACACAGCCCTTGAGAATCAACTTCAGGTTAATTATTCAGAATTCTGATTACCAGAAATAGGTAGTTACAAATTGAAATGTTTAATGTTTTGTTTATCCTCAAGTATGATTTTAATATTTGACTTACACCTTAAAATCTACTTATAACTCAACAAAGAATACCCAAAAACATGGATGATGGAAATAACTATAATGGAAATCTACAAGCCAATATCATTCCCTAAGAACGAGAATACATATAATAACACTTATAAAATTGGCATGAACTTCAGATGTATTAACAGGAAGCATATTCAAGCAATGTGTTTTGTATCTAGAGGAAATGGAATGTGGCTCATGCTCTCTTGAACAGTCTAGACAAAGCCATTTGATTAACTGAGTTTTATTATTATCATCATAAGAGCAATGGACCCAAAATGGAACCCTGTGGTACCCTGTAAAAGATGACAGGATGATTTAGTGAGGACAGCTGTAAAGAAAAGGAATAGGCAAGCAAGGAACAGGGAGAATTGGAAGGGCTTGGAAAGGACACACAGAAACTGATATTACTTAGTCTAAAATAAGGCTACAAATAAATAAATTATTATCATCTCTAAACAAAGGAAGCATTCCTAAATTTCTGACAAAATGATAGGAGCAACTAACCCTCAGTTCACTTTTAGGGTTCCGTATCCAAAGGCTGGCTAATGGAACAGTATTACTGAACCTCTGCTGTCCGTCTGTCTGTCAGCAGGCTGTATATCATGAAACGTAATAGGTAGTAGTAGAAATCTTCACAGATTGTGTTGCCATTATAAAAATAAAATGAGGTTAAAAATTAAATCCCCATACAAGAAACGTGTTATTGTTTGGTGAAACAGAACCCTTTGTGTGTGAGTCTGATTCGCACATGGCGGGTTTATTTAAGTGCTGTTTCCTAACATCATTTTTAATCTAATTCAGCCTGTATAACAAATATGAGGCAAAAATATTATGTTTTATAATATTTATGTTTTGTATCCTAAAACCTAATAGATAGTAAGTCATTTTTGAGTATTAAGCTGTTTAAGATTTAACCGAGTGTAGTGATGATATCAGAAAGTATAGTTATTTCGAATAACAATCTACAAAAGCATTAAATGTACAGATGTATGTATAGTGTCATAACTGGCACTTAACTAGTTACAGATGTTACTATCAATCATAGAGATTTAGCTCATCTAAATCTGTACAATGAAGTCATAAAATAAGCTTGCATATTTTATCTTTGTGATTAATCACAACATGCATTATCAGACATTGTCTTTAGTAGTGGTCAAAGAAACTTAATGCAGATAGGGTAAATACCCCTACTCAATCATTGCAATCAGTAACCAATCCATTTTATTGTAATCCTATTGTCAAAGGTATTCTGCTATATAAACGGCAATATCAGCATCACTCACTGCCACTGTGATGACAATTTTATACAAACATATCTTGCGGATAAGTTTTCACTGAGGAGCGCCTTTACATTCCATTTCATTGCAATAATATTGAGAAATATGCAGGACATCCTCCCTTTTTTAAGTATTGCTCATGATGAATTATCTATTTTATGAGTATGATATCAGTTTTATATAATAGACATGTGTAAATTTTAGAAGTTACTCAGATACCAGTAAAAATCGGATATGGCCTTAAGATGCCTTCACTAATAAAACATTGTTTACAAAGATTGTATTGTTTCATAGAAAGAGAAACACAAATAAAAAGCAAATGTTTGGATAACATTAGGAACTAACTAATTACCCCAAATTCACTATGTACAGAATTAACATTGTCCCCATTATATTATCCTATAATATGAAGTTTATGCTAATACATACCTTTGAAGCACGATTTGAAGGAAACTCAACGGTGCAAATGCAGACTTCTCCAATTTTGGCTGCACACTCACTGATTAACATAAATTAAGAATTCTGCATGTAGAATACAATGTAACCTATTTTACGGAACTGATCAAAGATTTTATTCCAATTAATCTATCAAATATGAGAATAACGCAACTGAAGCATACCAGGAACCTAAAATCATAAATGGACGAAGAATACTATTAAAAATTAAATTTTAATTTAATTGCACGAAATATGGCAGATTCCAGAAAAAAGACTGCTGTCAAGTGTCAACTGTCAGTTTAAGATCGCACAGATAATATGAAACTAGTCACACCCTGATTTTTTAGGCGATTATGTTGGAACTAATGAGTACAGCTTGGAAAAAAAGAGTATGATGCGGTGATGCGGTGACAGATGAAACTAAATATTTTACTTAGGTAATGCAGACCTATGATGTTGGCACTACTTTGCCAACAAGTGCTTGTAGGTTTTTGAGTCAGTACAAGCAGCGTTTTTAACTATTTGTTTAAATTCTTTTACTCATTTCCCATTTGAAGTGACCTATATGCGGTAGTGGCGCCTTCATTTTTTCTAAACTCTTTTTTGCCAACCTGTACATACTAAAGATTTTTATTAAAACTGAAGGTTAATTCCTGAACTTTTAAAATCTAGTCGCAGTCTTCCCTCAGCAACAAGTAATGACAAAAATATAGGAAATGGCAGTAAAAACAATTTTTAACGTGACAACGTCTAATAAATCGATGAACGCCGGCTGCACGCACGAAAAAGGATGACTCATTTTCCCGTTACGCTCATTGTCCCGCTACGCCCATTGAAACGTTACGATAGGAGCGAGAGCAGTACGAGCGAAAGGCACTTGTTATATAATCAAAATCAAAAGTCATTTATTAAAACTAGGCTGAGGATCAGCACTTTTCGAACGTCAAAATTACATAAGACAGTCCCCCAAAAACGCCCACCCTTCACCACTTCCTAGTGCTTTAGCTGGGAAGAAGATATAATTAATAATAATAATTAATTCTTTATTAAGAGTAACAATGAGACTCATAGTGTTATTAACAATAAACTAAACTTACATACAACAATATGTTAATGAACTTATCGTTAAACTATCGTCCGTAAACCGACTTTACAGACAACCAATTTTTTTTACCACCATTTTTGAGGCAACTGCCCGTCTTGTGTGTCGTTGTCAATAATCGCCTAGATCATGAAGGCATCTCTATTTTTGCATTTTATTATTGGTTCTTTGGTTCTAACTAGAGTGCGCGCAATTTATTTAAATCTGCGCGCGAGTGATGTCGCTTGCGTACGTCTAATATTTAAAATTAAATCTACGTTATTAATTTATCGTAATATTATATAATTATAGAATCAATATTATTAATTATATAAATTATTCTATACTTACATAAGCGACAAGACGGCGGCAAACCTATTAATTCTGATTTTAGCCGCGCGTAAACTTATCTCGCGAGCACTCTAGTGCCCAGTATCCAGGCTGTATTCATCTCAACATAGGTCAATGATACCAGGTCATCTCCCGATATCCCAACTTTAGGTACATCACCACATAAGTAGGCACACTAATTCTGCCTTTTAACTGCCGTTGCCAGCGCTAATTATTCGCGTAAGCCAATACATATATTCACATTTATTTATTATTGCGGATTAATACGAATTATTTCACTACAAGATGCCTCAGTCATTCGTACCTAGTGACCAAGAATAAAGTAGAAAGTAGCAATACATTAGGGACATTGTTGCCTTCCAGGTTCGAGCCATAGTTACTTTACTCTTTGGTTCGAGCCCACGACCTCATCCTTTAAAAACTGCCTCCACTCTGTGACTGCCTTCTCACCCACTGGTGAAGGACATCAAGTCTTAGTAGTTCTTTTTCTTCATGTCGTTAAATTACGACATTTTTTTATCGTCTCTATCCCCCTTGAAAGAAAATAAGATAGTGTGTTTCTTCAAATAGTTCCTTGGACGTAATGTTGGCTCTACTTATAGCGGACCGCAGCTCCCGTAACGGCGTAGATTAGATTATTCGTAATTTCGTATTGATCCCATAACAGTGGAACCATAGATTACTATTAGGTGTATATATAGGGTGGAGCCAACATCACGACATAGTAACTATTTTATGAAACACACTCTAACTTTTCATCACAAGAGAACAACCAAATTATTGTTAGAGTCTGGCAAACGAAAGTTGAATCTGAAAACACGCGCGAAATTAAAAAAAACAAGACTGTTTATCCCGGCACATAGTGCAAGAACACGTGTTCGTAATTGAAACTTAATTTCATTTAAATAAAATAAAAATTCAAGTATCAACACGTCATATCGCACTATGTACAGGGATAAACAGTCCTGTTTTTTTAAATTTCGCGCGTATTTTCAGGATCAACTTTCGTTTGCCAGACTCTAATGAACCTGACCTTTATTTGGACTCATTGACTCGTGAATTTTGTGGAGTTTAGTTTTAATTGGTAACAAAGGAAATGTGTTTTCTGTAGGTTGCATGTTTGGACTCTAAACTTTTGACCAATTTATATTATCGCAGAGGCAAAAGAGAGAGACCATTAATCATTAGAATTTATTTCAATTTATTTAGAAACCAAGGAATATACATAATCTATACCTACCACAAATTGTGGATTCTGCAGTATTATATAGTGCTCTGTGGGATTCTGTTATTTTTAAATTTCGAACTATTTCTGAAGCATTGTTTGATTAGTGGTAAAGTTATTTACAAATGTAAATTATTGATCTTCATCTAATCATAATATAAGTGGTGTTAGTATATTTCAACATCAGATTTCAAGAAATGCCCAACACAGAACATCCTTGTACATGCAGTAATCCAGTTGACTGCCAAGTAAATAATATGTTTATCCTTATTTTTGTAAAAGTAGATTGTAGGCATTGTAGGTGATTGTCGGTATGATAAAAAGAGGAGAAATAAGCTTAGGCAGTACCTAAAACCAGCTTGAAACTGGGATAAGTAGACTTCGCAATTGTCGAAAAACTTTTGGGTAGAGAATAGTCTATATTATTTTAGTTATTATCTAGTTGCCCACTCCGGCTTGCACGGGTAGCAATAAGTACTTACAATATCTACGGCGCACCTACCTATAAACCTACAAACTGGGAAATGAGACGGTGAGACCAGACCACTAGAGGTAGACTAGCTTCTGGCCAGCCAGACTCTTCACTTTTCTTCTTCAGTGAGCACAGAGTACATTATTAAGTCAGTGAGCTAGGCCAATATTATTATTGCGTGGTCAATTATCTCTTGAATAGCTTTACTATATTTTGTATTGCGTAAAACGAAAATCTAGTGATAAGAAAATATTTTCCTATTTAATTGTTGGCAACACTGATCACGTCTTTTGTGCAAGGGTGCATGTTACGGATTTTTTGGGGCTATCAAACCAAATTGGAACGAGAATTCCATTAGGAATTACGAAGTGTAATTAATTCGTAATAATTTGTCGAATCATAACATGCTTATGGAATTGACCGATGAACAGGAACTAAGTGATAGCGGAATGGAATCTTTGAGTGCTAGCAAAGATGATACCCCAGAGCGGAGACCCGAAGAATTTTTCATAACCCCCTCAGTATGTACGGCTATATGATAATGAAAATTGGAACAAGTGAGACGTTATAATGATAATAATTTGTTTAAACAGCTAGGATCATCGCCCAGCGCGGGGACACCTATTGGACCTGGAGGTTCTTTTGCTGGACCACTCAAAGAATATGATGATGTGAGTCTTAAAATAAAAGTGTCTTTCTAAGTACTAATTTGTGTAAATTTTTGTGTGTGACAACTATATTTGTTTTAGGAACCCGATGAGACCTTATCAGAGAGGTTATGGGGCCTGACAGAGATGTTCCCAGAGTGTGTTCGAACCTGCACTTACACTGTAACCACCAACACAATGTAAGTCATACATCATTCATTTCTATGATTTTAACTTGATTGAACGAAGCTGTGATGCAACATTATGGAAATTTAATTTAAAAATGGTATTGAGTAACAAGCCAGTTTATTATTTTTGTTCATTCCAGTTTGAATGTACTGATAACATGTTGTGTTGAAGTGTTTTTTATCTAGCATAGCAAGTGGACCGTGGAGGGCTAGTCTTTGCCACATTTAATAATGTTTGTGTTGATGTGTTCAGGTCTGGAGTTAAATCACTCTATGGACTATCTCGCTCAGTGATGTGGGTGGTGGCCAGTTCATCCGTCATCCTGTTTGCTCCAGTCATATTTGAAGTAGAGAGAGCTCAAATGGCTGAAATGGAAAAGTCACAACAGAAACAGGTAAATATTATTTACTTAGTCCCTGATAAAAGCTGGAGTTCCTGTTAATACATTTTGTTAATAATTTTGTTTTGTTTCAGGTCTTGCTAGGGACCAACACGGCCCTGGCAGGCCCTATGCCGCCGAACATGCCACCCATGCCCCGATAAATTGGTTATCAGACTTGAACAGCACATTCATTGTAACCTGTTTGACATCTTCATTATATAAACGAAATATTCAAATGTCACCCTGAATGCTTTAATGTTAGTGTATTAGTTTAACAAATAAATAGGTACCTACTTTAAACATGATTTGAAGTATTTTGTATTGGGGAAAGTAAATGGCAAATTAACTGAACTGTACATAAGTCCTTACATTAATACCCAATTGCATTTAATCATAATTATTTTAAATGTTTACAAAATAATCAAATTACTGTTTAAATATACTATTATGATTGTATTAAAAATAAGTTGCATTTTCTCTTACTGTCTTATTATGTTTTTCTGTTCCTGAAGGTTGCAGGTATGTTAGTCAATGGGTCTAATTTTGTAATTATTGATGGGTTAGTGAGATAGCCATTTGATTTGTGAAAAACATTTTATAGGTGATGCTTTGTTATTAGAATAAATGTACTGTTGAAAATGCATTTTTTAATCATCTGAATGATAGACAAAAATGTGGCAAAAAGTAATACAGTGTATAATTAATTAATCCAAAAGCAGTTATTATTTTACTAAAGAATGTATGAAGTAGGTATATTTATGTATAATATATCAAGGCCTGCCAAGCTAAAATGGGATTGGTCAGGTCAGCTGCATGCATAGTGACTGCTGGACAGCAGTTTCCACATGGTGGCTGTCTGAGGTCGCTTGTATACGCTAAGAAAAGTCGCCATGCCTATGCAAGAATTTTTTTAGTTTCTACACTAACTATGTACACCGTTTCGGCGCTGACCAAGAAAAAATCTTGTATGCGCTAGACCCGTCCGACGCGCGAAGTTGCTGCGGTGCGGAAGGGGGGCGGGAGGTTTTCGTGCCTGGATCCGACAAAATTCTTGTCGTGTACATGATGAATTTCTTAGCGTGTACAAGCGGCCTGTGGATGGACGGCGCCGCCGAGTCCGGCCCAGGAAGAGGTGAAAAGACGACCTAGACGCGTACCGCAAGGGTTCAGGTCTAGTTGGCTCTGGAAAAAGATGCTTGGAAGTATTTGGGGGAGGCTAGCAGTAGAAAAGTGTGTAGGCCAACTTAAAAAAAAAACACCATGGAGTGAAGGGGGGTATCAAATGCAGTCACAAACACATTTCCCCCATGATTGCAATTGGTCTGTTCTGATGGGGAGCAATCATCCATACTAATATTATAAATTCGAAAGTAACTCGTCTGTCTGTCTGTATGTTACCTTTTCACGCCTAAACCATTGACAGATTTCGATAAAATTTGGCATGGAGATAGATGGCATCCCGGGGAAGGACATTGGACTACTTTTTATCGACATACCACGCGGGCGGAAGCTACTATTTAATTGCAGCATTTGGTTAAACTATATACGCGGTTACAGGCTAACCAGTTTATATTTAAAGAATCCATGGTGAATCCATGTATGCAGGTGCACCTGCTTAGGAAAATGTTCTAGGATGACCTATCTATACTGAAGCGAAGTGCTCTATGTGAAGCGATCTAAAAAGCTCTCGAAAATCAATAACTTAAACACGTTATCAACAGCCTACTGGAAAAGACCCGCACCCACGAAAGGACAAAATTGACTCACGATGCAGTTGCGGTTGCCTGATGGCCTGCCTTATCCGTATACGATAATAGCACCCAGTATGTGACTCGGGAATCGACCTAAGTGTTGGGATGGAATACTGGAGCAGAGCAGGAGATTGTAATGATTTAAATATTCTACGCATATAACAAGAAAATTTTTGATTACCTATTCAACAAAGAGGCTAGAGGAGGATGTGCGTCTACAAAAAAAAAAATACAATCTCTTTACAGGGGCTGAGATGAGATGTGGACTAAGGATATTTTCCTACATCTGGATTTGTTTAATCTGTGGCCTAAAATTAGTCAAACTCTAAAAATATATCATCTGTGTAAAATAGTTCAACTCAAATGTCATTTCACCTGACAACTTTTTTACTGAGAACCAATGTATTTTCATAAATAAATATAGCAAACATGGCAAATACAGGCTTATTGCCATTTGTTCGCGGTGTAGACTTTACTTCGAACGATTTCAGCGTAAGTGTTGCGCTAATTTGTCGATACATCGCCCTATCTATATCGGATGATATCATATCCCTAACCTTTGCTTTCCTATTTGGGTCTAAATATTTTTCTTACTTGTAGGATGATAAATTCCCCGATGCTATTCGGTACATGACTGGTCTACAATGGCTACGGCTTGACAAAACTAATCTGACTGATATTCCTGAGGAATTAGGCAAGTTAATGAAATTGGTAAGTAGGCCTTTTCACTACAATAACTAACTGAAAACTTTTTATATTACTGTGTGAACAAAGCAACAATGACCTAAACAGTCTTGTGAAATCAAGGAACTTTACTTTTACTTATTAACCCAATTCTAAATTCTTACTGGCACAAAGCACATCAACCTTCCATTCTGATAAATGAGAAGAGTAGCATTTTAATTTTATTAAACCAGCTCTTTCTAAAATATTTTAACATAACAGATAAAACAAACAGGTAAGTTGTAACATCAACTCAACTGTCTCATTTGTTTTAACTAGCATAAGCAGCCTATAATTTTTCCACTGTTGGGACACAGGCCTCCTCTCAGTGAGAGGCAGTGGGCCGTAATCCACAAATTGGGCCCAGTGCTGGTTGGTACATGTCACATGTCTTTGAATTTTTGGTTCTAGGACATCCCGGTTTCCTCAGGATGTTTTCCTTAAACAATTTGAGGGCAGTGGTGATGAAATAATTTACACAAAGTAAAGAGCCTGTCTGGGTACGAATCTACAACCCACAATTCGTAAGTCGCGGCTGTTACCACTGGTCCACCACTGCCCTCAACTATAACTAAATGATCATTTAAATCACAACTTTTAACATAACTAGAAAAATAAATGTTTACTTTTTAAAATCACAGGAGAATCTGTCATTGAAGAAGAACGGTTTAGAAAAGTTGTTTGGTGAGTTAACGGAGCTGAAATGTTTGCGGTCACTGAATGTAAGGCACAACAAAGTGAAGAGCTCTGGTATCCCGGCCGAGCTGTTCAGGCTAGAGGAACTGACCACCCTGGACCTGTCACATAACAGACTGAAAGAAGTTCCTGAAGGACTGGAGAAAGCCAAATCTTTGCTAGTCTTAAATCTCAGTCATAATAAGTAAGTTAATAATGGCACATCTTTTATGAAATTTTTAATAATTGATAATATATAAAAACATCAAGTTGAATTTATAAATATGCAAAATTACAATTGTTCATAACCTAAACAAGTAGGACTGTGTTAGTCTTATTTCTGCTAATACATATATTCTTAATTAAATGCAAAACCAATGAAGTGATAAAGAATTTATGTCAACCAAGCAGGTTTCATATGTAAATTAAACTGATATTGTGAAAACTGTACATTATAACTGTTATTTCAGAATTGAGAGCATCCCACCAACATTGTTTGTACAACTGACGGATCTATTGTTTCTGGACCTGTCTCACAACCTTCTGGAGACTTTGCCCCCTCAGACGAGGAGGCTGGCGAACCTGCAGACTCTTATACTTAATGACAACCCTCTTGGAGTTTTTCAATTGAGGTGAGATAACATTGAATCAAGCATAAAAACCAATAACTACAAAATAATTTTTGTAGTTATTGGTTTAATAATATTTTTTTTTAAATCATACACTTTCTTGTTGCACTATTTAATTGAAAAGATATACAATAATGGACGGAAACGAACACTTGTAAAATTGATCACTGTAAAGTATCAAACATATCTATAAATTGTCACTTAACTTCAGTAAGTGGCAGTACAAAAATGGTTCAAAACATAAAATTTAGTAAAATTTACCATCAAATCCAGAAGCTTAAGTTTATTCCTTCATTTTCAGGCAACTACCCTCCCTTCAGAGTTTGGAAGTGCTTCACATGCGCAACACACAGAGAACACTGGCCAATCTGCCCGCATCTCTGGACACCCTGTCCAACCTGTCTGATGTAGACTTGTCTAAGAACGCCCTGACCAAAGTACCTGATGCCCTTTACTCGCTGCTCAGTCTCAAGAGGCTGAATCTCAGTGATAATGAGATCACTGAGGTTTCTTCAGGTAAAATGCTATCTTTCATCTTCCCCAAATACATTGTGATAATGGCCTAAGGATTAATTTTACTAAGTATCCTAAAAATAAATGGGTGGTTTTTCAATAGGCACCATTATCCAGAATTAAATGTCTTGAATTTTCTCTTATCTAATATTGGTAAACAAGTAGTGGAACTTTTGTCTACAAAATCTAAAGTGTGCTGTTTGTTTAATCAATGTTTGCTGTTGTCTTTGTGATAACAATCTTCTGCATAGATTCTGCTACTAAATCTATACCTGTCTTATAAAATAACTTATAAAGGGGGTGATAATTTTTTTTTAATAAATACAATTACAAATATACAATCTAACACTAACATAACTATCTTATAAATATTTCAGAAGGGCTGAAACCTAAATTCACTAAAAATGTCTTGAGATATAGCTGGAAAACTCCTCAGATTGAAAATAATAAGTTAAAAAACAATGAGACGATGAGTAGGCGCATAAAACTTCAATGAATACAGATTGTTCAGCACAAAATTTCCATTGGTATACATAATTCTATGATGCAGATTGAAATCAATGCACATATAAAGTCATAATGTTTTCACTTGTTCGTTTGCATGTCTATTAGCTATTACTAGCGCGTCATGCTTTCTATTTTACTATGCGTATAATAGCTCAATTACACATGAAAAATATATGGTGCTGCAATACATAATTGTCTAGCACTATTAAATTAATTTCGTTTTATTGCCACCAAAAAGCATTGCAGTGTTCCACTATTACTGCCTGTAACAAGCGATTCCTGTTTCGATTTCAAGGGTATAGTTATTGGTGTGGTGTTATTGGTGTTGTAGGAGCTCGTGGCTAATTAATAACAGCCGCTCGGGTCGATCCATCAGGTTAAGCTACGCTTGCCGGGGTTGGTCCATGGATGGGTGACCATTTTCACATATCGAGACTCCTCCGTGCCTCGGAAAGCACGTTAAGCCGTTGGTACCGGATGTCATTTGTGGATCTTTGACAGTCGTTACGAGTCGTCAGAAGCACGAAAGTCTGACAACCAGTCTAACCAAGGGGTATCGTATTACCCAGTTACTGGGTTGTGGAGGTCAGATAGGCAGTCGCTCCATGTAAAATACTGGTATTCAGCTGCATCCGGTTAGACTGGAAGCCGACCCCAACATAATTGGGAAAAGGCTAGGCAGATTGAGTTATTGGTGTATTTATAGGCACCCCAAACATTTCAATTTTGTCCTAAGATTCGCAACATATTATTTAAATACTAGCGAACCGCTCCTGCTTCGCACGGTTGTTACAACATGACAAAACATTGAGATTTCTTAGTTAGGTATATGTAACTTTAATATCAACATATAATATTAACCTTCTGGAATACATTCTCTAACTAAATGATGGTGAAAACCTCATTAAAATCTGTTGGGGGTTTTAGAAGAACAACGCGGTCATACAGACAAACACGAAAAGCGACTTTAATTTATAATATTACTAGATTTCGTCCGCGGCTTCACCCGTGTGGTATGGCCACGAAAAGTATATGTCCTTCCCCAGAATGCCATCTATCTCCTTGCCAAATTTGATCGAAATCCGTTCAGTGGTTTAGGTGTAAAAAGGTAACATACAGACTGACAGACAGAGTTACTTTCGAATTTATAATATTAGTATGGATATGGATTATGTATGTATAATGACGATGCATGCAGGATGCGGTAACCACTTGGAGTCGTGTGACTCCTTTAATTATGCTAAACTCGTCGCGAACTCTAAAATTGCGGTATATAGGTACTTATAGGTACATACTTAGTTGTGCGCAAACATTTGAAATGCATTATAATCAGCTCATTGAGTCGTCCCTGCACTTAATGCACATCCTGTCGTGGATCGTTACACCCATATTAACGAATTGATGTTTTAAGATAAGGACTGAACTGCAAACCGATACCTCAGCCCGTCGTTGATTTATTGTTGTCATATGTTAAATTATTTGAGCAGCCCTGCTCTATAACATCAGCATTACTAGCCTAATATTATCTCACTGCAGGGTACATAATCATCTTCTCAAGTGAGCCATACCCCCCCCACCCCCAAATTACTAACGTCTTCTATATGTACCTAACACTTTTATTTGAAATAAAGATGTTATACTAACTAGTATTATAAATGCGAAACTGAGTTTGTTTGTTTATTTGTTACACTTTCATTCTAAAATGGCTGAACGGATTTGGATAACATTTGGCACAGGGGTAGACCATGACATGGGTTAGGACATAGGATACTTTTTATCCCAATATTCCCACGGGATCGAGACTTACGCGGGTGAAACCGCGGGGTGCAGCTAGTTATTATTATAAAAACCAGATTCCCTCACGATATTTTTCTTTACCGTATGTTGCGCGGATGTGTACGATAAACGGGAAAAATGAGGTTAACGTAAACCAGTCCAAAACTGACCATATGAGAGCTTTACCAAACAAAGAACTCAACACGTGTTCAGACACTTGACACGGTGTAAATGCGACCATAGATGTTCCGGTCGTGACCACGGCCGCCCATCCGTGGCCTAGGTCGACCTGACAGTACATGTAAGTGATCCTTTAGAGTCAGCTAGTGACCTGCGACACGCTTGTATCTGGCAGTCACGTCCAAAATTTATTGTATCGTGGAGTTTTTTTTACCGGTGATTTTTGAACAAGGAGTTTGTATTCGTGAATCCGTTCGAATAGAATAGCGATGCAGTGATTTGTGAGTTTCTGATCATCCAAGGAAGTTCCTGACATTCTTATCATATAAAATGCAAACTCTTCGGTCCTTTAATTCGTGGTCAAATGAATTTCCGTTTCCAAGGGAAATGGTTGTAGATAAACCGTCATAAATTCCTTTATTTATTTGTGATGCTCTTTACGTGACATAATTGAAATTCTATTCGCGAAGCTAAGAGCATTAATCACACAGGCATGTTAAAATAAAGTTACGAATAAAGTTAAAATTCTTCCAGCTATGGACAACTGGCAGAAGCTCGAAAGCTTAAACTTATCCCGAAACAACCTGACTGTGTTACCGGCGTCTATGTGCAAGCTTCAGAACCTAAGGAGGCTGCATGTGGATGACAATAAACTGGATTTCGAAGGCATACCCTCGGGCATCGGGAAACTCGGCAGTCTGGAGGTGTTCTCGGCTGCTAGCAACGTGCTGGAGATGATCCCTGAAGGACTTTGCAGGTAGGCAACCTTAGTGCACAGTAAAAGTAGTTTCTGCCGACCCCTGCGGGAAAATAGCGTGGCATACAACTAATGATTATTTCCCGAAGATAAGTGTTGTTTGATAGAACAACACTTATCTTTGACATTTTTAAGTTTTTCTGTCACAACGCAACATTATGTCAGAGACAGCATGAAGTTTTTACGGCGCTTTAAAATGAAGTTACGTTTGGAAATTCGACCCTAAGGTTTTCTATATGAGGAAAGTGAAAAATATTTTCATTAAAAAAAAAAAATTAACGCATGATTATTAAAAAATAATGTTTCAATGACAAAATGTAGGTCAACTCCAACAATAATTTGGGGCATTTCCAAAAATAAAAGAGGTCAAGAACCATGCCTCATTATTCACTGTCTTTCACCACATTTGTTTGGTCATTGAATAATGGACGACATTGAAAAATAACGTTGATGTATTTACATTAACAGTGATCTTTTAAAAAAACAAGAGTATCCTCTATACATTGATCATCAGTGACTAGTTATTGTGCCAAATAAGACAGTAACACGGTAACACCTACTGATTTTCCATTCAACGGCCGCTTACACATTACTTGACGACAGATCCTTCCTACACTGAAATGGAAGTTGCTCAACTAAGTAGCAATGAAATTCAGAGAAAATAACATTGGTAGGTATTTTACTTTTTTTATCCGTAGCTCGTGTTTGACCACACCGTAATGTTACCTGAGGGCCTAGACAAAGTGACATTCTATCAGCGATAACGATGATGGAAAAGGCAAAAATGTATAGGACTGATATAAGCTATCGAAAATCTTATGTCAATCCTATTGAAAGTCGTTGTAGAAATACGAAACGCTTTGGAAGCGATTGTCACTTGTCTAGGCCCTCAGATGATAAACGATGGTGCGCTCGACGACGGCGCATGCTTACGCGCTCTATAATTTTAGCAAAACTATTTAAAAATCTAAATATTTTACAATCTTCTGTAATAAAAAAGAAAACCACTAAATAAACTTTCACACTGCAAATCATTTCGTTTCTGACAACGTACGCTCGTCTATCATTAAATGCTAAGTTATGCGACACAAATATGTTAACAGATGATCTATTAACATGGAAGCAGTGAAGCAGACATTAATTCTTCAACAGCCGTGTTTAAATAATAATAAATAGTCTTGTTATACACGCATCGTTTCTTGTATGTACGATCATTAATTGAGATATTTCGTAGACTCAATGGCTGTCATGCTACATAAAAAATTGTGATGTTTTTCAGTGTTGAATAGTTTATTGCGAGTCTTTATGTATTAGTCTGTGGTTTATTTGGCAAGAAAATGTCTCATGAAGAATCATGTGATTCGTAGAAATAAAGAATTTCTGGCCGTTAGGATGGGTGGGTAATAAATTATTTTTGTTTACTACATAACTGATATTTATTTAAAACAAAGTATTGTATATACACTCCCGGGCTTATTAAATAGAGCCCTGCACTTTTTGAACAAATACCTTTTTAAATGTTTGTGTATTCAAATTCGGAACAATGACGACACCATAATGATGGCAAGTATGTCGGCATTAAAACTGCATAAAAACTTTTTCTTTGACTAATCATTATTTTGATGTTTTAAGCCTTTACCTCACATGGAATTGCACGGTGGCTTGATTTAGGGGTTTGCAAGTGTATTTCTGGGAATGGAACTGGTATTACAGAAATGTAACTTGATAAGCAGATAGAGATAATAAGCAGATAAGCAGATAGTTTTTAAATTATATTGTAATTATATATTTTTAAGTGATATTTATTTTAGAAGTATGTATGTATATTAGTAAGTATATTCTCATAATGTATGTTTAGATTTAATTTTTGAATTGTTTTTGATTTATGTATTATGTTTCTCTTCTACTCTTACACACGTTGTCTACATCTCTTTTATCTACTTTCCTATCGCAGGTATGCTGGAAGAGATTTCTTTAGAAATAAGCATTGCCTTTGTACGAACTTTTCTGTTCGTTTCTTCTGTTCTGTATTTATATGTGTGTGCATAAATAAAAAAAAATAGATAACAGTAATGGTAGATCTAGAAATGAGTTAGATGGCGTGCGATTTATGAGGTATTTATCCAACAGTAGACTGCTATGGGCTGATGTTGATGTGCGAACATTTGCGATGAACCACTTTTCAACCTTATGCCTTTAGTTTGAAGTTTGAAAAGTTGTTCACACATTTTTCACATATTTCTCATCATATAAAATGTTCAATAATATTTTTAGGACTGCAAAATGGGAGGTTCATGTAAATACATTCCTTGTTAACTAGCAGATACATAAATCACAACTTGTTTTTCTGTTGTACTCAGATGCGGCTCCCTCAAGAAGTTAAACCTAAGCTGCAACAAGCTCATCACGTTACCCGATGCCATTCACCTGCTGAGTGACCTGGAGAGCCTGCAACTCCACGGTAATCCCGACCTGGTGATGCCGCCAAAGCCAGTCGAGCGAGCCAGGGGCGCTGGTCTGCAGTATTATAACATTGATTTTTCGCTGCAAGCTCAGCTGCAATTGGCTGGCGCTGCGACCAATGAAAACACTACGCCTAGCAGTGAGTATTAAGGAGTATTGAGGATCCGCAGTAATAACCCGCGAAATTAAAATTTTCGTTTTTTTTGCAATTTGCAGTCAGTGACAGGTTGTATCTTATTATTTAGTTATTTATTTATTAAATAACACCAACATATACATTCAACATTGGCTAAAAAAAAACAAAATTCGAAAGGTATAACTGCTAGGTACACACGGCTACACATCAAGCTATACATTTCCAGTTTATGCTGATCTCGCATTGTATAGGATTTCCGTACAAACATCAAGTAATTTTTTTTAACAATGCATCTGCAAATAAAGAAAAAAAAAAGTAACCTAAGTTACTCCTTATAACATCAGCTATCTGCCAGTGAAAGTCCCATCAAAATCGGTCCACCCTATTAATTGTTTTTTTGTTATAAGTACCGTATATACTTTCATTATGCATTTAAAAAGTTAATTGCTGCCATTTTGACATTACAAATATACACTTACATTTTATTTATTGGATGATTATAACCCTATGGTAGGCCAGCTGATATGTCCAGCAGTGGACTGCGATAGCCTGAGTTGACTGATTGATGATAACTCTATCGAAGTTTATCCAGAAGTGGTAAAACAAATATAAAATTAATTTTGGAGAACCTAGGACTGAAATTTTAAATATCAAGTAATGTTGTATCATTTTTTAAAGTCCGGTTGAGTAGCAAATACCCCTAGTGGTAACCCTACGAGATGCCATTCCAAAAAAAAAAAATATCATTTTTAACAAAGACACTATCTGCACAGGTATAAAATCAGACCCGATCGCCCGCAAGATGCGCTTACGTCGCGGGCGCGCCGAGCCGGAACAACGCGACTCTGCGGTGATCCTCCGCGGTATGCAAGAGCAAGTCAATACTCAGCACAACGACCAGAGACTAGAACAGAGGAACTCTGAACTCAAGTCAGTATTTATTCACGAAAACTGTACCAAAATATAACGGTCGAAACTAATTTAATTGTTTAGTTTAGCAGCTAAATGATATTTATTTCTGTAGATTGGTAGAAGTAACTTTACTTAACAAACTTTTAACTACAATTTACATTTTAATCATTTCACAGCAAAGCACCATCAACTTGTCAAACTTAGGATCATATTCCAGTTAATTTACCTATGATACGAATAATATCATCACATCTATATTTATAAAAATTAATCCCTATTTCCCTAGGTCACGCCATCACGCGTGAACGGCTAGATCGATTTCGCTAATTCTTTTTCTGTTGTGTTTTTTATTGTGGGGAGAAGGTTCTTAAGAAAGAAAAAATTAAGAAAATTGCCAGGACAACGTCTGTCGTGTCAGCTAGTTGTATAATAAAACTTCAGACATCATTTTCCATTCTTCTGTAAACAGGTCAAAAGCTGTGTTTGAATCGAATTTGAATGTGATATGGCAGTGTTTTTCAACCTTTTTCATGACACGGCCCCTTTAGTACGAAGAAATCTTTCGCGACCCGTTGCTTTTTTTTCATGTATTTTATTTTGAGACAAGTATTCAATCCAACATAGAATTTAAATATCTTAAATAAAAGTCTTCAAGGGCGGGCAAATGCCATCACTGCTAAAGACAAAATTCATGGCTTTACAAACAAAATCGTTGAAAAACACTAATATGGTATACCTAACCCAAGTATTTCCAAACAACCTTGTTGACAACCATGATCATTGTCCTGCTCTTATACCAATTTGCTCTTGCTCTTGCTCTTAAACCAATTAGGTTCGGCGCAGTACGTCTTTCTTCTTACACACACTACAACTCTGTTAGTAACCAATGAATAAGATTGTCTGACATAATAAATATCGCATTCATCACTGCTTTAGTAATTGTCGCCTCGGTGTTTACTTCCTAACCATAACATCTTACACATTGTTCACGACGACTGTACCTACTATACTAACACCCAGTTGTACAAAGACAAACATTAATGCCCCAATACGTAATGGATCATTAACGCTAATGATTTCATCAATGTTGCTTTCTGCAACAAGTTAATGGAAGATTAGTATTTAATGACAGCTTTAATAGTTAAAGTTCGATTCTGCAACTGGCTGTAACTGTATTAAAATGTGAAACTAGTAAGTTCCTTTCTTGCCCCATTTCAGTCAATCAATCTGCCTAGCCTTTTCCCAACTATATTGGGGTCGGCTTCCAGTATAACCGCATGCAGCTGAATACCAGTATTTTACATGGAGCGACTGCTTATCTCACCTCCACCACCCAGTAACTGGGTAATACGATACCCCTTGGACGACCCGTAACAACTGTCAAAGAGATCGACGAATGACGCCGTGACCAATGGCTTAACGTGCTTTCCGAGGCACGGAGGTGTCTCACTATGTGTAAAGATGGTCACCTATCCATGAACCAACCCCGGCAATCGTAGCTTAACCTGACCCGTGCGGCTATTATTACCTAGCAACGTCTTGCCCTATTTATCAATAGAAATACCATTGCTATTTTGTTTATTGTATCGTACATTAGGTTTGGATTGACTCATTGTTCTTCTGTGAACCCATAACAATAAACATGTGTATCATATCGTAGGCCGAAGCGCTGGGACGAGAGTCTAGAGAAGCCCCCACTAGACTACTCGGAGTTCTTCGACGAGGACACGGGGCAGGCGCCCGGCCTTACTGTGTGGGAGATCGAGAACTTTATACCTGCGCCTGTTGACGAGGTAACGCACGGATTATAGTTGAAAGACACATTTATATTATTTTGTTGTTATTTATGCAAACAGAGTGCATTGACCATTCGATTTTCATCTTTTTATATTATAAACTTTTGAACGGTTATTGTGCGCCGCAAATAAATTGTTTTCTTTTATTATAATTTGTGAATTAATAATACTTTATTCTTTGTGTTTGTAATATTTATGTTGAAGAGATCAAAACTGCTGTGTTATGTATTGTGTCTGTTTTCATAATGAACAGTTCTTATTTGAATGTTTTGTGACGTAGGTGGCACACGGCAAGTTCTTCGAAGGTGATTGCTACATAGTGTTGAAGACGGCCATCGAGGAGCAAGGCCAGCTGTCCTGGGATATACACTTCTGGATCGGATCGAAGGCGACCGTAAGTAGATACTATCATTACGATATTACGAGCGCTGTTCAAATAGTATTTTTAATTTAAGCCTCTGAACAACTGGCCGGAGCGCGCGCGTAACCAATTAACTAATTAGTTATTGAACAAAGTTGTTTACCGGTTAAAGTAAACTTAATTGTTTACCAATTTTGGGTAGCTGACCATTCTTTTGAAGAATGAGCAACAGCAACTTCATGAACAGTTAAAACCTTGGTGATTAACTTTTAGAACATGATTGTGTTTGGCTGGAAAAAAATGCAGAAATTAATGACAAGAAATGAA
The DNA here is from genome assembly GCA_947363905.1 of Lithophane semibrunnea. Classification (NCBI taxonomy): domain Eukaryota; kingdom Metazoa; phylum Arthropoda; class Insecta; order Lepidoptera; family Noctuidae; genus Lithophane; species Lithophane semibrunnea. The sequence continues at coordinate 5,267,413 of OX376200.1, read as the reverse complement.
TATTTACATGACAAAAACAATGATAAGTTCATGCTACACAAAATTCTCTAATTTTATGAAGTTTCAAGATAATTGTTTTCAATGTTTCAAAAATAGAGTTTACTACATGTTTTATATTGCAAAAACTTATAATATATGTGAAATGAATTCTTTGCCACAATCAACAATGTTGTACCCACGTGTTGTGCAGTTGGACAAGGCGGCTTGCGCGGCCATGCACGCGGTGAACCTGCGCAACTTGCTGGGCGCGCGCCGCACGCAGCGCCACGAGCAGGCCGACGAGACGCCCGACTTCCTGGCGCTGTTCCCGATCCCGCCCGTGTACATACAGGGCAGCCACACGCCTTCGGGATTCTTCACTGTCGATGACCCCGTGAGTACATTTATAGTACATCTAAATAAATCTTCCAAAATGAATTTAGGCCATGGAGGCCAACTCAGCGGAGACTAACCATCGGCGCGGGAGATATTACAGTGCACAAGCGTGTGCGCAGACACAGCACTGTCTCTTCAGGCGCGGTCCGAAGGGGGAGTTCTGGGGGTCATGACCCCCAAAGTCATTCAAGCTGTCGGAAGACTGAATGATTTACATACTTATCAAATAATCATTTCTCTAAAAATATTCCTCGGCACTAATGGTGACCCCTCAAAATCTTGGGCTGCGATCGCGCCTGTCTCTCTTCCCTCTCTCTCATAGCCCTCAATGACGGAATCTAGATACATTATCTGTTTATATATTATAATAATGTTATATTGTCGTAGCACTATGTGACCCGTCTGTACCGCGTGCACGGCGCCGGTAACAGCATCCACCTGGAGCCGGTCGCAGTGCAGGCCGAGTCGCTCGACCCGCGCTATGTGTTCGTGCTAGATACCGGCCTGCTTATCTATTTATGGTGAGTTTACAAGAAAAACACAACACAAGTTATGATTCTACTGTCACTTTGATAATTGCAAAGGTTTCAACGGTCCACCAATATCGAAATATTCAAGAGTTGTAACATGATTTGCAACTTTTTAAAGTGTTTCGTGGAATGGTCACAAGTTTAGACCATGGTCAAAACTTGCTCCAAGTCTCTTACCAGTAAATCCCTTACCATGTTTGAAAAGATATAATCTACTAGCTTCCGCCCGCGGCTTCGCTCGCGTGGTATGTCGATAAAAAGTAGCCTATGTCCTTCCCCGGGATGCCATCTACGAGTATCTCTTTGCAAAATTTTATCGAAATCCGTTCAGTGGTTGAGGCGTCAAAAGGTAACATACAGACAGACAGAGTTACTTTCGAATTTATAATATTAGTATGGATGAAAGATTTTTGTAGTGTTTCATAACTTACCAAACAAGTTCATAATGAATACTTCAGCCCTATGTCCTACTTTGGGCAGCGATACATTAATAATCAGTAATTTCTAACAAAAATCAACTTTTCTACAGGTACGGCAAAAAAGCGAAGAACACACTAAAGTCCAAAGCCCGTTTGTTCGCGGAGAAGATAAACAAGGAAGAGCGTAAGAACAAGGCGGAGTTGATAGCCGAGGCGCCCGGGAAAGAACCGAACAGCTTCTGGGAGACTCTTGGATATGAGGGGGATATGCCGTATGTGCCGGAAGTAAGTCGAATGTGGTTCAGTTGGAACTGACCTGTAAATAATCATTTGTACAGGGTGTTAGGGTAAACACCGTTATCCTTGAAACCAGTAGTTTGGTGTCATTTATAGAACTTAAAATCAATGGGAAATTAGAACTTTTTTTTTCAAACTATATTTTACCACATAAGACGCAAGTTCGTTGTGTCTAAACACTGGCGGGGGGTGTGGGATGTGACCTGACCGGCCGCGAGCGCGACCCTTCCCTCACTTAGTCAGCTGTTTCGCTAGCGAGCACGGTGTCGGATAGAAACTTTTTTAAATCTTTCTATCCGACACCGTGCTCGCTAATGAAAATTAATGAAAATAACGTTTTTTTTTTTGTTGTTACTCGGTCAGTTGTTTTTATATTTAAGTCAACTACCCATGGTTTGAGTGACCACGGTGTTTACCCTGACAAACTGTGTATATGTGTAACGAACTGAGGTAAGCTTATTTATTTCATTAATACACTTTTATTATAAAGTGGCCACTGTAGTCAAATTAATTAAAAAACAGAATGTGGTTACTTGTGGATTTCCCAATTCTTTTTGCCTTGTATCCGAAATAGGAGGTAAAATATGTAGTTTGAGTAAAAATAAACTGCTTGGTATAAACTAAAGCAATAAATACAAAAAACAAGTCTGGCTTTTTGGCTCAGGTGAATATGTATGATGCATTAAGCCCAGGCTTAATGCATCATACATATTCACCTGAGCCAGGCAGCCAGCTGCCTGGCTACCCTTGGTGGTGATCCGCAGTCCTAATATTCCATTATTCCTGGTTTTTAACCAGGAATAATGGAATATTAGGACTGCTTCGATTTCCTAATCGGTGACTGCTTCTCTTCGGTGACCTGGTGTCAGAGTTCTAAAGCCGCCCATGGGCCTCTGACTTGGCTTCAGATGCCTTAAGAAATGGTGGGTTCAAGTGTGCAGAAACTTCTAAAGTTATTATTGTTGTTTTTGTTCAGGAACACGTAGCCGATGAATTCTCATGGGCGGGCGCACGTCTGTACCGCGTGGAGCTCGGTATGGGCTACCTGGAGCTGCCGCAGCCCGAGCCCGCGCCCCTCGCGCGCGGTGTGCTGGCCACGCGCAACGTGTACATACTGGACGCGCACGTCGATGTGTTCGTGTGGTACGTATACATTTGGAAGGATAGATAAACCATTTATTTAGTGTACACAAAATAAATAGAACAGCACACAAAAGCACAATTCAATTAAACAAAAGATAAATGTCTGCCGTGAGCGTTGATCTAGCTCAGGCGTTCGTATTCATAATTATACAATACAATACTTACTTACCCATTTATGCACTGAACTCACAAAAGAATTGTAACATTAGGTTCGGCAAGAAGTCATCTCGTCTAGTCCGTGCGGCTGCAGTGAAGTTAGCACAAGAACTGTTCAACATGGTGGCAAGACCACCACACGCTCTAGTCACCAGGTTACAGGAAGGAACTGAGACACAGGTACGCATGTTTTTTTAATATTGACCGCGCATGCTTAACTTTTTAAAGAGTAGTAGATTTTGACGACTCTCTACCTCGAAGTTGGTCTTATTATACATTAAAACAATCTAAAACTACGACAAAAAGGCATAAACAAGACATCACAGACAGACAAGTTAAAAATCCGGATAAATCGAACGGATTACGTGTGACTCCGGATTTTTAACTTTATTTACAAAAAATAGAAAAAGCGCAATAAAAAGATAGCAGCTTGATTGATCTTCGTTGATTGTCTGTTTCGCACCGCATCAAAATTAGTTACTTACATTAATTTAGCAGCTAGTAGGACTAAAAGGTTTTTTTTTAATTTTTCTCTTCGTTTCCTTATTCGTCGGTTTAATTTTTAGTAATTCCTCTATTGTTATAGTCATCCACATTCATATTCAAAATTCTAGACACGAGCACAGATATTATAATACTACGTACAGATACCCAATCCCATACAAAGAAATGATCCATAAGTAGATCGCGATTACAAGAACTTATTCTAACAGTCACTATAAATTCCTAGTAACGCAGACACTGGAAATTATGTAATATATTCATATGGACAGCCCATATGGACTGGACCCACATTACGTGACAAATCACTATTATGAACCGTCCGTGTGTTACTAAACACGAGTTGACATGTTCAATGGGTGTCATGCGTTACCTTCACAATATTGCTGTTTATCAAAAAGATATCATAGGAATTCTAATTTTATGAGTCTGAATTTACCGCCGGTTACAAGAGAGAGAGAGAGAGAGTTCATGTTCCAAGAGATAAAAATACCCATCAGAGTATATATAACGGAGTAAATTCTCTAGGTATTCAAGACATACTTCCTGGGCTGGGAGGAAGTGATAGCAGTGGACTTCACGCGCACGGCCGAGTCCGTCGCGAGAACTGGCGCCGACCTGGCCAGCTGGGCCAAGCAACAGGAGACCAAGTACGTACTGTGTAATAAGATGAAACTAGTTTTATTATTGAAATATCATGTTACCAAAGTATGAACTCGTTGTCACGTGAAAGGATCAACCATAAGAGGTCACATAGAACTGAAAAATCACTTCCCTTTTATTTCACAAGAGAATTTATAAGCTGTTAATCTGAGATTGACAATCTGTTAGCAATGTTTAGACTTTCGGATATCGGCGTTTAGTCGTCTTAACTTCATCTCCTTCCCCCAGGGCGGACCTCTCAGCCCTCTTCACACCGCGGCAGCCAGCAATGGGCGCTGCCGAAGCCAAGACCCTCGCAGACGAGTGGAACGAAGACCTGGAGGCGATGGAAGCCTTCGTGCTGGAGGGCAGACACTTCGTTCGCCTGCCTGACAACGAGCTGGGCGTGTTCCACAGCTGTGACTGTTACGTGTTCCTGTGCAGATATGTGCTGCCGGCGGAGGTCAGTGTTATTTAGTATGAACTATGTAAGAATAGTTCAAGCTGTAGTAAACATATTGGCAAGGAAGAGAAGGGGTCGTTGGTACTTACTGCCTACGGTGCGCTGGACGTGGATTTAAATATCGCCTACAGGCGATATTTACCTTGCGCTACTTCAACTTTCAACAGTTATCAGTTCGAACCAAACCTCTTTGAATAATGACAATATTAACTAGGTTCTCTGATGCCTGAGTCTCATTGATAGGGAACTGACGTTGGGTTAAAAATGCATGAGTGTGATTCAGTTGTCTGAGTGTTACCATATGTGTCAAAATCAGCATAACGAATTACAGTGAAAATTGAAAACATCCACTTTCCTAAACGAACGACATCCAACTTAATATCTTAAAATGATCTCCTCAACAGCCCGATGACGAAACCGACGCCACAAAACCCTGCGAGCCCGAAGACACGGACTCCGAAGCCGCGACCTGGGTGGTGTACTTCTGGCAAGGTCGCCGCGCGCCCAACATGGGCTGGCTGACCTTCACCTTCGGCCTGGAGCGCAAGTTCAAGCAGCTGTGCAAGAGGCTGGACGTGGTGCGGACACACCAGCAGCAGGAGAGCCTCAAGTTCATGGCGCACTTCCACAGGCGGTTCATCATCAGAGACGGCAAGAGGAACCAGAAGCCGGTAAGAAACTTCAAAAGAAGAGAGTAAATAGAGAGCAGAGTCGTTATTTAAATCTAGGAGAAATGCAGAGCAAGCTTTAATATTACATCATAGTGTGATGTCAAGACGACATACAAGTTGAGTACACCAATATTTTACAGTAGATTATGCCCAATTATTGAGAAAACCTTCATACTACTTCATAGATACTTTTGGAAGACCATTTAGGAAGAATTATGGTGACACCTTTGTGTGGCTGATACAATGACGGTGATTGCACTGGCTCAGTGGACTAGATATTAAAAAAAAAACTTTATTTAAATGTAACTTTCGATTTGTCAGGAGAGCGGCAGACAGCCGGTGGAGCTGTTCGAACTGCGCAGCAACGGGTCTGCGCTGTGCACGAGGCTTGTGCAGGTTAAGGCGGACGCTACGCAGCTCAACAGTGCCTTCTGGTGAGTGAGCTGTTAAACTTTTGAGTTACAAATTTATACACACACACTCACACGCATGCCGTTTTCCATGGATTCAGAAACTACAGAACGCTACTTGCTACGATTCTTTCATACTCAAGTATGAGTCTATTCCCGGCGTTTTAGAACTAACGTTGTATCGATGAAGGTTTAACCAGAACTCAGGTGAAATGTAAACATTCGTTTTTATAGTTTTGGGTCGTAGGTCATTTAGCCTGCCCATGGTAATGAACTTAATAAGAACGTATTTTTCTTTAATGACAAAAAAACTCTATAACAATACAATACAAGGTCAAATTAAATTAATATATCCTTCGCGGGTTCTATAGAGATTGAATACAATAACAATGTTTTGTCTTCATATTCAGCCCATATCATAGGTAATTATTAAGTAAGTTCACTAACAGTATATACATTCAAAAAGTATTTTTATCATGTAATATTAGGTATAAGGCAGAGTATCTAATCCTCTCTCATTGTTACAGCTACATCCTAAACGTGCCTCTTGAAGGCGCCAACGACACGTCATCAGCGATAGTGTACGCGTGGATCGGGAACAAGAGCGATGCCGACTCTGCGCGACTCATTGAGCAAATCGCAGAAGAAAAGTTCAACAACCCCTGGGTCAGCCTGCAGGTAAATAAATCGGAGTTTATGAAACTGGCTGCGCTTGCGGCTAACGAAAATACCCTATGTTTTTGTTCAGTTTTCATGTTACCTCTTTCCACAAATTCATCTATATTGGTTCGGTAATGTAAGTGGTTAACATTTATATTATTACACTAGCTGATACCCGCGGCTGCGCCCGCGTGGATGTCGGTTATTATACAGTATGTTAACTAACAAAGGGCGTTCCCGTTAACCTGCAATAGTATAGCGTCTATACATGCTAAAAAAAATATTACCATTAAAAAAAAAATATTTTTTTGGTTTTTGTATAGTAAAATATTCACAAAAAAATATTAAATTGTTACGGAACTAAACTCTCTGTACACGCCCACTTGTCACACCTGTTTTTCTACGTTGAAATACAAGTGTACGTGTACAGAGTGTTTCTTTTACGTTTAAATTTAATCGTTTTGTGAACATTTCACAACACAAATAAAATTTTTTTTTTTTTTGCTTGGTAATATTTTTTTTAGCATGTATACACGCTATACTATTGCAGGTTAACGGGAACGCCCTTTGTTAGTTAACATACTGTATACTAAAATCTTCCTCGAGAACCACTTTATCCATTTGTGAAAACAGCATGACAATCAGTGCAGTAGTTTTTCAGTTTGAGACAGACGCGGCGGAGAATAATACGGCTGTTTTATAATATGTAAGGACACATACATACATAAACTCACGCCTTCTTCCCATGGTAGTAGACAGACACTACAGAACGACCACCTTTACATTATTACAGTGTGGATACTACAAACTACTGTTAATACTACAGACTGCTGATTCTTGTTCCTCTTTTCGTATCGCTGGTACTCTTCTTCGTTGTTTTTATATTGTTTGAACCCAAAAGGTGGCCACGTTGATTTTGGGGTCAGTGGCACTTGTTAGGTCGAGGACCGCTGATAGCTTGGACTATAGTTTTATTTTATTGTATACTTTAGATCATCTTGTGTTGACTGGCTGCACTAGGAAAGCGTACAGTCGAACAAGCAATTTTGGTATACAGGCAGATAACTTGCAACTACATTAAACAATTTTATGAGTGTTTTCAGGAGTCAACAATCCTTACATCACTCTCCTAAGCCATAAGCTCAAAAAGTTAAATTACACACACAATCAAAACGAATATTGACAGTGTAGCGGAAAATTAGTATATTTTGTCTGTATACCAAACAGCTTGTTCGACTGTACCTGTGCACAAAGGTTTTAGTTATTTTACAACACCTCATTTTGCAAACTTTTTAATTTTAATTATAAAAACAAAACAGAACAACTCAAACAACATGTCCATTCAACAACAGGTTCTAACGGAAGGCAGTGAGCCCGACAACTTCTTCTGGGTAGGTATCAGCGGGCGCAAGCCCTACGACACGGATGCGGACTATCTGAACTTCACCAGGCTGTTCAGATGCTCCAATGAGAAGGGATACTTCACCGTCTCCGAGAAATGCACAGACTTCTGTCAGGTAACTAATTTCATAAGGTTTATTATGCTTTATTATTGAAGCAAAAGCTTTGAATGAATTTTTCTTGCTTCTTATTCCATGGAAAAAGAAAATATAATTTAGAATATTATAAATGCGAAAACAAGTTTATTTGTAACACTTTTACGCTAAAACGGCTGATCAGATTTGGATGAAATTTGGCACATGGGTAGACCATGCCCTGGATCATAGGACATCGGACTTAGATCATATTCCCGTGGATTCGAGACTTATGCGGGTAAAACCGCGGGGCGCTGCTAGTACTTCACATAAAAACTAAACTGGGCGTATCATACGCCCTGAAGACGTAGGTTAATAGCGCGATGTCGATCGTTTTCAGAGCAGGACTTTCGCTTCCATACCGTGCTGTAACTTTTTATATGCTTACACGTTTACATGTAAATCAGCTAGATGGAACTCACTAATTTTTTTTAAATTTAATGTCTAGGACGACCTCGCGGATGACGATATCATGATCTTGGATAATGGCGACCAAGTATTCTTATGGCTCGGTGCCAAATGCTCTGAAGTGGAGATAAAACTGGCGTACAAGTCTGCACAGGTAACAAAATATTTTCACAACTATAGTATTTAACTTCTGGTTTAAGTTCTCGCAAAATATATTTTGAGCAAAACTGTGAGTATAAAAAATATTAATTTCTAATTCACCATTACCAAGGTATACATCCAACACATGAAGTCAATGCAGCCCGACAAGCCGCGCAAACTCTTCCTGACGCTGAAGAACAAAGAGTCGCGACGGTTCACCAAGTGCTTCCATGGCTGGGGCGAGCACAAAAGGCCCCCTGAGTAAACCACATAGATCTGCATTTGCCAACGACTAGTACCCATTAGATGCCTTTATCTAGTTTTCTATGAGTGATTTTTAGTTACTAAGTGAAATTGAGGCACACTTTAAATAAAAAGACATGAGATACGTTCCTTATATCACACGGAACTCCCTTTAGTCCCTGAATGCATTGATTATGTTTATAATGTTTTAAAATCATCAGTTTATCGTAAACATCGAAACAGTATTGAATTAGTTTGTAAGTCTGTATAATGGTATTCTTGACACTACTGAAGCTATTTTGATGAAATATTAGTTTTTTAACACATTTTACAGACATTTTGATAATTAATGTGTGCAATACTGAGTATTACTTGTTGAATAAATTCTACATTATGTGCTTCCAGATTAAAACATTGTAGGGAGAATAATTTTAATACAAATTCTACCACTGCTCAAATCTAAATCACTGTTTTTCATCTTGTTCAATATATTCTGTCTATTTTCTACTGTATCAATTTTTATGTTGCAATTAATATTTTAAATTCCGACCGCCGAGAGAATGCGTTTGTTACACCACTATCACAAAGTTAAACAGTTTTTTTTGTATTCAACTTACAGGTGCCAGGAATGTATTCTGTTGATGGCCAGAATATAGTCTCTCTATCCCCAACTACATCCAATAATTATGTCTCTTTTCATTATCAATTGTTGCAGTGTTACAATGTTGCGCTTTGTCAAAAATGAAAGACTGAATCATGCCATTATCTCATTTATTTGAACATTCATCTATAAAATAGTAAGCACAAGTGTGATGTGACTACACAAAATGATTATTGCTACATTTGTGAGAGTAACTTTGACTAGATTAGCAGGGATTGCCTTGTGTGTTACTCCTGTGACAAATGAAACATGCATTTTATTCACAATGCATTTAATTATGACATGATTTATTTTGATGTATCTTGATTGATTTAGCTGTATATAGTATGCTGTTTTATATCTTACAATCATATGATAACAAACTGTATTTATGTAAATCATGTAAATAAGAGATTTTTATAATTATAATAAAATTCATAAATTAATACAAAATTCTAAGTATTGTGTACAATGCTATTTTGATGTTGAGCACAAAATTTTAATGTTTTTGTAACAATCCTTATAATAAAAATATAACAACAAATGTGAGTCTTACTATAATATTATTATACTAAACCCGCATGAAGTTAACATTATCTGAAACATAAAAAATTACATTTTTGTAAAATCGTAACAGGGAAGGATGTTTAAATTACTAAATATTATAATAAGTATTAGGTACAATAGGCATGGGTTGGGTAAAATAGTTAGTTTTTACATAAACTGAAGTTATGATGAAAAGGATGTTAGTACCTGAATTGCTTTCTAGTCATCATCGTCATCATCATCAGACGGTACAAACAGTTCATTCTCTTCTAGGAAATTGGCTATGTTTTTACTAATAGCTGCTCCTATAAGCAAGCCTGGCACTACAGCCATTATTATACCCAGAAGTCCACCCGGAGACTTCTCTGGCTCGGGGAGTATGGCACCAGTCGGGGTAGTCGTAGCGGTCCTCCTTTGGATGGCGTTTTCGTGTCTCGTCAAGCTTTTAGATTGTGCCACCAATCGGGATAGCCGAAAAATTGCCATTTTGTCACAATTAAATGCGTTGAGTGTTTTTTACTCGATTATTTTTAGCTAGCTACAGTAGGTACTCGTTTGACAGTGACATTTATACATTGATGACCACAGAACATACTTATTGACAACACAGTGACGTCACTCACTCCCACAGATTATTCTGGGGTCTGTGCAGTCAGCATCATATTGCACAATCAACTCCACGATTGTGGACTCGGGGAGGAGGGTACAAAATTATAATTTTAGTTGAACTGTCTAAGGTGTAAGGTTGAGTATCGAGAGAATAACATTTTCTGTCTACGTTGAAGTGAGGGTTTGGTAGTTTTCAGGAATTCTCTCTCTCTCGATCATCTTTAAGTCAGTTCAATGAACTCAACTGGTTCTACGCCTCAGTGGAAGCTAAGGTGATAGATAGCTACCACCGCCTAATCCAAGTTCCATCTACAACATCAGTCATTTAAAATAGTAATCTGTGACATCAGTGATTTTGTTGGCTTTTTTAACCTAAATCGAGCGCGTTCAACATTTGCTTGTAATTTGTTGCAAGAGTAAAATATTAAAATAAGAATGATAATTACACATTTTATTATTTTACACAAGCAACAAATCAAATTCTAGTAGAATTTGAAAGAATTTATTACAGAATGTTATATTTGTATAAAATAAATATTCGACAAGTTCTAAAAACCAAGACATCAAAAATGCTTGTGTAATTCTGATATTTTTATGTATTGCTACTTTATCAAATAGAGTTAAGTCTAGCAACACATCACATTGCAAAATGTCAACTTGATCTGAAACGAAATGAACAAAAATTTTAACATATTTTATTTATATTTATCGAAAATCGTTTTTTCTTGGAAAAAATGAATGTGACGTTAATCAGTTTAGAAGCTTTAATTTGTAAGTATTTTTTGTATGGTATTTCCCTTGTTTTATAAAGTTTTTACTACATAATGAGAATGTATTTGTTGTTCGTTCGCTTAGTAAAAGCTACACATGAAGCTCTACCATGTCCGGATGCTGCGGCGTTGGAGGCGTTTTGCGCGGTGATGCGGGACTCTGCGGAGGGCCCGCAGCTGGCGGCGCAGGCCCTGGCAGCCCGCATACACACTCCAAACGCTCGCGAAGCTCTACTCGCTCTCTCAATGCTAGATCGTTGCATGCGACGTTGTGATGCCGGTTTCCACGCCGAAGTCGGCAAATTCCGCTTCCTCAATGAAATGATAAAGTTAGTTTCACCCAAGTATTTTGCTGATCGAACTTCCCCTGAAGTGCGGACTAGGGTAAGAACACTTTTATTATAAAACTGTATTTCTTAAATGTTTCGTTGCAAATATATATGAACTTATGCTAGTTATCTATATCTTAATGATGTAGAAAAGATTATTAGTCTAATAGCTTTTACAATAATTCAATAATATACCCACAAAGCATTAATTGTTTGAAAACTTTAAATGTTGTTATACCATGATAGAATGTTAAAACATCTTGTATTCTTAAACAGTTGTATAATTATGTAACTATTGTTTGTCCTCATTCACATGTTCAATGTAAGGTAAGGTAAGTTTAACCATATTCTTTTTTCCTCAAATACACTTTTTAATTGTGTAGGTACTTTTATTTTAGGTACTACAACTGCTTCATGCTTGGTCAATTGAATATCCAAAGGAATCCAAATTTAAGGTAGCATATGACATGCTTAAGAATCAGGGGGTGGTGAAGGAGACTCCACCTCCTTTACCTCCTGAAGATGCAGTGCCTCCTCGGAACAGGTCAAAGAATGCCATATTTGAAGATGAGGAAAAGTCTAAGTTGTTACAAAAGTTACTACAGAGCAAAAAACCTGAGGACATCCAGCATGCAAACAGGCTTATCAAAACTATGGTCAGAGAAGTAAGTATATTGATTTGAAATGTAACTGATGCTTTCCCTAAACAAAGGAGTTTTAATATAGGTTATCTTCCTGTAAATGTCCCATTGCAGGACATGATGATCTTAAGATCATATTGTTATTGTAACATTAACTATAAAACATACAAATTATTGTCTATAGGTTGTAAATTGTGATTGCTACATGAATTATTATTGAATGAGAATAGAGCTCAAACTCAAAAGATAATAAGAAATTGAATATTATCATTATGAAAGTTTATAGATCTGTTTCTCATGAAATTGTTAAAAGTATATTATAATAAAACTGATGTGATAACAACAATGTGAAATACATTTTTGATCACAATGATACTTACTACTAAAATGTCTTAAAATTTTTAGAGAGCAGGAAGTACCAGTTTTTTTAAATTTAATCCTTAATTTTCTTTTAGTAGTACCTTTTAATTTCATTAAAGACTATTGTTCACCATCTGTTCTTATATAAGAGCATTTCTGTCTTCCATATGACATGATTTTCTAATTAAGTTAATTGAACTAATCTAACTGACCTTACTGCAAGACCTCTTATCATTCACCATTATTTAATCATTAAGGAGATAATTACGGATATGAAACTAGACATGCCTACATGGTATTTGATTGTTGTGAGTTGTGTAGAAAGAATAAGAACCAAGTCAGAGGCCCTAGACAAAGTGACATTCTACCAGCGATAACAATGATGGAAAAGGCAGAAATGTATAGGACTGACATAAGCTATCGAATACGAAACTCTATCGAAGCGATTGTCACTTGTCTAGGCCCTCAGGATAAACAAAATTTTAATTCTAGTGTGGCTTGGCTTTGCAACTTTTATAAAAACTCGTCTACTTTTTAAGTAACGACGCCGATTCAGTCAGGCGGTCTGTTCGGTGGTCGGCATTCTGCATAATATATCTCCTATAATCATTCTCTTACTAACTCGACCACATTCGCTCTCAGGAGGAGCGTCGAAACGAAGAGAGTAGTCGTCGTGCCCAAGAAGTTGGCAACGCGTTAGACAGCGCGATGCTCCTGCGCGAACTACTCGCTAACGCTGAAGACGCGTCTCCGGAGGAAGAGCAGCTGATCCATGAACTACACGTGTCCTGTGGTGGCCTAAGACTAGCGCTCCAACGCCTTGCCTCCGCGGAGTCGCAGTACGACAGTCTCAGTGAGTGGACCGGTTTGTTACACCCAATCATCACTGTGATGTGTGTAGTGTTTGTCTGTCATTGCTTTCATTCTTTGTTTTTTTATTTTATTTTACAGTCGTTTCACAGCTATTTTACCTCTGCATCACTGTCAAAATCTGATCCTTATTCTCGTACAAATAAGGTTGCTGCTGTCAGACGCACATAAAAACCTGTAAAAGAACTGTCATATCAATTTTATAAGCTTTCTTTGTAGTTTTGTAAGTGTAAATATTTTTAGTACTTACACACTTCACTGTGTGCTCAAATTACGAATATCAAGCAAAGAAGTGTAGTCGCTTTACTTAGTATAGTAGTTGTAGCAACTCTACATGAGCAAATGTTTCTTGCTGGGCTTATAAGATACAGGCAAGACTGTATTGGCTACCAATACTGTAGTGTCTATTCCTTACTGTATTAATATTTATTATATTATATTATACTGTTTATCACTATACTATAGTATTTCAGCGGCGCACATGCACGTTTTGCTTGCGTAACTACGTGCGTATCTGACATACTAGGAGCCAGTTGACGGTTATTGATACGTGTTACTCGCGGCTTCTTGTTAGAACCAGGTAACCTGCATATTGATAACGAACGTGACGAAGAAACTGTATGTTTTGGAGTACCGCAGGGAAGTGTGCTCGCCCCGACGCTGTTCCTGATTTATATAAATGAGTTGTGTAATATCGGGAACAGTGGCGGACGAGTATATTCATACGCAGATGACACAGCAGTAGTTTTCGCTGGTGACTCTTGGGCTACTGTGCGTGTTGCTGCTGAATGTGGATTAGCAGTAATAGCAAGCTGGTTAAACGCTAATCTTTTAACCCTCAACGTATCTAAAACGAACTTCATCTGCTTTACTCCAAACCAGAGAACACAGCCAGATGCTAATTTTGGGATCGTGATCCATGAGTGTATGAACTCCCATTTTCTTTGCAATTGTCAAAGCATAAAACAAGTTAGATCCACTAAATATCTCGGTATAACAGTTGACCAAAGATTGTCCTGGCACACCCACATCGAAATTCCATGACCAGGGTCAGAAAGCTCATATGGATTTTTAAAACCTTGCGGCATGTGATGCCACCGTTGCTACTTAACAAAATCTATACGGCTCGGGCACAGTCAGTCATCACATACTGTATACCGATCTGGGGAGGGGCCACCAAGACTAAATTTCTAGACCTAGAAAGGGCTCAAAGGTCTCTTATCAAAGTGATGTATTTTAAACCCTTTCGATATTCTACAGACAATCTTTACAAGATTAGTAATCTGCTCACGGTTAGGAAATTATACATACTGAACATAACAATACAACTACACAAGACCCTCTCATTTGATCCATCAAACCTCGATAAAAGACGTAAAGATATTGTGGCCCACTCCCGTCGGGTCCGGACGGTCTTCGCCATCCGACAGTATAATACGCAATCATCATATATTTATAATAAATTGAACCATAAATTGAATATTTATCCCATGTTGCGCTACGAGTGTAAAAAGACTATGACGGAATGGTTGAAATCGCAAACCTACGATGAAATAGAACTGATATTAACCAGAACATGCTAATAAAGAACCTTTAAAACCTAACCTTTTAACCCAATCAAAACATACAATAATCAATCATTTACACACACACACACACACCCACACACATATACACACACAC
This sequence comes from Lithophane semibrunnea, assembly GCA_947363905.1. Taxonomy (NCBI): domain Eukaryota; kingdom Metazoa; phylum Arthropoda; class Insecta; order Lepidoptera; family Noctuidae; genus Lithophane; species Lithophane semibrunnea. The sequence continues at coordinate 5,252,371 of OX376200.1, read as the reverse complement.
TGACACCCACACGTTCTGCACATCCAAACCCCATCATATACAACAGTTTTGCAACACTCCAGTTAAACTTTTCCACATCTTTATAATTATGTCTCAACAATGTAGTTAGTAACCCTAGGGAAGTAGCGAGGTAGCCCCATCACAAGTATCCTTATAACTTACCGGGGCTGCCTCAATTCTGTGCTGTAGAACAATTGTATGAGAAACAATAAATATATATATATTTTTTTTTTTTTTTTTATACGTTTAAAGGCCTTATCTAGACAGACATGCACTAAGACTCAAACTTTAAATTAATCACACGCTGTAACTGATTGATAAGCCTGTCCAACTGACCGGTTAGTTAACTGGGGGCCAAGTCTACTAATTTACAAACGTGTCAATGGTCTCGCAATGATGAGTTTTTGACAGATTTGCCATACAAAATCTGTCAAAAACTGATCATTGTGAGACCACTGACACGTTTGTAAATTAGTAGACTTGGCCCCCTGGTCAGTTGGACAGTCTTATTAATCAGTTAGGTGATTAGGCTGCCTACTACTATTTTCCTGTTTTACCATTCAAACTATTCACATTCCTAGTTGCTACCGTTAATTCGTTACCCATAACATAACATCACGCCTGTATTCCCCAAAGGGTTAGGCTGAGGTGCACCCATAGATATAAAAAGATGGGTACACCTAGATTCCACCCACATTTCGCCAGTTATGTTTACGTCTCATGTAACAGGGCGCGGGCCTATATTGCCGTCATCCGGGCACAAATTGAGACTCCGGGCTGCTACTGAGAAATTCCAGATAGAAAACCTAATAACACTTTGCCCGACCCGCGACCCGAACCCGGGACCTTGCTCAATAGTAGCGCTCTGCGCTTGCAACCACTAGAGATCAACGAGGAAGTTAATTACCCGACGGGTTTATTTTATACTATACTAATCCAGATGAACACAGATAGAGCATGTCATTTGTATGAGGTGCTGATAAGCTAGCACCTGAATAGTCGCCGTTATCTCGAAGCTCTGTTGTATGAGAGATTATCTGTTCCTTGATACTGTGGCTACCAATTGCGCTGTATGTTTTATGTTGAAATATAGAACACAACACTAAATAATCTATGTGAATAGTACGTATACCTACCAGATTTTTATAGTCTCCAACGCTACAGGGCTTCTGCATTTAGACAACGAAAGAGTATCATTTACCGCGAAGTAACTGCACCCAAAATCATTTATAGCTCTTAATAATTTACCAATTTATTTGCACATTCTAGATGACATTCTACAAGCCAGCGACGTTCTAGATGAGGTCTTCATAAAATATGACGCTTATGCTAAATATACAAAGGAAAAGAAGAAGAAAAGTAATGCCAAAGGAACAAGCACGGAACAAGGACAAGCGGCCAATAGTGGCAGTTTACTGGACTTCGCAGGGAATGTGGGGAAGGGAGACGATGCCACGACTAAAAGTACTGCAACTAAAAACACAGCTATCGATGAACTTGGTGATATATTCTCGAGTGGAAGCGAATCAAACATTGTGGAACCATTGAAACCTGTTAGTTTGATGCCCAGTGGTAAGAATTTTTGAAGTGAAAACTTCTTTAGGCGCGTTGAGCGCTTTTTGGGTGAATAAATATCATGGAACTCGCGTCATCGTCACCGTCACCGTCACGCTTGAAGAAATGTTTTTAACGCCATCTACCGTCTACTGTTTGAACTGTTAAGTTGAGGTTACGCCTTGTTGCTTAGTTTTCACTTCTATCAGCAGTCCCCAAGACTGCCCCGCAAGTTTTTTTAACAAATAATATTTATTAAGTGTATGTTCAATCCAAATATTATGGTCATCCCATCACTAGAAACGGCATAAATATTTTTTCTACAATTTCTTTTTATATTTGCAGAAGATGTGGATCTTTTAGGAGATAAACCAAATAAAGCGGAAGGTTGGAACGAACTGGACTCACTCGGCGAACAACTTATAAAGCAGTCATTACCTGATCACGTGAAACGTCTCGAAAGTTTTAATGGGTACGTAATACTTATTTAGCTAAATATATAAGGTGTATCTATTCATGCATGAAATCTCTGTTGAACACAGTTTTTTTTCGCGATTTCAGCGTTCGTCCCACTGTGAAAGTTGTTCATAATGATAAGCACAATGACCCCTTAAGAGATTTCGTGTATGAATAGATACACCTTATATACATTCGATACGAACACACAATTTATAAAGTAAAGCAATTGAGTAACAACATGCTGTTTGTTTCAGTAAAACAACAAAGAAAATACCAATGAACGCTTTAGCGTCACCCAAACACGAGCTCCCTTCGTCGACAAACGGCGGCGCCCTATTTGACCTAGACTTCTTTACCAAAAAGCCAGTAGAACAACCCAAACCGACTGCTGAGCCGTCTAAACTAGCGAACAAGCCTTCCCCAACGGATGATCTCATCGTAGACATTACAGATGGACCCAGCACTTCACACGTAAACCTTAGCACTGCGACTGACTCTCCTATAGACAACATATTGGACTTAAGTATATCATTAGACGACGCCAAATATAAGAACACATCCCCCACGGAAAGTGTTGAATCTAATTCTACCGAAGAAAAGAGAGAGAAGACTAAAAGTGAAGTGAAGCCATTGACAGACATAGATGTGTCTCTGTCTAACGTGACGTCGGGAAATGTACCTCCTATGACGATATTTGAAGAAGAAAATGGTCTTACAGTAGTGTTACACTTTTGTAAAGACAAACCAAGGGCTGATGTAAATGTGATCGTAATATCGACGACGAACAAAAATAAGAAACCTATCCTAGATTTTAGGTTTCAGGCTGTGGTTCCTAAGGTACGTTTTATTGTATACTAGCTACTGCCCGCGACTTCGTCTGCGGACCGTGATAAAAAGTAGCCTATGTCCTTCTCCAGGTCATGGTCTACGCATGTGCTAAATTTCATCCAAATCCGTTCAGCCGTTTTAGCGTGAAAACGTAACAAACAAACAAACTCATAACTAAAACACATAACATTTGTCCATAACTAAAACCTTTGTATTGATTGTTTGATCGAATACTCATATTGCCAACTAAAAAGCCAGTGAAATTATTGATAAGCAGTGCTTCATCTCTTATTCGTGCTGTCCTTGTCTTACTTACTTAGTTCGACGCAGCAAGTCTTTCAAACATCTCTGTTAGCCATCATTTCAAAATTCACATCCTTATCGATACTATCAGCATTGTTTTTGCGTAACACACTTACAATGGCAAAATGCCATTCATTTCGACTGTTCAAAAACTTTAATTGCGTAATTTACAAATTGTCAAGCAGACAAATTCTTAAACAAATGAAGCATGGATTTCATAAAAGCAATTTCCTGTAAAACCCTTGGGGCGTTTGTGTACTACAAGGAATTTTACTATCCGGCAGTAAAAATGTGAACGCAGCAGTATTACTTGAAGTACGAAAACAGACCCTACTGCTTCGAAATAAAGGTGCTATCAACATCGAAGCGTAAAATATCGGACTGCCGGACAGTAAAATTCTTTGTAGTATACGAGTGCCCTTGGGTTTATGATAGAAAGGCTCTAACAAACGACTTATCATGTTCTTTATTTTTCAGTGTTGCAAAGTCCGTCTGCTAACGCCATCAGGCACAACTCTACCGCAATACAACCCGTTCCTGCCGCCGCCGGCCATCACACAGGTGATGTTGATCGGCCGGCCGACGCCCGCGCCGCCCGTCCGCCTGCGCTTTGTCATCTCCTACACGTGTGACAACGACGACACATGCTCCGAGATCGGGGACGTCAAAGAACTTCCACTAGACCACGTTTAGTGTTCACAGGACCTCGATAATCAATTAATATAGTATTATACAGTAACTATACGGCACATCGGGCTTTGTTGAATCTCATCTCTCAGTGCGACAGTGAAATAAATGAAATGTAGATTTCTGTAAGTAAATCTGCTAAGACACTTTTACAAGTCAATTTGGTCAATATTTTAAAACTAAATGGCGGCGGAATTTCCTAGCTTACTGATCCCTGAGAAGCAGAAATGCTGAAACCAATTCAGAGCTCATGGTGTCTTTTAAAGTCCAAACGTTATATTATGATTAAGATGTGTGAGCCTAACAATGCAGCACTCTAATTGCATAACAATCTTTTTCATTTTGACAGTTCAATGACAGTTGAAAAAAAAATGTACGAAGCAATGGTTTAGTAATATCCTTCAAAATGATTCAGATTGTGATTGATCGTGTGTTACGCAATTAGGGTACAGGTCCGCCTCGTTCGAAAGCTCGATGCGTCATACTTACGTTCGGGTTCATACTCTCGCTGAAAGCTTCCTTATTATTTACCATGTTATAAGCTTCTGTGACGGTAAAATGTATCAAAATTCGATTCGTAAAAGCATCAGTAAATACGAGCGAAAGAAAATAATTTATTTTAGGGACTGAGTGAGATATATATATAATTTTTTATTATTATTGTGTAATTGAACGTAATTGATTCTAGTCGAGATTTTATAACTGGATTATAATTATCGGGGAAAAAAATGCATTTAAGTATTAACATTCCATTTTTTTTAAGTTGTGATTATATAAAAAAGAAATCATAAGAAATTTCGTAAACATAGCAGTGTTTACTTTGTAAGATGTGTAATTAGCACAGTATTATATTAGTATAATATGTATAATAATGAGCGGTTGAAGACGTACTTACTGTGTATTTTATGTTGCAATTGTATGTACAATTTATTAGGATAATTTTTGTGTTCACGCACCCCATATACAGTGCAATAAATATGATTTATTTTATTTTCAAAACAATTATTTATAATGTTTATTTACCTTTCCGTTAGCTTGGTTATACGTAAACTAAGCTTCAGTGTGTATCATAGACTAATTATTTTTTGTGATCGGCACTAATCTCGTATTTATTTTAAAAAAAAAATGCATTTATAAATAGAATTTTATTTATATAAAATTATTAATTACAGTTTATAACAATTCATTTACATAGTAAATGCATCGAACACTTATGAGGTGTGGTGTAATGAAGCAAGGCCCAATAAGCATGACTGTTATTCTTTGTAGTTTTTACATACACAATTTTTTTTTTTTTTTTTTTTTTTAAACGTTGCCCCACACTAAGAATTTCTTCCTGTATCGTGGGTGCGTTTACAAACATAGAAACTCACATACACTAACACCCAGACCCGGAACAACTACTTGCAGATCATACAAATATTTGTTCCGTGCGGGGATCGAACCCGCGACACGTTGCGCAGCAGTCCATCGCTCAGCTACTGCGCCAACCGTGTCGTCATATATTATTATGTGGACGTCGATTTCCATTTAAGCAAATGTCGGAATTTGCAAAACAAGCGCTATCCTGGAGTCTCCATTTTCCTTATTGCCTATGGATAATGTTATTACAATAACTTTGGCGACCTAATAGATCGTTCGACAGCCTCTGAGGCCCGTTGTACAAACACGTTTTTCAAGCCATGAAAAAAACTACGGTTGATTCGCCGTGTCACTGTGAGTGATATATGGATCACTATGGAAGCTTGTTGACAAATACGGTGGCCTCTTTGAGTATTAATGTTCTGCTTGTAGTACGGCACAGCGCCGTCGCCGTATGCGCGTATACCAGTGCGGCTAGCGCGCTGTAACCGTGTCGTGTACAACGGGCCTAACCCTTCCAGTAAATCAAAAGAAGCCAATCAGTCAAATAGTACTTTAGCTTAAATTATACTTTTTTATAACGGCAGTCAAATGTATGGACAGTCTATACGGCAGATCTGTATAAAATATGTTATCTACAATATTTCTAACCTTAACTAATCACGTATCCTCGCATAAGACATGCTAGCTTTTTGTTAGCAAAACAAACCAACGGGAGCTAATATTTACAAATATACAAATGCTTACGACGCTATTACCTAAATAACTTCATACAAGGAACGTAGAGTTGATAGTCGTCATTCTATTCATCTCTTTGGAAAACTTTTATGTAAAGAAGTCTATGGCACTAAATTATGCACTTAAAATCTCCATTTTGCGCCCATAAACCTTATATATAAAAGCAGTGAACTGACGACATACAATACAAAAAGAAGAATGTACAATATTCTTAATATTACTCGTAGTTATTCTAAACGGCTTGATCTCTGAAGGCGAGGGCGGTGATTGCTTTCTGATGTCCACAGTATTCTCTCTCCAGCGTGCCCTTCTCGACATCCCACAGACGCGCGTAACTGTCCGAAGAACCTTGAGAGAAAACAAAACTTTATAAATTAGGGAACATTTTCGCTGTTAAAAATACGACGCTTATATAAATAATACGGAACAAACGTTTACGTTAAGTTTCTTCCATATTTTTTGTATTGCAAGATATTATAATTTATAAGAGGGTGTGATGAATAGGCTCTGATCATGTCTTGATGTGATGATCATCATAGTCAAGTTCTTTATTAGTTAACAATTTCTTTAATCATAAAAATATCACAATCCTGGAGGAGATTCTCAAGAAAAACATTACAATTTGGCTTTTGCTTTCAGCAAGAAGTTTAAATTATAAGTGGCAAACAGATGGTATAAAGTCAAATTACCAGTAAAAAGGTATCGTGAGTCGATGCTAAAGGCAGCGTCCCACACCCAACGTTGCGTGTCATTGCGCAGCTCCCGTAGCAGCGACCAGTCGCTCGTGCGCCACACCTTCGCCGAACAATCGCCAGATGTCGTCACCAGCATGCTGGGGAAAAACAATGTCCTTATAATCAATCCAGCCTGATGGAAAGACGTTTTGAAGAAGCAGTGTGGTTAAGTGTGATGCAACTTTATAGATATCCTAATGATGTAATATACGGAGATGATTAATGATGATGTTGTTGTTGAGGAGAGACATAAATAAAATTAAAAGATGGATTGTGTAATGGACGATATTATGAACGAAAAGGGAGTGAACGATACTGTGACTGCTGACAGGACAGAATGAAAGAGAACTCATTTTGGTGCCGACCAAGTAGCACGCGACAAGGGCAGGCAGAAAGCATTCCAAAAATGTACTCACGTGGAATCAAGGCTGAATTTGCACCTAAGCGCATACTTAGTATGTGCAACAATGTGTTTGAGCGGCACGGGGTGCGGGGCAGCGCCGCCTAGCGACCACACGTAGCAGTTGCCTTTGTTGTTCACCGCCGCCATCATTTTGCCTTCCGGGTCGATGGCTATGTCCTGGATCGAGGCTTCAGCTTCGGGTATCTTTGAAAATAATAACAACTTAAAGACGAACAAGAGAAATAAGCATTTTTGAATTCGCAATTTCGCAGTCGCAATTATGACTTTATCGCTATCATATTCATAAAGTATTTTTTGGTTTGGATTAGTTTTTGTGTTTTGGAATCCAACAGTATTTATTTATTTTATTTAACTATTTATGTACACACATAATAAACAGACAAGAAGAAAAGAACAGAAAAAAACGTACAAAGGTGATGCTTATTTCTAAAGAAATCTCTTCCACCACACCTGCGATAGAAAAGTAGATAAGAGATGTAGACACCGTGTGTAAAATTCAAGAGAAAGTAAAATACATAAAATCAACACAATTCACTTAATAAACTAGAACAAATAATATGATCATACACTTACATACAAATATAAATACTACATACATAATAAAAACTACCTACTTCATAAATATATATCGAAATGTCCTAAGTCAGGCGGAAGGGAATTCCATAACCGCACCGCGTGCACAGTGAAGGAGTAGGAGTAGAAGTCAGTGGAATGGGGAGGGGACTTAAGGAGATTTCTATGATGCGACCTGCAAGGCGCATCAGAAGGACGGGCGAAGGAAAAACGCTCCCGCAGATAGGACGGAGTTTTAGGATTGTGAAGGAGGTTAAAAAGTAGACACAATATCCGAGAGTTCCTGCGAAGTCGAATAGGGAGCCACTTGAGTAGGTTGCGATAGTAAGAAACGTGATCATACTTTTTAAGGTTAAAAACAAAACGAATGCAGATATTTTGCAAACGCTCAAGTTTATTTAAAAGCTCACACAGTCAAAGTTTCTTAAAGTCTAGACTTCCTTAAAATTGTTGACAAATAAATTATAATACTTTTTTGCATACCAACTTCTTTTAAGTTAAGAAGACTTACCAACTGTTCATTTTGATCGGTCCGGAGGTCCCACATGTGTATGATGCCGCTCTGATCCCCGACCATGATCTGAGTCTGGTCTGGATGAAGCATGACCGCGTTAACTGGCGCCTGCACTTGAAATATTTTCGTGCAACGGAACTGTGGCGCCGCCCTGCAAATTGGTTTGAGAGAAACTTTTTAATGGTTTGAGTTGTTCAGTTACCTGAAGTGGACCAAGAATGCTTCCTTCAAGGAAGGATAAGGATATTATGATACAGCCTTTTATCAATAAAGATAAAGACATTTTCAGTATAAGCTGACCTCGCATTGTACGGAAATCCTATACAATGCGAGATCAGCATAATTTTTACAAAATGTTTGAAACCTTAATGATGTTCTTTGAAACAATGTTGTGAATTAGTAAAAAGTACCTTTTTACCTTGGATCCCATATCCTGGCTGTCCAGTCTTCACCACCAGTGTACATCCACTGGTCATTTTTCTAAAAGCATATAAACTCATCACTATTTTTCTTGAAAACAAATTTCTATGACTTTGAGTTTAGAAGACAGATTTATATCAACTTTATTTGTTCTACTCACTTGAAAGCCAACTCGGGAAACATTCTTTGTGATGCCTTCAAAGTTGACAACAGGATCAGGGTTGGCACTTGCCAGGTCATACATGCGAATGTGTTGGTAACCGCATGCCGCCACCATCTGACCTGTTGGAGATATCTCCAGCCCATTCACTTGCTGGAAAGACAAATTCAGAATAAAAGAACTGAAAGAAAAGGGCATTGAGCAAAAATGTATGGGACTTAGTCCAAAATTCCAAATGTCCATCAATAATGAGACATGTCACAAAATGAATAGTCAATTATTTTTAAGAAATAACTGTTCGTAAGACTCACTGACAGATTTTTTTTTTCTTATAACCTTTCCTCTTAGTCAATAAAAATTATTGCATTTTCAATCATTTTAGACGGGTTTCATTGATTCTACAAATGAGTTAACTCATGACCTGCTAATTAATACTGCTAGGACTTTTTTAATTTTCGCATAGTGCTACAGTGACAACGTGGTATCCCAGCTCTGTAATTAAGTACTTAAATAGTTTACAAATCATACAGAATCAGGGTGTTGCATAGTGCGCAGACAGACGCCGCTGTGTGCCTGCCATAGTTTGATTGTGTGGTCGTAGCCACCTGTCACCAGCGCCACCGCCGACCCACCGCCGCCACTGCCATCCCCCGACATTCCTGCACTAACCACACTCCATATTATGAAATAAAACTTTATGAGTACGACTTTAGATTAGTAACTTAACCTCAAATACCTTTTCGTTCAATTCCCAATACAGTCACGACCTTAATGTATGTATTCCTCAATTCGATGATAGAAGTGTAATCTCTTACTACCGCTAAAAGAAGTAATCATTCACAGATTTTGCTGGTGTTTGTTGTTTATTTATTTCAGAACTAGATGTATGCAATCATGCAACCCAACAACATAGTTTGACAGTTCGATTTTGACAGCTCAATCTGACAACACAACACTCACATCATGACCACAGAAAAGATCAAGAGCAAGCAATTAATTTATAAGTCAATGAGAGCAAGTGACTTGAGCAATGCAAGAGACTGTTTTACTTTGACATAATGCACGTTACACACAGAACTGTAGGTTCCTATCACAGACTACCTAGAGAACTAAGTTCCTATTATTATCTTGTTCTGAAACAGAAACAGACAAAAATGCAAAACTGTTTGAAAAACCATTAGAAATGGAGTGTCAAGTCTGTATCCATTGAAAAATTATTTTGTTTTAACAAAAAAAACATAATACTAATAAGCTTTCTATCGTGGCGTGGTATCGACTGACGCTGTGAAATGACGTAGTTGACATCAATTATCTAGAGCATTGCTATGATTGGCTCGCTCGCTGGGTTGTAATACTTTTATTTTCGCATCGGCCCGTAATCACTAATCAGCTATTTATTGATTTGTACCTACCTAAAACCCTCAGATAATCATTAACCTATTATGCAATAGGTAGTCTCCTTTTACCCTGGATCTGTTGGAATAGGTAGACAATTGTTTCAGATCATAAATTCATTCACATACATTGGTCCTACCGTTATCGATGGAAACGCCTAGTGTGCGTCTTTTGGCGTACCTAGGTAACCTTTTGATAAACAAATTACGACTTTGGAAAGTTGTTTTGGAAACAAAACATCACTCATCTATGCAATAAAACAACTCGTCAATGGCTGTGGAAGTCATAATAATATGCCTACAACTGTCAAGCCAACGTGGCATATTAGGCTCGACCATCCTTTGCCACGAGGTATCACGTGCATCGCGGCTTTCTCGACTTGCACTCAGTTGACATTGGTAAATCTCCGAGACGGCAGTTTTAGGTATAATGTGTAGAAACAATAGTTTTATGAAGAAGAAACAACCTAGAAGAGGAAAAGAATGAAAAGACAAATTGAAAAATAGAATATTTTATATGAAATTACTTTATTGAACATGTAAAATCCGTATTGACATGAGGAATGCTAATTCTCATTTACAAAATAACACAAATGTAAAATTTGAGAGACAAATCACATCGAAAACCTACCTATTAACTAACTAAAAATACAACATACACATCAATTTCCTAAGTGGGATCTTAGCTTAGAGTTTGGTACCATTATCATCAGCATTGAAATTTACAATGAGAAGAGGTAGGTTTGATTAACAATAAGCCGCCACAAACGTTCATGAAATCGTCTCTAATTTTACATGTTGGTATAGTTTGACCAAAACTTCTATGTCCAAAATTAATGCACACAACTTATCAATACACAGTAAATTAAAAATATGGTATATTCAAATCAAAGCACAGCTTCAACATAAATATGTTATGTTATACAGCAAATCAGGTAATATTGCAGACATACTAGTTTTGATGAAACCAGTTGAGGTACACATCTTAAAGTGAGCATCCAGTAGTCACAGCGAACTTAACGAGGGAGGGCTAACTGTACAATTCCCCGGTGTATACATGCTAACACTTAAACATTATTTTTTTTTGAGGCTTAGAAACCTAGACCCTAGCCAGCGGCAGAACTTTCCAAACTCTGCAATGCTCTTACATACATCTATCATTACTATTATTAATACTACAAAACATAAGAAGTAGTAGATAAACAACACATTGAACATCAACGAATTTCATGTGCAGACCAAAATTATTGTTATAATGCATCAGAAACAAGAGCCAAATATTATTAAATTCAACTCGGTAAAATATTAATAAAAAATTGTGAAATGTCATACAGACTTTGGAAAGTCAGTCCCATTTTACTTTGTAATAAATTAAGTCCAAGTAAATTATTCAATATGAACAGTAATGTCGTATGTGTTGGGAGATCATTCGCTTTCCTCCTCCTCTTCCTCTCCATCCTCATCTTCAGACTCTTCCTTCTTTTTCTTGGATTTCTATAATAAAATTTACAAGTTAGCATTTTTCATAAGTACAAAAACAAACCGTTTGTGTAGCATTAGTACGGCGACGCGATACTTACAGCTGGTGCCGCTTTCTTGCCCTTCTTCCCTCGCTTCTGTGCCTTCTTGCCGCCGCCACCACCCTCTCCGCCACCTCCGTTGGCGTTGTATGACTCCAAGTCTTTCGCATACTGCTCCTTGGCTTTGGCAGCTTTTTCCTCCCACTCCTGAACAGAAAAAAAAGGATATTAGCTATCAAGTACATAACAGACAAAGACAATGCGTTAAGATGACGAACTTCTACATACAGACTTGTCCTTCATTGACTTCCAAATCTCGCCTCCCTTTTTAGCTATGTCTGTAACTTTCATGCCGGGATTCTCAGACTTGATCGATTCTCTCGCGCTGTTCAGCCACAGCATATAAGCTGACATAGGACGCTTAGGCTTGTCCGTCATTTTTACTTTTTTCCTGCAAGCAAACAAAGAAAATTATGGTAAATTATCGAGAAAATGCATGGCAACAGGTTATGCGGGCCATGCTTTGAAGAATCCGATAGGTAACTAGCCTTCACATTGCTTATATGGCACAGTAGGGCGGCGTTTTGGCGGGAAACACGCTTACGCGTCTTTTAGATGAAAAAATGTATTTCCCGGTAATGATTTATCAAAAATCCAGTTTATTACGATCGAAATTGCTATTAAAAGTCCTAATACCATGCAATTACTAACAAAAATAGTTATCTCCCCATATAACGAGTTCACTGTCCTAGGCTTGGGTCGAAAGAGCCATTTTGTTTTCACGGATTGTGTTGAAAATACGCAATAACTAAAGATGACCTAATTACAGAATAATCCGATGACTATTTACCTAAAACTTATGGAAGAACTGTTCCTGTCGCTTAATAGTAAAGATCCGAGAAATTAATTATTGAAATAAGGCGTCCTTCCCATACCCACGCGTACTAAGGAAAGTACGGCGATGCCTATAGCCATGTTTGAATGCGAATTCCAACGTGGAATGAAAATAATTTCAATGAATCCGCCCGTAAGAAACACGAATACACATATTAAAACACTTTACTTTGATTGGAAAAATAATTGTACTCACCTGATGGCAAAAATTTTGAAATTATTTTTGAACTGGTGCACAACCAAACTATAGACGTAGAGACCCAGAAGAAAATGTATGGAGCTCGAAGCAAATGTTCCCAGAGCAAGCTAGCTTGGGGTCGACTCGCGTCGGTACAAAAGCGACATCTATGTCGAACGTGATTGGCCAGTGGATACGATTCTACCAACAACACGGCGATTACAATGCATCGTGTACTACGTATATCCGTGACGTATCGATTGCGTTGTTCATAGAAATTTAAACCTTATCACAGACGATTAAGCTTGCTTTTCGATTTAACCTATCGGTCTAGAACATTTGCTTCAGAAATTTATTTCATCGTATTCTGTTGAAATTACGCATAGAAATGGATAGATTTTTGCATTTTAAGATCAGAAAACTTACAATAAGTATTTATCACAACAACTTTATATATAGTTACAAAAGAAGTATATCAAAAAATGACCCAGTCCACTCAACACAAGACTCCTATCGAAATGTACTCGCGCCCTATTTTAAATGCCGCCAACGTTAATTTCGAAAACGTAAAAAGCGCGGTAAACGTTAGCGGGAAAGGGACGCCAATAAAACATAGCGCTTGAATGGCAGCACGTTTGTTTACGATTTGATATTTCGTGGGAACTCGAGAAATAGTTTTTATTTTCAAAGAAATAAGGGTGTTCTGTCCTTAGTTCTTAAGGTCATACACCTAAAATACATTGTTGAACAAGATATTACCTATTGAACTGAACTTTGAGAATGACGCATTGGGAAGATAAGCTGTCACACAATAATGCTTTTCTAAACTCAATTAATTACGAGGTACCTAATATACCTAATTTTTACGTACACCCGAATAAATTAGGTAGTTAAGTAAGTACCACCGTAATGCATACCAATTCTATCAATTAAAACGAAAGTTGGAGAGGATATTTGCAGAATGATTGTACTCTAGATCTATCCCAACTGAAGTTACAACTCAATGAGCCCATTGGTACGTGATAGACTTACCCAAGAGAATTAGGGATTTCCTACAGTAGGTGCCTGCATAGCTATGCAGGCACCTTACCTACTTACTGCGCCCACCAGTTTCACCCGCGTAAGTCTCGATCCCGTGGGCATAACTGGATAAAAAGTATACTACGTCCTATTCCAGGTCATGGTCTACCCCTGTGCCAAGTTTCATCCAAATCCGTTCAGCTGTTTTAGCGTGAAAGCGTAACAAACGAACTTTCGTATTTATAATATTACTTAGTTAGGATTAAGTACTTGCCTACCTATATAATTATCTAGCTTTATGCTTTATATAATCAAGTGTGCTAATTACCTACCTATGATTTATTAGGAAATTACGAATCGCAGATCCTAACTCTCTAAGGGTAGGGGTACATAATGGCTAAATAACTATTCAGCCAATAATGTTCCCACTACTGGGACACAGGCCTCCTCTTTCTGTGCGAGGTAGTGGGCCAGAATCCACCACGCGGGCCCAGTGCGGTTTGGTGGATGTCACATGTCGTCGATTTTTTCTTTGGTTGTGTTGTTTGACTTCTTTGTTTTCCTTCACCGTTTTGATGAACCCACATCATACAACTTGTTCGCAACCGCTGCCATTGCGCCACCACTGCTCTATGGGTACGGTATGATAATCCACAGCAGATCATAAATCCTAGGACTTGACCAGTCCTTTGAAGGCTGTAAGGATTTAATTGTTGGTAAACAAAACAATATATGTATCATGGCATCATACATATTAAAGATATAGTTACGTTACGTGATCATAATTTTTATTACCGACTTCAAAAAAGGAGGAGGTACTACGTTCGGATGATTGGTTTTTTTTTTTTTTTTTTTTTATGTATGTTCACCGATTACTCCGCCGTTTGTGAACCGATTTTGAAAATTCTTTTTTAGTTCGAAAGGGTCTACTCCCGAGATGGTCCCATATAAATTTTATTAAGTTTGCTTGCGTAGTTTTTGAGCTAGCTTCAATATTACGTATTTTTCCCACAGTCTATGTAGACGATATAATTATTAGACTCCTTCACTGTTATTTACATAGCAGGTAGTAACTTGTGTGGGGTAGGTACCACCACTAAAAAGTGAAAAATTAAAACTTTTTACAAAAAAAAACAACCGACTTAAAAAAAAACCCTAAAAAAGTGAAAAATAACTTTTTTAGGGTTTTTTTTGAAGTCGGTTGTTTTTTTTTGTAAAAAGTTTTAATTAGTGGTTCGTCTGTACGTTAGTTAGCGAGTTCAGGAGGAAGGAAGTTACTAAGTACTACTTAACTTGTTTACAGTAATTTATGATGTCAATTTTAATTAGGATTGCGATTTACGTTTGGAATCTAATTATAAGGCTACTGCAAGGTTTTACTCGTCTACTTAGAACTTACATAAGTCTTATTTAAGTATACCTAGTTCTTGATTTAGATTTGGGTATACCTAGGTGTTATTTCTCCGTAGTCCAATAGGTGCTAAGCAATACCTAATTTATAGGTTCTTAACTCCTTACACATACTTAGTTAATTAATTCACTCTGTCGCAGTTTATTGTTTCTCCCTTCCTCCAAAGGGCCTTTCCACTTCCACCTTTTCTGCACCACTCGGATAGCCGGATTTCGTTTCTGCTTCATTAGGTATCCTTCCGGCCCTGAGAGTATTCAGATTATTTATGTAAGTATTCATGTACGGTCATCAATGTCGTGAACAGCAATTTGTTCTTTCCAATGCTTCCTCCTAGAAAATTAACTAGAACATTTACTGTTCTAAAGAAAAGTGTGAAAAACCACTCCGTGTAGGATACATAAAATCACGCAAGTAATCCGCTAAAGGTTAGGCAGAGGTGTAACTTTGCCTATAGGTAGTCAGTATACACCCACATTTCACAGTCCCATGTAATATGGGGCGAGCCTATTAGGCAATAAGCATTTATTTTTATCTACTAGGTTTATCTTATTGCATCATTAGCAAAACTGCGTTGCGACGTCGCATCTCAAAAATCAGCGACGGTACCCTAAAGCTCGTTTCAGACATTTAGTTTATAGCACAACAATATCGCTCGCCATACATTTATTCAGAACACGTTCACACTTTGGTATACTTTAAATTATTGGAAATGTATGGCGAGCGATATTTTTGTGCTATGAACTATGTGCTTTAGGCTATATTATATAGCTTATATTATAGCGTAGTCTGAAATGAGCTTAATATTTTCTTAAGAATGCCGATTCGCGGTTTTGTGTAAAAGCTCAGGTTCTAATGAATAACGACACCGGATGTCAGTGTCTGGAATAAAAATCAACTACGTAGGTATCACTATAATAGTTATTAAACACAATCTCAAGTGCTGATTGGATGTTGAATTAACACAAAGATTAGCTAACAAATTGGTCATTCATAATAATTCAGTCCAATCAATCACAGCATTTGACAATTTGTTAGCTAATCTAGGTACAGGTAGGTACAGGTAGTAGGTGTTGATTTGCCATAGAAGAACTTAATTCAATAATTAATAAATTTATTTAACTTATTGCCAATAAATACTGCTGGAAGTCTCTGCCAAATAAGGGCGGAGTTTACATAGCCACCACCTTGAGCTTGCCGGGTTGATTGACCGCGGAGTTGCCGCAGAGCCAGTCCTCCGCACCGGGTACGGGTGACGCTACTGCTGTCACCGCTAGGGTATTTGCTTAGTACCTACTACTTATTTACTTACTTTTAAAACGCCACATGGGTTGGTAGGTTATTAGCTTGTAGTTATAGCTGCTTTTAATATGAGTCCTAATTTATGCTTAAGTTCCTATTGAATTAGGAATAAGTTTCGTGTGCATAGACATACCTATGGTTTGGTAAATGATTTCTGAAAATAGCCTGAATATATCGGTACCTACATAATCAGATGAATTACAAGACAAATTCCGAACTACCTATAGGTTTATTGGTTATAAAAACACCAAGCTTTGCCGCTTTGCGCCATGTTTGCGCCTTTCGAAACCGTATTGAATCAGCTAAATATAATAATGGAAGAGCGGAAATAAAGTGTGGCCTCTCTGTTACTCGCGGTTTAATATTCGATACGGATCAGGTTTTACTGGTTTTTGTGACGACACGCGACGCGTCAACTTGTTTACGCGCTCTGCCGACCGCCATGCGCTGTACTTTATAACATCAATGCATTTTTTCCCTTTAGCAGGCATATATTTAGTCAGTTTGTTATAAATCTCCCATGTTCGATACCATTTAGATAGGGGACCGCTAATAATAAAAGTATTAGGTACCGTGCGACGAAGAATTCAATAGGTAACCAACCCTATTAATAGACTCATGACATGAGAACTTTTTTAGGTCCTTGCATGCACCGTTCTCACGTAGAGACACAGTCGACCGTTACAAGGTCCTTATTCTTAAGCCAATTTTTTCTTTGTTTGTAGGAGCTTCAAGACTTGTCATGTTTTTGTCCATACTAGGTACTCATTATAGCTCCAGTTATCATTACTAAATTGATAATACACATTGCTATCACTTATCAAAATGGTAACAAGCAAAAATATCGCAAGTTTTCGATTAATCTTTTGGTCGATTGTATTCCAAACGTAGACTTAAGAAGATTAGTTTCATCAAGAACATTAGAAAATGGCGTTGATTTGAGAATACACAATGGTTGTCATGACCTCATTTTAGCCTATTGATTTTCGTTTTACTGTTATAACAACCAAGTGGCTATCTACATTTTCTTGAGTAAATGTAGAGAGAGTCAAAGAGATTACAGTAGGTACCTACTCCGTATAGTCATAAATGGCCAAAAACCTGAATATTTCATTAGAATAAAATAATACCTACGCGGTACCTAATGCAAGAATGCATTATAAAGGCGGCGACACGTGTTGATATCAGGTTATCATTGTGCTGACCGATTAAACGGGCGCCAACATAAAGTACGGTTGACCTAAACGACTTGATAAGTTTCATATTTCATAATGATAAGCACTTTTGAACGTAGTCAATGCAATTTAGTTTGGCTTTTATTAAAATCTGTCTGAATGTTTCATGACAAAACAATAAGACGAGTTGTTTTGGTTCATTTTGTGTAGGTACCTATAGGTACATACTTAATACAAATCAGTTTTAGCATTTTCCTCATTTGGTTATGTAGAAACAGAAGCGCAATGCAATTAAAATCGAATGAGAATAGATTTATAAGGTATGGATGAATGATACCGACAAATATCGCTTCCATTATTATTATTTTTCACTGCAGAATTGCTGATGCGCTTTAAAATTATTTGGCGAACAGACTCATTATTTATTACGATTTGTTTTACCCTAACCTACCGCAAAGCGCGCCTTTTCTCTTCTAGGGAACCACCCGGGTAACACAATAGCAATAGGTCCCTTATAAAAAAAGGGCGGCGAAGAGCGAGTCGGCTCCTCGTTTCGGCGCATACCCCAGGCTTTGGTAACTCAGTAGAGAAAGGCATTTTTGTTACTTTTTATATGGCGCGTCGGCTAGGGGAACCGTGAACACTGATGTTACCCATGTTCCTTTCTTATTGAAGTAACGGTTGCATTTTTGTTAAGAATTGTACTGAGAATTTGGGTATTGTTTTTACACATTTAAATCTTTTTCATTGTTATTATTTTGTTTATCAGCGATTATGTGCTATATTTTCTTGAGTCTGAGAAAAAGTTGAACCCGTTGTAGACAATAAAATCTGTGTATCTTATGATTTTTAATTTGCTAGGCTAAAATGGCCGTTTGGTTTCGAAAAAAAAATAACCTAGTAAACTAAATATTACTTAGTTACAGAGTTCCTCTCACCAAAGACCACTGAAACTCAATCATTCTCTGCAGGAGGATCTTCACTCACTGTTGTCGTGTTGGCTCTGTAATATTAATTATTTTAAAAAAAAAAAGCTCGATCCCTGCTGTCACTTTTGTCGAGCAAATTAAACAATCATAGTTTTGTAAACTATTAGAAATATTATCTTTGCTATCACGACAAGCATAGGCGAGTCGCAAAATATCTTTATGATTATTGATTAACCATTACATAGCCAAAGAGCCCACTTCATTCTTTTTTTTAAATCCTTAGAAAACTATAATCAATAAAAAGAAACGCCAAATAAAAATATAGTCTTATAATAAAATACAATACACTAACATTACAACTAAACTGGGGCTTCTAACGTTCACATAGGTAATACAAACTTTCAAGACAATTACAACTATCTTAACACATATTATTATTTACATTTAGGAGAGTTGATTCTGAAAGTTGGCAAAGTCGCAAAAAGCTGTTAAATATGTATTTAAATGTTTTGATTATTTTGAAAATTAATACGAAATATCGCTAACTAATGTATTGCAATGATATCAATGAATTTGATGTTGTAACCGGTTTAGATGGTAAAAAGGTATTAGGAAAGTTGCCAAATACTTTTTTTTTTACATGTAAAACTAAATATTCGGTGTTACGATATTAATTATTGCATTTCATAATCAATATTTTAGTTCACTAGTTAGCCATATTTATAATTCCACATAGTAATATTGCCAAATTAATCAAAACAGCGGAATATTTGATATCGATTTGCAACGTTGCCCACTTTATGAATACTCGCTTTTAAGTTATCCATCAAGGATTTTATAACACACCACTATCACACTTTAACTATAGAATAAAACAGTTATATGGTTTAACTGAATGGGAATATAATACAAATATCACATACATTATGATCCCTATGTTTTGAGGAAACTTGAATTACACGGGTGGGACAAAAATACATGCAAGTTGCGCAAGCGCAGCTTAGAGATTGCAGATTCAGTAAATACATACGTTTTCTGATATTTCATACACGTTGAGTTGGATTAGGTAATTACTTAGCGTATGACATGAGTGCAATATTAACTTTTGGATCTCATTCAATGATTCAACACAAATAACTAAAAATAATGATTGACAAACAAAAAAATGATGCATAAATCAGTTCTTGGGTAAACTTACGCCCGGTTTCAAAAAGCCTATTCAGTATAAGTGATTGAAAAAAAAAAACAGACAGACAGACAGTTCAACAACATTCATTGCGTTATTTATATTGTTGGGTAGACATATTTTTCGAACATTACGAAGCAATGGATTAACAATCCTTAAAAATCATTCAGATTGTGATTGATAGTGTGTTACGAAGGCTATCAGAAACCGGATGGTAATAAAACAGGCTTATAGTGTAAGTACGTAGTGATTTCAGTCACTTCCACTTCCGCTCTCGTCGCCAGATCCACCTGAAGACGCTTCGGCTTCTGATGAAGAACTCTTTGCTTTCTCCTTCTTTGACTCCTTGCTCTAAAAAAAAAAATGATAGTGAATACTTGTTTGCATATGTAATCAGTATGTTTTGGAGTTGCTGAAAGTGCTGTGAGAGGTTTTCGTCAATTGATAGTGGGATTTAAACTTATACCTACCAAGTATCTTATACATTCAACCAATCAACTCAGCCTATCGCAGTCCACGGCTGGACATAGGTCTCTCCCAGGCTGCCCCCCAGTCCCTGTCCTATGTGTCTGTCCTGTGCGGCTTAAAAAATATTTCTACAAATATAAACCACGCCTACTAGCATCCCGAAGTCTGGACTTGTGCCCGGTTGATGGCATTAGGCGCCCCCCTTATGGTACTTATAAATACATACCGGCGAAATGTGGGTGTACTTCTAGATACGTCAGCCAATGGAAAAGCAGCCGTGGTATTATTTTATGTTACAAACCACGTTTTTTTTTATTATTATACTTAACAACAACGAAACATTTATTCAAGAGGCACGATTCTAGATGCAAATTGGGTATCGCATCAACAATAAGTATTATTATATCAAGTCTCAATGATGCGGTTACGTATGCGCCTGCGGCTGATAAAAATCTACACTTACTATTAGGATCAGTTGCGCGTGACCACGGCAACACGTGTGTAATGTGAATGAAGTTACTACAGTATTTTTATTACACAATCTTTATAACACTAGCACACGTTCAGTATAAGAATAGGATTCATCTTCTCGCTGTTTTGTGACCTTCTAGTTGTCGAAATAACTTCAGTAGCGTCGTCAAATTAGCGCGTTGTATTGATTGTGCTAATGACTCACCAATGGTCAAACTGACTAGTTTTAAGCGTTGGAATAGCATTAGAATAATAATTGGAGTTCATATTAGTTCACATTATCCTATAGAGCCCCGAACATGAGACTAATTTTACGAAACTCGTCTATTTTTATACAGCAGTTTTACTTTGGGGGTATTATAAACGTTGCTAGATATGTGACGTTCAAACATCAAAAAAGTATGGTTAAACAGTCGCTAATCATCCACTTGATTTGGGAATTTATGAGATGAATACAGAGATTTAAAGGCCACAGCTTAATTGTGACCTAAGCGCAAATAAAATCTCCTAGTATCTTCAAATGTCCACCAGCGACTTCTTGATTTATAGGAACCAATCTCAACCAGAGTAAAAGCAGAGTTATAGCAACTACACTTGGTCTACGTTCAAAGGTTTCATCGTGTATATTCGGAGGAAATAAGGTCTTCCGTACATACATGATGGAATCTTCTGATGTAGGCGGAATGTAAACCGAATCTATTGGTCGATAGTCCGTAGTGCCGTAGTTCATCGATGAAACCCTTGAAAACTATACTAGCTAAGGAAGAAAAACTTATGGAAAGAAATAAATATGTGACAACAAAACTTACATCTTTAGTATCCTTCTTCTTCTTATCCTTTTCCTTCTCCTTATCAGAATCAGAAGAGCTATCATCATCTTCAATATACTCCTTACTAGTAAACTTGCCACCGGTTCCAGCGCCTGCAGTACTGACAGTTTTCGCCTTCTTGCTAGCAGGGGGCGTTTTCGTCTTCTTCTCTGCGGCCTTACGTTCTTTTTCGGCTTGCTTCTTCTTCTGCTTGAACTCGTCTTGAGCGCCGCTGTCTTTGTACTTCTTCATGGCAACGTTATACTCTTCCTTCGATTTGTTTGCTTTTTCCTCCCATTCCTGTGTTGAGAAAATTATTTAGTAACTTTATTTAGGGAAAAAGACTATTGTTTTTACCACAAAAACTTAGTCACTTGTTCAACGCGTGTTTAATGTCAGTTTTATGTCAAACTCCATACAGAAATGTCATGTTTAAAAGGTGTTTAGGCTAAACAACTGATACACACGGTTTTGTGGTAAAAAGATATTTGTTTTGTATTTTTTAAGCAGAGACTGTAAATGTAACAAAATATACATAACAAAACACCACGCGTATCATCCCCTAAGAGCTAGGCATATGTGTGTAGTACACCCACATTTCGCTAGTTAAGTTTGTTAAGTCCCATGTAATATGGTGTGCCATCAACCGGGCACAAATCCAGATTCCGGGCTGCTACTGAGAAATTTCAGATGGTAAAACCAAATAACCTTTTCCCGAACCGGGAATCGAACCCAGGACCTCATGCTCAGCAGTAGCGCTTGCGACCACTAGACCAACGAGGCATCTAGTGTAAATACAAGGTGGATAGATAGATAAAACGTTTATTTGGTGTACAATGGTGGAGACGACAATACGACAAAAAATAAAACTCCGTATATCTAATGACGTTCTCGGTCTACATACAATAAAATAATCAAATATATCCAATAGTTTAGTTACGATAGCTAGTCAAAGATCACCAAACCCCATAGTCGGCCGTTATTTGTACGCCGTTAAGGCAAAATATGACTGTGATAATTTAATTGTAACATCTTGCATGCCATGTGTGTGTATACTCATGTTTTGAACAAATAAATGATCTCTTTATCTCTCTTTATCGATAGTATGTGCAAAAATACATTGTTATACCTGACTATTGAAGACGTGTTTGACTGCAATAGATGTGTTTATTTCCTTTGTGTCTATTATTCAAAGATTCATTAGCTACTATTGGAATGATATTGTTTTAGTAGTTCATTAGTCGGATTTTTGTGACTCAGGTGCCGTATTATGACGCTTTAATGCCATTGTGATTCCAGTGCAAGAGAGAGATGGAGCTATACGCTATACATGAGCGCTAGCACCATCCCTTTTTCGGTCTGGAATCATAATGGCATTTATACTTCATAATTCGGCCCCAGCTCCGCTATCGGACTGGGTAACTTGTCTACCACGGGTATCTAGGTCTGAACACGCGCACACACGCACAAAAGCACGTTCTTACACGACAGAAGACCGCCTAATCATATCGATATGTTCTAACATCATTGGTGCCGATTCTGTTGTTCACAAGCTAAACTAAATTTAAGTTCAGTGCATCTTTTTCTTTTTATTTCATTAAGAAAAGGACAGAAGATAATTTTAGTTTAGTCCTGTCATATTAATTAGCGCCTGTGACTACTCCATACAAGTTTAGACGTGATTTAAAAAACTTGCCTACTAAAATTACGTCAATTTACGTCAGGCGCTGATTAATTTTACAGGACTTTGAGGAGCTGGTGGCTAAGTAATAACAGCCGCTCGGGTCGATCCATCAGGTTAAGCTACGCTTTCCAGGGTTGGTCCGTGGATGGGTGACCATTTTCACATATCGAGACTCCTCCGTGCCTCGGAAAGCACGTTAAGCCGTTGGTCCCGGTTGTCATTTGTGGATCTTTGGCAGTCGTTACGAGTCGTCAGAAGCACGAAAGTCTGACAACCAGTCTAACCAAGGGGTATCGTATTACCCAGTTACTAGGTTGTGGAGGTCAGATAGGCAGTCGCTCCATGTAAAATACTGGTATTCAGCTGCATCCGGTTAGACTGGAAGCCGACCCCAACATAGTTGGGAAAAGGCTAGGCAGAAGAAGAAACTAACATTTATCTTCTGTCTTTTTCTCAATGAAATAGAAAGAAAAAGATGCACTGAACTTAAATTAAGTTTAGTTTGTGAACAACAGAATCGGCACCAAATTCTCTCATCACAAGCAGCAATGTGAGGTAACTTACACATTTAACATATAAAAATGCGAAAGTAACTCTGTCTGTCTGTATGTTACATTTTGATGGAAAGACGGGTAGACCATGACCTGGGTTAGGATATAGGATACTTTATATTCCGGTAGTACGTTCCCAGGGATACTTTCCGACCTAAACGCGGACAAAGACGCGGAAAAAAAAGCTAGTTAAATATAAAACAACTTACAGATTTATCCTTCAGATCTCTCCACAGCTCGCCTCCCTTCTTGGCGACCTCAGTAACCTTGATGCCGGCGTTCTCGTCCATGATACTCTTGCGGTTCTCGTTGAGCCACAACATGAAAGCGGTCGCCGGTCGCTTGGGCGCGTTCACGTCTTTCTCGCGTTTCTTGGATTTTTCCTTGCGTTTACGTGGTCCTTCTGACTGTAATGTTAAGGTAATTAATTAATACTTTTATTTATGTAATCATATGTGTGATATACAAGTAGTTCTTCTCTGAAAAATTCTTTCAAAACGTGCTAGTTAGAAATGTTCCTTTTATCATGACTTCTAGCATCCACTAGATGCCCTTCGCCAATAAGTGTACCAATACTAATAAGACCAACTCTGACTTGCTATATATATTATAGAAAGTCAGAGTTGGTCTTATTGGTCAATTTATCTTGATACATTGAACATTATTTTATAGTTTACGCCGTTAACTTTTACACTTTATCTGATACATACACGGTACAATATCGGGTATTTGTGGGTTCGTGTATTTTCATACATATTGTAACACACATATTTCATACATATTATATAAAACAAGTACTTACAATACTAACACACTATTACTTAACAGGTACTTGGGTGGTTAGTTAGGTATAGTATTTACCCAGTAACAGTATGATACAATGATGCAGCATAAATTTGAAAATTTGCATTCATTCATTTCAATTTTACGAAAGTATAGAGTAAAGTATGACTTTACCAGTTATTGCATTTGCGTAAATATCATGTTCACCTAAAGCAGTAATAAAGATTGGGGAATTTGAAGGCGCACTCAGTTCGGATAGTGATCGGTTTTTACAAATTTTTGGCGATGCTACATCTAAATTGTGTCATACTGTACTGGGTTCTGGAGGTCAGATAGGCAGTCGCTCCATGTAAAATACTGGTATTCAGCTGCATCCGGTTGGTCTGGAGCGACCAAAACATAGTTGGGAAAAGGCTAGGCACATTGATTGATTTTAGAGGTACTTACAATAGTAATAGCCTTCTTGGGTTTCTTCTCTTTCTTCTTCTCCTTCTTGCCATCGTCATCCGATGCGGCGTCATCGTCGGAGCCTTCTGACGACGACGGGTTGGTGTCGTATCTAAAGGTAATAAAGTAGTATGGTGAAAAAGAACAATGTTGTCAGTAATAAATATTAAAAAGTTTTTACATCAGAAAGAATGTCAATAAACTACCTCACGATCATGGTGAGTCAGTTGCGACTTTTTATTTAGGATTTAATTATATAACTAAGACATTCCGATGTTTTGTCAAGTCGTAAAACCGTGCGAATCAGGAGCGTATCGATAGCTAATATTATAAATGCGAAAGTGAGTTTGTTTTTTACGCTTTCACGCTAAAACAGCTGAACAGATTTGGCACATGGGTAGAACATGACCTGGGGAGACTTATGCGGGTGAAAACGCGGGACGCAGCTAGTAAAACTATAAAGTACTAACTCCTCGGCGACGTCACTCTCCTTCGCCTTGTCCGGGTTGAAGTCCTCGTCGGTACTCTCGTCGCTGTCCGAGTCTCCCGAGTCTCGTTCCTTGGCCTCGGCCTTCACTCTCGCGAGGTACGCGTCCGGTTCCTTCTCTGTGTCCGAGTCGCCGAAGTCATCGTCGTATAGGGCCTTGTCCTAGCGAAAAAAAGCGGCAGACGGTAAGTTAATATTTCGCTGCAGAAGATAATAATATTAAGGAAGTGGGCAAAGCTTTGGTTATTTTTTATTTATATTCAATGCTTGTTGAATGTAAAAGATCTCTTCGAGCGATAAGACCGCCCCTTGCCACACCATAAATTCTTATTTTGAGTTTTTATGGTGTACATACATACAATAAAGATTATTTTTATCTATCTACAAACAATTTTTTTCTGCTCAAAATTATGGGCTAATGAACTAGTGTCAATTGCCTAACACAAAAAAAAACATAATTATCTGCTAATGGAATAAACAGGAATTATTATTTCTTCGCTTTATCTAGCTACAGCAAAAACCTATATTTTCTATTGTATTGTATTGATCTGCATTGGTTTTATTTTTTTGTGCTTCCTGTAATAAATAAATGATAAATAATTTACCATTTATTTAATAAATTATTATTTATTAAATAATTTGATTGCTTTAAAATTTAAATGGTGTAAGACTTACATTCTTGCCAGTGTTCTTGACGTGTAGTTTCTTAGAGGTGATGTAGTCAAAGAGCTTGTCGTATTCACCCTTCTCAATACTGCTGAATGTGTGTACGCTACCTTGCTTGAGCTCTATCTCGAAATCGAAGGATCTGAAGTCATTAATAAATAATTGGTGAGAATTCTTGTTTAATAGGGAATATGCATGTGATTCAAATATGGGTCAAATATTTTTTTCTATAAACTATGTTACTTCAGAATTAAGCCTCCATCAATATTTTTGAATAAAATTTCTTTTTGAGCGAGAAATTAATTTTTAAAAAGTCCCAAAAAACTGTGTGTAATTCAAATACTTGAAAAGGCTAAGAGCGGATGTGACGTAACAATCCGGGCTAACAATCAAAATGTCAATGTCAAGTCAATCAACAAGTGTCAAGTCAATGTCAAACGCTCATAGAAAAAGGAGTGTTTGACGTTGACTTGACAGTTGCTTGTCTGTTTTCACGAACTGTGACGTCACCACACCAAGCGCGCCAAATGGAGGGCGTTTAAATAGCCCGGATCGGTTGGATATTTTTAAACATTTTTTTAACTACTTTAAATAGCTTTTTTGCCGTCGAATTTTTTTTTACTTTTATTTGACGATGAAAACTATCGAATAAAAATATTAAAAAAATACATGCATATTCCCTATTGTTTCCATTTAATGAGTATTTTGATATAACAAGATACAAATGGAACAATCATACTAACTAGAATTAAAATAAAAAATAAAATACATTGAATTCTCATTTAGAATCCAACAAGATCCAAGAAGAGAACAGAGAACATTAAGTACTTTTTTGGGCATTTATGTAATCTTCTATACAATTATTATAAATAAAAGTCGCTTTTCGTGTTTGTCTGTATGTCCGCGTTGTTCTTTTAAACCACGCAACACATTTTGATGAGCTTTTCATCATCATCATCATCATCAGCCTCGCCTTTCCCAACTATGTTGGGTTCGGCTTCCAGTCTAACCGGATGCAGCTGAATACCAGTATTTTACATGGAGAGACTGCCTATCTGACCTCCACAAACCAGTAAATGGGTAATACGATACCCCTCGTTTAGAGAATTTTATTCCGGAAGGAGAAATCTAAATGTTTTATCAAGTCGTAACCGTGCGGAGCAGGAGCGGGTCGCTAGTAAATATTATATTAATCCTTTTTTTGACCGAAAAAGATATTTCCTCTATGTCTTACCATGAAGACCACTGCTTTGTATGACGAATCTATCGTTCGTGAAAAATTTGACGACGACGATACTTTTACCCAGATCATATTAGTTCTAAGCCATTTTTTTTAGATGGTTATTATACGATGTCCCAGTATACTCACTTGGTAGACGAGGCGCCTCCTCTCGCGAAGTTGACAGAAGCGATCTCCTCGAAGCGAATGTGCACAGGCGGCTTGTGCACGTATATGAACCCTTTTTCTAGGGGATATAGGTAACCAGCCGCTGCCTTGTAGGAACAAGCAATCGCCGGCGTTTTATGGTGACTGTAATCAAATACCAAGGTGTTGGAATTAGCTATAAGTTTTTATATTATTATTAATACATTTTTTGAATAGTAAATGTGTTACCCTAAGAAGTCTCCGGGACCCGTCACACGTCTGTTGATGATGACCTTCATAATTTTGGCGAGCACCTCGTAAGTTGGGCCAGACAATTCCTTGTTTATCTTGTCTTCATATTTTTCTTTTAATTCTTCCCTGTAACACATTATTAATTTTAAGTTAGTTCCAATTTTTGTGAATTACGATTAGAGTATTATTATTATCATACAGTCGCAGGTCGTAAATATGACACATCGAGCTTAGAAAGCGATTAGAAGCGGTGTTTCTTCTCAGATCGCGTCCGATTTAAAAGCGATTGTCGCGCCAATACGCGGTCGTCCTAATGGTGTCAGAATCGTCGGATAGGAAAGACAGACCTCATCAATTTTTAAAATATTATTGACAATTGTTTGTATAAACCTACTAATGCTATGGCTACACTTCGCGTTATCGCGAACTTTTCTTCGTGCGCTCTCTCTCGCACACCCCTCGATTACTCGCTGAGCAACAGAGAGCGCACGAAGAAAATAACTACAGCTACACTTCGCGATAACGCGAGTGTAGCTGTAGCATTACAGAAATAAAATCTTTTTCATTTATGACTGTGTGACACATGATGACATGACGATGTTACACAAAGCTGTACTTATTCCAAAATTCGATGTCCCATATTTACATGTTTACGACCACATACTGTATGCATCTCTTCTACTTACTCTGTAAAAGGTAACTCCAGGCTAGTTTCCTCTTCAATACCAAACAACAGTACCAAGTAATGGTACCTAGTCTGACCCTGCTTGATGGGAGGGTCGAGGGAAACCACGAAGAACATCTGTCTGGTATCCTTATGGGGTAGGAGGAAGAGACGCAGGACTGTAGACATGGGGATCTTGTAGTCGAAGGTTTTACCGTGGAGCTGGAAGAATGTCTGGAACACCTTGATGTCGTAGCGACCACTGTGGAAGAAAAGATGGCGAGAATCATCAAACTGCAACTTTTTATGGTACTTTCATAAGCTTTTACAGGGCAGGGCAAGAGCAAATAAGAATCGTACTGATTGCAAGATCTGATACAGTGGGAATAAAATTGGGAATGCATTTTGATAACTTGGTCACACAGGCCGCTACTTTGCGACAAGCAGAGTATAATGTAAGTCGTGATGAGAATAGTAACTATTAGCGTAGCAACACCTGCCGAAAATTAAATTATACGTCGGAAATTCGACGTGCTTAATTCAGAATCAAATGACGAGACGTATATTCGGCCTGATGTGTTGTAGGTCAATTAAAAAGCATTTTTGGCATAAACACGCCGAATTTCCATTGTCTTATTTGCGGTAGTTGTGTCGCTGCGATTATAGTCCGTAGTTCGTGCCCATACAAGAGAAGTAAAGACATACAACATACCGAGGTGTAAGACACTGTAGCTCTCTAAATATGGCGATGGCGTCACCAGACACTGATATGACGCTGGCTTTGGTCATGACCTGCTGGTGGAATGCCTCCACCGCATCAATGTCTCCTCCCAACTCGCTCGTCGGGATGTGGAAGCGCATCTCCATAAGGGATACTGGTGTGTCGTCATTCTGTTGAAAATAAAACATGATGGAGATTTAGGAGACTGTGATAGCTTAAAGGAAATAAAACTTAAGTAAACTGTGCTTTGTTGATTTCTCATGGTAATCTAGCCAAAAGAATGCTTTTGCATCACTATTTGCTTGCTTAACGGGATATGAAGGCTGTTTTCCAGAAATAATAACCCTACCTTAGCAGTCTGGGTAAAAAAATCACACCACTTTTTTTCATAAAGGGTTAGTTTTAATGGGCCTATGGCAGTAATGCTTCAACTTCTTTATGTTATAAGTTATTTATAGATTACACTTGAACTGAATTATAACAACAGAACAAAAACATAACTGATTTATTACAACAAAATTAAATCTTTCCATCTCAAGACATAAATATGTAGATCATTGTAAAAAATAAAACCTCATCGGGTGTCCTATTTAGTGTCCACCTGTAACATTTTTCTTTGTTTGCATTCTACACAATTTTATATACACAATTTTATAACCCATTGTGTTTTTAAGGGTGTTATATTAAATACATGATGAATATAATGGGATGGATGATTAAGGACAGGTAAAACCTTTTTAGTATGATGTATGTTGTGCAATTTACTTGTCTAGTTTGGAGCTTACATAATTACCAACTAAAGTATACTGGTGTGATATTGATAAATAAAGGTAAGGTTGACCATTATAAGTAAAACTAGCTACAGACACATACAACTCAAGAAAGCATTATTGCATAATAATATGCAAAATATATATCAGAAACAAAACCCAAAAAAATTCAAAAGTCAAAATAACAAAAATGCAATCTGCCTTTATATCCTTACTAGCTTCCACCCGCGGCTTCGCCCACATGGTATGTCAATAAAAAGTACCCAATGTCCTTTCTCAGGATGCCATCTATCTCCTTGCCAAGTTTTATTAAAATCCGTTCAGTGGTTTAGGCGAGAAAAGGTCACATACAGACAGACAGACAGAGTTACTTTCGAATT
Organism: Lithophane semibrunnea; assembly: GCA_947363905.1. Lineage (NCBI taxonomy): Eukaryota > Metazoa > Arthropoda > Insecta > Lepidoptera > Noctuidae > Lithophane > Lithophane semibrunnea. Next base: position 5,222,090 of record OX376200.1, on the reverse strand, counting down.
TATAATATTAGTATGGATATGGTGATATGGAAAATTTAGGTGATAAAAACATTAAGAAAATTATTATTTAGAGCTCTGTTATTGTCATAATTCTCATACTTCTCCATAAAGTACTTTTCCATAAACTTCTCATTGCATCTTTCTACTATAAACATAATTTACCTGATGGAACTCAAGAGTGACTTCATTCTTGCCTGTGTTGCACTGAGATACATTGTGCAGTGGGATTTCAAATGCGGTGTTAGTTCCAACATTGAAGCTTAGCACCGCACCATTGAACTTAGCTGTACCCCAATTCCACCCTTTTAAGGAGAGCTCTTTCTCTAACATGTCCTTGTGGTAGTTAGTCTTGAAGAACTTCGCCACTTTCTCTTGTTCCTGAAAGTAATAGTAATAGGGAACAATTTAGTACTACATTTATGTGGGCTGTGTGAAAAGTAAGCCCAAAAAAGGTTATGTTCGTAAAAGGATTTGTTTAATTATTTTTGGTGAGTAAATATTATTTGTAGCTAGTAAAAAAGCTACCACAATATTCCAAACTAACATTTTTTTTAAATTAGTTAAGCTTTTTTTCAGTGTCAATTAAGTAATTTGTACAAATTACTTAGCTTAGCTTATTCAGCAATTTAGGCATAGGACATAAAAGATATAACATTATATAGGGATTGGTTATGGAACTTACCCCATCCTTGAAGCCACCGTATCTGTGTAGTGTACCGTTCTTCAGGAACACTCTCAGGCCCCACGACCCTATGAACTTCTGAAAGTTGACCAGTTCTATATCATTTGCTGGGATCTGTTCCACCTTGCCGGTCTTGCTGTTTTTGAACACTATGTTCTGGTCCGTCATCTTTAATCTCCCCGGAACCTGAATTTTTCCAATAATTACACTTGAATCATAGTAACTTTACCAAGTTAAAAACAAAAAACAAATTGTTTGACAAAACGTACCATTGCGCCCTTAATCTCGGCTTGCACATCGTTGTATTCGAGAAACTCCATTTTCCAGTTTTCAGTAAATCACTGCAAAATATTGAAATTTATTTAAAATGCGGTCAGTACTATCCTCCACGCGCTAAATGCTAAATGAAAAAATCAGCGGCATGAACGATCAACGAAACAACAAAATTGACATTTGTGATCAGTCAGATCAGTGACATAACAGTCAGTACCAGGGTGACCAAGAATAACATTAATTTACCCACATTTTGTGGGTATACTGGTATTACTAGCACAGATTATGAGCATGCCACAGACTAAGTAGTACGAGCATTCTTTCATGCTAGTAAGTAATGAGCATAGAATAAAGTAATAGTAATGAGTATAAAAGGAGTGATAGACATGCGAGCAAGTTCGCGTAACTCGGTAAGCTTACTCGCCCGTCTGTCATCGCCGCGAGCCGCGAGCTGCGAGCCAATTTGATAATGAAATTTTGAGCAAGCTTTTCGTGTGTCACCGACGGCAAGCCAAGTAAGGTCGCGAACGTAAAGACCGCGTACTTTAAGTAGGCACGTCTATCACCCACTTTACTAGCATGGAAGCATGCTAGCTAGGAGAGTGGAGTACCAAGTAGCGTTCCCTAGGGCCACGCGGCTCCGTGAGGCCAAGCCACGCGACTGAGCCTCATGTGTAACATGAGTTTGTAAACGTACACACTCACGAGACTCGGCCGCACAGTTCGGCCTTAGGGAGCCACGCGGCCCTAGTGGGGACGCGGTTTTAGGTTAGTTAGGGACGCATTGCGAAATGGTGAGTCGCGTGGTCGTCGTGGAATCAGTGTTGGGGGTTGGGGCTTTATGGCCCGAGGACTTTGTCTCTCGGCCCCCAAACTTACAAACAAATACAACCTTATATTCTACAATATATTTGCTAAATCATCAGTGCTTGTGGTTATGATACCATGTATTACAAAATGTCAATAAAACTTTCGCGTGTATTTTATCGCAGCGCAGTATGTGCTTAGCCTTATTACTAATATATTATTTGGTTGGACCAATAGCCCTGCAGGGCCTACCTACCTACAAGTTATCTTGATCTCCGCGACTTATGTCAAACTGACATTCCTAGAATTCATTTGAGTATTGAGTCCAATTCAATTTAATTCAAATTCAATCCAAATCATGATGACCGCAATCATTCAAATATGTTTAATGTACATAGGCTGTTTATTATCCAGTAAAATATAGGGAAAATACAATAGACCGTAGACGTATATTTTAAACATAGTATACTTCTCAATCAATATCTCCATTGTGCAAATGATCATTGGACTGTTTTTCTACGACAGGCTAAGGCTGTTGATTATAACTGTGTTATGTGTACCGTATTAAATCCGTTGTCGTTCGGTTCCTGATTTTTGTCTTTGTAAACGAAACTCTAGTGTCAATTTGACAGCTGTTGCCTCATTCAAAATGTTAACATCTTTCATTCATTCATTCACTCGATTCACTCATTTTTTGTGGGCGGACGGCGGACGTGTTTTATGTTGTTAATTTCAGAACTTCTATTTTACGTTATTGTATTCGATAAATAACAGTTTTATGTGCTGAATTTGGAATTAATTTACAAAATATTTTTAAATTACAGTGGAAAATTGCATAAATGCTTTGACTGACAGAGTACTAGTCCGCCCTCATTTATAAATTAAAATTGTGTCGTGTTTGGTCTAAGTACCTCCGCTAGTTTATTTTTCGTAGGTGTGTATCGTATGTGTGTAATCTATGGCGTCACTATCCTTGCCTCGAGTCCTCCAGCTGAAGAAGAACAGCTTGGATGCTGAACGCGAGCAGTTTGAGAAGTTTCAGGTATGTTTGTTGACCTTCTCAAACTTGCAATTTTGACCTTGCCATATTTTGTGTTGTTTTTTGCTATAAAGTCTCACAGTTTTGTGTAGGATTCTGTATAAAAAATATCTCAAATATTTCTAGTCTTGTCAAGCCTGGTACAAAATAATTATATATGTATGTAGTTGTAGCACTAACTAGCTAGCTAAGAATATATGTATATTATATGGTATACAGGAAAACTACACTTCAATGACATAAGCTACATGCCAAGGTCTAACTGCACGGTCTTCCTTGAAGCAAGCTGAGCAAGATCATTATTACAACAAAAAAATAATTTATTTATTATGTTGAATGAAAACATCTATTAATAGTCAGTCAAATAGTAAAATGTGTACAAGGAAGGAGTATGTCAGAGGAAGTTTAAATTGATTGCTGGTGACAGGAACGCTGAGCTTGTCCCATTGTCATAGTATGGACATCTGATGTAGAGGAATGAGTAATATAAATTGTTACTTGAAAAGTGTTAAGCATGATTGATGTCTCATAATCGCCTAATAACCAGATGAGACAAGGGTGGAGTATTGTAGGCTGGAAAGAAAGTGAATTCTGAAATGATCGCTGATCAAGAGATACAAGATAAAGACTGCAACAACCCCCCATAATTGAGATAAGGGCAGCGGCATAATAGTACACACCATTTGTAAACATATCAGATATTTTTTTATCTACTAGTTAACACGTAAATTTTTGAGGGCAACAAAATAAAAAAAATAGAATAAAATATAATATCATTATTTATATAATTAACAAATTAACACTTTGGCGGACAGTAAATGCACATAGATGTAATAACAATAAACTTCAATTGTGTCTCATTCACTGTCCGCCTAAGTGTTAACTAGGTATCTATTTCCAGATTTTCTCTGAAATAAGCGCCTGTAGTCCTATCAGTAAGGACTAGGTACCCTGAAGGCTTTCAAATCATTAAAGAAAATAAAAAAAATACTTATTGACTATTTTTGTCAGCTGTATTATCTGTTCGCTTTTCCAGCAGCAAATCATCAATATTTATTTTTTATTAAAAATGTAATGTATGTTTAACAAAACATAATGCTAACTTTTGTCTATAACATAATTATTTCCTGTAAATTGAGAAGTCTGGCTCTTGTGGCACAGGAACTGCTAGTACAAGAGCCAGGGCTACACAGATGTTTGTTGCCTCTGAAGTGAAAATAAATAAATAAAAAAACTAAAGTATGCTTATTTCACAGCTCAATTAAACTTAAGATAGTTTCATAAATTGAGTCTTGCATGCATTATTTACTACATACAGCACAGACCGCGGACATACCAATTTGGAGGGAAATTGTCAGTTGCGCTTGCGCCACAATTGCGGATACGCGGCGACACGCTGGTTGCAAACCTTGTCGGTTACGTCATCTCTGCAACCTGTGTATACAAACACTGACATAACTTAGCATACGATTAAAAACAGCAAACATATCTGACTAATCGCACCATCTATCTCTTTGTCTATGCCACATTGTAACCACGTCTAATCGCCGCCGTTCTTTATGTTACATCAATGTTTCCGGCTGCATATACCTTTGCCTTCCCTCTGTCCTGTAAATCTTATCAAATGATTGCTACACTACCATTGACTGCGTCGGAGTCACTACGGGATCCATATCTAGAGCAAGGGGCAAATCATAGTCTACCAACCGTCCAACATTTCAATTATGTACCTCAGCTTATCAAAGACCACTGCTGGGCATTGGTCTCTCCCAAGTTGCGTCTCAGCTATAGCACCCTATTCTCCACCTTCTGTAACCAGCCATTCCCACCCAGCCGCATTTTGAAGGTCGTCGGTCTGCCGTCTACCTGGGGGGGGCATCCCACGGTACGCTAATTTACGATCAAGCATTTGTTGAGCTTGAATCATACAATGTCGTCTATTCATAATAATTATTATCGTTTCGATAATGATAGGATAACATCCGAGTTTTGTCTGAGGCAATTTTTTTAACTGAAATTCTGGTTGCCGCTTCTTGAAACATGCTTCAACTGGTTTATAATAGGCATTTGTTTTTGTAGGTTCCTACTGATAATTGAATGCGTTATTAATTATTCACAACCGGTTTTCATACACTACAATCAAATACTCCATCACAATTTTATTAATCCATTAATAGTTTTAATCCTTGCTAACTACAAATAAGTAGGTAAGTCATATTTTTTGCAAAAATGTTTTTGTACGATTTCTCTTTGAGTATTTGTAACGTCTACAAAACAATATTAATCTGCTGCAATCGCGCCAAGCTACTTTATTCAATACCTAGTCAATAGCTTGCGATAGTGATAAGCGAGTGGCCGATAGTTCGCTATTGCAGAGTTTTTGTTATCAAACAGATAATGAACGCTGTGAGGACTCGCGTTCGATAACTTATCACTGCGATACTTTGTCCGCTGACAACACTCAATTTAGTTACAAATAGATTCCGAGGATTATACTCGTGCTATCAGAATTTTCTAGCAAAAAAAATTGTATTGTGGAAATCAGTGCTGTTTATTGAAACGTCTACAGTTATTTTGGTAAGAGTTTTGCATGCACTTCAGTGTATCCAAGATCTAATCCCGGCACAAATGTGGGGTGAACGAACTGCATTTTGGAGATAAATATAGTTCTTTGTTTGAGTCGTTGGCTCTGGTGAAGTAGAACTGAAAACAGTTTCGTAATTAATATCTCAACCGCAAGAGCATATTGCTACCGTTTCTCCAGTGAAAACTATATCAGCTCTTACCGGTTTACCACAAAAATGCGGTTTCAAGGTGACGTTATTCGTTTTTCGTAATTCGTAATCGTTTTAGTTGTAAATTCATAAAACCTACACGCAAGTTAGCGAATAAATAAATAGGTGCCAAGGAATCACGTATTATTCAGTTCCAGTAATAACTATTTCATTTTACTTCATTCAAGTAAGCAGCAAGTCCTTAAACCAGTTAAGTTGAGTTTCAGATTTATTACTGTCGAAGCAGCGAGTCCCCCTAATCTTCACACTGAAGGGTTCTTAATAATTTAATGGTTATTCATCGTCAGCTATATTTATTGGTTGCCGGTTGTTCGAGTTGTCAGTTGTCCAGTAAAATGATCTTGATTACCCGCTTCCGCCCGTAGTTTGCTCCACAATTTTATTCGTACTGCATAGGAAGTGAATATTTGTCACTTGTATGGGGATTCGAACTTTGAAGTCTACTTACACGGCTCTGAGGACCTAGACAAGTGACAATCGCTTCGAAAGCGTTTCGTATTTCTACAACGATTTTCAACAGGATTGACATAAGCTTTTCGATAGCTTGTGTCAGTCCTATACATTTTTGCCTTTTCCATCATCGTTATCGCTGATAGAATGTCCCTTTGTCTAGGGCCTCTATACCTGCGTGTTGGCCTACCTACTTAACTTTACAAAAATGTCTGTATACCTTGTAGTAAAAGTTTTGTCCTACATTACATCTACATGTTACAGAGGCTCGTACGTTACGTAATGCCTGACTTTGAACGAAAAAAAACTTATTAAGCTTGAACGCAGTAAAACAAGTGAACCCGTATGAATCCTGATGGTAGTCACAAACTACAATCAGGCTTCACACGGGCTCAATATGTTACCTTTCTGTAAATAAATTCACACGTGAAGAAGAAAGAAGAAAAATGCGTTTATTGAAATTAGAACAATAAGATAAAGGGCAATAGAACAGAAATCCTTTAGTTTATAAAACACTTCTGACTGCCTGCATGCATCATAATTATTAGGAAAATTAAAACATGGGAACTCCGAGAACGATGTTTTCATACCATCATCATTATAGTTGTGACTTCGTGTCGCACTTTGTTCTAAACGTGACGTAAAGAGAACACGTCGTTTTTATTAGGATTATAGAATCTTAGGTGAGTCATGTAATGTCTATTATAGATAGGTACGTAGAATAACAAACAAAACGGGAGGAACGATTTCAAACCAAAGTCGTATGGAAGATAAGCAAAAGAGAGCTAAAACAATTAATTTAGGTAGCTATTTGTCAAGTGTCTAGGTTAATGACCAAAAGATGGATCTTATCAAATCGAGTAAAGATAAATCTTTCTTGAAATTTAGACAAAATTTTAAGACATTTACGTAGATCGAGTTTCAAATCAGATAAGTCACAGAACTAAACGTTTATAATTGCTGGGAACTATGTATGATCATTATATAAATCTTGTGACTAAGCAACACCAACATGTTATTAACTGAATCAAGTAAAACATCTGCATCTGCAAACCTCGTAGGCGTTAAACAGTTACAGCTTATAGAGGTCAAGATTTCGATTCAGTGAGGTCAGCCTTGCAGCTTGCCTTATAAGAATCGTGAGCTATTGCTCCTGTGGCTGCGATATCTCGGACAAATGCCTCGTACAAGTCGCAATCCAGACCTTATTAGGAACTCAGAAAGATTGGCATTTGAAGAGAAGAACACGAGTAATATGTAGATTCAGTGCCACGAACAGTTGGGCGTATTGCCTTTCATTTGGGTTTAATTTGAAGAACTTCTTATCGATCCTCCTATCGATAGGATGTGAGATATAGTTTGTGTATTCCACAAACTCTCCCTATTGAAGTTTTGTCTTTAGCACAGTCTTCTTTAGAGCACCTTTTACCTATATTGCAATTGAATAGTTCAAATTGAGTTCGTTTGAGCGAGTTCCAAGTCGAAAACATTAAAGAAGGTTACAGAACAGTACCTATGGTTAAAAGACCGGTACCGCTATTTTCCTTAAAACATTCGAAAAACTGCCCAACTCTGAACTAATTACGTTATCTTTTACCGTTGCCCTTCCTTGAACTACATCACTATTCTAATACTAGTATCAGCAGTTTGTTTTGTTGGATACCTACCTATATGACTAATTGGACTAAGGAGTTTTCCAATACCTCCATGATGTTGGTAGTTGCAATGAGTGACTAAGCATGTATGAATGTGCAGCGCAGGAGCAATGCCGCGGGCTCTAACCGGTTCTGTGACGGAAGAAATATTACCACAGTGACCTAGTGTTGCGATGTTTAACATTTTGCAACTTGATGCAAATTGTTTTATAGTATTCTGACTAATTTGTGCACAATTAATTGATTCTTTAGCTAAAGTTGAATGAATAGATTTCTCCCAACGTTATCGCACTCTTTCCGAAAATATCTTGTTTTGTGATTGAGTGTTTAACTTTGTTAGAGTATATAAATGTACACATTAATTTATACACGGTGTCGTGTTTATCCGAAGGCATGGCTACGTTCAGCTGTGGACGGTAATCGGCCAATTTTGTTGCTACGAAGATCATTCGATCATAGACATAGACAGAAATACAAACATGGCAACCTTTTTGTTTTGCTGAACCGCTACTAAAATAACTTACGCACTCCCCAAGTATTCTATTAGGGTCGGTTAGTGGTTCACGGAGCTAAATAAGTTGTTCTAACATTTTCTATTCCGTCATTAAACACGTTCGCAGCTTTCTTCCAAGTTCCAATGCATGTCTCGATGCATTTCGCCATTTCCAGTAATGCACTATCTACCTACATGTAACCAGCTTTCTTTAACATTTTCCAACACTAGTTTCTCATATTTCTACTGCGCTTTTATTTTATCTTACAACGTTATGTGGAGCATGGTGTCTATTTAGATCGTTATCTCGTTCCCACTAATGTTATAGAAACGTATGAAATGAGAATTGACGATCGAGGGCATATGAGTTTTGATATTAATTGCAACTGTGTTTGTTTTGTACGCTTGTTAGCAACACATGTGTTGTTTTCTTTCGTTCTTGTTTATGAGGTATTGTTGTTATAATGTATTTATATCTTACCCATAATACCGAGTGTTATCTGAATCTCCAATCCCAAATTCCCAAGTAATTCCATAAGACAAGTAATAGCAAGTATTTCAATAATTTATACTCGTAAAGATAATTCCCATTCAGCATAAAAACTCTCAAATATAAAACTTTCTCTTCAATTCCCATGGAACATTTCAAAATGGGTCCAATTAGCATAGTTCAATATTGGCACGGGCACTATAAATGTTTGCTGTAAGCTGGCACGCCAGATGGGAAGTGGATCGGTCCGTAGCCCCGTAGGTAGGTACTCTGGGGGCAATCACCGCAGCATCCTCTTCCGCTCTGCCTCCACACACGGTTGATATCAGTACGATCCTCGTAAATGCTCTTAACTGCGTTAATGATATGTTCAATGTTATCATTCGATGCGGTTTTGCGGCTACATAGTGTTGCTTCCATAATAATTATGTGTATTGTTTATGTAAAATATTGTTTAAAAAGTGTTATTAATATGTATCATAGGTTTTTTTTACAGTGGTCTATGGTAATCAGCTTAATACCTTGACATTCGTGGCAAAATAACGAAATATTTGGCAAGTCACATAGGTAAAGTTTACGGGATAATCGAGTTTTATATCAAACCTACTGGCTTTGTATTTTTTATTTTCATAGAACTGTGTGTCCTTATCGTTAAAGAAATGGGTATGTTATCTTTAATTAATCGCTTTTACCTTCTTTAGTTACCTAACTTCATTTCTTTGGTTGTTTAGGTACTGCGAGTTCTGTTAGGTCGTGCCGTAAGTCGCAATCAGACCATTTCAAATTACTCTCCCTATGTATGGCATGGTATATGTACGTATGTGCATAGGCATAACTAACGGTTTCCCATAGTTTTCGTTTATGGTTTTTCTACAGTCAATACACATGAATTCAGTGTACTAAGTGTTGCGGCCCTGGCTGCCTTTATTTCCCGGTTGTAAAATGAATTTGAATGACAAACGGTCATGGTACCTATGGACATTTTGATGCGGAGTAATGAAGGACATCTCATGGGGAAAGTTTTGAGTATGAATGTGGACGGCTATAAGACCAAACGACAAAGAAATTATGGATGGATTGTGTGAATGATGATTATGTATGATTAGAAAGTGTGAATGAATAAATACCGAGTTCAAGGCTATGTAGTAATGGCAGAAAAAACCAGGCTAGGGCAGGAGGCTGATGGTATCACTGTACAAAGAATGCAAGAGCTATGCGAAAAATAAAGAGGGTGCAAATAATTTGATAACCCCTGAGAACTAAACTTTAAACTAAGTAAGGTTTCGTAACGAAGTCGAAACCACTTTTAGTGTATCAAGTGTTTTGTCATTGTAAACCATATTTCCCGAGTTTCTCTTAGACAGTTTCTATAGGTACTAAAGATTAGTTTTGAATAGAAATATGATAAATTCGCTTCGTCTGTCGATTTTTTACGCATTTCGTGCCACTGTTATCGTTACAGCGCGGGCGGCGACCGACTCCGGCGCATATTTATGCTTTTCTCGCATCGGTAACGGATCAGTGATAGTTCGATGTTCGATGTAACTGGTTACGTGTTGTTAGTTGTAATAGTGGAGCTGCGACAATCGGGGCGTAACAATAATGTATGTGGTGCAGACCTGGAACTGATTGTTGCTTTCCTGTTGACAGACTGTATGGCCTAATGTGCATTTGATGGTTTCTTAACTAACTACACAAATATTGGGATACTGGTCCTCTACTTATTCTTGTTTTGTTTTGTTTTGCGAAAGACTTATATTATTGTTCAAATTAACCTGGATATCAAAATTCAATTTTCAATGCATCGAAATGAATTTCAGCATTCATATCATTCATATATGCATTTTAAAATTCCCGTTAATTTCTCAATTGCGTGTCTTTTTGACATTAAAGAAAATGTAGCGGTGGCAAAGGCAAAGAAACTGGATCGTTTTAATGGTTCATGAAACGTTTTAAACGAACTTTCTCCTCGGATTATCAAAGAAAGTAAATTAATTTATATTTTTTTTCAGTCCATTAATTTATCGCACATCACGGAAACTTTACGAAGTATATTCTCACGAACGAACGTCTAGCAGGCTTTATAGTAGACTAGTATAATAAAAATCTGAAACTAGATTAGTTACAATCCGTCAGCCGCTAATTCTTTTTCTAATGCTATCACGTAGATGTGAATGACACTAATAGTATTTGTCGTTGACGCTAATGTTAATGAAATGTGTTAATTCTTTAAATTAGATTAGTCGTACGCGCTTTTTGACGATGATGCTTCATGTCTATTTGATTTTTGCGTCTTTGGCTGCGTTCATTTTAGTCCTGAAGATTTCTTTTTTGGCTTTGATCGATAGTATCTAACGTATAGTTAGTGTTTTCTCTCTCCTTTTCTCTCTTCACAGCTATTACTACTTCTTTATCCTTATCAAATTTCACAGTTGCTAGTTAATTACATCTTAAACTATGTATTGTGTTTAATGATGGGAATTTTAATTCAGCTTTGTCGAGTATCTTTATGTTGTTCGTACAATGGGTTGGTTGTGAAATCGTCAGTATTGTGATTGTGAACGTACGATTGTCTTGGCAACTGCCGGCGTGGGTGATACCGGGTTCTATATCATAGAGCCATGATATCTTTAAGGCTTACGTGGGCTAGGGATCAATTCTGCTTTAACTACCAAGAATTTATGATCTGATATAAACCTACAAAACTACCTGATTTAAGAGGATTTCGAAATTCAAGTTTTTTGCATGCACGTAAATGGTTTCAGAAATCGTCAACGAGTGATAAATTATACTTTTTAAAATCTTTTAATGAAAATAAGGTTTTTTATTTGTTGTTACTGGGTCATTTATTTTTATATTTAAGTCAACTACCCATGGTTTGAGTGACAACGGTGTTTACCCTTGCATACTGTATAATATTCAGTGCATCAAATTCAGTCTTTCATCTGTTTTTGATGAACCGATACTAAATCGATTCGAGTATAGCCAGGAATTACTCACTGCTGGGTTTAGGCATCTTTCTGACACGTCTCCATTTTTGGAAGTTTGAACCGACTCGATGGAATCTTCCAAATCCTACTAAAGTGTAGTTTCCTAATCTATTTATCTAAATACTCTAACTGCAGCCATTTGCGGTATTAGGCATCTATCGCATCAAACCAAAATAATTCGCTAATAAAATCACCGTGCTTGATAGATTCATGTCTCTGAACTGCAATTTATCCGCTTGAATGGTGTTAAAAAACAGATGCTGTAAAACCCAGTGATTCGGGTTACGACTGCATCCGTCAAGCGGATCAGTGTGTTCGAACGGAGATTGTATCTCGTCGATTTAGATGCGCCGACGCACGCCCGTCGTCCGTCGCGTGGGACACGCCGAGTTATTATTTTAACCGTTCATATTTTGTTTATGGCCGGTTCTAATTCTACTGGTTGGAGGAAATGGGTGGGAAGTGGGAAATAAACGATTGACAATCGTTGTAGAAATCAAAATCACTTCAAAATATTATCAATAAATAAGTTTAAGTAAGTACCTTCAACTGTCACTAACGAGTCACAATAGAATTTTAATTGTTATCGGCCATTAGAAGGCTAATCGACAGTTGAGCGGGATTGAGATACTTATTTCGCGACGGCATGTGAAGCCAAGTCAGAGGCGCATGGGGGCATAAAGGAAATAAATACTTCAAATAGGGCTCAGATTTCACATAAGGTTAGGTCGGGTTGGCGAAGTAGAAAAGTAAATGGCTCATATTTTACAAAATACTGTGTTTGGTAAAGGAAGTAGGAAAATAATTGTTATCAGTACCTACTCTCTTATACTCGTACTTAATTTAATTACTATAATAGGAATTGGTATACTCAATGTGAGTAGTTGAGGAACCTTGCATGCAATATTTAATGATGCGAGGTAACCTTCTGAAGTAATTCCACTAAACGTAATGTAATAAGTTAGCCAAAGGTTCATTCACGTAATTTTAATGCTGAAAACAATTTATAAAGTTGTGGCTTAAGAGGCATACATAGATGACCTAATTGTATTTTACATAATTTCATCTAAACATTTTAGACACGCGATCTAGTTACTTAACATAATTTATTTACGTTATGCAAGTAAGGAATGTATGAGGTCATTTACTCGCGTAGAAATATAAATAGTAAACACTCATAATTTTCTTTTTAATTGAAACGCTGTGTTTACGGAACCTTCAACTATAATAAAGTGTTTGCCGTCCATGTTGGCGTTGGAAAGAAAAACACTATTTTGCATTAGCCTTCTAGGTTTCCCTGCAATAAGTTCTTAACCTTACAAGTCGTTGGCTCTCCTTAAAAAGTTTGGATCGAGGTCTGGAAAAAATGGTGGTGAATATTATAAAGAAAATGATTGTGAGTCTTGAAGCCACGTAACAGTTTAATTGAGGATCGAAACAAGAGCTCCTATAATTAGAGCAGGCTTATTGGGGCTAATATTGTTAACGGCCGAGAGGTTCATACATAATCCCATTTAAAATCTTACATCTCTATTCTCGGACGTTCGAATTGGGCCGTATTCGGCGAGCCCACTTACTAATTCAACTCCATTTGACAGCAAACGGTTCCTAATCTCCCAAAACAGAATATGAATGTGTGCCAACAGAAGCCTCACCTGGCTTATCTTACTAAGCGACGCCCACTTATTGATTTTTTGTACCGCTATTTTGGTACAAATATACTTGGTACTTATTACCTCAAACTATTGTGCTCAAACTTACAATAGAGCTGTGGCCAAAATTAGGCGTAAGTTCACCTCATCTTCTTTGAAAATTCTGACTTATGCTAAGCTAATTCAATTGGAAGATGATGTTCTATGAATGTTATTTTTAAAGATAGAAAAGTGATCAGCATATTATTAAAACACGTAACGAATTTTCGAGCAGAAACTTCAGTCGAGGAAGTGTGAATACCGACTAGAAACCCTACAGTTGTTATGAAACGTTGGTATGAAAAATATTGTTCTTGGTTAAGCGCCCTGTACGGAATCAAATTTGTAAAAACCATTGCACCTATAAAACAAGCCACTCCTTTATTTCACCCTGAGCTAAGAGCCTAAGTTATAACAGGTGGACCAAAAGCGCCAAGTGCCAACCACTTACCAGAACAGCTGATTTATGAGCCTCCCTGTTTTAGCCACCTGTCTAAAACCGAGCTGCCTGGGGGCCAAGTCTACTAATTTACAAACGTGTCAGTGGTCTCACAATTATCAGTTTTTGACAGATATGCCATACAAAATCTGTCAAAAACTCATCATTGCGAGACCACTGACACGTTTGTAAATTAGTATATTTGGCCCCCTGTTTGCATGCCGGTAGCGCAGTATGCCTCAGTATTTCGCGTAAATTTTTCGGCAAATAATTTAACTTTGTAGCCGTCGCACCGGTTTCTTACATTCTACGCACCAATTCTTATATATTTTTTGTCTTGTTGCAGGTAAGGTGTTCCGATCCAGTGGACTGGTGATTTTTTGCAATATACTCTCAGTTCACACCTGCATGAACACTTGGTGTAAGAACGTCAGTTGCGACCTTTGTGTCAGTACCTGCCATTTTTTAATTACAAACGATCCAGTTTCCTTAATTTTTGATGTACTTACAGGCTTGAATTTTCAAATCACGCATGTAAATATTTTCATGAATATAATACCTTTTCATTTACTTGTACCGTAAAACCGCATACACTTATCGATGATACAATGTAACTTGAGATTGCTAATTAGTTCCACAGCTAGGAATGTGAAATGAAAACTGTGACGTCGCCGTCGTATCGCATAGATAAGTGAACGCGTTTTTTGCATGATTGAGAGCTGACGAAGAGTGATGTTTGTTTGGCTACAATGCAGCATTTGTAAATACTGCATAGGCAAGGCATGTCCTGCAAGCAAACTGGATTTTGCCAAATATTTTGTACATGCCAACTGCTGCTCAAGGCACACACACTGCAGCTCACGTGGACTACTATCCAACCATTATTGAATTGTCACCTTCACTAACAGTACTAATCGAGCGTGGCGCATCTTCATTTCAGCGCCACAGCTCCGCACTTTACTAATGCATGCAGCTGATTCAGCCACCGCTGACCACTAACCACACGCTATGGCCAACCCCACCGACAAGCGCTTCTATCATCTGGTGAGTGTACATTCTCGTTATTTTTAAATATTGTACTAGAAATCATGAAAATCCGTTAGGTTCGTTTTAGGTGTATTCAAAATGCTGAGGCACTAATTTGCATTTCCTCTTCACCATAATTCCCAAATTAAAAGAAAATCTTTAAGGCAAAGGAGAGATTCTTAAACTATGAATGAACGGTTTGCAATTGAATACTTGTCATCAATGTAATACGAATACAATACAGATATTTATGAATACTTCTCGTCTTTACACTTACTAACATTTCCGAGTTTAACACAAGGTATAGTCTCACGTTTCTGTATCGTTGCCACTTAACAATGCACCTGTTATCACGCATCATCGATTATTTCTATCATTGTTCCGTTTCGTTCCACAAAAACGGAACGTGCGATAAAAACTCGTTTAATTCCTCTACAAAGGATCCTAAGGGGAAGGAAATTATTCTTGAAGTTCTTACAGGAGCGAGTGTCGAGTCACGACTTGGTTTACAAAACGACAAAAACGTCGACCTCATGCCACAGAGCGGTAGTAAATCTAAAACTATCTTTTCGCTTCGTGCTTCCCGATTCAGCTGAAAAACGTTTATTAAAATGTGAATAAAAAGCTTCATTGATCTTATGTAACAACCTTATCTAACATTGAAATATGCATTAATGAGGAACATCATTGTGCTACTGTTCGTCACTGTGACTCAAACGTCGCCAATAATCACCAAAATCTCTGTGACTGTATCACATGTGAATCATAATATGAATATATTTGTATTAATTGAATACCCAAAATATTGGTAACATTTTCCTCTTGTAGTTCTTGTAGTCCAGCAAACAGTTTTATCAATCCTGACTAATATTCAGTCGATATCTATTCTAGTGAACCAAATTATCTCGTCATACACGACATATTTTCCTTATTTTTCTGAAGCAAACAAGACGATCATTGAAAAGTTTTTGCAAATAATATTCGATTGGTGAAATATCCAAGATATTGCGCGCAATGAGCCCTTGAATGTTGGCTAAATTATTTTTGTACGAGAGTACGAAACAAACATCATTATTGTGGGGAAAACCAGAATTATTAGTTTCCACGAAAAGGCGTAGGGGAATGCTAAAGTTGTTCTGGAAAATGATGTGTATTTATATGAAGATGCGAAATGTTTTTGCGGTTTCTATACGAAAAAAATGTTGTAATTTCTTTTAATCTTACAGCAAAACAACGTAAACAATTTGTTAGACGCCCAAAAAAGCTATCTTCCTTCGCAGCTATCCGCCATTCGACCGCTGCCTAACTTTAGTGTTATTTTTTGGACCCATTCCGGGGCGACTTCCGCTTAGAAAAACAATAAACTTACGTAAAAGTAAATAACACCAATGACGTCCAATCCAATCGTTATTAATTTGTTCCCTATTCAGAAAACTACTACAAAGAATACAAATTAATATAACATTCAATAATGAATGGCCCGCAGTTGTATTGTTACTAAGTATAGTTATAATTTATCCAACACGTGTGTTGATGATTTGTGTTGTGATGATTTCATTTATTCATTATCATTATGAATGATTGTGACAATCTCTGTTCCTTGTTTATGCTTCTAGTTCCATATTAGATCATTTGTCAGCCTGTTTGCTGGCTCATAAATGATTTAATTATATTGATCGAGTATTTCAATCCAGCATTTGGATACTTTTGACCGAACAAAACCACTTTTCATTCCACCCAAGCTAGCCAGTCATCAATGTAAATCAGTCTTAATAGATCAAGATTGAGCTAGATTAAAGTAATTCAGCAGTTCGAAGATGAATGGAAACAATGAAATGAGGGAACTTATACAATCTAAAAAATCTCCAAGTTTAAGTTTGTCTATCATCGGTGCATGGTTAAAAGCCTTCTCTGTCCCTATGTTTATTTGCAGTGCTGCAGTATGCTTAATGTTATGACTTTGGCAGTTTCACCGGTCATTGTACCCCTTTGTGCATATATGAGTCACCAGTACACTACAGAAAAGGCACGGGCTTGCAAGTGTCGATTAAGCCTTTTAATTAAGATAGGAAGTCTTTATCTTTTTCAGAAGTTGCGTTTGGGTTAAGATCTTTGTTTGTATAGTTTGCTCAAGGTTATTAAGAATACACTCTTTGACCTATTCTGGGAACAGAATCTTTGTATAATCGTTGACTATCTCTTGTATAACTCAGTACAGTTACTGACGATGTCGTTCAGGGTGTCTGATGGGAATTATGGTATTCGGCGCACATTTTTAAATTATTCCTTGAGCATAATGTTAGTTACTGAGAATTTTTGGGCTTTTGGTAGTTTCGTCCTACTTAATGTTATTATATCTGTGTATTCTACTTCCCCCAACAAAATTATATCGTAGTTTATTTACGGTTTCCTCACCGTCTACTGTCTAAAAATATCGAACAGTCAACGCTAAGGCAACATGTGTTCAGTAGCACTTACACCCCGACCCCCTTCTTGTTTACACACAAACATCGGTATCGCTATCAAAGTTGGAGTGTTTGTTTGTGTTGCTTTCTATAAATATCAGTCGTATTTGGTGCAGAGGAAATAGTAACGACTACTGAAGTTTGTAAAGCAGATTTTTTGAGAGTTGTTTGTTTTAAAATAGGTGAACATCGTATTTATGCTAATATTCAATGAGATAGAACTAATATACACTGCATAGGACGAATGGAATGTGTTGTTTTGTGGACAGTTTACAGCTGCTACAGTTGCGCTGAGTCTGTCGATAGACGAGAACAAAATAAAAAGGAAATCGGCGCCGCAAGACTAGAATTAAAGTCACTGATTTAGATGGTATCTACAGAGAGAATAAAGAACAAATGCATTTCCATTTGGTTGAATGCAAAATACAACCTACAACCCTTTATGAATTAACAATTGCAGCATTATCATTATCATTCTTTGTCCTTGATTTATGCCCTTTGAGAACATAAAGATGATTACTATGCAGAGCTGAACGCAAATCCGCTATAAATAAGTATAAGGATATGTCATGTCATACATGAGTACTTTATCCATGTAGTTATAAGGAAATCAGTATTTGTAACTCTTAAGGGGGAGTAGTTTGACAGCAAAAAATCATATTTCACCCGCGCAACCCTTACCTACCCCTCTCATTAAACACGACGAAAACATAACACAATGCCTTCCCGCCAGCAGAAACTTTTCGTCTGGCGTTTATAGATTTCGAATTTCAATCTTCTGTAGTTTATTTTGCTTATACGATACGCTAAGCTTGAATTCAGAACTATAGATCATGTTCATGTTTTGGAACTAGAAACTCAATGTTGACGTGAAAAAGTTCAAATTTAAATGTTACCAAATTTTATTTAGGACCTTGTACAATTTGTACCTAATGTCGTCTTTGTGGAAAACTGTGTTACCAAGTAATAAATATAATGCTATATCGTGGATTTCTCTCTTTGGAGGATCGTGCAAAGTGATACCCAAGTAAAAAATAATATTCGTATAATGAATTTTGGACTGTATTGTGCAACGAATATGGCATGTGTCATGAAAACCTTTCCTGCGCCAAACGCGAACAATTCCCTTCGAAAACATTTGAAACATGTGAAAAAGAGGCCGAGTTCTGTACAAAAGAAATAAATGTAGGATTGTCGGCTTCACCACTAAAAGAATTGACATCTATTCATCTATGTAAATGGGTGCCAAAGTACCAAAGGGACTAATTATAACAAAGGCCCGAGGTACGCGCTCAGTACCGGCGCTGTGTTTTGGGCGTGCGCCCGGCGCGTTTTGGACGCTCGTCAAACGCAACAAGATTTCCACATTTTGTTGTAACTTTTGAACCGTGTTTCTTTTAAGTTTATTACTAATACGGAGAAAATGACAAGGAAAAATAGTGAAAAAGGAACTCGCGTCCAAGCGTTAAGGGCACGGTTAGGCTTCATTTACGGAGACGCGAGGAGTCGCGTGTGGCTTTGGGCGGCGCGGCTCGCACTGAATTCAAACATATGGCGTTGTATGAGTGCGTTTACGGAGACGCGATTTTACACGCGTTTGTTTGAAATGGAGCGTTTTTGCGGCGGAGCCCGCGAATAGCATAGCCGCGTCACACGCGGCGTTTCATCACGGCGGCGCACGTAGCAGCAATGCCCGCGGCATATTTTCTCCCAGTCTTATTTGTAAATCGCACAACGGAGATGCAAGTTGAGAGTGGCAAGTTGCGACATGTGCAGGCCTAACGGCGCCCGGCATGGGCGCTCGCTTAGACTGCAGCGCTTGATATAATTCGTTACATAGGAATTCATACAATTTTATTGAGCGCCCGAAACGCAGCGTACAAAATGCGCGTCTCGGGCGCTTGTTATAACTAGTCCCTTAGTAGAAAGTTTAGTATGGTCCCTCTTTGTAACTGTTGAAATTGTAGCTTTGAAAACATGCCAAGTTGCATTATAACTTTAGGCCTCATTTACGGAGACGCGGGGCGTGGCGCGTCGCGTGCTGTGTGGCGTCACGCGGCGCGTCTGACGTTTTTTCTGTTTACGGTGCGGCGGCGCGTGAAGCGGCAGTTATCATCCCACGCGTTAACATAAACATATGGCAATATACGTCTTGATTGTCGCGGTTTTTTTTGGGGTTATAATATATATTTTTGAAATGTGCTAATTAAAACCTTTCATTTGATACCCAACATGGTATGATTAAAAAATATTTTTTGTTGTTCATGATATGTCACCTAGAGGGTGCCATTTTCAATTTAATGTGTCTTCATATAGCCTATGACCAGCGGACGATCAAGAAGCTTCCAACGATACCTCATTTGTCATTTTGTTGAGTCTTTTAGAAGATAATATGTGGGAACAGACATAGATAAATACATAGAAACCGGTCAAAATTATAACCCTCCTTTTTGCTTCGCCGTAGTCAGGTAAAAACTAAAACCCAACTACGACAAAACAGTCAACTAAAGAGATATAAACAAGACATCACGGACAGACAAATTAAAAATCCGGAGTCATACGGAATCTGTTCGAGTTCGTTCGTTATACCAATAACCGAAGAATAAAGGTATTATTCTAAACAAGTTTTATTTAGGGGCGGTCAGTCGCTCCAATTGTTCGTCTAAGGGTCACCTTACAAGAAGTTTGTCAAAAAAAGTGGGAGTAAACGAATTTGGATCCTGAGTATATCGCAATAAGATTTAATCTCCAGTGCGAACTTTCAAATGAACGTGGAATGGGCTCGTTGGCTATGTTGTAAATTTTCTCCGCAAGAAAATTCACCGCAATACAGAGCAATGGCGCTAGTTGTACCTACTTCTTTCTATACTCCGTGCTACTATACCAGTCAAAAATCTGTCAAATAAAATGTATGTCATCTTGAGTTTTCAAATATCAACATTGAATTTTATATGTTTATTTAGACTCGGTATTTATTTATTTATCAATCAATAACACTTGTAATATTCGTTTTGGAAGTGGTTTTAGTGTTTTTTTCATGTTTTCTATGTCTCAGTTTCTTTTGTGGAATGTGATAAATTACGAAAATATTATTTACGAAAATAAATAATATCTCAGCGCAGCTAAAAATTTGAGCGTAGTCCTCTCGTCTCAACAGAGCGACGCCGACTGATTTGTGAAACAAAAATATGCTTGAAGTTCCCGTAATGTGCGACGGAAGATGGCTTCTTCCACGAACTAAGAACGTCGTAAGTCCTACAAGCTTTGATTCGTAATAAAACCAAAAATAAAAGGAATAAAAAAAAAAGCCTACACAATTTTTTTTGCCTTGTTTTAATACATATAATCATCTAATTTTTATTATAATAGGCATTAGCATTTTAAGTACAAATCGAAAATACGTGAAAATTAGAGGTAACTTCGTGATATTTTTTTATCGAGAAAATTTTAATATTTTGTGTTTCTGTTCCACAAAAAGTTTGGAAATATCATGTAGTTACTCATACTATTTTTATTTTACACCTAAGTCTTATCAATTTCATAAAAAATCAAATTGAAGACAGGCAATTTTGCTTCCTACCGGCCCTTAAGTTAACCGTAGTTCCGATCGCTTACCTACTACCTATAATTATTTATAAGATTATTCACACGACGAAGCCTTATCTAAATATATCGATTATTTGGTGATAAACAGTGGAACACTGTTTATCACCAAATATATGATTCATACAAGATTTGAATGCCGAAAAAGGTAATCTATCTCACCATGACTCAACTTTGTTAACACCTTTACTGTTTATTCAAAAACTACTTAAAAAGAAAATTATAGCTCAAAAGAATTAAAAATAAATTTAATATAAGCTGAGGAATCAAAGGATAATTTAAATTGGTTCTTTCATTGAACGCCCAAGCTTTTTGCATAATTTTAAGAACTTTATTATCTTTTAATAAGCATAAGAATAAAAACCAAAGTTTACCTTTTAAATGCCATTCCTAATGACACTTTCAAATTTGATAAAAACTTAAACTCAAATAACTTGGTTCAATGATACCATTTCAAAGTTTACTGATGAAAGCGCAAGTTGGTCTCAGAAATCTCATTTCCCTGGTCCTAGTAGATAGGTAACTTCGCTTTGGTAGTTTCCATTAGTTAGTTCACTAACTGGAACTTGGAACAATACTTCAAGTTTGAGACGTTTTTAATCTATTTTACTGTTCTGTCATTGTTTCCTGGTTATAGTTAATTGATCAATGAATGAGTTGCAAGTCTGCAGAAATGATTGTTTTGTTTTTGCCGGGTACATAATTTGCAAGTTTTTGTATGGTCTCTTTATTCTTCTATCGAGTCAAAGGTTAGCTTAGACATTTACAGGCCTCCTTCCTGTTTCTTTTCTGTTGATAGCGAATAACCTCGTGTCGAGAGGTTTTATGTCGCCCATCGGCCTCTGCCTTGGCTTCACAATGAGGTCGAGAAATATTTCCAGGCCTCTAAAACTATGTGTTATTTTATGTTCTTCATCTTCGCTTTATTTTTTCTTGATTTAAAACTAATTTATATTACGTAACTAGTTGCACGAACTTAGTTATTCATTGATAGTTTCACGTGTAAATAATTATATATTTATAAATAATTATATATTTACACGTGAAACTATCAATGAATAACTAAGTTTGTGCAACTAGTTTCGTAATGTAAATTAGGCTTTACTGTCACTGTATGTTAAGTCTTTCAATATATGAGTAGACTCAGAAATCAGCTTTGGCGATGCTAATATTATGGTTGTTTATAAATGTACAAAATACAGTCATCCCATATCATCTCATACGATTAATTCAACATTCAGACATACGGTTTAGTTGAAGTCAAACTAATCAGTGATGGTATTGAACCTGCTTTTGTGGTAGTTACAAATTGTAATGTCAATTCATCCATTGAGCGTTGTAAGAATATTCTGATTCTTCTAATATTCTCAGAGATATGGTTGTCATTAGAATAGTATGCAGCAACATTGGCAATCCGATGACGCAAGCCCCAATCGTCATTGCATACGAATTTGCTTGTTTGTAGCGAATATCTTATGAATACCGTTTTGTCATTACATTCCCTAAATTCGGAAGTTTAGAATATAATAGCGTTGCTAGCTTGTTTTGTGTTGTCTGTTTACATTCTAGCTGATTGAAAGTATGTTAATTTTAACGTGTTTCTTTTGTTTTAACTAAATTGGCGGTTTTACCTTCTTTATTGATAAGCAATTTAAACTGTTGATTAAAAACTACATTTTCCTTTGTTTCTTTCACTGTATTACCTCTTTAAGTAAACAACAACACACTGTGGGTACTGTACATGTACAGTATGTTTAATAAAAAGGCCGATATGCCTTATTTAGGTTAACTCTAAACACGTAATAAAACCAGGTCATTGGACCTGTAGAACAATACGATGCATTTCTCCATTTGCTTTTAAAATCATTGCATGTTAGGAATTTTTATTGTTTAAATTTTTTTGGTATAATAAGTGCGGGAAGGAAATAGATGAGGCCTATCTCGCAAGACGGCCTGACCAGCACGCGTAGCATGACCACGACAAAACCGTAGACGGTGTCGGATAGAAACTTTTTAAAATCTTTTAATGAAAATAATGTTTTTTTTTTTATTGTGACTAGGTCATTTATTTTTATATGTAAGGCAACTACCCTTGGTTTGAGTGACAACGGTGTTTACCCTTAAAACAGTAGTCATAAAACATTGGAAAATGTTAGTTATCTTTGCTATAACAGCTAATTTATTTTCCAGACATTAGCTATACAGAAAGCGATCAACGCCATCGAGACGCCTGTCAAAGAGAAACATGTTCGCAGTACACTTATCGGCACCTTCAAGGAACAGAGCGCCATCACATATTGGGTAAGAACTTCTTCATCATCATTCTCTTGTCCTTATCCCAATTTATTTGGGATCGGCACAACATGTCTTCTTATTCCAGAATTCTCTATTAGTCATTATCACAGTAGTCACCCCTCCATTTGTAGCTATATCATCTTTCACACAGTCCATTCATCGTAGCCATCCATATTCATACATAATCAAAACTTTCCTCACATTTTCCCATTCCTCTACATCACATGCATACTATGACAACCGGTTTTCCACACAACTTTGAAGAAATAACAAGACCATAATAAATAGTAGAACGCAGATTGTTAATAGTCATTGCTAATATAATATCTCGGTAGTTATTGCTCTGACGCATTTCAATATGGCAATCGAAATATAAATGAAGTTAGCGCAGGACCAAGTAATGTACCTTGACGTAGTACTGAAGAGCCAACGTATAATTCAAATTGTTATTCGATGTTCTATCTGCTTATTGCTTTGCATTTGCCCTATTAATTACTACTGACGCGCTCTTGCTGCATTAGGATCTAATGACAAGCAAATACAAATCATCTTAGCTTAATCCTTTTAATACTGGCCAGACACGTCTCGAACGCGATGCAAGTTTTCTATTAGAGTCTTAAGCCTGAATGTTGACGGAGAAATGCATTCCCCAATAAATCACGGCTAATGTGACGGGCCACTACTTGACATAATCTGAGGGCATTAACATATTCCAGACTGTTTGATCACCATGCTCCCCTTTTGTAATACACGAATCAAATTAAACTCGTGATGTCGTGACCCGATGTCGTGTGTCCAATGTATTGCTACCAGATGGTTTTATTGAGCCAACTAGATGACAGCATCTACAAACATTTCTATTGTATCGTGGCCTCGTAGGTATTCATCTTTGATCTATGTCTATCCTTACTTACAACAATGATTGTACTAGGTTTAGTTTAGTGTGACATTATTGTTTCGGCTATTGCTCAAATCTAGTTTTACTGCAGTATTTGTAGTAAGAACGTATCGGTAATCTTTAGCGTTTTTACTGGTTTATCTGGTTGGCTCTGTATTAGGAGCAAACTCGCCAAAATAGTAGCTATGTTTTTGCCACTGTTACAACAACAACAAGGAACTGAGCGAAGTTGATGCCTGACCATGCGAGATTAACAGCCGGGAAGAAGGAAAAATTTAAATCCCAAGTGTCGTTAGGACCTTTTATTTAATTTTTATCAGGTGTCGATTTTTTATTAACTAAATCCTTCTTTTTGAACCCCCCAGATGGTGGCCATACGTCTTCCACTCCAAGAGAACCGCATCGTGGCATGGAAATTCTGCCACGTGACACACAAACTGCTGCGGGAGGGCCACCCCGCCTGTCTGGATGACTCGCAGCGCCATATTGGCATGATCGAGAACTTGGGCAAACTATGGGTAAGTTTAATTTAGTTTTGCGATTTCAGGCAACGTTCTGCCTTACCGCAGCTAGTATCGAGAAACATACAACCCGTGCGCATTAACATGGCACCTGGCTCGGAACTCAATACTCCCCCCGCTACCCGCCCCGCCCCCCGCCGTCGCCGTGCGGGGAAGCGAGGGGAGCTCCAAACGTCATTGAGCCAGGTGCCATGTTAATGCGCACGGGTTGTACCTAAGGGATCGAGATATGTTTGGGATTTGCATACTTAGCGAGATAATTTGAATAAAATTGGTGGCCTAACTCCTAGCTTTGTCTAGCTGTGGGCAGGTGCCGTCAGTGAAGGTAGACTGTAATCCTTGTGATTCATTCACTCGCGCGTAGGCATCATCTGCCTAGCCTTTTCCCAACTATGTTGGGGTCGGCTTCCAGTCTAACCGGATGCAGCTGAATACCAGTATTTTACATGGAGCGACTGCCTATCTGACCTCCACAACCCAGTAACTGGGCAATACGATACCCCTTGGTAAGACTGGTTGTCAGACTTTCGAGCTTCTGACGACCCATAACGAATGTCAAAGATCCACAAATGACAGCCGGGACCAACGGCTTAACGTGCTTTCCGAGGCACGGAGGAATCTCGGTATGTAAAGATGGTCACCCATCCACGGACCAACCCCGGCAAGCGTAGCTTAACCTGATGGATCGACCCGTGCGGCTGTTATTACTTAGCCACGAGCTCCTCATTCACTTATAGGTATGTGCTAATAAATTCACAACACATTTCCTTAGGCAAATCTGATTAAATTATCTTACATGAACATCTAATCAATCATAAACATTGCAGGTATTAATTATCTTTCGAAACGTCGACAGCAAACTTGACATACCACAGTTTCTTGGAAAGCTAAATACACACTTCAAACTTTGTCAATTGAGAAGTATTTGGTAATCCATTGTGTTATTGTTTTCGAACAAGTGTTCTTGGTAAATGTAAAGGTGCCGTTTTAACCTTGATAGTACACAGTTACATTTAAATGTTTGAATATTACCAATCAATTACATGTATTCAAATACTTCATTATGGGCGGGAAAAAATAGGACATGATTCAAATAGACTTTTACATGCTCCTATGAATATTGTATTTTCGGGATAGTACACACGGCTACATATCAAGCTATAAATTTCCAATGTAAGCTGACCTCTCATTGTACGGAAATCCTTTATAATGCGAGATCAGCTTATACTGGATATTTATAGCATGATATGTCGGTAAAAAAGGGTCGCTAAGTAGAAACTATGTAACGCCACCACCTACGATCATTATAAACTCATTTTGCTTCGTTTACGTTCATAAATCTGGTCATAGTATGGCTATATAAAATGCACCAGTTACTCCAACTTTTCCTTTTAAATCTAGGTTTGTTTTTTGTTGTTAGATAGGTTTGTACCTACTACTAAAACCTGAAAAGGTTTTTAAATTATGCATATTCATTATAATATGCGTAATTTATAGACCATTAGGGATCTCGCCCACTAGACGGCCACGATTCCAACTAGTCGTGGCCGTCTAGTGGTCTGCGGCGAGTTGGGCGTTGCGACCAGTTGCTTGATTCATAGTGGTTTCTATAGTTTACCTGGTTGCTGCAAGCACTGATCGTGATCGTGGACGTCTAGTGCGCGAGATCCCTTAGACTTGATACAATATAAAATCGGTACTTACTTATAATCTAGTAAAACTACTCTCTGCTTTCTTACAAACTATATCCTTTTAACCCTTTAGGTACACTTACGCGAAGGCTACGGCAAGCTAGTTCACTTGTACTGCAACCTGTTAGTCTGCAAGCTGAAGTTCCACGCGCGGAACCCGCGCTTCCCGGGCAACATGCAGCTGACAGCTGAGGAGTTGGACGCCATCGCAGAGAATGATGTCAACAATTAGTGAGTTTATAACAACCTTATATTTATAACAACCTTATATTTATAACAACTTTATATTGCTAGTTAGGTAATTGATTCAGGCGTGACTTTGCGGACATCCATTATAAAATACAATAGACGTAGATATATTTAGTACCCTATTCCGCTTAACTATTCTTCAAGAGTCATAAAAAACCCTGTATGAAAACGACGTGTTTCACCTCTCAGCGAGGCATCCTCAGGATGACGATTGACCAATTGCAAACCAGAACACGACGTGTTGCCACACCGAGCGCTGGACGCAGAGTAGTACTCTGCGGTCATCCTGAGGATGCTAAATATATCTACGTCTATTGTATTGTTTTAACCTAATATTGTCCCACTGCAGGGCAAAGTCCCCTTCTCCTACAGAGAAGCCATGAGCATTGATCACCACGCTTACTCAAGACGGGTTGGCGATTTCAGACTTATATAAACTGTACAGGGTAAAAATTTATTCGTTTTTATCCTCTTTGGGGGTCATTGTACTCATCACTATGAACAACTTTCACTATGGGCACAACCCTGAAATGGCGAAAAAACAAAAAGCTGTTTCCTACATTTTGACGAGCTATGCGAACATTAATGTAGGGAACAGCTTATTTTTTCATTATGAAAATAGCCTTTTGTTTTAGCGATTTTACTCAGTAGATTTTTTCAGCATTTCATTATCTACATGACAGCATTTTTGTTGCAGTTTCCAACTATGCGTGGAATTGTTCGACTATATGGAAGAAATCCTTAACTTGCAAGCGTCAGGTCAGTAACAAACATTAATTTCCATATTGTTTATCTTACCGTGTATTTCTACATAAAGAAGCCGCACATTTTCCATGTCGCATTTTTTAAGTCAATTACTTAGATTTATTGAGTAGCATGTACCTGTAGTTTTCAAATAATTACAGTGTTCTAAGTTGGATATACGAACAATTTAAGGTTGTAGTCAATTTTCTGTACAATTAATTTCTCTGACTGTAACAAAATGTTTTCTCTCGACTTCAGTATTCGACAGCCTGGGCAACGCTCGCGCCAACTCCATGACAGCTAGCGGTCAGTGCCGACTAGCCGCCCTCATACCGTGCGCACAAGACGCGTCGCAGATATACGACTGTAACGTGCGCCTGTTGTTCCGACTGCACGCCTCGCTGCCGGCCGACACCCTGGCGGGGCATCGCGAGAGGTAACCGAACATAATGTAAAGGCGGCAAATGTTGGTCATAGCTCGCCGAGCGAAGGCGAGTACCAACGTATAGACAGCCCATTTGTAGGCTAGGCTCGCCATTGCTCGTTAATGCTCGCCTACAGTCTGTTTTGTAATCTCGTAGACTAATTTGACAGGTGCAAAATGTCAAACTCCAAATTGAAAAAACAAAGAACAATGACCTGAAATGTCAAATTAGTAAAAAACTAGCTGGCTGAGTGCAGGCGAGTGCCAACGTGTATAGGGTTCGTTTGGCGTGGCTTGCTACTACTTTTCAGCACAAATCAAAGGCGCTCGCCTGCCCTCGGTGATTACGGCCAACATGTGGATAGCTCCACAAAAACTTGTGAACATTGGCAATTGGCATTAGTCCATTCCGAACTTGATGAACATGTAGACCGCAGCACTCGCCTTATATCAATTTGCCTACGCCAGTGTTGGCTGAGGTTTGGCCAACATGTATTGCCGGCTTCATAATGCACATAGTCCAACCGAGAGTCAATCTAAGTATCGACTTTATTTTAGAACATATAGAGCAAGGAATAAGAGACTAAGAAAACTTCAGATTTATCCATTATATTGCCTTAAAGTATTATAACACTAGTTTATAAATATCCCTCATGCAGTAGAATATATCGTTTCAGATTCCGGCAACAGTTCAAGAAGTTAAGCTCGTTCTACAAACACGCCAGCAGCTTACAATACTACAGAAACCTCCTCACACTGCCAGTTCTACCTTCCAATCCGCCAAACTTCCTGCAACAGGTATAGAATTTCTGAAAAAGGGGTAACGTTTTATGCGCTGGCCTCTGTCAATACATAGGGGACGGTTCACGAGTAATGGTTTTGGCTCACGTTGTGATTTTTAATATAGGCAAAAAAAAAACATGTTTTTTCGTAGTAGCTCCACACTTGGACACGCGCACGAACAGTGTGGTTCAAGTACATCTTAGGAACATAGTATGAACACCTTCATTTCAAGGTGCGTGGGCGTGAGCTTCAATTACGCAGATGTAGATTATTTTTATTATTGATGCGTTAGATTATTCAAAATAAAACAACAAAATGAAACAATATTTTAAAATTAATTAAAATATTGTTTGTTCTATAGTGACATCAGTCACATTTACGAAGCTTGGGCCCAAGGTAGAAGTACCTGATTTGACTAGTTATTATTGTTTACCTAAAAATAACACTTAACTTGTAAAATTCATTTAGAAGTTATGACGTTAGGGCAAGTGCTAACAACACTAACATATTATAAAAGCACAATCCCTTACTAACCACTACAACGTATGGACTAAGTTAGGTCTGAAATAAAGTTTTTTTTTTTTATGACTTTAAATTATTATGTAATATTTAATGATACTTGTAGCATATTTTAGATTTTATATTGCTATTTTAATTAAGCCGTTTCAACCAAAATATATGATCATCTATGATTTGTTTAAAATGACGGTAGATGTTTGATATAAAGCGAAGTTGGTAGGATATAAAAAGGATTGTAAGGACGTTATCGGTTAAGTTGCTCAGTAGATGTACAGTTGGTTGGATCTAATGCCGTTGTTGTTTGGAATAGACCAGCGGGTGTCATGTAAGTTAGGTACAACCCGTGCGCATTAATATGGCACCTGTCTCGGAACTCAATACTCCCCCCGCTACCCGCGCGGCGCCCCGCCGTCGCCGTGCGGATAAACGGGGGGAGTTACAAACGTCATTGAGCCAGGTGCCATGTGAATGCGCACGAGTTGTGATTTGATATTATACCGTAATTATTGATTATTATGATTATGTTGTTGTGTATGGTATACTATTGCCATCATTGAATAAAGTCTAATTAAACAAATGTCTAGCCTTGTCTTTCTGTGCTTTACTTTATGAAATCTTTTCCCTACAAAACATTTAAATCCAACAGGACTTCCATACACAGCAAATAAATTATCCTGACACTAAAAGCTTACTAATTTGGGTAATACCTATATAAATACTTATAGTAATTATCTATATCTGCTAACACGTGTGCGCGTAGACTGTGCCGTGTCCATAGCCATCGAGGCGCCTAGCGTGCACGGCTCGTGCGCGTCCCTTGGTACGTAAAAAACTAATCTCTGTAAACATCAGTACCCTGGTAAAATCATTCCGTTAACCTTTTCACCGCCACGGACTTCAATAGAAGTTCCGGATTTTCGTGCCACCAGCGCCACGACTTCATTAGAAGTTCTTCATTTTAACTATCGTATAAAAACAAATTTACTTCATTTAAAAGCTTTGTTTCCTGTTATTATTTAATATAGCACTGTCTAAAACCCTGTTTTCTAGTTTTCCACTCAAAAGAAGCCCTTAATTGTCTTAAAATCGGCAAAAACAAAAACGCGTAACATTTTTTATGTTCCCTGAACGCCAAGGACTTTATACAAAGTCGGCCAGTGATGGGACGTGAAAGTTATCACTGCTTGATTTCGTGCGTGGAAAAATATATAAATACTAATATCGAAATCAATTTGAGGTCAGTAAAATATGAAGTTATAAACCACTTTATAAGAAAGGGAAAATTTACCAATTTCGACTTTCAGATGGGTGCCAAGCCGGAATTAAATAGTTGTGATTATTGTTTACCAATCCTTGTCGATAATTATATTCCGATCTCTACAAAACAGTTAGTTGTAACTGCCCCGAGCACCACGGACTACTATAGAAGTCGTTCTGTGACGGCATAAGCGTACGAGTATCAAGGTCACTTTGGCATAGTGCAGAAAATAAACGGGAAAGCGCGCACGCATCCTTCTTTCCCGCTTTGCTTGTGATAAGATAAAATTAATAAAACATTGGACTGATGCGAGTTACTAAAAATTATGCACGGTGTACGTAGTAGTATAATATCTGTGACGGTGTGGAATCGGAGTCGGAAGTGGAGGATATTGACACAAAAGACGATGATTCTGATGTAATTCCAACTAGATAATAATCATAGTCTTTCAATCGTTCTAGATAACCACTTTACTTTAGCCACTTAAACCCATAATCCAATATCTTTGTTTCCATATCCTGCCAAGTCGTACGAGGAGCCGAAGCCAAATTGCAGAGGCCCGTACCTCTGCGATTTAGCTTCAGCCCCTCGTACGCCTTCCAAAGGTCCAGGGCCCCAGGGTCCCGAGAATTGTCAAGAGACGTAAAAATAATAATAACGTTATTCATCAAAAAGCAAGTAAAAACACGGGAAAGACAAAAATCAAAGAAAGAAATATCATAGACATCCTTAATCAGAATTGAATTTAACGTGCTCTGAGCGCCAAGGACTTGAAATGAAGTCACCAGATGACGTAATTAAACAATTAGAGACATACCACATTTCTTATAGCTCTAATTGAGTTATGC
The DNA here is from genome assembly GCA_947363905.1 of Lithophane semibrunnea. Lineage (NCBI taxonomy): Eukaryota > Metazoa > Arthropoda > Insecta > Lepidoptera > Noctuidae > Lithophane > Lithophane semibrunnea. Next base: position 5,190,962 of record OX376200.1, on the reverse strand, counting down.
ATTTTTCTCTTAATTTTTTATATGTAATTTATACTGGTTTTTGTTACTCACGATAATGTGAAATAAAATAAATATGGAAATATTGAATCAATTTTTATTTATATTCGTAAATTTATAAAATAAAGCCTGACGTAGGCGTATAAATTTAATTTATCGATAGGAACATACCCTCATCACTACTGTTTACTATATATTTCGTTATACATTTATAGCGTGGCGCTGGCGAGCGCATCGCGTTCTGTGTACGTGGGCGGTGAAAAGGTTAACCAAATTCAGTTTCCCAAAACGCTTTGTGGGTAATTTGAAGAACGATCGTTGGGAATTTCTCGAAGTTTGATTATTTTTTTGGTAACCAGGGGGCCTACCACCACCGCTTACAGGAGTATTATTTTAATCTTACTTCGTGGGGGAAAGAGATGGAGCTATACGTCCTGTAGAGCTTCATCTCTTTCCTACACTGAAGTAATATTAAAATAATACTGCTGTAAGCGGTGGTGGTAGGCTCCCTGGTCCTTTGGTCCGCAAAGTTATATCACGTTGCACCGTAATACTAAAGTTATTATTATTTGTCCACAGTCTGACTTCGGCACATACGTGACTCCAGTGGTGTCTATACCTGAGCCCTCGCCGGATGAAGTAGACTCAGTCGCCTCTCTCATCGACACTTCTGATACTATGAGCCAGGTAACTACTTGGTATCCTATAGTTATAGTCCAGCGTAGTTACGGTGAAGTTAATAACTGAAAATGAACTTTGGTTCCTTATGCTTATGGTTGAAAATGCTATCAATGCCATCTCAGCCGAGATGTCTACTGCTTGATATGTCTAAAAATGCTTTAACACAATCAAATCATACAAAAGAATCGAAAATAAGTTGTGAATGCAGATATTACTAGCTCGTAACTGTATAATCCGCGATATATGAATTGAAAATGGCGGCCAAATAAAGGATCTTTTAATATTCTTTTCACTCGCACAGAAATAATGAAATAACAATGTATGAGAAAAACAATGATGATTAGCGCCGCCATTTTTAATTTTTTTTCTCTAATGGCATGGATTTTTATAAAAATAAGGGTATGAATGATAAGAAGACAAAAACTTAAATGAGGTTATTTTTCTATAGATGTCAGTACAAGATAACCTAGAAGATTTCGAGGCTCGTCCCAGTCAGTCGCCGCAGCCCGACCCCATCGTGGAGCGAGACCGACTCATCGACCATCTGCAGAACGAACTACAGAGAATGAGGTACTCACAACATAACATAATCACGTATACGAATTTTACGAAGCGGTCATCCATGCATGGATTTTCTTCCAACGACGTGATTTTAAGGACAAGCATGCACTGTGTGAATTAGTCAAATCATTTGTTTCAAATAGGCAAACAAAAGGAACTGTTGAAAGTTATACAATAAAAAACATTGAATTGATTCTATGTAGTTGCCCCTTCTAAAGGGTAGTTTCGTATGGAGAAGAATGGGCAAGAAACTCAATCGTTACTCTTTTAAAATACTTGTTTAGATGTGCATGTGCGTAAAAGCTCCGTGAGACGCCGGTTTTGCAAAAATCAAGACATTCATTCATACCTAATTTAAAGAAGACGCGAAAACTATTTAAACCCCGTGATTGTTTACCAAAAAGTAGCTCGTTCTGTGGTAAAAATAGTAGCGAAGCTAATTTTTTTTATATTTTTAATCGATAGTTTACATCGTCAAAGTCATCGTCAAGTTTAAAAAAATTCGACGGCACAAAAGCAATTTAAAGTAGTTAAAAAAATGTTTAAAAATGTCCAACCGATCCGGGCTATTTAAACGCCCTCCATTTGGCGCGCTTGGTGTAGTGACGTCACAGTCCGTAAAAACAGACAAGCAACTGTCAAGTCAACGTCAAACACTCCTTTTTCTATGAGCGTTTGACATTGACTTGACACTTGTTGATTGACTTGACATTGACATTTTGATTGTTATATCGGATTGTTACGTCACATCCGCTCTTAGCCTTTTCAAGTATTTGAATTACCCACAGTTTTTTTGGACTTTAAAAAAATTAATTTCTCGCTCAAAAAGAAATTTTATTCAAAAATATTGATGGAGGCATAATTCTGAAGTAACATAGTTTATAAAAAAAAATATTTGACCCATATTTGAATCACATGCATATTCCCTTTCGTTACACCTTCAGATCATGATTTTATTTAGACCATTTTAATTAAAGTAAATAAATAAATGATTCAAGTATTCTCATTTTTTATAACAGGTCCGAGGTATCGCAGCTTGTTCAAGAGAGAAACACAATGATAGGATCCATGAGAGAACATTGTACTCGTATCGAAACACAACTACATAACGCCAAGGTAACGCAAAAATTGTGGCCGTGCATATAATATGACAGATTAAGCTTTAGAGACTGCCACATAGGTATGATTGACAGAAACTACGCACTATATACAGCGCTACCACGCGTTTTGGTTCATCGAACAAAAAGTGAAATAATATAAGCGCGACTGGTATTCGCGCGACGATCTGTGCCCTGTTTATCGAAACTTACAAGTCTTGTATTACCAAATGTCATTATTTAGTTCACAATTACTTTGACACTTTTATTCGTGATTTTGTTTATCAAAAAGAAATTTGTAAGTTACAACTTGTAGAAAATCATAACAAATCCTAAGACTGTCCGGCGACCCTCTATTCCGTCTTACAAGTTTACAAGTGTCGTGCTTAGTACCGCAATAAATGTTTAAATTCGATTTCTTTTTGAAAATGTGGTCAAAAGAGAGAGATGACCATGTCCCATCAGTGGGAACATTAAGGCTGATTATGAAAATGGAGATGAGCTATGAATTTAACGAAAATTAACAATCTAGGTAAGTTGTGAACGTGTAGACTTGACTTTTGATAAACAGGGCCCTGGTATTCGCGCGCCGATGGTTTTCGCGCGACGATCGCTTTTAAATAGGACGGGGCACAAAGCCGAGCTTTTTCTTAAACTCAATGCGCTATTTTTACGGCTGAAAAGCTGTCTTTAAAAACTTTTTTAACAACATTTTTCTGTTTACAGGTAGAATTAGAAGAAGAAAAACATAAAGCTGATATATTAATGGTGCAAACACCCGAAATTAAACGTAAGTGTTTTTTTTTTTTCTATTTAACACTTACTAGTGATTATTGTTGTGCGAAAAAATAAGAAACATATCGATAATGTGCTGAATATCAATGTAGATGGTTAAAAGAGAAGGCCAAAGAAATGGTGTATGTTGTGTGAAAGATGATATTATGGCTAGAAAGGGGTAAATAATGAGATGTACGTTAGATGTAAGGAAGAAGGTATAAGCTGGAAGTGCGTCCCAGATAATGAAATCCTAACTGATATTTGATATTATAAATGCGAATGTGAGTTTGTTTGTTTGTTACGCTTTTATGGCTAAACGGCTGGACCGATTTTATTGAAATTTGGTTTGGGGATACTTTGAACCCCGGGAAAAGACATAGGCTACTTTTTATCGACGCACCACGCGGGTGAAGCTTCCGGCGGAATCTAGTTTTTAATATTTCTAATGTTATTTATTTTATTGTAGAAAAACTCAACGAAACCGAAGAAAGAGCCAAAGTGACAGATGAGAAGTTCCAAAAGCTAAAAGGAGCGTATACGCAGCTAAGAGAAGAACACATCACGTTGATTAGACAGGTCAGGATCCAGTACTACCCCTACAATCCGTCTCTTTCTGACCGAGTAACTGACGTTAACCCCCTACACAGAATAGTACAGAAGGCACACTCCGCATTTTAGGTATGAATAAAGCTACAAGTACGCGGCGGGCTCGTCTTGTCGGGCCCGTTCAGTAAGTATAACGTAGTCAGAAGATATAAGAGTTACGCGATAGAAGAGAGACAACTACTACTTGGTGAATATAACCTGTGCGACCTGAATTGCACTTTATAGTGTCGTAGCTAGAGTCGCTTTTTATTTAAATGATTTTGCGGAGTGAACCATCTGTACTTATTTATTTATTTAACCATTTATGTACACACATAATAAACAGACAAAGAGAAAGGAACAGAAAGAAACGTACAAAGGTGATGGTTATTTCTAAAGAAATCTCTTCCAGCACACCTGCGATAGGAAAGTAGATATGAGATGTAGACACCTTATCTGTGCCCCTGTACAGACTTCTCTATTCTTCGAAGTCAAAATAAATATACCAACCAGTTTCATGTTTACGATATTTTTATGGGTTCGTCTGCCAAGCATGGTCTAAAAGTTATTGTCTATTGTATTGTTTAGTAAGTGCAGAAAATTACTAAAAAATGCTGGGTTTTGATTACTAGTTTGTTACAGATTACAAACTAGTAATCTAAACCAAGCATTTCATCGCACATTATTCATTTTCGTTATAGAAAGCCGAAGTGGACAAGTTGTCAGCTAACTTGAGAGCGGCCTCCGCGCAGCATGAAAGCGCGAAAGTAGCGCTACAGCAACAACTTACCGATAGGATCAAGTAAGTACCGCTGTGTTATGTACCCAGCTTATGAATAACTTGCCTGCGTAGTGAGTAGGCGGGGCATTATTTTTAGAAGAAAAAAAAGGGAAAACAGATTTATCAACTTATCAGTCCTGTTAAAAATACTCTCGTACATAGGACACAGATATAAGTTCGCTAAAGAATATGCACGACTTTGCTCTTTCTTGGTCGATAATACATTTATTTCACTCCCTATAGAGATGTCGAATTACTACAGCAAAGTGCTTCGTCGAGCGAAGAGGTAGAAGCTTACAAATCCGAGATATTGAGCCTCCGATCAGACCTAGAACAGTCCAGACAAAAGGAACTCGAGTTAGAAACTGTTAAAGCTTCCATGGAAGCTCTAGAAATAGAACACACAACAGCAACGAAAGAACAAGAAGAAAAACTAACAACTGTAACCAACGAATTGAAAGAAACCACAGAAAACTTAGAAAAGATAAAACAAGAGAAGAAAGAAAGAGAATTAGAGTTGAATAGAGTGAAAGAAGAGTTAATAGGACTTCGGGAGAGAAGCGGAGACGAGTATAAAAAGGTAGTAGAAGAAAAAGAAGCTGCGCTGAAACAGGTAGAGGAGTTGCAACAACAACATTTACAGGAAAAGGAGGTCAGTATTGTATATTTCGCTAAAAGTCATTTATTTCTTATAGAGGTGTAGAACTGTAGATGCTTGCTAGTGAGGTTATTGCATGATCGAGCCATGTTAAAGCATGTAATGTAGACCTGCTTATTAACAAAATGACCGTTACTAGTATCAGACATTAATGCTTTGCTGTATAAAAATCCCGTATATCAGTAACATAATTAATCTTCGTGTAATTGATTGTACCAATTTAATAAGCCATATTATAACAACCAATTCATGTAAGCTTGATTTTATTAGGAAGTAACACTACTAAATAACTCCATTAATGAATTACAATCAGAGATAGATAGTTTACAACAAAAGCTTACTAGTACTGAAACCGAGTATAACGCAGAATGCCAAAAATTGAGCCAAGAGTTGACGACTAAAACACAGGAGTATGATGAAAGCCTCAGTGAAAAAGAATCTAAAATAAAGAAGGGTTTAGATCAACTTGAAGAGTTGCGCCTTGAGTTAAAGAATACTAAATCTAACTACGAAGGTAAAATCACTGAAAATGTCACTGAGATTTCTAAACTTCAAGAAAGAATCGAAGAATTAGTTCAGTACCAAGTTACAGCAGAATCGTTAAAAACTGAACTAACAGAAAGTGGAAACCAAGTGAGCAAACAATTAAAGGAAGTATTATATGAGAAAGAACAGTTACAAAATACTGTTCAAGAAAAGATGACGGAAATATCTGAACTGGAAAATAATTTAAAAGACTTGACAGATAGTAAGAATCAAGAAGTGACAGAATTAAAAGAGGAGATACAGAAGACCATTGATGATAAGAATACTGAAATTGACAACTTAAAAACTATGATTGAAGAGAAATCTGACTTTGGCAAAAGGCAACAATCTGAAACCGAACATTTGTCTAAAAATATCCTTGCGCTTGAGACTACTATAAACGATACAAATATTCAATTGCAGGAACAAAAAGCGTTGTATGAAGACCAACTTAAAGAATGTAATACTGAAATTACGATTCTAAAAGATAAATTACAAAATGTTACGGAAAGTAAGGATGAAATCATTGATAACTTGAAAAGTATGGTGGCTGAGAAAGATGGACAAGTTATAGCTTTAAATGTAGAAGTGACTCAACTGGCTGACGACAACGCCAGGCTTACAGACGAGTTAAAAGAATCGCAGGCAGAATTGGAAATAGGAAATAATGAATTATATTCCTTGAGGGAAGAACATGAAAAAATCGTGGAAAGAAATGAATGCAATTTAACTTTAAAAAATCAAGAACTAAGAGAACTACATGATAAGATTAACGAACTTACTGAACAAAAAACAGAGATAGAACAAGAAAAAGAAAAAGTATCAAATGAACTGAACTCAGAGAAAGAGGTTTGTGTTATAATTGTTATAAATAATATGTCTGTTGTTTTATGTGACGTCCTACATAAAGAATGTTTGTTTTAATTAATTATATCTTTGAATAGGTATTAGAAAGTAGAATTTTGGAACTCACAGTCGCCCATGATAATTTGATAAAAGACCATGAAGATGTTAAATCTGAAAAAGAAGCTTTAACAATTGAGCTGAATAACGAAATAAGTAAATTGAAAGAAGAATTTGATCAACTGAAATATGAAAAAGAAACTGAGATCCAATCGTTAAGCGAAAAGATCCTAACCCAAGAAACTGATTTCAATGAACAAGCTGCCCTGAAGGACGCAATTATCGCAGAAGCTGAAACTAACATACAGAAACTGAAAGATGACTTGGAAGAATTACAAAAAGAAAAACAGAAAGAGAAGGAAGATATGGATATTGAAATATCTGAGAGAGAACGCGAGAGACAGGTTAGGAAATCAGTGACGTTGAGTGAAATGTGTTTACACTGCGTTGTTTTATGAACACCCTTTGTTTATAATATGGTGGTGGATCATTGTGTTTTGTGTCAGTTTTCATTTTCGCGAAATAGGATTATCAACACTGTGTCATCAAAAAGGTTTTGGGATCATCTTGTGGTTGAGGTCATAATGTTCTCTTTTGTAGCGTTTTTTTGAAAAGTTAATAAACAGTTTTCTAAACAGAATTTTAAAGAAAAGTGATATTACAAAACACGTCATGTAAAAAGCTCGTACACTGTTTTATTTGCTTCTTCCTTGCCTGTACTGTAAGCATGTACCGATATCTAAACTGCATGTTTTATTTCTTTCCTCTACATCTACGCAACCTGCCGCGCTGTGCATGGATTCTACTGCGCTCTTGGACTTGCTTGGAACCTTCGGACTTATCTACGTCCCTTCTATGGTGGTATAGTTACTGGAAACTAGGCTAGGCCACGCGGAGAGTAAGAGATTGAATGCCGAGTGTGAATTACAGGACTTGTTGCAGCACAATACTGTGCTTGAAGATGATTTGACGGCTGTGAAGCGACAGCTTGAAGAGGCGCAGCGGGCGTTGGCGTTGCGTTAGTATTACTTTTATTGTACATACTTTTGTATAGAATTTCTTCAAATGCAGGGTCTTCTGGTGAAGTTTCGCCGGCTAATTTAAAAAGACCTTGTATTTTTACATATAAAATGTTTATCCCACACTGTATTATGCATTGATTTATGAAGCTATACGCATCTCAAAATGATGCAGTTTTTTTTTAAATCACTTCACTGTATAATGAATTATCGTTATAATCCAATTTTTGTGTACATACGTAATAATATCAACAACAAATATTTCGGTTATATAGAAAAATCGCGGCTAGTAACATGCGCTGGGGAGGCAGCGCTCGAAATCGCAACCGGAGCCCTAACTTCATTCGAGAATGGTCAGGCGCGCGATACCGTGAGCGCGGCCGCTGAGCTCGCTACCAAGGCACTGGATGAACTGGCCAGACATTCCGAAGTGTCAGGGAATGAGGAGTCGGTAGCAAGGTCGGCTATCGCTGCGGCACACAACACTGCGCAGCTGTCTGCGTATGTTGCTGATGTTTCCAATGTGTCTACTGACTTGGCATTATCTGAAAGTAAGTGTGGTAAAAAAAATTACAAGTAGATTAAAACTTCAAAAAGTCTGAGGCGTATCTCATAAGAGACGATCAATAAAATTGTATGTTGCGACCCGTGCTTGCGTAGAATTCACTTCAGTGCGAGCTTTAATAAATACTTCACAGAATAGCAAGTTTTGAAAAAGTACACAATTTAAGTTCCCATAAGGAGCCTTTTGTCTCCGTCTGTCAGATTGAAACAGCAAATCTGGCTAAATCATGCCCACCGTATAAAATGTTATTATTCTTCGTAACCGTGATTGCTTAAAGTTGAGTCGTAATGTTACCTTTGACCAGCATCTTGTAAATCATAGATGTCTTGCTAATACTTGTTGTTTTTTTCTAAAACGACGCCGATATACCTTTTGCCCTTTCAGAACTAAACACCGAATGTCGCTCAATGTTGACGGCTACAAAGGAATGCCTAGAGTCCATCAAGAGTGGTTCCGTAGTGAGCTCGCATTGCTCCGACGCGAGGAGTCGAGTGCGTAGCTTGATGACTGCTGCTGTGGCTGCTGATAGGCTGAATAGTGGAGCCAGGAGTGTGGATGATGAGCTGGCTGACATGGATAGGGCTATCGAAGACGCTGCGTCGCAGATTGAGGTCAGTATACAAATAATACCTGCCAAGTGCATATCGGACTCTCGCACGAAGGGTTCCGTACAATTATCTATAAAAACGGCAAAAAAATCACGTTTGTTGTATGGGATACAACAAACGTGATATTTTTGCCCTTAAATATTTATTTGATTCTGTTTTTTAGTATTTTTGTTGTTATAGCAGCAACAGAAATACATCATCTGTGGAAATTTCAACAGTCTAACTATCACGGTTCATGAGATATAGCCTGGTGACAGACGGACGGACAGCGGAACCTTAGTAATAGGGTCTCGTTTTATCCTTTGGGTCAGAACCCTAAAAAGTATTTATTGGGTGGGACTCGTACCGAAAATCAACCAAATAAACGGTCGAATTTTTAAGATGTACGGATTCTCCGGATTTTCATACTCAGTTTTGTCAGTCGGGTAAATAAATAGGAATGCTACTTTACGATCCATAGATCGTGTAATTTAGTGTATATTAACTTTCATATTATTAGCTATGGTTCAATTAAGACAAATTAGGATTGCGAATGCACCGTTATTGTCATATTGTGAAAATAAACAGGTGATGGTAGAATTTGTTACCAACGCATGTCGGAACTATTTCGATTCTTTTGACATGATACGTCTAATGAGATCTGAAAACTGAAGAAATTGTGGTCCATTTTTCTCAAAATCACATCTTCTAATATCAGTTGAAATCCACAGAACATGCTAGCTGCGACCCGCGCCGGCGGCTCGGGAGTCAAACTAGAAGTGAACAGCAAAATCCTCGACGCTTGCACCACACTTATGGGCGCCGTTAAAATATTGGTGCAAGATGCTCGCAAGCTGCAGAACGAACTGGGCGATCCCACGACCCGCCAGAAGATGTACCGGAAGAACCCGCAGTGGTCTCAGGGACTTATCTCAGCAGCTAAAGCTGTTGTGTTTGCTGCTAAACTGCTAGTGTATGTATTTCCTAACTAGCTTGTTTTCTTAGAAAAGGTATCCGTATGGCTGTACTGTTCGCTTCGAAATTACATCGGTGATTTTATAGTAGTGTCCGATTTGGTAATAGAAACCAGGATTTCAGGATCATCAGCTGTGCATGCAACCACTGGAGAAATGTGGTATTTTTGTGTGTATTTATTAATTTATAAGTATGAATTGGTAATTCAGTTACCAGTATGCGAAAACTGTTCTTTTTCTACTTCGTCGTTCCCTCAATGCTGAGGATCGCGACCACATATGACGCGTCTCCAAGCTATGCAGTCTTCTGCAGTGTGGACCGCTTGGTAGATGCTGCCTCCAACAACCTTCTTGATCGCGTCTGACCATCTTGCTGGTGCTCTGCCTTGAGCGCGTTTTCCTTCCACCCGGCCCAGTATCAAAAGCCTTTCCAGACGATGCTTAGATGAACGCATAATATGTCCTGAAAAGCTGAGGACATGCTCCTGGCATATAGTAGATAGCCGCTTGGTGATGTTGAAAACAGTGTAGAATATGGATTATTCAGCCAATATATTTTTACAACAGCTGCACTTGCACAGCGTAGTAAAATAACAAATCACTACTCAACTACTAGTACGTGTAGGCTTAGAACTAAAGCCACGTCTTACTTTTCTGTTTTCTGGATTTCACTGACGCAAGTTATATAACCTCTAGCAGTCTGGCTTATCCGACAATATTAATGAAACCAATTCACCCATGCACAGTTTGTGATGCAATGTCGTGAAATAAGCACAATGTGTGGGCAATTGGCACGGAAATCACGCAAACTATCCGCACTTGTAGAACTGAACTATAGTTTTGTTTAAGTTTATATAATTGCAGATAGACTTTTTGGTAATAATAATTACCAGAATATCTTTTTAATAAGAACTTTATGACAACAGCTCATTTCGGTGGTAAAATTAGTAGCCCTTAGTGTCTTCATTCAAAAATACATCAATCTATGATACAGGACATCAGCAGACGAGGCAGTAGGCGCCTCAGGCCAGGTCGAAGGCGTATCGGCCGCAGCTCACGAAGTAGCCGGCAGTACCGCCCAGCTGGTGGCCGCGTCACGAGCGCGCGCGCCGCCCGAGTCGCCCGCGCTGGCGCGACTCACACAAGCCAGTAGATCAGTCGCCGCGGCCACTGGAGCCCTAGTCGCTGCTGTTAAAGCTGGTTCCGCACTTGTGAATGAACAAGGTATGATACTAATGCTGATAGTCTATGAAACAATACATGGATATTGGATTTGTCTATTTACACGTGCTGTTAACAGTTTACTGAGCATGAAATACAGATCAAATTTATACTTATAATATATGTCGTATATGTTATAAGTCGTTTCAATAACTGATTTACGTACTTTTCCAGCTGGAGAGTTTTAAAAGCCCAATTAATTCAATTGATTGGATCAGAAACTTAATACAACTTTTTAAAGCCATGAGTTTCTGCGGTCGGAATAAGCCGAGTGTGATATGTACTCTACTGTATATTATATACTATTTTTAACCAACAGAGGCTTTGGACACCTCATCTCTATCGCTAACGGCCACTCGTCGTCTCGAAATGGAGAGTAAAGTGCGCTCGCTCAAGTTGGAGACATCACTGGACGCCGAGCGAGCTCGCCTCGCCGCGCTGCGCAAGAGACATTACCAGCTAGCGCAGTTAGAAGAGGTCAGTATAGGAGAGTAAATCCACAGTGTAAACGGATCCTTGTCGATACATTTGACAGGATGAAAGCAATGTCAATTTTTTTGATAAATCTTTATTATGTACCAAACTACCATCTTCAACTTCAGTTTGGGACCTTAACTCCGCCCCTGTCACCAGCGCACGATTAATTTTTTTACGAAAACCCTCTCATTGATTTAGTGTAAGATGTAATGCAGGTAGTCTGTGGTCATACTGCCAACAGCTCGTTTGGTAAAGCTAACGATTGGATATCATGCTAGTCGACAATGTTGGTCCCAGTTTTGAGTTGCATATGGGGCCCCAAGTTTAGGTATTTTTTTTGTCTAATATTTTTTTATTTTCTTGCAGAATGGAAACATGGAAAACGGCAAAGATTGAACGTCTGCGAAATTACAAAATTGAAAATAAAATAAACATCAGCTGATATGATTGCTACACATTTTTAGTAAGCTTTTGATCAGTTCCCCATACTCTTTTCTTCTGATGACATTTTGTACTCGTATTTTCATACTTTGGTATATACAACGAATCTTTTACTGTCATGCTTACCGATTGCTCAGTTTACTATAGTGACGGACGAGAGAACACGTCTTCCTTAGGGTCAGCTCAGGCCGCGACGTGACGCTGCGCGCACTTTTTAACAATTATCGAACTTATTTTCTTCACGAAAAGGTATAATTTCAGTGCAAGGGTTGACACGTGTCAAAGTACACAGATGTGCGATGCTGCGCAGCGCGTGTACCTTATTGTGTAGTAAATAAATTCGATATTGTATCGGCTCATAAAAAAGTGCGCGTCGCTTCGCGCCTCGGTGTGAATGTCTTCCTTAGGGATGACAATCAGTAATTTTACGGTTTACTCTATGACTATTATATAGCATTGTAATTCAACACTTGGCGCTTATTAGCCAACTTAAAACTTATTATTAGATACGAAATTCTAAATGTTACACTGTCCACATAGAAATACCTATAGCTACTTATGAATACGTAGTAGATTTAATTAACGTAATACCACTGCATGTATAGGAATCCGCATACAAAGGAGAATTGAAGCAGCCCGTTCATTCTAAGTGAAACTGAGTCACAATATCGGTTAACCTTGGATTGCCTGCAACAGTTGCAGATCTTAGTTCGTCACACTAATTGTAGTGCAACTAGTGTGACGAACTATTATGGTTTGCACATTAGACTGATTTCAGTCACCCACTTTGTACTGATAACGATCAATCGTTAATAAGATCAACAATCTGTTTGGCTCAGGTTCGTAGAAATTGTAGGTAGTAGGTGTATGCATGTAAACCTTAGTGTCTTTAGTAAACGACTGAGGCATGCGTCAGGCCCGACACGCCTTTAAACTGTTCTGATCCCCACGATGGAGTCTGCATGATCACGAGACTATAAGCTTTAAGCAAAGAGACTAAGGTAAGAAATTGTGAATTGTCTATGTACCTTTATGTATAGATATTTTATAATTACTAATTATGTTAGTTTATAAACAATGTGTTATGACATGCGCATTGTCTGTACGAGTAGCCGAGCGTGTCATGCACATTCCGATACAATTTTTTTGTAGTTTAGCTAAATAAGCGTGTGATCACAATATGAAGCCCCTAGGATATCAATAATATTAGCATTTACTTTCTAAGTGTACCTAATTGAATTATATAAATATACTATTGAATAGGTTCGAACAGATAATCGCCTGCTCGGCTCATTTGTATTATTTATTCCTTATGTTTTACATTTACTAATATATACATGTGAAACAAACTGTTGGGTTTTATTAAATGCCGTTTGAAGGCTGCATTCGATTCGATTTTTAGGGATTGAGGCGAACGCGATCCCCTACAGATTATGATCACCTAACGCAGCGACCAATAAGAGGAAGGTCAAATTAATTATTAAGATCTCGGTTTTTCCAATAATCCCATATCAACGGTAATCTTAGATCGCACCGCTGGAAATTAACAAACGTGGAGGTTTCATTAACGAGCGTAATATGAAATAGGTTTGGTGCCTTCTTTTGATAAAGAATTATTAATAGACTTTTATCGGTCCTATTTAACTGAAGTACGTACATTTACTGAAAAAATCGGCAAACAATATGTTATCAGATTACGATGAGCTCAGCGAGCGGTGATAGCGCCACCATCTGTCATGGTCCATGTGAAATTGAAATAAGGACGTAATAAAACAAACTGATAGCTTACACATATTCCATATATTCGCTGTATTACCTAATACTGCTAGATAACTAAACACAAAAAGCATGGCGAACGCGTTGATTACATTGTTTAATAAAATACTTCCTGTGAACAGGCTTGAGACAACACAGTATCAAAATAGAATATTTAATTATACAACAACTAATAGACAGAATTCAGCATAAATAAGTACAGAGAATACTTTAGTTGGAATGCTAGTTCATAACTTGCGATTTATTTTTCTCTTAAATACAATAAAATACAAATAATTACAGAAATAGGAATAATAAAAATGAGATTATTATGCATTTGCCGACAACGTGATCAACATAACACTCCTTAAACCGACCGCACACATCACTAACCAGCAGCACTTCGTTTTTGTGCAATATTACATGCTATCATTAATATTATATTATGTAGTTGATACATGATGCTTAAGTACAGAAAATACTTGAGTTATAAAAATTAGGCCAATCATGTCGATGATGCAATCATTATCACTATCATACAACTGTAAAGCTAAATACTCTTGGTGCAAGAAGCCAGTTTCCATTCACTGTGTGAAATACATTGGTTATCAAAATCTTAAGACGATGGTAAAACCTTCGAAAATTTAGCACCACAAGTTGGCTTCTCACTATATTTAAATACTGAAATCAATTTGCAATCAATGGACAAACGCGAATGTAACAACCTTGGTCTTTTCAATGCTTTGATTAAAAATAAATGAGCAGTTGAGTTTGTTCTTTTCATTGAGTCCTATACATTGATTGTGATATAGACATGTACAATTGACAAAGTTGCATTCGATTCTGTTCGACAGTTACTTTAATACGGCAGAATACCTATAAATATGTATAAGTAGTAATACAATCCTAGAAAGTAAATACAACTGGCTTAACACACATTTATATGATAAAAGATGGGTAAGATATGACACTAAAGAGAGATTTGGGGAGCAAGTGGACCTTGCAAATGATATTCAAGAGAGGGAGGGGAGAGTGATGGAGGGATCATCACAGTGGCGTCTCGTCCCACTTGAGGTGCTTCTCAGGTGTCAGGTGGACGATGCGGACATGGACAGCTTGGTTCTTTTCAAACTTGGGAGGGATTGGACAGAGTCGGTATATTACTTCATCACCTGGTAGTGGAACATATTCGCCTTCAATGCTGCAACAGATAAAAGAAATTGTTCATGATCACTTGTGGAATCCTACATCTATGAAAAAATTGAAATAAATATTGTGTTCAATAAATAAAGATGGACACTATTTCAAATATACATACTACTTGCAAAAATACTGGTAGACTCCAATTACAAAGGTCAAGTTCTCAACATTATGGCATTGTTTTATGATGAATGCACCTTTTGTTCATTCAATTAAGGAAGACTAAGTTCATAATATGCACATGTGTTACTAAAAATACATTGAAAATATTAGTATAAGCCAAACTTCCTTTAAAGAAACTTGGTTTGGGTATCAAAAAGACACACTTGATAGAACATTATATCTGCCGGAAACAATGTTCTAATTATAATGTCTAGTCATTTATTACCATGTCTTGTGGTGTACTTAACTTTAATTATTCAACATCCAGAAACACATTTCAACAACAAAGACATACAAAGAACGCCCACATTTGACCTCCAAAATGTGTTAACATAAACAGTCTAAGTGTATACATAATATATTCTTTATCAGCTTCAAATTGGAACAAAGCTTCTTTATCAAGTATATAATTAATGGATGAGTTATTATTTATGTTCACATGCTGCATTGAAGTTGTTTGTGTTTCCTGAGCCAATTTTTTTGCTATACTTACTTACAATTTTTTTATTGGTCTACATTTATCATGTCTGTAAACAAAGTCTCGGAAAACAATTTTATTTGTTGATAATGGCATGTAGGATGAAATATTAAAATTTATGATGTTTACTTCATGGAATTTTTGAATTTACGAATACTTGTGAACTTTTTTATTCATCAAGGCTAACAGCTTCTCAAACTGTTATTAAAAAAAATACCCTGTAGTTTTCAGAATAAAGCTATCTGCTTTATGTATGTTCTTTTTAATACGTAAAAGTATACTTACTCGGAGATGTGAACAAATATATCTTCGCCGCCTCTTTCTGGAGTAACAAAACCATGGCCCTTAGCTCGGCAAAAAGATTTAATTTTACCACTTTCTATTGGATTTCCTAGAGCCCTTTCTGACCTGAAATAAAACAGAATTTATTGCAGCTCGCATAGTTTGGTTATTAATCAATATTTTATAGTAAATTACTTAATTAAATAATTATTAGCGACACCAATAACTTACGTCGATGCTGTTCGGTTCCGCCGCGTAATTATTGGGCTGGGCAACTGAAGATGTGAATTTGTTTTATTGGGAGAATCATCACTGTTGAATCCGTAATCATTGGACATGATTACAATACACAAATTGTTTTCCCTGAAATAAATTATAAATAAGAAGGACTTCGCAAGAAGGAAGAAAAACAAAATGTCAGTCAGTCTCCGTCGCTTGTGTGAAGTCTTGACGTTTCACTATTTTACGAAACGTCAAGCCTTTAAGTCACATGAAAGTTTTTCGTCCAGAAACCGAGTTTTTATCATGATTGCAATTTTTGATTATTTGTATTAAAAAATAAGATTTAAAAGTATTATTTTTATATGTTTACTAATAAATACGTACTTTGCTGATAGTAATACATAACATAACATCTCGTTTGTATCTCCCCGAAGGGTTAGGCATACCTATGGTACACCCACATTATGATAAAGTGGTAACCAACCATCCCTTGCGTAGAGGCTAAGTAGAACTTTAGCTGCTGAACTTGACCCTTCTGTTGTCTTGTAGGTACCCTTTTCCACATCCACAATCAATGGCCAAGCAGTCTGGAGCACACACGTATACCAAGATGCTAATAATGCCCTTATTTCTCACGTCTTTTTAATATTTTGAGTTCAGTCACGAGCAAAAATATGTATACACTCAGCAAAATTCAATAACGACTTGGGACCTTCTCTTGAGTCGGCACGATATAAGCGCTTACCGGGTAATGATGATGTGTATAAAATATTTTGGTATTATCACACAAATGGCTTGACTGGACTCGTGCGGTTGATGGCAATAGGCTCACCCCCTATTATGTGGGATAGGATGGGACTTAAACATAACTGACGAAAAATGGGTGTACTGTAGGTAAACCTCTGCCTAACCCTTAGATTACAGGCGTGATGTTATGTCAGGTACTATGTTTCGGTTTGAAACTTTATGTACCATATTGCTGGTTGCTGGATTTGGGTCTATATTTATATTCAAACATCTATTGTACATTTACATGTTTATTATTGCTTATGTCACTCATTTAGTTAAATATACATTTCATATCCGTAGGTTGTTAGTAGACATTCATGGTTAACCTTATGGTTAACAAATTAACTTTATATTTTACATACTATAAATAAAATTAAAACTTTATAATATCACAACAGGAAGGTACTTATTCATTTAATCACGCTAAATAGAAGCTTATAGCACGTTAAGCTGTATAGCAGTGCCCACTTAACTCTAGCTTCATCTCATTCTCACATAATAACTTAACATTATACAGGGTGATTAATATTGCACCTATTTTTCAATAATCGTATCGGGGCAAACCCTTTTTTCGGACGGCAGAGGTAACTTGATCTTTGGTACCGGTATTCCTTCCCAGTCTCCCTGTAAAAAGAAGGAATATTTTATAATTAGAACACAATAACAAATCTTGAAACGGAGCCAAAACGATTATGTTACGGTGGCAACACTCGAAGCCACCTAGAGTAGTTTTATTGTTATAAAATAAGAACAAGAAGTCGGAATAAAATGCACCTAGGGTAGATGGAGGAGGATTGGTAACTCTAGCTAGGACAATGCTAAAGGAGGCCTATGTCTAACAGCTGACATCTTTTGGTATACTCATCCTTAGCTACTTTCCACCACAAGTTACCTGGAATCGACTGCCATCAGACTTGTTGCACTGCATCGACATAGGAGACTCGGAGTAGAGGGCATGCAGCGAGTTGGCACGCAGGTGTGTCCACGGCTTTATTGACAGGTAGTTAGCACGAGGTGCCGCCTTGTATGAGATAGACATGTTGTCCCATCTGGAATGGAAGTGCAAAGAATTAACCATGGCAAAAACCATTTCGTATTTGTTCTAAGTACTAGGGTGGGTCTAAATCTGGGACAAACGCACGTTTTTTGTTTTTCAGAAAATGAGTGAACTTTTTCATAGAATATAAGGAATTCAAAATGTCCTGTATATTACAACTTACCGTTTCTCAAACTTGAAGTAACTCTCAAGCGCAGCATTGGACACTGCACTCTTGCAGACTTCGAGTTGCGTGGCGGGGTAGTAATGCATGTAGTTGACGCACATTTCGTCTGTGATGGCATGCCCGCCGATAGTAGCGTTGTCTTTGTCTTCTGTGTTGTAGATGCAGGTCGTTTCTAAGTAGTCACCCTGTAGTGATAATGGTACTTCGGAATCATTAAGAAATTAGTGTTTTCGCATCTGACGTTAATTGACGTAGGTAGACGCTGCGCTATCCTTGCGGAACCATGATTGCATGAAAAAAAACGTTTGCGTGCGTAGACGTTCGATGAACGTTTGCGTACGCATACGTTCGACGAACGCTTAGGCTAGATGCTTAGAACAAAAATTTATTATAAAACAGACCGTAGTGTCTCCGGTGAACCAACTTAAGATTATATCCCTCAGCCAGACCTTTCATAAGGCAGAACAACCTTGCCACAGAATTCCCATAAGATTTTAGGAAGTACTAAACCTTCTACCAATTTGACTTACCGGTAAAACCTTAACAGGTCGATGCAAGATCCTGATCTCCTGGAAATGCGTGGAGTAATGCAAGTCTTTGTTGAGGTAGGGCAGCTCCACGCCTTGTCTAGAGTGCCTTGTCCAGACTGCCACGCCGGTCAAATGCGTATGGAGCTGACTGCCGAATACTACGATACCGTCTGATGGTAGACCCTAGAATTTAATTTGAAGTGTAGGATTAAAGTATGGAAGTCTATCTAACTTTAAGTCCATAGCAGTCAGTGGGGTCAGCCCTTTAGCCCACTGAACCGACCGCCAGAAGAAATTGATTACTTATAGTGTATTGGGCGAGTAAAAATAGTTGTTGCGCAAAACAAGCCGCCAGTTTTTGATAATTTGTCGATCCATACGAAGAAAAAAACTTCTCTAGAAATTTTCTTATGAGTTAAAAAAATAATCCTAACCATTTACTGGTTTTGGTCACAATGCTTGAGTTAAAATTGAGAACAAAATACAATACAATTTGTCGTCATTTTTTTAATCGAATCTGTATATCTTCATCTCTTCATCACACCAGCTGCACAGCATAAATTACATGAAACTACAATTATTGCCAATAAATAGAATAGAATAACGTTTATTTGGACACAGTTCATGAAACACAAAATACAAATAAGGAATAAAAATAATGTTTTTAAATAGCTTCTTAATACATTACCACGCCTGTGCACTGTGGGATGCAGTAAGCAGTCAGCGGGAAAGCCTTCTGCCTGCCAGGGATAGCCATTTTGTCCGTGTATTCCAGTCCGAGTTCCATGATTGCTGCATCGAATTTTCGTTTTTGGCCCGTTACGTGGAGAATTATACCTGAGCTGTCTACCCAATCTGGAAATAAATCAAACAGAGAGAAGTGTTAGCAGGAATGAGTAAATAGAATGATTTTTTGGAGCAATTTTTTATTGCTTTATTGCATTATTTTCACTGTTAAGCGCATAGACAACCTCAAATTGCTAAGCTTGATCCTCCGTTATGTCGAAAATACTGCAGCATACTATGTTTGATGAAAACACGATTATAAAATTTCCTCTATAGAATAAAAAATCAAAGTTACCTCTAAACCGAACTTTATAGAGCTGGTATTAAAAAAATACTTCAAATTAGATCATCAAAGTTTGCATAATAACTAACTATAAAGTTATTTTTTTATTTATCATTATTTTAGCACCCCACTCCGTCCCGCTCTCACTCAGTTTGCGAGTAGTGTGGTGCGAGCGAGATATAAAGTGAATTTAAGCTGAGGTAGTAAAGGCCTAGCAGGTATACTAGGATGTGTCGTAATACAGGGTCAAATAAAATTAGCTAGCGAAACTCCACATACATGATGGGTATCGATACCTAAACAGACGACCAGAAGTTAAATGATAACTTATAACCGCAGATAAATAGGTACATACCAGACTTCATTTCCGGATTATTGTAGTGTACTTCAAGCATTATGTATTTGTTTGCATCTGGTCCGCCAAGAGGTAAGCCTGCTTCCTTGGGGTATATGAATGGAGGAGCACCCATTGCCCACGCTGCTTTTACCTATACACATAAGTAGTCCATTTTTAAGGTTGGCTGGTAAAAATTTCTATGGGATAACCCGAGTCCTTTTTGACTTCAGAATCTCATATAGTTCTAAATCTAGTATACAGGGTTATTGGTTATATGTCGGCAATCCATTAAGGGAATGTAGGAGAGGTCATTTACAACCAAATTACCCATTTTGAATCCTATGCAAATTTCCAAAAAATACGTTCGTCGTATTTTTTTGTATTTTTCGTCGTCTTATATTTTTATTTTATACATTTATAAATATGTATAAAACGTCAAATTACTCGAATTGTTGACATTGGCAAAGGGGTCATCAGGGATCATTAGGTGGCATATTTTATTTTTTTATTTAGGTTATACGTCGGGGGTGTAGGAGAAGTTATTACCTCTCCTACAACCCCGACGTATAACCTATAACCCTGTAGACGGAGCAGGTAGTCAAAGGCCAAACTCAGACCGCCAATTTTGTCAATGGCGCTCTCCCCGTCTCACCACTCACATACCTCAGGCGGTAGGCGTGTGTAACTCTTTACGGAACCGACTCACTGATCCGAATCATAAAGATTGGTTCAGTAACAACGTTTCAAACGCATCATTTGGATCTGAAACATTACTTTGCTCTGGCTCATTGCGCGCGACGCGTCACTCGCGAAGCGACTGAGCAGTGAGCGAGTGAGAGAGGGAGACTAAGTGATACACAAGACACACTGAGTTATTTGACTCGCGAGTCGCGAGTGAGCGGGCGACATAATTACAATCTATACAAGTCAGAAAGAAATACCAAATGAGATGTGTATCACTCATACAATCACAGATTTTCGTTCATTCGTTGTCGTTATCCATGCACGTAAAAATGACCACTAAGGCGCTTACGTATCAAATACTAGGGTTGTTTTTTGCTTAAAATGTTTGCACTAACATGTTATCGTTTTACGTTTTACCACAGAGTTTTTTACGTTGATTTTACGAAAACATAGTTCTGTTTATTTTATGATTTTTTTGCGTACTGTAGGTATTATTGTGACTTACTTTCTTCCTTTTTATTCATAAAGTTAGAGCTAAGACTAAAATACAATAAATTTGTACACATAAAACTTTGAGCATTGTTGCCACATAACATTTCTCTGACTTAGTAGTAAACGCCCGCGACGCAACGTAATATATACGTAACATTCTGTATTTTATATCTTTTGAGCCGATGATCCAAATGAAACATATCTGTGTATCGGATCATTTCAGTGATCCAGATGCAAATGATCCAATCGCAAAAATGATACACTTTTCCCACCTCTATCAGGCGGTGTCTGGCAGTCGCGCGCGGACTATACATGAAGTGTAAGTAAGTGCAATGGTAATATCATACCTTCGAACATGTTTTAGTGATTTCAGGTCGGTTTGGGGCGAAACAGTTGCCTTCATACAGTGGTATCTCGTTCTTGGGATCAGCATCACAGTGAAACACTTCCATATGATGGACCAGCCCTTCGTTGCCTTTTGAGATCGTGGATTCGAACTAAAATCAGTATTTGAAAAGTAAGAAGATATACTTGCTGAAAAAAGTACATTTAATCTTCATTTAAATGCTTTATACACACAGCTCGAAATGAGAGGTGTTAATTAGGAATAAGATACACTTTTATAAAGATACCCTCAATGTAGAGCACCAGTTTAAGTTAGATGGCCTAAATTCAAATGCGCTCTGTTGAATTTTCAACTCTCGGACCTGAGCCGATGGTTGAAAATCCAACAATCAATCTAGCCTTTTCTCATTTATATTGGGGTCGGCTTCCATTCTAACCGGAACGACTGCCTATCTGACCTCCAAAACCCCTTGCTGGGTGACACGATACCCTTGGTAAGACTGGTTGTCAGATTTTTGGGCTTCTGACTACCCGTAACGACTGTCAAAGATCTACGAATGACAGCCGTTCAATGGTCTAAAAATATTTAGGCGTTCATTTAGGAACTTCCTGAGGCTCTAGACAAAGTGACATTCTATCAGCGATAACGATGATGGAAAAGGCAAAACTGACATAAGCTATCGAAAAGCTTATGTCAATCCTGTTGAAAGTCGTTGTAGAAATACGAAACGCTTCCGAAGCGATTGTCACTTGTCTAGGCCCTCTGGTGTTAGTAAAAACTGGCGTTACGATACTGTTTTTTTTTTGTTGTCACTATGAATTAGGGCCCAGGATTTAATCAGAGAGACACTCATGTTTAAAGTCTCCTACTTTCTTACCTCAACAATATGATGAACTTTCTTCGTAATAAAATCGGGAAGCTTGACCACTTGACACCAATATGTGGTGTCCCCACCTGGTACTTTCAAGTTCTTATTAGTAACACGTAACTGGTACGCATCGCCAACTCTATGGTTTCCTATAGGAGTGAAGAGGCGTACTCTGATGAAGCCATGCTCTTGAGATGGGGTGCAGGTTAAGCAGAGACCTTTGGATGAGAATAATTTGTCGTTGCCGTGGGCCCAAACTACGTGAACTGTGCCTTCCTGTAAACGAAATCATGTTATGTTTTTGATGCATAAAATCTTCAAAAAAAATATCTTTAACATATATTTCCTCTCGCTTTCGTGCAATCGTGGGAGTGATTTCGTGAAAAGCGACGGAAGTGTGTAACAAATGTAAATTTAACTTGACGCGGTTCTATAGTTGGCCGTCAGAAACGACCTTGACGAGGCCCCGTCTGCTTCTGCCTCATAAAAAATATTGTTATAGTCTGCTCTCTGCGACAATTGTTTTTACGTACAAGCGCTTTTTTCATTTAAGAAAAAACAAAGCTCTGCCAAGGATAGCTAGCACACACAAACCTTTACCAGGTAGTAAAATAGAAGGGGACGCCCCCCCCCCCGTTTGATTTTAGGGGGGGCATTTGGCCCCCTGCCCCCCACCTCCGCAGTCCCTGCGTTTACTCACCTCAATGATATAGTCGTCATCATCGCAGGTGTCAAGTAATCTATCAAACACCAAGCTCTGAGTTTCAGCGTCTATATAGAATGAATCGCAATTTTGTTTAGCGTCCCGCAATAATTTGCCTTCGTTGTCTGCGTGCATGTCCTACAAAATTATAGTTGAATAAGTTAAAATATTGTTTGTATCCTATGTATCTTATATTATTAAATAAACAATATTTGTATGTATATTTATACTATTACATATATTTGTAATCACGTTCTCGAAAACGGCTGTAACGATTTCAATGTAAGTTGCAGTATAGGGGTTTATGGAGGCGAAAAATGGATGTAGGTAGGTCCTATATCTGGGAAAATTCGTTTTCTCTATTTTCACCCTAGCAGAGCTTGGACGACCAGCTAGGTACTATGAATAAATAGTAGAAAGAGGTAGGTACACTGCATGGCCACTTCAGGATAAGTTTCTGTTAACATCTCTGGCAGATAATTTCAGTTATGATGATAATATTCCATTTATGATTTATTTGTTGGATAGTGTATATCTGGAGACTGTTGAACAATTCCTTAAATTTAAAGTAGGTTAAAAGGTTTTAAACCTAAACTAGAGGCTAGAACTCAACTTATTTCAAGTCGAAAAATAGCGGGTTTATTTTTAATAAAAATAATTATTTAAGTACCTCAAAATGATGTTTTCGTTTATAATCAGTCCAAAAAAGGCAGACATCAGAGTTATTAAAGTTTCCTCTATCAGAGAATCCAAGAGCGAGCCAGTAGAACGTTGGCGCTTTTTCTGAGATCACTATTTGAAACTGAATTTTCCGGATGGAGTAATCAATTCGCCATTTCAGTAAGAATGCGCCGTTTGGATCCAGTACTGCCTCAGATTCAGCTATCCTGTGGTCTGGTGGGACAAACAATACAATTATCCTACCGCTTTTAAATTTTATTAAAAACTAGCTGATACCCGCGGCTTTGCCTGTGTGGATGTCGGTTATTATATACTAAAACCTTCCTCGAGATTTTCATGAAAATCGGTGCAGTAGTTTTTGAGTTTATCGCGAAGTGACAGACATACAGACGCGGCGGAGGACTTTGTTTTATAATAATAATAATATTCCTCCAGACCGTATTTTCGGCGACGGCGGCCAATCTCAATGGAGACTAGCCTTCGGCGCGGGAGATATTATAGTGCACAAGTGTTTGCGCAGACACAAGTGCACTCTCTCTTCCCTCACACTTTGTGCACTTTGTTTTATAATATGTAGTGATAGTTACTAAAACTAAAACCTTCCTCGAGAACCACTCTATCTATCCATTGGTGAAAACAGCATAAAAATCGATGCAGTAGTTTTTGAGTTTATCGCGAACAGACAAACAGACGCGGCTGAGGACTTTCGTTCTATAATAATAGTGATGATAATAATAATTCAGTAACAGGGTAGGCAGAAGGCAGAAATTATTCTTCTTTTCGAGTCGATGGTAAATACATGTGTATTATGTTACGTGAATTTAAAATTTAAACGTGAAATTAAATTTCTGCCTTTTAATTTAATTTAAACGAACATAAAGCTGGCCTCTAAGCTTTGTAATTTCCCATAAAATAAAACTGTAACACCACTTGATAGGAATCGAATCCAGCACCAGACCCTCGGTATCCGCGCTATACTAACACGACAATTTGAGAAAATAAAAGTCAAAAATTACTTACCACCATTCTTGTTGATAGTATACGAAAAATGTGAACACACAAACAGCGACAATATCGTAAGTATACACTTTAGAGCCATTTTGAACCGCTAGTACATTTGTTAGTGCATCACTCCTGGACTGGTCTAGTTCGGTCCGCAGCCGGGGAGACAATGAGATAACTTGAAGTTCCCAGCTATGTCTGTGGGAAATATAGCTATGCAGACTTATTTGAGGGAAGCGTCGGTATGTCAGCGGTCGTACAGTCGAGTGGAACAAGCGAAAAGCTTTGTACCTACAGACGCGGAGAAAAATGTTTTCAGTTAGAAATATAATAATATTTTTTTGACTTCTTTATGCAAATTCATACTGAACGTAATTACTCTTTCAGCCGTCGTCGTCAGTGAAGTGAGTTCAAGCACAGAACAGATAGCTTACCTAATCACAACGCTCGAGGGAGCAATGAGCGTTTTTGGCTTATCGGATTTGGATTAAACAAAAGTTTGAAGAAAAGTTTTAAGAATTTTAAGTAGGTAAGCAACGATGGATTTTTTGTCATGGTAGGTAAGTACTTTTTTGAATAGATAATGGGTTTTTGGTTTATATAATAGAGAAAGTCAGTGAACCTCTCTGGAGGAGGCCCTCTAAATCTGACAAAATAATGACAAATAATCTATTTAATTTTGGTGCCGTGTAGCCTAGCACTAATTCCATTGAAAATGCACTCTTGTAAAAAAGTTACAATTTTGTTGACCAATGAAATACACCAGAAAGAAAACAGACGAATTCGGGTGTCCCAACTAGTCTAACTCAAAACCCTACGTGACAATATGTACAGAGGATCCATATTATATTTATAAATACGAATACTTATTGAAATTTTCTCGAGGCTTCGACAATGGAATGCACCGGGCGACGTCGTCGGTGCTATATTAAATTCCTGCAGGCATGGCGCCCTCCCGAGATGAGGTCGCGCAAATTAACGTTTTATTTAATTATGAATAGCTAGGTTGTGGTAGAAACTCCGGTTAGAAATTATTCGGGATCTGGTTGCTTCGAGGATTATGTATTTAGAATTAGTTCTTGCTTTGACTTGGTAGTTTTGTGTGCTTTGGAAGATAATTAATAAAGCTTTTGTTGTTTCAAGACGTTAGTCACTGCCTTTTACTAATCACTGTGGCACTGGTAGTCAATAGTCATGGTTTTTCTGGGCCATGTTTGGGTCGTCTTAACAGAATTAGTCCAACAAATTTTGTCTCTTCTATCTTCTCTTCTTCTAATTACCTGGTGTCAGTTTTAAAGCCGCCCAAGTGATAATTATACAATACGAACATGAATCCGAAAAGTCAGAGATGCTCGCCTTGGGTTTGAACTCGAGACCTATGACTTGGCAGTCTGACAGTCACACCACTAGGCTATCGCTGCTTATAACAAATTTTGTATTAATAAGAATCCTTTGATTTAATTAAAAGATTATGAAAGTGTTCTGTTTATAATTGGGTTTTTTAATGAAATTATTTATTAATCGTATTTAAGACTAGCTGCGCCCCGCGGTTTCCCGCGTAAGTCTTAATCCCTTGAGAATATCGGGATAAAAAGTATCCTATGTCCTATTCCAGGTCATGGTCTGTGCCAAATTTCATCCAAATCCGTTCAGCCGTTTTAGCGTGAAAGTGTAACAAACAAACAAACACACTTTCACATTTATAATATTAGTAAGGAAGTTAGGATTATAGTTTAGGATAGTTAGGATTAATCATCCAAAAACGTGTATGTAAAAGGGATGAAAATAACACACAAAATGAATGAACATTAAACATTTTATTACAATAATCAACAAACGCTATGCTACATTAGCATCATTATTCTCTTTCTTAACTACGTTAGTTACTACGTCGCTTATCTCATCACTTTGTACTTTCGTTTCTTCGGATTTTATAGATTTCTCTTCGACGACGAGATCCGCCGATTTCTGCGAAAATAAAAGTTTATTGTGTTAAAAATCCTACTATCCTACTAATATTATAAATGTGAAAGTTTGTGTGTTTGTGTGTTTGGATGTTTGTTACTCAATCAGGCAAAAACGGCTGAATGGATTTGGATGAAATTTGGCAAACAGATAGCTTATAACCTGGATTAACACATAGGATACTTTTTATCCCGATATTCCTACGGGATCGAGACTTACGCGGGTGAAACCGCGGGGCGCAGCTAGTATTACATAAATGCAATCGATAAGTTAGAAATCGAAATAGATAAGAAAGAAATCCTTTTGAAGACAGTATTAATGTTTTTATTATTTTATGTGAATGAACCTACAGTTAAACTAGAAAAGGTTTGCGCTTCGGTAATCTTCTTGTTTCTGAATTAACACAAACGGTGCGCCTCAAAGTAACTCCTCACATTTGTACTGCCGCGCTTTGTAGTAAGTAGTGCATCTATCGTTGCGCGTTTGTTTGAAGTTTTGTCTCTTTGGTTGTAACTGTTCGATATTAGATCCCATCGTCGCGCGTTCGAATTTCCCGAGGTAGACGATGATTCCCGAATCGCATACTTTTTTTGGGATGTCTGTACCAGTAACTTAATATCTTCCAAGAAATTCATCATCATCATCATCATCATATCAGCCGAAAGACGTCCACTGCTAGACATAGGCCGAAGCACCGTCACTTCGACCGGTTCTCTGCTTCTCGCAATGGTCTCGCAATGATGAGTTTTTGACAGATTTTGTATGGCATATCTGTCAAAAACTGATCATTGTGAGACCACTGACACGTTTGTAAATTAGCAGACTTGGCCCCCTGGTCATCGCGGTACACCTTCCAACGTCTTCCGGTACGCCAAAAAATTACCTACTCGTAAAAAAGGATGATATCTTACCTCTCTCTCAAACAATACAGCCAGTTCCACATGCTTGGTCTGTGGGAACATATCCACGGGCACGGCTCTCACGGGCAAGAAGGGGGCTCCTCTTAACGTCTTAGAAGATGGACGGGTTAAGTCTACGAAGTTCTTCACGGCTGATGATGGACTGCATGAGATGTAGACCAAACGCTTGACCTTTTGCGTGTTTCGGAGTTGCGTTACTGCGCGCATGTCTGTGAGGGCAGAAAGACGAAGAATTACAGACATTGAAAATAGTTTGTAATTTGATAAGGGACTAAATGTTATCTACGGTTCAATGAAATATTTTGTCAACTTGCTACCATCATAAAACTTGTAAAATAAACTTACTTCATTTTCAAAACACGAAACGAGTTTGAGGATTTTTGAGGGGCTAAATATGGTTTGTCTACTAACGTTTTTCGTGTAATACAGTAGAAATATAACATTACATCAGTATTTCCCGAACCAAATCTTTAAAAATACATTTATTGAAGTTCCATCATTTGGGATAAACTTAAACTGCCATGAAACGCTTTGTTTTTGTTGATCAATCTATTTTTTTAAGAAAATTACGCGGACGAAGGAGTAGGAAATTTGGCACAGTTAAAGTTTGTATGGAGGAGTGCAGAAAAAAATTCTTGAATTTACTGACAGACAGCCTGGGTCTAAAAGCATAAAGTTTAAGACTAAAGAGTTCCTTATATAACGAAAGTGAGCCCTAAGGAAAGATTAAATTGGGGATGAAAGTTCTTATGGAAGTTCGCCATTTTTGCAGATGAGTGAGCCCATCGGGCGCACGACTTGAATACACAAATGACTTACGTAGTCCAGCTCTAGGCGGGTCCACAATAGCGATGATATCTTCACCGGTAGCCCTCGCCAGGACCGAGGGCAGAGTGTCCTCCGCCTTACCAGTAAAGAACTCGCAGTTTTCTATGTTATTCAGCTCCGCGTTAGACTTCGCATCCTTCACAGCTTCTGCTATCATTTCTAAGCCTAATACTTTGCCGCAATGCTAAAAATTATAAAAATACGCATAATGGTAGAACTGTTTTTTACAAATTACTAGAATGTGTTGATGGTTGATGAACCATCAACACATTCTATGAATGAATAGAATGAATGAAAAGGGAGGATCCTCCGACCAGACCGGTGTTGTGTCTGGCGGGCAACTGCCCAGCGATTGATGTTTGGTTTTTGTATATATGTCCACGGCACGGTAAACACTAATTGCGCGATGCAGGATTTTTGTGACGTCAGGATTTTTGTGTGACGTCAGGTCTTTGATGCATAGTTCGCATGTGGCGATGTAGATACCGCCACAATAGTTTCATTACTAGAAAGAGATGGAGGATTGGATTTCTTTTACCCGAACCCCATAGACTTTACGGCTGTTAAATGGGCAAGAAAATTGTTTTTACTTTGAAATAGAGCGAAAGCCTCAGACGATCAAACTCCGTCTACCCTCAGACATAAATGAAGGGAAATCATATAATAATCGATTTTTGTAATACTGATATTTACCCAGACGGTATACCAATAAACAAAACATGATATACAAAAAAAAAACAATTACAAAAGGCATTTCGCTACATGTTATTCGAGATCACCTTTTAAGCATATAAAGGAATATTTCCCACCTGAGCAAAGCAAAGCCCAATAGTGCCAGTCCCACAGCATATATCAACGACAGTAGAATCTTTCTGCACCTGACTCATCTCTATAGCGCTCCGGTACAACACGTCTGCGCCCGCGGTGTTCACCTGCAATCAAACTTGAAACATGAGGCAGTTGTCGCAACGCCGGCGATTAATGAGTAGCGAGTAGAGCTAGCAACTAACATAGGAGGAGCTCGTCTCGGCTAAGTAATAACAGCCGCACGGGTCGATCCATCAGGTTAAGCTACGCTTGCCGAAGTTGGTCTGTGGATGGGTGACCATCTTTACGTACCGAGATTCCTCCGTGCCTCGGAAAGCACGTTAAGCCGTTGGTACCGGCTGTCATTCGTGGATCTTTGACGGTCGTTACGGGTCGTCAGAAGCCCGAAAGTCTGACAACCAGTCTTAGAAAGGGGTATCGTATTACCTAGTTACTGGGTTGTGGAGGTTAGATAGGCTATCGGTCCATGTAAAATACTGGTATTCAGCTGGATCCGGATTAGACTGGAAGCCGACCCCGACATATTTAAGAAAAGGCTAGGTTGATTGATTGAGTAGAGCTAGCAACTGAAAATGAGTTGACGAACAGCGAGTAGCGAGTGGGTAATTCCGATAGGTTTGTCGCTGGGCTATCAGCGAGTGTGCGGCGGGCGATCACTCGCACCACTTGCTCGGTCGCTGGTTGGTCTCTCGGCGTGAGTTCTGACCGCCAAGCGAGCATCGCTAAGCAAGTATCGCTGAGCAAGTAATATCTTTGGAGCAAGTAATATCTTTGATAGCTCTTGTCGCTCAGCGACAAATTAGTGGCGCGAGACCTCGCCGGCAGTGTTGTTTACACTGCGATCAACTATTAATATATGCATCTCTTTTGTTTACACGGAATGTATAATCTTCTATTGTACGTTTCTTGAGCGAAAAAATAGCCAATAGTAAGTCGCTTTGTCGCCAGTGGTGGGACAAATGCCTTTTTTTTTTTTTGAAATTTGGAAATCATCAAATGACTTCTCCCGCTCTGGGCGGAGCGGGAGGGCGTGTCAGACTTTTACTGACCAAAACCCACCCGTGTTGCTTCAGTTACTTGTTGCCAAGGTCCCGGTATCCCTTTCGGACTTTCCCGCAACCCTGGCAGGTTGGGACAACTGCCTAAGACGTAGATTTGTTAGTTCGAGTGTTAGTGGCTAAGATACGGTTATTGTTATTTATTTCTACTGCAATAGCGTAGTTAAACTGTCAAAACGTGTAACGATTGTAGGTAGACGAATCTATACTAAAAATAAAGCTGAAAAGTTTGTTTTTTTGAACGTACTTCTCTCGGGAACTACCAGTCGTATAAGAAAAAATCTTTTTGCATTTGATTGCAATATACTTGCCTGGAAGAAAGCTTCAGGCGATATCCTGAACCGTTTTCCGAGAATAGTGTCGATAATGTGTGTGGAGCCTGACAGATGAATGGGTTTAGATGCGTCTTCGCCAACCCGTCTGAAAGTAAAAGTATATTTCAAACTTATACAATCAAATTATTGGATCTAACGCGCCGGTCGACTATACATTTTTAATAATTGTATTCTTGATTGTGATCTTAAAGGCTCTTACATACTGGGGCGATAAGTCGCGCGACGCGACGCCGCCGCATGTTCGCGCTGAAGTTTTCCCAGAAATTGTTTTGTTAAAATTCGCGTCGCGCGGCGAATCGCACCAGTATGTCTTAACATACCTTTTTACAATAAGTTCGAAGTATAAAGACTTGATTCCACACGCGATTGCTTCCTCAGAATTAAAATGGTCAATTAAATCCTTTTTGATTTCATCCAGTTCAGTTTCTGACAGTGCCTAAAAAAATGTGATACAGAAATAGAAGAACAGCAAAGTTAACAACCATTTTCACTACAAGGCAGTTTTTTGCAAACAGTTACTGCCCGTCTGGAGTACTTCGAAAGTTTTCCATGCTTCATTGCAAATTGTAACAACTCTACTCTAAGGGCATGTTCAGACGACAAGCGCCCGCTAAGCGCACGCCACACGCGTCTGAACCCGCACCTAACTCGCTTTGAATTTTTTTGTATATAATTTGAGTCTTATGACACTCAATTGCGAAAGCCTGGGGTGGAGGCGGCGTGGGCGCTATGCGATTACACTATCTATTCGGGCGCTGAGCGTGCGCGTATACTTTACTAATGTACGCTAAGACAAGGGACTAATTATTAAATTCCAAAGTTTCTGAGGAGGGAGCGACTCATAGGAGAAGCGCGCACGCTTTCGCGCCGAAAAAGTTCGCGCATGTTTTTGCGCAGCCTTAGTGTAGTTAGACAAATTTCAGAGCTCTCTGTTAAATACCTTTTCTGGGGTTAAAACAGCAAAGTATTTTTCCCCTTCTGTTACCAATTAAAAAGGCTCATTTAACTTTTTTTTCCAAGATTTTCCAGGAACTATTTACCCGCAACACCTTTATTATTTTGAGCACACATTTTAGAGTTAGCATTGTATTAAAATATCGTAAGAACTTACTTGAGGATGCATAACTACAATGAGCATGACTTCACCAGTAGAAGTCGAGTCCCGCACAGTAAGATACCTCCAATGTCCAGAGTAGTCTGCTGGAGAAAACGGCGCCAGCTTCGACTTGCGCACAAACTCTTGGAATAGCTGAAATGCAGCTAAATTAATACAACATTACAATGTTGAAAATGTGCGAAAGCTAAATAATATGTAGAATGAATGAATAATAGGTGAACACAGATCGCCTTATCATGCTGGCGATTTTCGAGCGTGTTTCCAGCGAGGCGAACGGTCAACACGCCCACGTCGTATTCGCATGTTCGAACTTCGAAACACGCTCGCAAATATGCAGTGCAAAAAAGCCCTTAGATTTAGTTTAAAAATCTGATGAACCATGTTGTACAAAATCAGGGATTAGGGCAGTTTACAGTCCCAAGCCAAGTACTTACATCGATGAATGCATATTTATACCGGAAGCCGCGATGCATATTTATAGCAGGTGCATTAATGGAGAAAATATTTCAAAAACTTATAAGTAAATTTCTTACCAAAACAGCCTTCTTAGTCTGCTTAGAGATGTGAATCATCCCTTGAATAGGTCCAACTCCAACTGTACCCGTAACGTAACTGCCCAGCCTAAAGCCCACAGTGGGTAACATGGACTCCTCATCAATCCCAACAGTGAACTCGCACTTGTTTCTATAACCCTCAGTCACTGGGGACTTCTCAATGGGCCTGAGCTCAAAGCTTAACCCTGCATGTTGCTTCCTTTTAGTCTCAATTTCGTGACGACTTTTTTTGTCTATTTTCCATATCTCATTGTCGAATTTCATTAGAATGTTTTTTATATCTTTTTCTTTCTGTTTTAGCTGTAAATGATTGAACAGTAGCATGAAGAAAAATATTTTCTTTGTTGGTTATTAGAACTAGATACACACTTGCCAGTAACTTGCACACTATCATGCAAGTACGTTGACTACTTCTGGGAGATTACTATGCAGTCAACATATTATGAGAAGTGTCAGGTGATTTTGAACCATGTGTAGTGCATCTTTTTCTGTCAACTTTACCTACTCTGCATTCTAACTACCTTGCCTATGATTGTCCCTAAATGGTGATAATAACAATGGCATGTCATTGTACAGTCACGGACTTTAATTGATGAGCCACCTGGCACTGTTCGTATTTTAGCCATGTAATGCAAATCGGGTTTATTCGGTTCCCGACACGTAAAGTCATATGTCTTCGTATTAGAAGAAGAAAATTATATTTCATATCTTTACCGGTTGGCAAACCTGAGAGCCGGAACTACAAACTTGACAGCAGAGTGACTACCCAAAGTCAATTGTGCTAGGTTACTGTTGCGATAGTAACATTAGTGTATGGAGAAATAATGATAGTCATTTCGACAAGTTCGAAAGTAACGTCTCTGACATCGATAGGTAATAGGTAGGTAATACGGGCTGGTATCCGCAACTCCACGTCAAAGCGCGTATTTTGCGTACGGTCTGACATCGATATTTCAACTGTCACTGTCTTCAGTTCAGTTTTCAGAATTATCGAGTTAATGAGCTATGATTCAAAGGAGGTCGTTATCAAATAGATTGGATAAACATTGCATCATTGTATTTATTTTTATCATTAAGAACTTATTAGTCAACCTCTATGGATAAGACTATTTCCGATTAAAAGTAATTTATTTGGCATCTTGTTTACGAGCGTGCAATTTGAGTTCGTGTTTAATCGTGTAATCTCGTGAATGCATGAAACTGAAAAATTGAAAAGTTTGAAGGTGGCTCATCAATTAAAGTCCGTGACTGTACAAGCTATACTGGTGTTACCAGCTTGAAAGATGGTGATGACGAAGGGGTACAAACACGCAGTATACCTGTTCCTTATAATCCATAAGCCAGAAGGGAGTGGTGGCATCCTTCAACCTCTCCTCTTGGCTCCTGCTAAGATCTTCTTTCTTCTTCTTCTTAGGGTCTGTTACTTCCTCATCTTGTTTCCTCTTTCTTACTAGAGGATCTGGTGCTGGCTTTGCTTCTTCCGCTATCAAGGTTTTTCCTAAAATGATATCATACAGATATAAAGAAAATTCTAACAGATATCATTACATTTGTATTGTATGAAGTTACCATGCTAGACTTAGGCCCGTATTACAGAACCTCACTCAAAACTCAAGCATTACTTAAAACATATTTAAAAAGCCTTTTGACTGGTTGAAACTAGTTTTAAGAAATGCTTGAGTCTTGAGTGAGATTCTGTAATACGGGCCTTAGACTAAACAGGACTAAGACCAGATATAGTCTTTGACAGATTTAGTCATACACCTCTTTTTTTAAGTAACCATTAAAAAGGTTAATGCTAGGTCTCATGCCTATGACCTGTGGGTTAGACCTGTGTGCCATGCTTTTAGTAGTCAATTAGTCATGGAGTTGCATGACAGCTCATTAAACCAGATTTTCAAATATGTGTGAGGACTTTTTTTGACTTTTACCTTTCCATAAATAACCGTTGAGTCCTTCAATAGCTTTCTTGCGCTCCTCATCATTCTGGAAGCATGCGTACAACCAGTGGCTGCCATGCTTAGGTCTCTTGATCTTGCTTGTGTTCAGTCCCAATTTATGATTCATCAGTTTTTTTAATTCCTAGAAGGGAATAATATATTCAAAATCATTTATTTGCAAATATGGGTAAGTAATTAAGTTGACATTATACAAAAAAAAAATTGATTATTAGACAGAATAAAATGAAGCGCAGAGATCTTTTAGTTTATCCTGCAAATACTCAGATACTCAATCTTTCAATTAATAATACAGCTTTTTTTTTAATCAGTGGGTCGTCTTAGGAATATAAATTTTGCCTTAGATTACGCCGTAAGTTTTAATATGCAGTCTAAATCTATACACTTTAATTAAATAACAGTTAAAACAGTTTAAGTTATTTCTTCCATGTTCAATCATAATCATCATTACAGCCGAAAGACGTTCACTGTTGGAAATGTTTTTCACAATATGTAAGCTTTTTTTATTTACATGTTAAACGTTTAATATATTATTTACACCTGTGCGGTGAACATTATGAATGTTCCATTGTGCTATTTTTATAACATATAATAGAAAACAAGTTATAAACATACGGCTATTCCGTAAAACTTGGGTAGTCCACGCAGTTCAATTTTAAACTTTTCTGAAGAGAACCCTCCTCGGTCTAAATAAGCATATTCTTCTTCAACTTTCACTTCTTCAGCTGTTTCCTTTTTTATTTCAACTGTACCATTTTCCTCAGTCATTGTTTAAACTTAAAAACAAACAAAATATTTTCATAAAAACATACGACTTGCGGAAAGTTTTGAGGTTAAGTTTCTGACGTAATTTTAAGCATTTTCACAATTTCCCATTGAGTGCTTGTCTACAGACAGAAATGTAGACAAGCACTCAATGGGAAATTGTGGAAGTGTGACAGAGAACGAAGAACAGCAATGCTAATAAACAAAATATTATAAACTGGAACGCAAACCAATTCAAAGTCAATTGACAGTTTATGATACGTTTAGAAATTATCTGTGTTGCCTGCCTCCAAACTGAGCAGAGTAAACAACTAGACAACATTGTCGCTCCACGCACAATGAAGGGTTTCGCAGTTGAAATGACTATTTACGCAGGAACAGTATTGTTTTTATTATTGGCCATATTTCAGAGTATCTTCAAAACAACTATGAATAACAAAGTTATCTCTACTGTTATAAATTGTATAGCTTGTCCACTCTGCGTATATAGCTTGTCTCACTGAAACGATGCGCCCCACTATCACATTTTACGCACACGGCGCCGCGTGTTGTAATAACCGAAAATATCAATAGCAATAGCGCCAGTGTAGTCCGCGAAATTCAAATTTCCGTTCGTTTTTGCTATTCGCAGGTCGGTCAGTATCATCAGATATCAGACTATCAGATGTTATGTTGTGTTGATCACAATATGATTTAGGACAGTAACATAAAAGTACATATTTACAGAATTCTGACCATTTTCTACGGAATTTTTACCTTAGTTACATTTTGTATGTTGATCGACTAAATTACCTACTCGTTAACCTGTTCTATCGTTAATACTTTTCACATAACTAAAAACGTTTTAGCTGGTAGGGGGACACGTGGCCCTAACAAAAATTACCACTTTAGCTCATTTTTTTTCCAAAATTAGTCCCTGAATATAATATTAGCAGTATCGCTACTCGTGGAGAAGTAAATAGACCAAACAAACATCTCATATTAAACAAGTCATATATTTTTTTAAATAATATACAATAAGTAAATAAATTAGTAATAATTATTCACAATAGATTTTGAAAATTCTTGGTACAAAAGGTTAATCTAGTTACATGGAAGTATGATAGACTAGTCACGAGTACGTTAGAATAGCACATTATGAGGTATAAAGACTATATTTTGTAACTAGGTAAACTTATTATAAATGATCTCTGAGAGACCACAAAAAGGAAAGTTCCTTAGAACATGGTTAAAAGGTTTTAGGAGAAAAACATTGATTTACTTTATTAGAGGAGACAGAGATCCTCTTCCTGCATAGAGGTCTTTATCTAGCCATCTAACAAGATCTGCTTGATATGTCGGTCCTGGCTTTTGGCTAGGCCTTTGGCCCCATTATTTTGAGTTTTTTTTTATGATTGTGTTGCTCTCCGTTTTGTCGCTAGCTTTTGATAGCGATTTCTTTACCAAATAATTAAGCGTAGCATTAAATATATGTGCGTCTGTATATATTATTGCGTTCTATAATCAAGTAAATAATGTGAAGCGTTATTGGCCTCAAAAATAAGGCTTGATAAAAAATAGTCGCGCCACTGTTGTACGCGGAATACTGTCAGAAGTTGGCTAACGCAAGATATACTATTTTAATTTTAACCTACTGACCGCCCCAGTTGGATTAATACGACAATATTTTGTGCCCGTGCCGCCTGTCGTATTTATACGCTCATATGTCGATTTCGGAGCTGAGCGATGGGGGCACAGCAATTGATATAAAAACGAGCGGTCAATAGGTTACCAGTGATAATGCGCGAATATCTGATCTCATTTTTAAATTGTGTCTAATTATAAAATGTCCACATAATTTATTAGGTACTATCGAGGCAGCCCATATCTAAACACTTCGAAAACAAAATCCCTTGAGCACGATGACTATCTGTTTACAGCCCCTTTTTGCGTCGACCAATGAAACAAAAATACAAAGTAATATTTTGTTGTTCGTGTTGATTTGTAGGCTCTGTTACAATGATCACAGATGTCCAAACCACCCTTTTTCGACCACTAGGAATAGAACAAAAGAAACAAAGATGAGAAAGTTTTTAATTTGAATGGTTTTAAACTTTACATTTTGTTTCAATGTTTGTTTTGTTGTGTTTAGCTTCGGCTTGTCGTTGAAATAGTAACCTAGTATTATCTGGCAAAGTGCAACACAGCGCGGGCGTCACTGCCAAACAAATATTGACCATGTCGTACTTGAAATAAAGTTGAGAATAAGTAAACTTCCATTAGCTCTAGAACAATCTAAAAGTATAAAAGGTGCGCATTTCAGGTTATTTATTTTATACATATTAGGCTTAAAAAATTGATATTTTAAATTTTATGATACTCATTATTTGTGTATATTATGGAATGCCATATCGGGGTATTAGGGTATCCCAAAAAATGAAAGTGTAATCTGTAAATTTGGTAAAATACAACATCTTACATAATTATGTGGTTCATGGGCAAGCTCCCAATTTATTTATCTACTCGAAACTGCTGTGTTTGAAGATCCCATTGATATTTATGGCCATTGAAAAAAAAAACGCACCATCTCAGCTGGTTTTTTACTGTCTTTCTTTCATTTACAAAAACAAGGGACTCGGCAAAAATCTGATGCTGTGATGCTATTGGTTGATGAGATTTCTATAGCGGCCGAACGCTGCAAGCAAAAATAGTCCTTACGGTGTGTCGATATTTGTTTCTTCCATAGTACATGAAGGAATAGATAAGTATCAAAAATAGCAATACATTGGACTGCCTCGCTGACATCGAGGAGTATTACCGACCAGGTCAAGATTTTTTCCAAGAAAATAAACCCAACACAAGAACTTATAATAATACTCACGAGTTATTGTACTGATACTTTTTTTGAATCACTGAGTTTTATCACAGGGCCTTCTAGTTTAGATTTTTGGAAAAAAAGGAAAAGGTCCAGAAATATACATTTACAAGTGATTAACACTACACTACTGCATAACCCATTGACCTATACTCCATTTGAAATAAGATTAGACGTATAAATAAGCCTTTTTTTCAGTCCGTTCAACCGATTTTGACTTCTGTTGCGTTGGGGGCATGACAAATGGTAGCTGCAGTAGACAGTTGGTATTGTGTAACCTTTTTTGCTTTTAATCCCATCCTTATGTCTACGGTATAGAAGTCAAAATCGGTAGAACGGACTGTAAAAAGGTTTGTTTAAATGTCTAATCTTATTTCAAATGAAGTATAGTTGGGTTGCACGACGTAACACCAAGAAATTAACAACAAATGCAGAGAAAAAGAAGTAATACTCGTTGTAGAAGCGAAACTGGGCGTATCATACGCCCGAAGCTGTAGGCTAATAGCCCACATTTGAAAGCATTTGGAACGGGAGTTTTGCTTTTATAAAAAGTATTTTCTTTGATCGTATCAAACTTTATGGCGGCCCGGAACATGAGGCGAGTCGCTGGGCAGTAATAAATCCATGTATCAGCGGGGGTGGAGGTGCAGTACTGCGCAGCGAGTAGCGTTCTTCAGAGCCGCTATAAAGTTTGACGCGTACCGTACAAAGCGCGTAGTATGGGACTTCCCAACCAGGAGGCTTTAGTCTAATTGCTAAGTGGTCCCATTCTTTACAAACATATTCTTAAGCGCATCTTTGTCCTGATCCTCCTTTTCCCTCCGTAATTTCTTTATTTGTTCCAGTTCTTTATCGACTGTGGCAGCCATGGACGGATTCAGCGACTTCAATCTTTTGAAGTCATCTTCTGCA
Organism: Lithophane semibrunnea; assembly: GCA_947363905.1. Classification (NCBI taxonomy): domain Eukaryota; kingdom Metazoa; phylum Arthropoda; class Insecta; order Lepidoptera; family Noctuidae; genus Lithophane; species Lithophane semibrunnea. The sequence goes on along the minus strand of OX376200.1, from coordinate 5,152,196 downwards.
TCGTCAGGATTCCATGCACCGATGTGTGCCTTACCTCTTCTGTATAGTGCTTTTTCATTATCTTTAAAGTAAAGAAGAAAATTGTATGAATTAAACATTATCATCCACAGCCCGACTTTACCTATGCTCTCTCGCTTTTACATGAATGATGAATAAGAATATACCTATTATATGAATTTTATAAGATACAGAAAATAGAAGTCAACCATAGTAGATATTCGGAAGTAGAAAGTTAAAAAAAACACAGACGAATTGAGAACCTACTCCTTCTTGAAGAACTCGGTTAAAAAAAATGAGGTAGCTTAATTAAATAATTATGTACCTTTTTCAAATTCGAGAACAGTGCTACAATGTTCTATGACTGCATAATATTCTCCATTTAACAGTTTGCACTGGGCATAGTTGAGTAGTATGGGCAATTTTATTTTATTCAAATCCCCCCATTCGTCATCACCTTTTCTTTCCCTGCAATTATTAAGATAGATTAGATGAATTACATATATCGACAGTTTGCTTAATATGTGGTTCAAAATAGTCAAGGAATTCGCCTTGACCAAAATGTATTTTCAAAGAATTACCCTTGCCCAAAATGTATGTTCACAGAATTACCCCTTGACCAAAATGTATTTTCACAGAATTACCCTTGCACAAAATGTATGTTTGCAGATTTTCCCTTGTCCAAGATGAAAAATTCCAGTAGTAGCCAATGTATGTAACAATAGTTTATTCAGAATATAAAGTGGACATGTATTTTAAATCACAAGATTAATTTCATATTTACAGTTTACCTGATCATAAGCTGTTCACATATAGCTAAAGCCTCATTGTAAGCCTCCTCTGCCTCTTTGTACTTCTTCTGTACATACAGCTTATTGCCTTTTTCTCTCAGGGTAGGTATGAAGTCAATCCGCTGCTGAGCATTTAGCTGCCACAACTCTTTCTCATACTCATCTGACCTCTCTACTTTCAGAACTTCTAGAATAAGAAAGAAAAAATAGTGCTTTAAAAATAAATCTTCATAGTTTATTTCCATGAGCATCAGAAAGTGTTTTATTCTCGCAATTAAACTCATAGCAAGAGCTAGAACTACGATAATTTATTAGCAATACAAGAAGATTCAACATAAAAAAAAAAACGATAGTAATTTATGTTCTATGTCATGGGTTTTGGTTTCCACACTTAGTCCTTAAGGTGGACCACTGTGCGTGGGACATGGCGGCCGTCGGTGGTTATTGCAACCAACCCACCAGCCTCCAGAAGTTAATTGAATCTCCTGGTCTGTTCAGAAGATCTCCAGAGAGAAACGATAGCAATAAACTAATGATGAGATAAATGAAGAAATAAAATAATGATGAGAGCTCTGAGTGTATTGCTAATCAAGTTGTGCGAAAAAATATTAAAATGTAGATCCAGGGAAGTCAGAAAATACTGGTAGGAATCTACTTATTGAAACCAAATCACTATCAATAACAATCAACCTTGGCACCTAAATTCTAATCACTAGATTAGATATCAGTGAAGTGGCCGTATTTCATTGATTAATATACATGGGTATTTTAATGTTCTATTGAACTTCCTCATAGAATTTTCTGTCTTCTGATGAGATATCCTAGAAGCAGCTTGCAACACCATTCATTGAAAAAAATCCTGTCAAAATTAACACGTGAACATCGTTCAATGGTAAAAAGTTGAAATCTCAAAAACTGAGGCTTTTTCTTCACTATAGGATTTTTTTTTGCTACAGTAATATGCATCATCAGTGTAATATTTCCCTGGGTTATTTAATAAAGGTACCCCTAGGTAGGCTTATACCTTTATTTAAATTGTAATTCCCCAATATAGTTGGGAAAAGGCAAGGCAGATTGAGATTGATTGAGTTTGTAATTCTCATTTTCATTTTAAAGAAGACAAGTTATTTTTACCGACTTCAAAAAAGGAGGAGGTACTACGTTCGGATGTATGTTCACCGATTACTCCGCCGTTTGTGAACCGATTTTAAAAATTCTTTTTTAGTGCGAAAGGGTATACTCCCGAGATGGTCCCATATAAATTTTATTAAGTTTGCTTGCGTATTTTTTGAGCTAGCTTCAATATTACGTATTTTTCCCACAGTCTATGTAGACAATATAATTATTAGACTCCTTCACTGTTATTTACATAGCAGGTAGTAACTTGTGTGGGGTAGGTACCACCACTAAAAAGTGAAAAATATCTTTAATTTCGGTAGTTGGTGGAAAAAAAATAAAATTAAAAAGCAAAGACATCAACTTCCGAAATTAAAGTTATTTTTCACTTTTTTATTATTTTTTTTGAAGTTGGTTGTTTTTTTATGTAAAAAGTTTTGTATAAATTCAATCTTACAAAACATTAGTCAAGTCAGGTCAAGTTATTCAAGTTGACAAAAGTCTGTGTATAATTTCTATGTATAAGAAAAAGTCTCGCCTATAATGAATTCCAAATCACAAGGGTTCTTCATCAAATCATCCAAGTCTGGGTGACCCAGACCTTCAGTGTGCAGGGTCATCGTACAGGAATGCTTTATCCTTTTGGGGTCTTGTCCCAACTCTCGCAGGGTTTTTGATATGAATGGGTAACTGAAGACTAGCTGTGGGTACAAACATAATAAATGTTTACTTTATTTGGGCTATGCATTGCACAAAAAAATTGCAAATAATAAAATTAAACCAAGAAAACTGAAAAGATATTTAGTTTATGAAAAAGGTTTTTAACAAAGGTTTCTCCTCCTACAAACTCTTAATCCTTGTATATCCTTAAAATATGTGGTAAATAAATTAGTTATTAAAATCAGTCATAGTATTCTGACATGAGTCTGCATTTGATGCTTCTTTGCACATTCAACAGGAGAAAAGGTGATGAAAACTTTGTTCGAAATGAAAAAGCAAAGCACAATACAAATGGTTATTTGTTTGTCTTCTTTTAGTTTGTTTACAGAGTCTGCTAATTTCCTTCCACATGATAATAAAGTTAAACAGTCTCTCACCTCTTTCTGAACCTTAAAGCTGGACACTTCTCCAACAGCCATCATTTTGACTATAGTTTCCCATACCTCCAGCTTGAACTTGTGTCCCATCACCAAAACCATGGGCTCTTTTTTTCCGATTTTCCTGCTATCATCCAACAGGACTCTTTCCTTCCCAAGTTTCCATGTTTGGAAGTGGAAATGTACCTGTAGTGATAACGTTAATTTGGTCAAATTGTTTAATGTTTATCTAACTTTAGTTTTGGATAATGTGATTTTACCTTGCTGCCATTTGCGATGGGGATGTATTTTTGTCCAGCGTAGATTAGATTTTTGACTATAGGAGCGACTTGAGTCATTTCACTAGATTCATATGGCACAATTTACAAGGAATGATGTTTGTTTAGAATAACAACACTACGAGATTATTGTGGAATTCAGATGACAGCCTTGACAGCCATGCCATGACAGATGCCATGAAATGACATTATCAAGTTGTCAGTTCAATGTTGCTGTGCTTATCACTGTAAATATGCACAACTAATTTTTTTATAGAAATTCAAAGCTTTGATACATAAATTGGTTGGTGGTGGATGTTATCCTATCTACAGGCCTATCTGATAGGCACCACTATTACAAGCCTCTGTACTCTATGATCAGCACTCACTGGGTGAAGCACAGCATTACGCTGTAGAGACTAAAATAGAGTCTAGACTCCAATGGTTTAAGAATATCCTTGCTAGACTCTAACTAAAGTGAAGGAATGATAAGATGAGTTATTATTACAAAATGAATGAAGTGAGACAATCTTATTTTAAAACTTCTATCACTCACTTTCAAATTCAAATAGAAAATTATGCTACTTACTAATGTCTCTTTGTTTGGCAATACTAAATAATAAAAGAAAAACAATGTTGCCATCCTTTTTACTCAAGTTTTAAGGTTTGGTTTCACTAAGTTTTCAAATAAATAAATTGAATGACATAATCGAGAAAAACCGTAAGTCAGTGATGATAGTAGAATACCATCTCTTGGTGTTTCTTTCCGGTAGTAGTTCGTTCTCACTCTTTTCATTCGTGTCATATTTTCCAAGCGAAAATTATAGTTTTAGTAAATTGTAGAATTTACAATTATTTTAGCATTTAATTAATTAAACAATTATTTAAGCTCCTAGTATTACTGTTTCTAGTTAACTCTAAGTTATAATGGCTGATTTTCTGGAATCTGAGGCGGAGGAAAGCGAGGTTAGTGAAAAACTTAATCGAGCTAGTGTTCGTGAAATGGGATTACGATTGCGTAGTTTCTAACCATGGTTGTTGGTTGATTTTAGGTTGATTCGGAAGATGAACAGCCAGCGGAGCGCAAGAAGCCAAAACGCAAAGCTGCCGTGCAAAGTGACGATGAGGATGAGGACGAAGAAGGTATTGTTGACATCGTGCACTTTCTCTTGCATTGCAAAGTCATTTTTATCATTTGGTAAACATAATTGCGTGACTCTGCACCGTTATGTTGATAGACGCCGTTAACGACACTCAACTATTCTGTAGAGATCATTTTCAATAGGAATGTATTATGGCCTGAATTTGCAGAAACCAATTTGACACACTTTTCTAGCCATGTGACTAAATATATATTTACAGTTAGTTGACTGTTCTATACAACTTAGCATTTTCTTTGTATTGCCTATACATAGTAGTACATTATCCCCCACCCCATTCTCCCCTATAGTTTTCCTTGGTAATGATTTTGCTGGTTGGTCATTGTCTCCACATTTTGCTCCCTGCTAAGTTATCAAAAAGTTTTTATGCTTACTTTTATGCCTTAATCAATAAAAAAACATAATGCTATAAAGACCCAAAGAAATGTATAAATAAATTGTCTGTTAACATATCATAAAAGAAAGAAACAAAATTATCATAACCAAAACTTACAATGACAAATACAGAATGATAAAGATTTGTTGAACAGGTACTACAATGTAAATATTTTTATAACATAAACTATACACACAAATTGTTTTATACAATTCTCCGCCTTTATTGTTAACACATACAATTATTTTTTTTCATAACCTTTCACCATCAATGCCAAAACCCACAACAAGAAAAAAAAATCTATATTGTTTATGTATAAATTGAAAAGCAAAATAATGTAAATTGTAATATTTGTTTTGTTTGACAATCTATTTACTAATTCAATATTCCTTTTAGATGATGAAGAGCGTCTTCGCGAAGAACTTAAAGACTTGATAGATGATGCTCCTATAGAGGAGTCAGGCAGTGATGGAGAGGATTCAGACGCTAGTGCAGGACCAAAGAAAAGAAAGAAAAGTGATGATGAACTGGATGACCGATTGGAAGACGAAGATTATGATCTTATTGAGGAGAATCTTGGTGTCAAAGTTGCAAGAGTAAGTATTGTTTACGAGGCCTCACATAACAATTTATCCAGTACTAATCCTATAAGTGTCCAGTGGGTGTTAATAGTGGTCCAACCACTCCCAGGATTGTGAGCCAACACTAGCCCTGTATATCAATGTTCCAAATAAGATCCCAGGTTTTATTATAAAAGGTATATTTTAAATTGTGTATCAATCCTACCTTCTTTCATGATTATTATGATGATTACACAAGTTGTGCAATTTTCCAAACTATAATTATTATAACAATCAGATGATACAGTGTATTGTTTTTCAAAAAGAACAAATTCAAGCGTCTGCGTCGATTAGAGGATGATGACAGTGACAATGAAGGGAATGATGACCCGGAGCTTGAGAGAGAAGTCATCGCTGAGAAGTTATTTGTTGGAGGATCAGATGAAGTAAGTCATTATTAGAATAAATATATTTATTAATGGGTTTCAAAGACTGCAAAACTTTGCTCCAATTGAAAAATTGTTTTTATATATTTTATTACAAATTCAGAGTGAGAAACTTGTTGCAAATTGCAACATAATTTGCAACTTCGGCAGATCATAGAATAAACCCTGTTGTCTGTTTTCCAAGCCTAATCAATTGAATTCGTGAACTTTTTTTGTTAAAAAAATCATAGTAGCTGTAGATATGCTGATCAGATACCAAACCATTCATGTAGCCACTGGAAAGGCGAAAGTCTTATAATATTATGATTCATCTTATTAAAATTCTCTCCAGTTTCTAAACAATCAATGATTTATCTTTAGGAGGATGAAAACCGCTCAGAATCAGCTGCGCCGCGCGGTGAAGCTGAATATGATGATGATAATGAGGACCTGGAGTCAGACGCCGATGACTTCATTGTAGATGACGATGGCAGACCCATTGCTGAGCGCAAGAAGAAGAGGAAACCTATATTTACTGATGCGTAAGTATGAATGGGACTATGAGAGTGAGGGAAGAGAAAGTACACCTTTGGCCCTTGAGCACTTTAATGTCTCACATGATGGCTAGTCTCCGCTCTCCGAAATTCTGTCAGGAGGACTATGTTCATGAATGTGGGAACTATACCCCAAACGCAAGGGCCAGTGTTTGGGAAATGTCTCAGCGGCACCAAAATAACTATAATATAGCAGACCTCAGCAGGGATCCCTAAAATTGTATCTGAGTCCACTGGAGCATATAATTATGTCTGATGAGATCGCGGATGTCGGGTCATCTAGTAACTTGGGAACAGGATAGGCAAAAAAAGAAATTATTTGACGAAAGTTGTTTAACTTTGTAATATGGAAACTTTTCAGTATTCAGAAATATTTTTGGTATAAACACGTTTATAAATAACAGCTTTTTGTTATTTTTTCTTCCGTTTTCATTATGTCTCAACAACAATAATAGCTATCAAAACTTTTGTCCAAGCTTAAACCTTCAAACCAGTTGTTGTATTTTGAACTTTATTTTGACTCAGTTAAAGTTCATCATACAAAAATGACAACCTAAACTGTTGTTGTAAGGACTTTAACTTAGTCAGAATACAGTAGTAAATCTTGTTTTATAATAAGGCCGCAAAAAAATAACAATAACATTAATTTGTCCCACATCTGTGCAGTTCACTACAAGAAGGCCAAGACATATTTGGCGTAGACTTCGATTACGACGAGTTTGAGAAGTACGGCGAGGAGGATTATGAGGACGAAGAAGAGGAGGATCTAGATGAGTACTTAGAGGATGAGGAGGAAGAAGGTAAGTCCATAGTTACCATTAGTCCTTAGCTAATAGGTAATAAGGGTTATATATCCGCAACTCCACGTCAAAGCTCGTATTTTACGTACGGTTGGGAAATCGCTTATCCGATCCATCCCAGCTTCTCCAAGAAGGCCAGCATCGTCTTGCTGTTACTAAAAATCTCACGTAGGGTACTTGGGTTACTGAAGTACTTTGCCCCTGTATGTGGCGACCTCCGGGCAGTGTAGCAGCACATGAGCTGCTATCTCGTCGTAACTAATACTTACATATACTGGGTCAGATTGTTTTATCATGTTTTGATCTCGATACCCGTCATGTCTGTGAAGTTTTGCTAGCTAAATTAAAGTGACCTTGTATTACATTTTTGTAGTTCTGATTTGTCCGTTTTGAAAAGGCCATAAATTCTGATCACTAAGTCAGCCGTCAAACCTCATGCTGTTGCTCTTGATATCATTAAGTAAAATAACAGGAATCTGAAATTAAAAGGAAAATTGATTGCTTTCTAAATCTTTGGCGTTTATTTTGTGCTGCAGTCTGCGATACACTTTTTAACGTCATTATTCTGAGTTTGATAGCATGTCGTAGAGAGATATCTAATATCACCCTTCCAAATTAAGTATCTTAAAAATTATCTTATTAACTAAACTTGTGTTTTATTCTATTTAGGCGAAAAGCGTAGAACTAAGAAAGGCAAACCTAAAAGGCCGAGCAAGAAGTCTATATTCGAGATATATGAGCCCAGCGAGTTGAAGAGAAGCCACTTCACTGATTTAGACAATGAGGTTTGTAAATAAAATAATGAAGTCAACACTAGTTAAATAATGTCAAATTCTTTTATCATACACACTACACTACAGTAAGGCCCTCTTGCATAATAATCAGTGACACAATTACTCAAACAAGACAATTTTTATAATTTTTGTGTGCCTATTTCCAGGCAAAATGTACATGGCTCACTACTACCACCTATTTTAATGTAACCTACATTCGTTGCATTAAATGATTGAATGATTGATAAACATAAATGATAAATAATGATAATGTCTCCATCCAAACCAACTTGATATCACATCAAATCACAGACTTTAAAATTATGCTATACACAAACTCTGTCGTGTAAGAGTAGGTTCTAAAATTACATAGGTTAAAGCAAATAATTTTTACTAAAAGTAAAAATCGTTTTTGATATAATTTCGTTAATCATTCCATCTAAAACTACCCCTGTTTACAAACAGATCCGTAAAACAGACGTGCCGGAGCGAATGCAAACTCGCGAGGTACCGATAACGCCAGTAGAAGAAGGAAGCACAGAACTAGAAGATGAGGCTGAATGGATATATAAGCAAGCGTTCTTGAAACCGCCCGTGTCTAAACCAGATGCGCAGGAGGCTAGAGAAAGGACCCGCAGGTTGGTTTAATAATAATAATAAAATAAATGTATTTATTGTCTCAGAGATTACATTCAAGTGGATTGAATTCCTAGACCTCAATCAAGGTTTCCCTGTGTTGTGAGATCCAGCATCCTTCCAGTTTTATATGAATGCCAACTTTTGCCTCCAGCTTCCCTCCTGTGTGAGGGATTTTTCCGGGATAAATAGTAGCCCATGTCAATCTCCGGCCCGTAAACTATCTCTATGCAAAAAATTACGTCGGTTTGTTGCGTATAGGAAATACAAATAAACTTATTTTTCCCATATCTTCTTCATATAAAAAAAAGCCAAGTCGATTTTCCAGCCCGACAGACTTGTAGCACTCGAAACCAAGCTCACTTATAATTTTCAGTGAGTGAAACCTTATAAAAACCTCATCAAATTACGTAGTAGTCTCTAAAATTACTTGTCTATTCCGATTACAAATGTATTTGCAGGGGTAACAGTACAATTACAAAGATCCGTCAAGCATTAGACTTCATGAGGAACCAAACACTGGAAGTGCCTTTTATAGCGTTCTACCGCAAGGAGTACGTGCAGCCGGAGCTCAGTATTAACGATCTGTGGAAGGTGTACAAATATGATGCCAAGGTATGTCAACAACCTGCCAAGGTTGCGGGTTAGTCCGAAAGGGATACCGGGACCTTGGCAACAGGCAACTGAAGGAACACGGGTGGGTTTTAGTCAGTAAAAGTCTGACACGCCCTTCCACTCCACCCAGAGCCGGAGAAGTCATAGGATGACTTCCAACATTAAAAAAAAAAAAAAATGTTAACAAAAATTTGAGTTCAAAGTAAAGATTCCTACTCGCAGTTTCGAAACGGTCGCGTTATTCGTAATTTACTTATTTAGTCCATGAAAGTTGATCCATAGGCGATTAAGTCCTTTTCCGTCCTTTTAAACTATATGCAGTAGCTTTATTTTTGAGAACACTGTATAGTTGTTGCATTTCACCCGAGCGCGCGTCAATCATTGCAACTCAAACCTTATCTCAATTATATAAAAGTCACTCGCCGCGTACTTGTGATTTGCGACGAATATATGTATAACTATTACTGACCGTTCACTATAACTTGTCTCGTGCCGTCATGTTGCCACCGTTGCTTGTCAAGCTTAGTTTCAATACTAATAGACTTCAAATGGCGACTGAGAGAATAGTGCTACCAATCGCGTCACCGGACAAGTTATAATGAACGCACTGTATGTCAAAATTCTCTACTGGTATTCTTTTCTTTCACCCAGTGGTGCCAACTGAAGCAACGTAAGGAAAACCTCTTGAAGTTATTCGAAAACATGCGCGACTACCAACTGGACAAAGTGATGGAAAACCCTGACGCGCCCATCCCGGATAACATGCGGCTCATCAGAGATGAGGACATTGAGAGGTATGGGCAATATGAAATGAAAAATAAGAACTTTTAGGTCATTATATGTTTGTCATAAAAAATATAAATTGTGGTCAGTGGATCTCGATAAATAAGTGGGTGATTATCTCATCATAAGGAAACTTCAGCATTACAGCATCCTTAATAAAAAGAGTTATTCTTGACCAGTCACTACCTCCTAAGTAAAATGGGCAGGATCAGAGGCCCTAGTGTGAGTTTTTTTTAACCGCGTTCGGCGCTCCGATTGGACCTTCACCAGTGAAGGCCAATGAAGAGCCAATCGGAGCGCCGAACGCGGTGGATGCGCAAAGTCGAGATAGATAAAAGAAACTCACACTAGGGCCTCTGTAGACTTTTGTATTGTGTTAATATGACATGAACAGTAACTGTCCTAAAGCCGTGTACGCACGAACGAACAAAACATGATTGTTGTGTTCGTAGTGATGTTCGTTAGCGGTATGCACATGCAAACAAAGTGTTTGATGTTCGTGTTAACCATGTTCTTGTTCGTTCGTGCGTACACTGCGTTATACAGGGCAATGGACTCTTTATCTTGTAGAGAAGGAATAACTTCTATATTATAAGTTCGGAATTTTTCCAGTTCATTCATCTTCACTGCAAATCAGTGATATCTTAGATTGACTTGGCAAGTAAATATACATTATTCTCTCTAGGTTGAAGAACGTGCAGACTCCGGAAGAATTACGCGACGTTCACACTCACTTCCTACTGTACTATTCCACCGATCTGCCCGAGATGCAGAAAGTGCAGCGCAATAAAGAGAGGAAGAGGAATTTAGAGGAGAAAAAGTGAGTACATATTTACTGAAATTGAAACCTTATGTCAATGACGTAAAAGTCTTAGTCGTAAATTTGTAACGGCTATACCATGAGACTAGTCTGCTTAGCCTTATCCCCAACTATGTTGGGGTTGGCTTCCAGTCTAACCAGATGCAGTTGAATACCAGTATTTTACATGGAGCAACTGCCTATCTGACCTCCACAACACAATTACTGGGTTACACGGTACCTCTTCGTAAGACTGGTTGTCAGACTTTTGGGCGCCGTTGCGGGTGGACTGTCAATGATCTACCAATGACACCTGGGACAAACGGCTAAACGTGCTTTCCGAGGCACGGAGGGGTCTCGATATGTAGCAGATGGTCACCCATTCACGAACCGACCGCAGCAAGCGTGACTTAACCTTCGATCGAACCGTGCGGCTGTTATTATTTAAGATCAGTAGTATTAGTATATCGCCATCTCCACATACACAATTATCTACTATAGCGTTGTGTATTCTAACTTGATTTTTGAGTGACCCGTTTGTACAAAAAAGTTCTCAAAAATTCGGTTGCAATGGAATTTGGACTTTGTTGTAGTTTGTGGCTCCAAATTACAAAACTGACAATTTCACGAGCGTACATCAATCGTTGCAATTAAAATGTCAATGTCATATAAGTAACATGTATTTGCTAGGACCATAGAGATAGAATTTAGTATAGAGTGCGCGTATTCCACAAATCGCTTAGTGAACATCGTAGACAAGTGAGCTATAGATACTTATATTGATAAGTGTATGACAGATAGGAATGTGCAATGATGTGCCAATCGGCAACGAGCTATCGATAAGTTTTGCCGATAAGCTGTGAGTGTGATCGTTATATTGTAGGTTGTGTTTAGTCATAATTATGTTTATAGATATTAAATATTTATGAAACTCACTCAGTTTTTTTAATTTTACACAAGTATTCTTGTTGTTTATTCAATTTTTTACTAAATTTACATAGAACAGGTTAGTACTATACCATCATTATTTCCCAGGCGTCAAGCACGTGAGGAAGCTGATAGAAATGGTGAGGACCCTGAGGAGGCAGCTGCAGCAGTGGAAGCCGCTGCACCTGATGAGGAACAGATTTCGGAGGTCAAGTACGCAGTGCGCTCCGGACCTTATGAATTGTGCAGAAAAGCGGGCATTGGTGAGTGGTGATGATTTTCTTTCTACCCGACAAGGCAAACCTAAAGGAGGGTTTTGTTTTTTGCAGGCTATGTGTATGTATTTATTTACTAGCAGGCTGCCCGCTGCTTCGTCTGCCTAATTATTTTTCTAAATAAAATAAAAGTAGCATAAGTTACTCCTTATAACATTAGAAAGTCGAAAGCCGGAACGAACAGACAAGAAAGATAAAAATAAGTTATGGTACTTATTTCCTCAACTTTCATATGCATTTAGTAAAAATCTGTTTTTTTGACATTAGAAACAGACACATAATTTTTATTTTCATGTATAGATTTAATACATACTGTGTGCACACAAATGTACCGAGGCGGACTTAATGCCATGCGCATTTTCTACCAGTCAACCATCATCATAGCCTGTTACTAAAGCTTAATAGTAAGTTTATCTCGTGTTCTTATAAGTGCCAGATCCATAACCGCATTCGTATGTCTATGTATACAGAGCCCCTGGTAAAGAAGTTCGGTCTGACTCCGGAGCAGTTCGCGGAGAATGTTCGCGACAACTACCAGCGACACGAGGTCGAACAGCAACCCGTACCGCCGCTTGAAGCCGCTGCCGAATATGTGAGGAACTTCTATTTGATGTTAATATTGTAGACCCCTCTCATCAATGTCCTGCCCTTAGCATAATCAGCCTATAATGACCCCACTGCTAGGATACAGGCCTCCTGTCTGTGAGAGAGAGTGGGCCGTAATTAACCACGCGGGCCCAGTGCAGGTTGGTAGATGTCACATGTGTTCGATTTTTTTTTGGTTCCAGGACATGCCAGTTTCCTAACGATGTTTTCCTTTACGGTTTTGAGAGCAATGGTTATGAAATAATTTACACAAAATAAACCACCTCTCAGGGTTCGAACCTACGACCTACATCTCGTAAATCGCGGCCGTTACCACTGGGCCACCACTGTTCTCTGCCCTTAGCCCAGTTTATTTGCAGCCGTCGCAGCATATCTTTTTTTCCATGTCTCCATCAGCCACTTCAGGCGTCATCACACCATTATTCACTAAAACTAAAATAAAATGTGTAACAGAGATGTATTTTCCTATCTAGACTGGTTCAATCGGCTCAGCACAGGAAGTGGTACGCCGCGCAGTATACATGTGTGGAGTGCAACTAGCTCGCGAACCGTTGTTGCGAGCCACGTTGCGAGACGCGTTGCGCGACCGTGCTACACTCACTGTGAAGCCGACGCTTCGAGGACTGAAGGAGATTGATGAGAACCACGCGTGTTTCGGGTACGTTGCTCTAACGTTAGTTGCATGTTGTGTGGCGTGCAACTAGATCGCGAACCGCTGTTGCGAGTCGCGTTGCGCGGTTACACTAACTGTGAAAACCCCCGCTCCGAGGACTGATGAGAACCACGCTTGTTTCGGGTACGTTGCTGTAACTTGTGTTACATGGAAACAACAGTGTGTTGTTTCCATGTTTTTGTGTATAAATTACATCAGCTCTTACCGTTAGTTACCATGGTTAAAAAACGCGCCGAAACTGACACGGTCTGTACAAATATAGCATCGTCATAGTAACCTCGAAGGCAGATTTAAAAACAAATATGCGCGTTTTATGCGCGGCTTGTATTTTATAAACATTGGAAGATGAAAATAGAAAGAAAACGGGGTTTACAAAGTGTTCACCCATGTTTTTATTTTTCCTTTGTATTCAGTTTGAAATACCTGAAAAAGAAGCCAGTACGTGACCTAACAGGCGACCAGTTCCTAAAGCTGACGATAGCTTCGGAAGACAAACTGCTTGAACTGAACATCAGCGAACAGATTGAAGGGAACACCACTATCAGCTATCTTGAGGAACTCAAAAATCTATATCAGAAGGTATGTTGATTGCTCCTGTGAATTTAAATGTTCTGTAATGTAAGATTATGAAGAATTAGCTTTTTGGAGGTAGGGTTCGTGGTTTAGATTATTTAGAAGACAAAAATGCTGGGATTGAGCTGCTCGCTCTGCTAAGCATTGTGACATTTTGAATATTATGGAAAGCCATAAAAATATACCTACCAGTTTTAAATACAAATTGACATTATTGAATATTATATACAAAATGACATGATGATTGACATGACTTATAAGTATTGTTTTATTGTGAATGTGAGGACTATGTGGATATATATTTTTCGTTCTGTTAGTTTTAGCGAAGGTCTGGCAATTTGAGAACTTTATGCGACCTACCCAAACGTCTTTTCTTTGGTATTGTTCGTCGAGTCGTTGAGCTCCTTAAGTTCTGAGTTGAGCTCCACTATTACTGACAAATGCTTGCACTGACTGGACAGGTCCACTCAAATCTGTGTGGTTCTTTCCTCAAAAGACCATTTCAGACTCTTATCTACATGGTCCTCATATGGCCTGACCAAGATTATGTCTGGACTTTAAAGGAGACGGTGACCTCTGAGTTTGTTTCGGCCTTTCTTCTCAGAGTAGTCAGATAGGAAACGCCGACCTCATCTAGCTTATTTTTACAACTTTTTAATATGACGTGTAAAAGTGATTCCAATATCCTATTTACAGAATAAACAATTTCATTTCGCAATTTATAATCGCTAAAAATAGATCAATCATCCTAATTAATATTATAAATGCGAAAGTGAGTTTGTTTGTTACGCTTTCACGCTAATATGGCTGAACGAATTTGGATGGAATTTGGCACATGGCTAGACCATGACCCGGAGAATGACATAGGCTACTCTACATCCTGGATCGCAGACGAAGGCACGGGCAATAACTAGTAGATTATAAATATTTCCTACAAAAGTAACAATAAAGACAATTTTGGCCGTTCTGTCTGACCTTTAGTTAGCAATTTTCTTTGATATTTGTGCAGAATAAATATTTTTTCTTTCTTTACAATTTCTTGCATAACATCGCGCCTGTATTTTCCGTAGTGTTAGGTAGAAAGGTACACCCACATTTTGCCAGTTATGCTCAAGTCTCATGTAATAGGGGGCGATCCTATTGCCATCAACCGGCTACTGAAAACCCCAATAATACTAAGTGTTAAATTTTTTCCAAGGGGAGGTCCTGGTGACCTGTATCACAGGTTTTTCTACAAAAACCTATTTCAGGCACCAGTCTCTTACATTGGTGGATTATGCTAATACTTTTGTCTCAATTGATATTAATTTAAAGGCACCCAATGTGAAGAGAAAATAAATGTTTTTTTGAATACTTTACCCGACCCGGGAATTGAACCCAGTATCTCATTCTCGGCAGTTTCGACCACTAGACCAACGAGGCAGTAACGGCGGCGGCGACTGTGTATAATTTTTTCTTGACAAATAGGAATAAACTTAGTTAATTGATTCAGGCGTGACTTTGCGGACATCCATTATAAAATACAATAGATGTCGATATATTTAGTAACCTATTCCGCTTAACTATTCTTCAGAGTCAAAAGAAATCGACAAGTGTTTCACCTCTCAACCAGGCATCCTCAGGATGACGATTGACCAGTTGCAAACCAGAACACGACGTGTTGCCACACCGAGCGCTCGCTGTGTTTTTAGCGCAGGGTTTTTTATGACACTTGAAGAATAGTTAAGCGGAATAGATTACTAAATATATCTACATCTATTGTATTTTATAATGGATGTGTTATGTTGGATGTTTTATGATGTGATGGATGAAGTCAGTATGTATGTATTTATGTATCTATTATATAGCATATATATATAAATATATATATATATATATCTATTATAGTATATTGTATCTATTGGTAAGTTTAAGTACCTACTTATTATTTTGCACCAATGACAACCCCATTTTTTATGTCCACGCAATCACTGTCCATTCTAAGGTTGCCTGGAAGAGATCACAGAAAGCGATAAGGCCGCCCATTGTATGTTTTATAGTGTTAAATTTATTTATTTTCGCAATGTATTTTCTGGTGTACAATAAAGTATATATAAATAAATTATCTACGTCTATTGAATTTTCTAGGAATAAACTTTCAGGTCTCTTGTGCATTCAACTCCATATAATCAATTGTTCGTTCCTCATAGGACGAGTTCGCAGCCACAGTAGAAGCGTGGAACGAGTTGCGAGCTGAAGCTGTGACAATAGCTCTCACCAAAATCGTGATGCCGGAGTTGAGGAGAGAGCTACAGGCTGTGTTACTGCAGGAGTCCAAGGAATATATACTTAAGTAAGTACACTGAGAAATGCGTTTAGTGGTTGATTAAACGACGGTGGGTATGGAAACCGGAGAGAAATAGTTATCAGTTTAGTTCAGTGTGATGGCCCATGTCACCTTTTCAAACTGATAATTCGCACACATAAATTCGGTAGTTGGTAAAATAATAAGTGTTAAGCAATGAGCACGCAGAAATGGCCCTAACGGTAGCGTTAATGTTTTCTTTTGTTTTGTGTAGGTGTTGTCGCCGTCGGCTGTACGATTGGCTCAAAGTGGCGCCGTATGAGTCCAGGGTGTCAGATGACGACGACGAGGAGTGGTCGGATTCTAATGGTAAGTTCACACGCTGGTACCACGGCAAAGCTTTGAGCTAGCCACCATTTTCGATTATAATTCACTATTTGACGACACATAATGCTTTATTGGGGCCGCGTGGTGGATTACGGCCCACTCCCTGTTATGGAGCACAGGCCTGTGTCCCAGCAGTGGGAACATTATAGGCGGATTATGCTTGTGCTTATGTTTGACTGTAGTTCTTATATAGTTTTAAATGTCACTACAAATATTTACAACTTTTCCTCTTAGGTCTCCGCGTAATGTCAATCGCATACGTACCCGATCGACAACACAGTGCGTTCGCGTGCGTCGTGGGAGGAGGCGGGGAGCTGGCGGACCATCTGCGACTACCTCATCTGTTGTATCGGCGTAACGCGTGGGATGCGCTCGAGAGACAGAACAAAGAGGCCGATATGACTGCATTGCGCAGGTAACAATATAATATAAATGTTATGGATTAGATAGTAAATAGCGTCTGGCATTTATGAATAAGTCTCATAAGTGAAATGTCCTGGCAAAAAAACCCCGGACTTCTACAGAAATTTTGTTTCGAAATTAAGTCCTACTGGTCAAACGCTTTACTGTGATGTTAATATTTCTAGTGTACGTCGTATATTTTTAGTGGGGCAAAAGTCTGTACTAAAGTTGGCCATCTCTTTTATTTATCAAAATTGCCATGTTTTCCTTCACAGATTCATATTACGCAAGAAGCCGCACGTTATCGTTATCGGTGGGGAATCTCGCGAAGCTATGAACGTAAAGGCAGACGTGTCGGACTGCGTGCAACTACTCGTAGAAGACGAACAGTTTCCTAGGATACCTATAGAGATCGCAGATAATCATATCAGCAAGATTTATAGTAATAGTATTAAGGGACGGGTAAGTAATATTGCAAATACCACCAAAATAAAAAAAATAGTTAGTAATGCCTCTTCGACACTTACTTGATCAGAAAACTTCTTAGATAATACTATTGTGACCAGTCTACATCTCAGCTTTTAAATCCACGTTGCTGAGAGCCTATTTCAATGTCAAAAATAGAACCAGCAGAATGACATATCACGAACTTGAAAAAGAACTAGGGTTTTCTTAGTGTAACCACAGTATAGCACAGAAAGCGCACTCCGCATTTTAGGTATCAAGCTACAAGTTCATACGCGCTAGGCTCGTCTTGTCGGGCCAATTCAATGAGCGTAACGTAGTCGCAAGATAGTAACGCGATAGAGAGGCAACTACTAGGTGAATATAACTGTAGGTAATTAGCGCTGTGCGACCTGAATTGCACTTTATTGTGTCGTAGCAAGAGTCGCTTTTTATTTAAATGATGCATCTGGTTCACTCCGCAAAATCACACTAACCTGTGGTGTAACATAGAGCTTCTCAAATAAACCCTACTATTAAAACTCACTTTCGCAAATAGTAGCATCTATCAATTCAAGTTTTGAATCGCATCGCATCTGTTTAGGCGTTTTTGTTTGAATAGAATATTCAGCAGTAATTTGTTTGTCCACAGCACGATTTCAGAGAATATCCCGACATTCTCCGTCAGGCCATCTGCCAAGCCCGCCTACTACAAGACCCTCTAATGGAAATATCACAACTATGTGGCCCCGACGAGGAAATACTCTGCCTTAGATACCACTCACTGCAAGACCAAATAACTAAAGAGGATTTACTTGAAGGCATAGAGCTTGAATTCGTGAACAGAGTCAATGAAGTAGGTGTGGATGTCAACGAAGCGGTCTTAACGGGCCGAGGGACTGAACTTCTACAGTTCGTCTGCGGCCTCGGACCAAGAAAAGCACAAGCATTAATAAAACTCTTCAAACAGACCAACCAAAAACTAGAAAACAGAACCCAACTCGTCACAGTATGCCACATGGGTCCAAAAGTCTTCATCAACTGTTCAGGTTTCATCAAAATAGATACTAGCAGTCTCGGTGACAGCACGGAAGCGTACATAGAAGTGTTGGACGGCTCCCGAGTGCATCCGGAAACGTACGAATGGGCACGAAAGATGGCCGTCGATGCGCTAGAGTACGAAGACGAGGACGCAAATCCGGCCGGAGCTTTAGAAGAGATTCTAGAAGCTCCCGAAAGACTGAAAGATTTAGATTTGGACGCTTTTGCTGAAGAGTTAGAGCGGCAAGGTTTTGGTAACAAGAGTATTACACTGTACGATATTCGAGAAGAATTAAACTCTAGGTATAAAGACCTTAGGGTTGCTTATCGCTCGACGACTGCGGAAGAACTATTCGACGTTCTTACTAAAGAAACTCCAGAAACTTTGTATGTAGGAAAGATGGTGTTGGCGTCAGTAGTTGGCATTAGTCATAGGAAGCCGCAGAGAGAGATGTTAGATCAAGCCAATCCTGTGAGGAATGATGAGACTGGGCTGTGGGAGTGCCCCTTCTGTCACAAAAATGACTTCCCTGAGCTTTCTGAGGTAATATTCGAGTTTTTTGAAGTTTTTTATAATTTTCCGTTACACAACAATGAAATTTTATGCTATATGAAATATATGATACATTTGTGTAAACATTCAAAGGAGTTCCTTTCATTGTATTACACGGTTTCTGGTATTTACATTGCTGACGTTCACGCGGTACCGTCCTGTTCGTAAAAAATGGGATCACACGTCAAAATGTCACAGTTTATATGTTTAAAAACAAATGCAGTATGAAACTGCCTTGTGAACTTAATGTAAAACATCGTACTATATCGCTGCGGGAACGGCTTTTTTATTTATTTTTGTATAAATGCGTGACTTCTAGGTAGGCAATAAATACATTTTTATCCTTTACCAACAATCTGACGTCCTTCTCAATTTATTAGGTATGGAACCACTTCGACGCCGGCGCGTGTCCGGGGCAAGCAACAGGCGTCCGCATCCGGCTCGACAACGGCTTATCCGGCTACATTCACATCAAGAACTTGTCGGACCGGCACGTTTCCGATCCGACCGAGCGTGTCAGAATCGGACAGACTGTACATTGTAGGATACTGAAGATAGATGTGGAGAGGTTCTCAGTGGATTGCTCGTCCAAATCGTCGGACTTGTTAGATAAAAATAGTGAATGGAGGTGAGTTTGGATGGAATATTATACTTTTATTACCCACCTGCCCCAGAAGGAGGGTAATAAAGAAGGAAAAAAAAGAAAGAATAACATTTATTTGGACACAGTTCGTGAAACACAATATACAAAAAAAATAATAAGAGAAAATAATGTTTTAAAAATAATGTGTGCCTCACGGCTGCGCCAAAAAGGTTCATTAAGGTTTAGTAATGCAATAGAGATAGAACAGTGGCTCAGTAGAGCGGTTGTGGCCCAGTGGTAACAGCCGCGACTTAAAGGGTGTAGGTCATAGGTTCGAACCCTAACAGGCGCTTTACTTTGTGTAAATTATTTCATCACCACTGCTCTCAAAACGGTGAAATAAAACATCTTGAGGAAACTGGTATGTCCTAGAAACAAAAATTCGAATGGACTGCACTGGGCCCGCGTGGTGGATTATGGCCCACACTCTCACAGAGAGGAAGCCTGTGTCCCAGCAGTGGGAACATTATAGGCTGGGCTAGGCTATTGCAATAGAGAGTTATTATTTTGTGATTTGAAGTTTAAAGAGCGATAGTTTTTATTCACGACCTGAGTATGTTTAACATAAACAGAACCATGTTTCACCAGCTTTGGATAGGTTCCGATTACATGGGAGATAATTTTGACACAATTTCTGTTTAATTTGTGAAACAGGCCCTAAACGGTATAGGTATTTTTTATCAAATAGAATACAGTGATATTAAGTGCATAAGTTTCTCGAAATTAGTCTCAACACAAGCTGAGTACTATTAAGACATCATCATCTGCTTACCCTTTTCCCAACTATGCTGGGGTTGGCTTCCAGTCTAATCGGATGCAGCTGAATACCAGTATTTTACATGGAGCGACTGCCTATCTGACCTCCACAACCCAGTAACTGGGTAATACGATACCCCTTGGTAAGACTGGTTGTCAGACTTTCGGGCTTCTGACGACCCGTAACGACTGTGTCCGTGTCCGTAACCATTAAGACATATCACTGAAAATATTACCTAACAAAATCTTATAGCAGTCATGTGTCGTCACAAACATTCACATACATACCCCTTTACTTTCAGACCACCAAGAGACCCATACTACGACCAAGAAACCGAAGACAAAGACCTTCGAAAGGAGAAGGAGGCCAAACAGACAAAAGAACGTATGCAGTATGTGAAGAGGGTCATAGTGCACCCGGCCTTCCATAACATATCGTTTGCGGAGGCCGAGAAACTCATGGACAAGATGGCGCAGGGAGAGGTCATCGTTAGGCCGAGTAGCAAGGTACGGCTATGATAATGGTCGTTATTAAGTTTCATTTAATTTTATTTAAATAGGGAAAATATACAGTACTTAGTAGAAAAAAAAGAAATGTCTTAATATGTAACTTGACAGACTGTATTTTCCACAGTTTACTACGTTACTAATGTGGAAATCGTTATTTTTAATGGAAAAACTGAAACACCCCAGTAAAAGTTTTAATTTAAAAGTCCATTTAAAATATTTACAAAGACATTGCTCGTTCGAATCGAATAAATTAAATACATTAGGTTTAAAAACTAAATAACTTTCTGGTTTGCATTATACTAAAGACATTACATCAATCAAAAGAGTGAGAGTGAGAGAGAGTGAGAGTGTTTTTCATCATCAATCAATTAGCGTTATCGGATTATGTATGCTGATGTTTATATTGACACTATTGTTTCAGGGTTCGGATCACCTCACAGTTACCTGGAAAGTAGCAGAAGGCATTTATCAACACATCGACGTGCGGGAAGAAGGGAAAGAAAATGCGTTCTCATTAGGTTTGTACTTATTTTTGTGTTTGTATGAGTATAATGAAGTAGCTTGTTTTAAAAGATGTTTATTACACTTTCCTTTTTGTAGGTCGAAGTTTATGGATCCAAGGTTCAGAATTCGAGGATCTGGACGAAATCATCGCGCGACACGTGACGCCCATGGCGGGCCTCGCGCGCGACCTCATCGGCTACAAGTACTACAAGCCGCTGCTGGGCATGCGCGACAAGGCCGAGGAGATCCTCAAGGAGGAGAAGTCGCGCAACCCCAACAAGATCCACTACGTCATCTCCGCCTCCAAGAACTACCCCGGCCGCTTCCTGCTGTCGTACCTGCCGCGCGCGCGCGTCACGCACGAGTACGTGTCCGTGACGCCCGACGGCTACCGCTACCGCCAGCGCACCTTCGACTCGCTGGCGGGCCTGCTGCGCTGGTTCAAGGAGCACTTCCGGGAGCCGCCGCCCGCCGCCACGCCGGCCGCGCGCACGCCCGCGCGCACGCCGCACACGGCCGCCTACCACACGCCGGCCGGACACACGCCCGCCTTCCACACGCCCGCGCACACGCCCGGGCCCGCCTACGTCAACACGCCCTACACGCCGTCGGCGCAGACGCCCTACATGACGCCCTTCGCGGCCACGCCGCGCCAGCCCGAGTTCCTGCCGCCGCCCGGCCGCCGCCCGCAGCCGGCCGCGTACTCCGAGCCGGCCGACTGGCAGAAGGCGGCCGAGGACTGGATGCGGCGCAACAACCGCGAGGCGTCGGGCACGCCGCGCGCGCCCGCCACGCCGCGCGCGCCGCGCACGCCGCGCGAGCACCACGGGCACGTGCGCGACGCGCGCACGCCGCACGCGCACACGCCGCACTCGGGCCGCTCGTCGCGCGCGCACTCGCTGCGCTCGACGCCGCACACCAACACGTCGCCGCGCTCCATGTCGCTCGGCGACGCCACGCCGCTCTACGACGAGAACTAACGCGACACGCGTCTCCTCCGCGACAGTACCACTGGCACACCGCGCGTGTCGCCCCGGCGGCCTCTCGGCTCGAGGATGTATACAGTATATTGCTAACGTTATTCCCCTCTTACGTTTCCACACCTGTATAAACTCCCTCGTATATTTAGTTCCGAACTAGACCTCGTTCACTAGGTAGGTGATAGTAAATAGCTCGGCCGGAGCCGCCGGACCGGAGGCTCCCCGGCCGAGCTAGTAGATAGCTAGAATCCGTTTATGATGTATATTGAGAGTTTTGACTGTGTACTCCTGTTATCGTGCCGACCTTCGTCGTAGTACCGCGCCCTAACTCTATGGCGTCTCGACAAACATTGTAAATGTAATGTTTTTATAACTCAAGCGTAATGTATCCGCTCTTTTAAATTATGTCAACTTTATTTACATTAATGTGTAAATAATTACAGGAATACGTAGCCAATTGATTTAATTTTAAATCTATACCAAGGATGTTGGTAGTTAGGTTCATGACAATGGAAAATATTAACTGTTAAGACTGCTTTCATATAATGGTCAAATGCATAAATGATCTATAACCGTGCGATGAATTAATTACATAGTTCGTGTCAATGTTTTATGCTTTGATATTGTTGCCTAACTTTTATTTGACGCTTATCTGAAAGCAAATATAGTAAAAAAGCAATTTAATTTGTATTATGACTATACGACTCAAATAGCAATAATAATATTATTTGTCGTGTTTTTGTGAATGATAATTTTATCAAAAACGCAAACTCCACAGGAAATGCCTTAGCTATGGTTAGTGAGCAATGGGATCTTTAATAATTTATTCACGACATTACTCTTGGAAAATAATAAAAATTATGACAATTCTAAAAAGCAGTTTTATTTCAATCGTAAGCCCAGAGGGTTCTTCAGTCAGCATATTCAGCACAAAACTTGACAGCTGAGTAGGTGGGCCGTGATGAGAGAACGCCGAAAATGTATTTGAAAAGTTTTAGACAGGAGCCGTACGCGTAGGGGAACGTTTTCGGATTTAAAAAAAGGACAAAAAAATACGGGATTTTCAGCGCCGTTGATTTACATCTCATCGTAAGGGCCTCACATATAACAACATAAATAAGAAAATTGACGAAGAATGTGGATTTCCACTAAAACGACGACGCTAAAAAAAAAAAATTGGATTTTTTTTGGGTTCCGTAATCAACAAGGAACCCTTTACAGTTTAAAAGGTTATTCAGCACGAACAATAAAATTCTACGTGTCACTGACTCTGGCAGGGCCATGAGGGATTTTAATTTTGATTACACAAAAAAATTGTCGTTAATTAGTCGAAAGGAGGATCGGCAAGAATATATGGAAGCTGGTCTCAGCACCAATAACAACCACACATATGCCATTAGATAGGTATTTTAATACAATACAATAACTACTATGGCGGCTCATTCCAAATCGCTGTGTGAAAAAAGTTGTGGTGATGTTTCGCAAGACTGACCTGGACGCTAGATAATGGAACCTTTGAATAGTTAAGCACTACTGGTGATCATAGTTTGAATGTTTGCAAATGTATATGCATTCCGATGATAATATGGAACCACTGAGCTGGTCTGATTATGGATCTGGACGCTTCGACAACGGAACTCTTGAATAGCCATTGTATTTTGTAAACCCATCGACTTTGGGCTTATTTGATGTGTCTCAGCAAGTTCTATCCATTTTACATGATGACGAGGACCTGATGACTGACCTGGACGCTAGATAACGGAACTCTTGAATAGCTACTAGTAAACCCATCGAGTTTGGGCTCATTAAATGTGTCTCAACGAATCCTGTTCATTTTAGCTGATGACTGACCTGAATAGCTACCAGTAAACCCATCGAGTGTGGGCTCATTAAATGTGTCTCAACGAATCCTGTTCATTTTAGCTGATGACTGACCTAGAACCTTTAAATGGCTACTAGTAAAGCCACCAGTGTCGGCTCATGTCATGTCATAACGAGTCCTGTTAATTGCATCTGATGTAGAGCACCTGATGGCTGGCCTGGAAGGTGGATAATGAAGTTCTGAAATCCATCCAAACTCAGTGTTTGTTTTTTACATTTAGCACATACATTTTTGCGATTATTATGGATGACGGGTAAGTAATTATAAAACAGTTTACTATTCCATTTGTGTTTTTTTATTACAAAGACTATGTTTGACAAGTAGCGCGAAATGCAAAGTAGGTAGACATAGGGGTGTGAAGGTTGAACTTGTCCATGAGTATATAATTATGCCTCGGCCAAATAGTCTCCTTTCAGGCAGCACAAGATAAAAATGTCCCTCGACGCACCGAGAACGCCTAGAAGAGCTATTGGTCAATGAAAATCCTAATGAAAGGACGAAACTCATGGACATTATGAGCATGCACCCTCACCTATAATATGGAGCGCAAACGTGGTCATTAACAAAGCGTCAAAAGTCCGCACACACGGGTTCAGCCAGCGAGCAATGGGACGAAGTATAATTATGTATTCTGGGAGTCGAAACTTGCTGACTGTATAAGAAGCAGGTCATCGCCATTAATTCAAATGAACAGGACTCGTTGAGACACTTCTAATGAGCCCACACTCGATGGGTATACTAGAAGCTAATCAAGAGTTTATCTAGCGTCCAGATCAGTCATCAGGTCCTCGTCATCTGGTAAAATGAACAGGACTCGTTGAGACACATCTAATAAGCCCACACTCGATGGATATACTAGAAGCTAATCTTCCTGTATCGTGGGTGCGTTTACAAACATAGAAACTCACATACACTAACACCCAGACCCGGAACAACTACTTGCAGATCATACAAATATTTGTTCCGTGCGGGGATCGAACCCGCGACACGTTGCGCAGCAGTCCATCGCTCAGCCACTGCGCCAACCGTGTCGTCAGTTATCATCGCAAACATTTGAAAATATTCAAAGTAGATCACTAGAACTTATTAATATTCAAGTGTTCCGATAACATAGTGTCTAGGTCCGTCCTGCGAAACATCACCACAACTTTTTTCACACAGCGATTTCAAAAGAGCCGCCATAATAGTTGTTGCTCTATATTAAAATGCCTATCTAATGACATAGGTCTGAGTGTTATTGGTCGTGGGGACCATTTTGTCCGGTCCTCCTTTGTCGCCAAATATCAGAATTTATCGGTCACTGGTTCAAAAGATATAAGCGTTTATAGGTGGCCGATCTGGAGAGAGTCTCCACAGCAGGGCCACATTTATATCTCAAAAACTAGGGCACCTAGCGAAGATCTGTTTTCTCCCATAATTTGTCGACAATTTGTCGCAATTTGTCGCCAAATATCAGAATTTGTCGGTCACTGATAAGGGTTTAAAGGTGGCCGATCTGGAGAGAGTCTCCCCAGCGGGGCCACATTTATATCTCAAAAACTAGGACACTTAGAGAAGATCTGTTTTCTCCCATACATACATAACATGACATAATCAGCCTATAATGTTCCTGCTGGGACACAGGCCTCCTCTCTATGAGAGGGAGTGGGCCGTAATCCACCACGCGGGCCCAGTGCGGGTTGGTAGATGTCACATGTCTTCGAATTTTTGGTTCTAAGACGCCGGTTTCCTCACGATGTTTTCCTTCACCGTTTTGAGAGCAGTGGTGATGAAATTATTTACACAGAGTAAAGCGCCTGTCGGGGTTCGAACCTACGACCTACAACTCGTAAGTCGCGGCCGTTACCACTGGGCCACCACTGCTCTCCCATAATTAGTCGCTAATTTGTCACAATTTGTCACCAAGTTACAGATTTAGTCGGGTCTTAGTTTAGGAGATAATATAATGAGTTGAACAAAAATTCTTAAAAAACTATTTTCGGCGTAAGACACATCGAAGCAATTACTTTTAAATATCAATGTCCGGTTTTGACTTCATTAGGTAGGTAGTTACTATTTTAACGAGAGAAATCGATAGATACTAATTCCACGAGATGTTTATCTGAGATTTGTTTGCAGACGCAACTGCGATGCAGGGAAAATAACTGGTTAGTAGTTAGGTACCTAATCCAGGGCCGGATTTAATGGTGTGGAGGCCCTGGGGAAACCAAGAAGTGGAGGCCCCGAAAATTTAAACAAACAGAGAAAAAAAAATGATTTAATTCGGTTTTTGGTATCAAAGTAATTCAACGTATCATTTTAAGACCATCAACCCAGAACACAAAAGAAAATTAAAAAGGTTCCTTGTGAATGTGAACTTTTTTTTATTTAAAAAATATCTAATAGGTAGTGGAGGCCCGTATTTTGTGGAGGCCAGGGGCCGTAGCCCCTGTTGCCCCACCTTAAATCCGGCCCTTACCTAATCAAAAGATAGTATAATATGCCATTGATGAGTATATGCCTAACATGGGAAAGATGATTATGATTTTTCTGTAAACACTCCCTATACCATAGATGTATTCTTTTAGCTAATTATGTAGATACATATCTAAACTGTTCTAAAATCGCAGGATGTATTAGTTGAACGATAATGTTCTGGGTAAGTACCTACCACGTGAGCTGTCGAGAGTCATCAAGATCATTGCTCTAGCTAGCTACAATAGTAATAGTCGGCGAGTATCGGAGAGTGTCGTGTTTGAGTCGTGGTCGCGCATCGCGCGTGCCTTCGTTTGTTTTTTTATCGCATTTTCCGCGCGTAGGTTTTGTGATATTGATGATTAAAATTATAAGTGGCCTGTCCGATGTTCACAGCTGGTATGTAAATAATTAATGTTTATGATTTTTTTTTTTTTTAACAATATTTAAAAATATATATTTTCCGTAATAAAATTCATTCCATATACATATATTACTAACTTTCTTTCAATTCACTCTACCCAAGCTCAATCCTACTAGTCCTACTAATATTATAAATGTGAAAGTTTGTGTGTTTGTGTGTTTGGATGTTTGTTACTCAATCAGGCAAAAACGGCTGAATGGATTTGGATGAAATTTGGCAAACAGCAGGCGTAGTATGGCGCTTTCTATCTCTACGAAGAATAGACATAGCTTTTTCTATACAAAGTGACAGTTCGTTTCTTCATTTTTGACATCCACCGTAGAAATCTTTCTACAATCTGTCATTTTGTCTTTCATTTCTAACGATCTTTGTCTACGTCTTTAGAGATGTAGACTATTTCGGAAGAAAGTTTTCTATCCTTACTGTCAAAATCACGCTGACAACCGATAAATCCTATGATAAAACCAAGAATTCTGAGTCGAATTATGTAAAAGAGTGAATTTCGTAAAAAGTGCAGTTGACTCTTTCTATTTTGCTGCCGTCTCGTACTGTCTACTGTCTACAGGAAACGTCATTTTTGTCTACTCTTCCGTCGACAAAACAGTGCTCATGCTACGCCTGCAGATAGCTTATAACCTGGATTAACACATAGGATACTTTTTATCCCGATATTCCCACGGGATCGAGACTTACGCGGGTGAAACCGCGGGGCGCAGCTAGTAATTTATAAATTATTCCTTGCTATATTTTGCTCGCGGCTTCGCCCGCGTGGATGTCGGGAATTATCCCACGAGAACGTACTACTGGGATAAAGTATCTTATGTCCTATTCCAGGTCATGGTCTACCCATGTGCCAATTTCATCCAAATCCGTTCAGCCGTTTTAGCGTGAAAGCGTAACAAACAAAAAAACTCACTTTCGCATTTATAATATTATTTAGGATTAGGACTACCTACCCTCTTGTAGGTATGTTCACAAAATTATAAATATTGCCCGCGTGGATGTCGGATATTATAAACTAAAACCTTCCTCGAGAACCACTCTATCCATTGGTGAAAACGGCTTGAAAATCGGTGCAGTAGTTTTTGAGTTTATCGCGAAAAGGACGACAGACAGACGCGGCGGAGAACTTTGTTTTATAATAAGTAAGGATATCAGTCTATATACTTATTGTTCAGCAAAAGTAGGTACTAATCTGAAAATTAAATGTGTGTTATTTAAAACATTTTAGCAGTTAGTTTTAATGTCACCTGTGTAACCTACACAGTTACACAGATGACTGACATTAAAACCAACTTATAAAATGTTTTAAATAACACAGATTTTGCCAAGGTCAAGTGCAAGCAAGCGTTAGCCCTACTAATCCACAGTTGGATGCGAACATGCTACAACAATGGTACGCTTCGCTACATAGATGCTACGCCGCGCCCGCTACATTCGCGTAGCTTAGTTACACGGTCCTCACGGTGCTACGTCAAAACGTGACACGCGGTAGTGGTTACAGAACAGAGGGGCAATTCCCGTAATCGCGATCTGTCAAAAATACAACGAATTTACCATCATTTTTGGTAAATTTGACAGATTGCGACTTGGATGTAAACGTTTTTTAAGTACCTGATTTGGCCTTCTGAATGAGATATAGGTACGTACTTTAAGTCATCTCGCAGTGGAACAGTGCCTTACCTGCAATGCAAAATTAAAACAGAGAAAAATGTTTTTATTCTGTCTAATCGAAGCAAATTTACCTTGATTGACTTTGAATACGGTACGCGTCGTCGAATCCGTCATTACAACCAATGATATTATATTAACAGATATGATAAAAGCGCGCAATCGTGAAGACTCGAAAACATTCCAATTGTAACGTTTTTACTTGTAGTGAAATGTAAAATGAATGAAACGTGGGTATGTGTATATACACTTTTTTCGGTTGTTTTGTGAATGTATAACATCTGTTAATGTTAATATAATATCATTGATTACAACACATAATTATTATGATTTGGTTTTGCAACTTTTTATTGATCAGACCAAAGCCTGTCTTTCTAAACCTGTTTCCTTACACAAACTAAATTGACCTCTCTTTTAGGAGATTAGAGTCATTGAGGGGAAGAAAAAAAACACGTAAAATTATGTTTTTTATGATAAAACGTGTTATAACTAAGTAGAAGTGGCTAGACAGGTATCTTAAAACAAAATTATTAGTTAGGCACGTTAATGTATGCCAAGAGCAAACATATCATTAGTGACACGTGAATCTGGTATATTCAATACAAAAGGCTTGTTTGTAGTTTTTGCAAAGATCTGGGGGACTGTAAATATTCTGCGCGTGAGTTAGCTATACGGTTTTTGTTGAAGATTTATTCTTGAGCGATCTATGCTATTAGAGCTGTCATGGCCCAGTGGTAACGGCCCTGAATTTCAGTCGTACGGGTTCGAACCCAGTTATGCACTTTACTCTATGTTATTTATTTTATTCCCGCTCGTCTCGAAACAGCCGAAGTAAAACGTCGGGGGGAAATTGTCCTAGAACCTTAAAATTCTAAGACATGTTACATCCGCCAACCAGCACTGGGCCCATGTGGTGGATTATGATAGCCCAGAGGACGCCTGTGTCCCAGCAGTGGGAACGTTGTAGGCTGATTATGTCATAATATATGCGTAGCCGTAGGTATTAGATATTGCACTTCATAAATCATAAGGCTCTTACATACTGGGGCGATTCGTCGCGCGACGCGACGCCGCCGCATTGTTCGCCGTGAAGTTTTCTCAGTCGCGCGACGAATCGTGCCAGTATGTAAGAGCCTTTATAACGCTAGTGTACCTACATTTATCTGCACCCCAATTGCGTAACATACGATCAATCACAGTCTGGTTCATCTTGACAGTTCAACAAAATTCATTGCGTTATTTACGTTGTTGAGCAGACAAACTTTTCGAACATATGAAGCAATGGATTCGCAATATCCTTCAAAATATAATTCAGATTGTGATCGATCGTGTGTAATGCAATTAGGGTACCTACCTACTGTTTACAATTTCGTCGTTGTTGAGGAATAACAAAAACTTTACTTTTTCATGCGGGAATAACCATGTTTGCTTGGAGAAGTCAGTCTGAGGGCCTAGACAAGTGACAATCGCTCGAAAGGGTTTCGTATTTTCTACAAGGACTTTCAACAGAATTGACAAAAGCTTTTCGATAGCTTATGTCAGTCCTATACATTTTTGGCTTTTCCATCATCGGTATCACTGATAGAATGTCACTTTGTCTAGGGCCTCTGGTCAGCTAATGAGCCATCATGGTGGTAAATGTTGAAAATGGACTAAAAACTATTGAAAGTTGAAAGAGCAGCATCTTCAGTAATGAACGTCGAATAACGATTTTTGCTTAGTATTCAACACAATCCTATTTGTATTTGTATTACTTAGGTAGTTAAGAAGTTAGTTTGTTATTTAAGTAATTTTGTGTCTACCTAGGTTAAACAATTAATTGCATAGTAATTTCCTATTATATATTTCTCTAATTACAGCTAAGTAATGTCTGTTTGCATTTATTTTGTTGTTCTTGTTACATTGTCATCATCACTACATAGTATATAAACAAGACACCACAGACAGACAAATTAAAAATCCGGAGTCACACGTAATCTGTTCGATTTATGCCCTAACACGTGTGACTCCGGATTTTTAATTTGTCTGTCTGTGGTGTCTTGTTTATACCTTTTAAGTCGTAGTTGGGTTTTAGTTTTTATTACTTGATTTAAAAAAAAAATATTTTGGGTTTATAATATATATATTTGAAATGTGCTCATTAAGCCCTTTCATTTGATACCCAACATGGTACGATTAAACCATTTTTAAGTTCCTCACTTTATGTCTTCTAGAGGGCGCCATTGTGACTTCACATAGCCTATAACCAGCGGACAATCACGACGCTTCTAACGATACCTCATTTGTCAAATTGTGATAAGTGGTTTGGAAGATAGGAGGGAACAGATGAACATACATACATGAATACATACATACATACATACCGGTCAAAATCATAACCCTCCTTTTTTCCCTGTCCCTATATCCCTATTGTATGCTTAAATCTTTAAAACTACGTAACGGATTTTGATGCGGTTTTCACTAATGGATAGAGTGGTTCTCGAGAAAGGTTTTAGTATATAATAACCGACATCAACGCGGGCGAAGCCGCGAGCATCAGCTAGTGAAGAATAAAAATGAATCAGCTGTGAGGACAGCTGCAAGTACACGAGTAGGTAGGTATATCATACAACAATCGGTAATCGTACGATTGGATTGAAGAGAATTAGTAAATTGTGTTGCCTGTAGAGAGACTCGCAATTTTCCTATTAAAGTACAACTGATGCGGTAACGGCTGCGTGGTTATTGAGGGCAAATCTGTTGCAGTTCGGTGCTGGTACACACGGCTACACATCAAGCTATACATTTCCAGTTTATGCTGATCTCGAATTGTACAGGATTTCCGTACAATGCGAGGTCAGCTTATACTGGAAATGTATAGCTTGATGTGTAGCCGTGTGTACTACGAATTCAATACTCAATACTTTATTGCATTCCACATGTAGGTATTCTTAGGTGGTAAACTTATACCTAATTAAATCATAATGGACCCTGTCAGGCACAGCAAAATAAGGGAGTTAGGAGAGACGAAGCATTTGTTAATTATATAACATTACTTATCACACTACTGTAATTATAATAAAGATGTAAGTAGTTTTTGAGATAAACTGATTAATCGCTTTAATACAAAATATAAACAGGGAGATGAGGTGAGGTGGGGTCATTCTTTATGGCGTAGCGTTTAGTGAGTAGGTACAGCCAGAGAAATTAAGGGGTTTATTTATAAACGTTGCATAACAAAAATATATGGTTAAAGACTCTCTAATCATTACTTAACTTTAAGCAACGTTTTTAAATAAATCCATAATTGTTTATCAGATTGACAACCTACGCCAATTTGCCGTATTAAAGCCGTTTCATACGACTATCAAAGAATGGAAGTTCTGATTTGAATATACGGACAATTTAAGTTGGTAAGTAGTCAATTTACTAAACAATTAAATTCCTTGATCGTATATCCTGTTACTGCAGATGATGATTCAGCTAAATAACTATAATTATACTAATGCATTGAAGAAGAACCTTGACGCTGCATATTAATTTAAAACTTGAAAAAAAAAGGTTACTTACATTATTGTTGAGTATATAATGTACAGTTATTATTGTGTCGTTAGATTTCTTTTATAAGTTTTGACAGTCAAACAAGCTATTTGGTATACGGGCAGATAACTTGCAACTACCTTAAACAATTACAATTATGTGGGTGTTTTCAATAGTCAACAATCCTTTTACGTCTCTCTCCTAAGCCCAAAAATTTACATTACACACACAATCAAAACTAATTTTGTCAGTGTAGCGGAAAATTAATATAATTATTTTGCCTGTATACCAAATAGCTTGTTCGCTGTACCTAGACAATACTATATCTCTCATTTGGGAATACAAAAGAAATGAATACAATAAAACGTAAATAATTGAAAGCCTCTAATGATAATCTTCAAGGTTTGTTCTAATTATAATTGTCATTACATTTTATGCACGATTAGTTCCTATATGAATGAAGAAAATGTTCTGTCTGGCCTCCACAACACAGCCAGTAGGTATGTATACTTTAGGAGAAGGACATTGCTAATGTTCGTGTTTCAATCGTAGAATACGTAGGAACTAACTGTCGAACGTCGTTATACGTGCTCTTTAGCTATCTGCGATTCGCGACTTAATTAGTAATAAGTATTTAACCTTGTATTGTCCCACTCCAGAGGGGCCATTCCCGTAATTTTTAACAACGGTCGCATCTCAATCGCAATCTGTCAAAAAAAAATCAAGTAATAAAAATTAAAACCCAATTACGACTTAAAAGGTATAAACAAGACACCACAGACAGATAAATTAAACATACATACATACATACCGGTCAAAATCATAACCCTCCTTTTTTCTTCGCCGTAGTCGGGTAAAAACTAAAACCCAACTACGACTTAAAAGGTCGTACAAGATACCACAGACAGACAAATT
Organism: Lithophane semibrunnea; assembly: GCA_947363905.1. Lineage (NCBI taxonomy): Eukaryota > Metazoa > Arthropoda > Insecta > Lepidoptera > Noctuidae > Lithophane > Lithophane semibrunnea. The sequence goes on along the minus strand of OX376200.1, from coordinate 5,119,034 downwards.
AAAAATCCGGAGTCACACGTGTTAGGGCATAAATCGAACAGATTACGAGTGAGTCCGGATTTTTACCCGACTACGGCAAAGAAAAAAGGAGGGTTATGATTTTGACCGGTATGTATGTATGTATGTATGTTCATCTGTTCCCACCTATCTTCCAAACCACTTATCACAATTTCACAAATGAGGTATCGTTAGAAGCGTCGTGATTGTCCGTTGGTTATAGGCTATGTGAAGTCACATTAAATTAAAAATGGCGCCCTCTAGAGGAAATATAGAGAGGAACTTAAAAAAAAAAATGGTTTAATCGTACCATGTTGGGTATCAAATGAAAGGGCTTAATGAGCACATTTCAAAAAAATATATATTATAACCCCAAAAGAATTTAAATAAAAATCAAGTCCGGTTTTAATTAAAAATCCGGAGTCACACGTAATCTGTTCGATTTATGCCCCAACACGTGTGACTCCGGATTTTTAATTTGTCTGTCTGTGGTATCTTGTTTATACCTTTTAAGTCGTAGTTGGTTTTAGTTTTTATTACTTGATTTTTATTTAAATTCTTTTGGGGTTATAATATATATATTTGAAATGTGCTCATTAAGCCCTTTCATTGGATACCCAACATGGTACGATTAAATCATTTTTTTTTTTAAGTTCCTCACTTTATTTCCTCTAGAGGGCGCCATTTTTAATTTAATGTAATTTCACATAGCCTATAACCGGCGGACAATCACGACGCTTCTAACGATACCTCATTTGTCAAATTGTGATAAGTGGTTTGGAAGATAGGAGGGAACAGATGAACATACATACATTCATACATACATACATACATACCGGTCAAAATCATAACCCTCCTTTTTTCTTCGCCGTAGTCGGGTAAAAATACAATCAATTTACCAACAATTTAGACAAGTTTGACAGATTGTGACTTGAATGTGAACGTAACGAGAATTGGCCTTCAGATTACAGATCTCATTTTTCATTTTTTATGGCCATTTTTGTTTTGTTGTAGACAACTTAAGTATTGACTGGACAAGTGGAATGGCACCAGCCAGCGCTTCGGGTGCCTCCTACTTCACCTGCTTACCCACCAGCTAAGCCTTAGCAAGATAATAACTAGCCTGGGAGATATTTTAACTTAACAGTTAGCATAGTCGGAACGATAACTTTCGGGGATTTTCAGGAGACTCACTTTCGCATTTATAATATTAGTTAGTAGCTAGGTATATAACTTAATCCTTACATATTACAAAACAAAGTCCTCCGCCGCGTCTGTCTGTCTGTCTGTTCGCGATAAACTCAATAACTACTGCACCGATTTACATGCTGTTTTCATCAATGGATAGAGTAGTTCTCGAAGAAGGTTTTAGTATATAATAACCGACATTCACGCGGGTGAAGCCGCGGGCATCAGCTAGTATTATAGAAAGTGAGTTTGTTTATTTGTTTGTTACGCTTTCACGCTAAAATGGCTGAATGGATTTGGATGAAATTTGGCACACGGGTAGACCGTGACCTAGGTTACGACATAGGATACTTCTTATCCCGATATTCCTACGGGATTGAGACTTATGCGGGTAAAACCGCGGGGCGCAGCTAGTAGTCTAATAATTCTCAATCCAGTTAGTAAATTATTGAAATGTATTGTAATATTTTCCGGCCTCCTTATAAAACCAGCGTTAATTTTATAAATGTTTCGGCGAAAAACTGGTATTTCAGTTTTTTGTTTAATCCATTAGGTAAATGTCATCATGTACTATAAGGGTACTAAAGTGGATAGGCGCGTTAAGGATCATAGCTGATTGAACACACGATACAGTCCGTACATCTGTATGTGTAAGCAACTCGGTCGACACACACTGTCGTATCGCGTCACGTATTCGCGCGTGTCGTGCTCGTTCTACAAGAAACAAAAAAACTTCCGTCACTTTTGCTAGAAACGGTCACACACACGCATCATGCGCGTGACCTTGGTCAGTTTAAGACATTATTTAATTCGGGTATATCTAATATGTGTTTAGAATAAAAAAATGCGTGATGAGTGATAAGAAATATAAAATATATTTATTCCTTCCAAGTAGGTATTTATTTTACATAAAGTTAACAAACCGCTACAAATAAGTATTATTATTATTACTTCAGCTGAATAAGATGTGTAATTTGAATAGATGTCAAGAAACTTAGAAGCAATTTTGTCAAAGATTTCAAGTACTATCTTTATCAATGCAATTTGTATTATTTTGACATAAAAAGGTTTTAAATTATTTATTTATTTCACCATAAACATTAAGCTTCGATCATAATCGATGTAACTAAGCAGTAAATAAGAATATTCGACTCTACTCAAAATGTAAAACAACTACTTACTTACTAAATAACTGTTTTTAAGGTTAAGTATGGGCAGTTTGTTAACATTATGTATTTTACATTTTATTTGGTTTTAGTAAATAGTTATTGAGGTTATAGCTTAAGTATTCATTTTCTTTAAGAAAAGAAGATTGAAACTAAACCTCCTACCTAATCCCTAAATAATAATATTATTATTAAATTACTTAATGTAAACATTTTTAATACATTTACCGCCTTACTAATAAACGTTGTATAGCGCCTGTATAGTTACACAACGCTTTGTCTTCTTCTTTCAAACGTCAAATTACTTTTGAAAGAAGAAGACAAACGTTGTGTAACTATACAGGCGCTATACAACGTTTATTAGTAAGGCGGATAATATTTTGTAATAACTCCCATTATTCTCGATACAGTCAAGTAGTCGTTGAATTGTCCCAATTGAAGTCTGGTCTTCGATGATGCAAGCCAGTTCAGTGTTGAGTGCACGGTGAACGGTAATTCAGCAAAATGTCTCGTTGGTATGAAACCATTTGTTTCATATTCAATCACCGTGTGACGTCACTCGTCCTCGTACTTAAATAAACACCGTCCTCTTCGCGCTCCTCATATTTCTAGACCCACAGACTCACAGTATTTCTCTAAAACAAATAATGGAATACCTACTGTTAGACGTTGACTAAGCAAAATAATACATAATTAAAAAAAAAAAACATTAAAAGCATTATATTTATTACACATAATAATTATTTATCATTCACTAATCGAAATAAATAATCTTTCACATTACCTTTTTATATTTTTCTTTTCTTATATTTAAACCTCATAATTAATTTTAAACTTTATTTACTATGGCATCTTCTGATTATAAGGAATAACAATGCCTTTGATTCAGACTTATGTTTAGTAAATTAAGAAATATGTAAATGATAACACTCACACTTAGTCCGGTTTCATTCGATATTTATGTTATATTAAATCCACTTTTACGCAGCGCAATCATATTTGTCCTCGTTTCAATATTTATGTTTCACTGCATTTTGAAAATAATAACCACAACACCGCCCGCTAGTAGATTTAAAACACTCGTCACCAACAATTCCTAAATAACCACGAACCAACAACGATCTATTAGGTGAATACTCTTATAAAACGAACTATATCTGTCTACCTCACAGAAATCGAAATAATTTACTTAGTTTTCTGTGGTCTACCTACAAAACTTTAATTATTTATGTGAACAAGTCGAAAGAGACAAAACACCAATGATTATCGAACTACTACCAGTAATTAAAAAAAAAATACAAATACTTACTATATTTAATCATCGAAATACTACTAGGTATTATAAAAAGCTAACAAAAACTAAAAATAGTAATTACAAAAAATAAATAAAATAAACCGCAGGCGAGATTCGATCCTGTCTCGCAATAGTAGCACCTACCTCTTGGGGATTTACATAGAAACACCACATAAAATAGGAAATACTGAATAATCACTTGAGCCGCGCACTTATAACTACATATTACATAATAAAGGCAAAAAACATAAAAAACTTAAAAACTGATGATGTTTTTTTTTTTTTTTAACTATTGCATCTCGTAGTTGATTTAGGAAATCATGACTACTTAACCGGACTTTCCTGTGGCTGCCTTAAGAACTACTCTCAGGGCCTCCAGCCAGGGGCTTATAACAAACTATTCTAAATTAATACTAAGTGAACGCTCGCTAAGGGCACCCCCTGTGGGGTACGAACCTCGGCTTAGGGCGTCACTGACGGGAGGACAGCAAGATGGGACAGGCTGGATCAATATCGGATCATTATTATTAATCGGGGAATTTAAAGCTACGTGCTCAGCTTCGGCGCGGGCTGGCACATCATCGGACAAGAGACGGGGGGACGAATTTAATCGGGATCGCGTTGGTCGTGCTGGACCTCGACGGCGAGGTCGGAATGACGGTAGGCGTCTGTATTTGTTTTTCTGTAATGTGCTGGTCTCCCTACGGCTCTCCTGGAGGAGGGTGATGCGGTCATCAGGGTCGGACAGGGACTATGATTTTGATCGTAGAGCTTAAGTATTATTCTACCATAGCGCAAGTTGTGTGTGGGTCTGAGACAGGTCAATTTTATTTTAGTCGTTTAGACCAATAGTAGCTGCCTAGGTTTCGATATTTCGGTCAAGCGTAAGTTGTTCTTGTGGACAAGTTGCAACCTGCTCCCGGGCGAGGCCATTTCTTATGGTTGTGTTTTGTAAACTGTCGTAGATGTTTTGTATGTGTGAGTGTTGCAAGTTGAGACCTGCTCCTCTGGGCGAGTCTATTATCTGTATCAGTGTGCCTAGGATATGGTGTGGTGTGATGTAGATGTCTAACGGTTTTAGAACAGGTTGCGACTTGTCTGTTTGGAATCTAGTTAGATTTCTCGGTTATGTAAAGTGTTTATTTACTTTATATCAGCCCTTATGCGCTTGTATGGTATGTGTAAGAGGAAATAAAGGTAGCCCTAGGTAAGTTGGGTACATGAATATTTTTCTAATAAGGAAAGTACCTATGTTTATTATTACGTTTCTTAAAGCTAGTCAGCTGTTTATATGTATGAGTACAAGGTGCTTATATACATGCTCTTATGTGTTTACAAGATAAGGGAAATAAAGATAGCCCTATGCTAATCAGGTACAATAATTCTTATTACTAGTTTCTAATATGAAAATAGGTTATTTATTTAATCAGTACTTCTTAATTAGATAATCAGCGTGTCTTACAAACTAGTTTATTGTTCGTCGCCAACACTACCTACGCACATTAATTAACCACTGAGCTATTCTGTCATTAAGATGATGGTTGAAATAATAAACTGCTATCAGTTGCAGACAAAGTGAGTGTGTGTGCGTGTATATAGTATTGAAACAACGTAGAGAAGAAGGTCGTAAGACAAATTGATACGTCAATCCATTGCTTAATGAGTTTGCCTATCGACTTTAGGAACATATAGTACCTTCGTCGTCGTCCTGTTCGCGATAAACTCAAAAACGACTACACCGATTTTCATGCTGTTTTCACCAATGGATAGAGTGGTTCTCGAGTAAGGTTTTAGTATATAAAATAATCGACATCCACGCAGGCGAAGCCGCGGGCTTTGGCCAATGTGTTTTGTATACAAATACTAGCTTATTTGTATAGGTACAAAACACATTGGCCAATTTCACACATGATTTGACCAAGATTTTTTGACCGAGTTTGTTTCGGTCTTTCTTCACAGAGTCGGATAGGAAACGCTGATTTCATCTATTTAGTTTTAAAACTGCATTATTTATTTTTGATATGATTGCATGCAGCCGAGATGAGAATGCGAAGAAGGCGGAGAGGGATATGTCAGATGTAAAGGAAAGTTTTAAATGTCGATGGCTATAAGAGTAACAAAGAAACTGTTTGTAAGCTCTAGAATAAAATGTTTAGGAACTGAAATTCAGCTGTGCTCAGAATGAAGCTCATACTCACACAACCTTATGTTCATCCCAGCTAGGAAAAGGACATACACAAAATTTTTGGCAGGGGGCTTAAAACTGTGGCGGTATCTACATCGCCACATGCGAACTGCGCATCGAAGACCTGACGTCACACAAAAATCCTGACGTCACATAAATCCTGCATCGCGCAATTAGAGTTTACCGTGCAGTGAACATATATACAAAAACCCAATATCAATCATTGGGCAGTTGCCCGCCAGACTCAACACCCGTCTGGTCGGAGGATCCTCCCTTTTCTATAGGGGATGAGTGAACTTTACACCCTGTTCCTCATACCCCTAAAAAACAACCACTTTGGCAGAATCTTAAAAGGAAAATATTATGTATGAATCATCGTAAAATGTCACAAACTGACAATTCATATTAATGATCTGCGTGCGATTCTTAATACGAAATAATTCATCTGTTTGACAGTTTTCTATGGAGATTCGTAAAATGAATTGCTTTTGTGTCAAATTAGAGGAATTGCTAATGACAGCTGGAAATTCAGGAAATGAACTGCTTTTAGAGGAATTGCTAATCTGGCTGTTTTATGCCCCCAGATCTGTTGATTATACCTACAGTACAAAATAATCTTGACCAAACCACTATTAAATATGCGTTGATACATCAGTTATGGAACACTGATTTATATTACACGTGTGATATAAAATTATCTTCATAACTACACATTAAAAGTATTATATAATGTAATTTATGCAGGTCTATAATTAAGCCTTGATCTTCAAACAAGTTATGTAAAGTTGAGCGGTTTTCACGTGCTTTTTAGGGTTCCGTACCCGAAAGGTGCTAAACAGAACCCTAGTACTAAGCCTCGTCTGTCTGTCAGCGGGCTGTATCTCATAAACCGTAATACCCATGTATAAAGTTCAAAGGAGACCATTCACTTTTCAAACAAAGTTGGGACCAAAACCAGCGAAAAAAAATGTGCTGGTCGGGGAAGTCTTCCTAATATTTTTTTACTATGGCGCCGAATCTCTACGACCATTCCTTCAGCTATTTCTTAAAGTTGAAAAATCTAGTTCTCTCTCTTCTCTTTTCTCGTGTAACTTTGGCCCAATATGAATGGTCTCCTTTGCACAGGTTGTGTACCTATGTCTATTGCCGCTCTAACAATAAATAATAAAAATAAAGTTAAAAATTAAAGGGGGTCCCCACGTTCACTTACAAGAAACGTGTTTTTTTCGGTGTTTTTTCTCTATATTAATACGGTAGGTACGGAATTCGTCGTGTATGAGTCCGACTCGCATTTGGCCGGTTTTTTTGTGAGCCCGAGGTCAGCTTCAATACTAAAAATATATATTTTTTTTTTTTTGCATATCCGAGGCCATGCGACTTTTTAATTTAATTAATATTATGAAGTTCAATAAACTGATAACGCGTCTTTCGATTACACATAAGTATAAATAATTACGTTCTTTTTCACTTGCTTTGGTAACATATTTTCCTTTGGCATCGAAAGAAAATTAGCATTTCTCTCTCTCTACCATTCATAAAGGGTTTATTATAAGATAAGATTGAACTTACACCGGGATTCGGGAACGTAAATTCGTCGTGTCAAAATTAAACGTAAATCAAGGGATTCGATTGGCTGTTCATAATTCAGTTAAATACCTAATAACGGCAGAAGGTCAATTTCCGTCAATAATAACGTTCGTTCTAGTCACAGTCTCACTGCGGCGATATAGTCAAATATCAAAAACTTGTCAAAAATGTAGGAACAATTAGAAGATATTTTGTTTTCTAATATTTGTGTAGATTTTCATTTCAGAAACCAGGCGTAAAACTCATTCGTTACTATGGTGGAATTGTGTAAAATGTGGCGTCTAGCATCTGGTAATCAAAATATCGAATCCCACGCCCTTATAAAAAAATAAAATAAAGTGGACAGTTAAACTATTTTTAACTCTAAATTGGCCGTAACAATGTAGCTGTTACTATGGTATATAGGATAAAGAAGCCATTTATCATAATGACGTAAAACGTAAGTTGTATAGTGTTCATGTGACAATGGATTGGTTAAATCATGCTAGTTTAAATTGTATGTTTCAGAGCGTTCACGCTATTTAAATGTACATTTTGTCTTAAGATGTTTAGTTCATATGACAGTAACAAGATACCTAGCGAGAGGTACCTAATAAACTCCATATTTCGGTATATGAACTTAACAAAAACACCCTAAAAAGTATGCAACGTAATAATAAATATAAATATTACGTTGCATACTTTTTAGGGTGTTTTCATGTTTTTTGACGTAAATGTTTAATTCACTTTTTCACAATGGTGTAGAATAAAAACAGCACGAGGCAAAGAATCAAAGGTGATCTAGGTTCGTTAGAGGAAAACGGGTAAATTATGGTGAATTTACACTTTTTCCTGTAATGGTTTGTAGCTTAAGTTCTTCATGGTTTTTATATCATAACTGCCCGCGAATCGTCCGCGTGTTTAAACATCTGCATCTCGTAGCTTTGTATCAGTGAAAGAATATTTTAAAATCGGATTAGTAGTTTCGAAGATTACCTCCTACGTACACACTAAAGTCAAAGTCAAATAATTTATTTCAAATAGGCACATACAAGGCACTTATTTGAACGTCAAAAAAAAACAAAGAAATAGAACTGATTCTAGTTGCCCCTTCGAAAAGGTAGTTTTCGTATGGAGAAGAATGGGGAAGAAACTCCACCATTACTCTTTTAAAAAATGTTTTTCAATATTTTGTATACATCAATTACATATTATATGTGAAGACGATGAACCACCTAGAATAAGATTACTGTACCACAATAGGTAAAAAGAATTAAAAAATGGAGCAATGACAAATAAATTAATTGATAGATACATGGTCTTCACATATTTACAAACATTTTAAAACTAAACGATATCACCATATTTCTAACATTTTTACGAGTCGATTTCTAAAACTCAAACTCAAATTCTTTATTGCATTCATGTGTACAACAGCTGTTACATAGATAAATAAAGTCAGTGTGTTCTAACAAGTCAGTGTGTGAGTTCAAGTAATCACAGAGTGTAAAAATCTATGACATACAAGTAATAAATTATACAACTAAATTTTGTCCAGACTCTAAATTGTCCTATGGAGCAAGACCAGCACGTTTCCAAGCAATCACTAACGAACTTTACCTCTTAATCCTAACTAATGTTTTATGTTGTTATTTTCACAATATATTTGGATGAAATTTGGCACATAGGTAGTCTATGATTTGGCTTAGGACATAGGATACTTTTTATGCCGATATTCTCACGGGATCGAGACTTATGCGGGTGAAACCGCGGGTTGCAGTTAGCATCTAATATTATAGTATAGAAGAAGATGGTATAGATAATATGCAGATATTATAGGTAGGTATTTTTAGTTTTCTAAGACAGCTATGAAATAAACCTGCTTATTTCCATCTTGAGGACCTATGTCGACGCTTTATGTGTGCCTGCTTGAAATGAATTGAAAAGATAAAATGTATTGGTGTTTCAAGCAATTTAAGGAACAAGTAGAAAGTCGACATATCTATAGAGATAGCTTAGTGAGTTTTAATAAGCAGTTATTACCCGACTACGGCGAAGAAAAAAGGAGGGTTATGATTTTGACCGGTATGTATGTATGTATGTATGTATGTATGTTCATCTGTTCCCTCCTATCTTCCAAACCACTTATCACAATTTGACAAATGAGGTGTCGTTAGAAGCGTCGTGATTGTTCGCTGGTTATAGGCTATGTAAAGTCACATTAAATTAAAAATGGCGCCCTCTAGAGGACACAAAGTGAGGAACTTAAAAAAAAAAAGGTTTAATCGTACCATGTTGGGTATCAAATGAAAGGGCTTAATGAGCACATTTCAAAAATATATATATTATAACCACAAAAGAATTTAAAAAAAAAACAAGTAATAAAAACTAAAACCCAACTACGACTTAAAAGGTATAAACAAGACACCACAGACAGACAAATTAAAAATCCGGAGTAGTTTTTATTACTTGATTTTTTTATGAATTTATTAAATCTGAAACACGAGCAAGTCTATTCAGATTTCGTATAGTTCAAATCAACAATTATAACGGGTGTAAAAAGACACTTAACGAAGCCGAAAGCCACTTGTTATTCCCGTAATTGTGATATTTTTTTTGTTCTGTACCATACCTGGGAACCTTCTGGTTACGGAGATGCTGAAGGCCAAAGTTCCAACTTTTTCAGACGTTTTATAAAGAAAAAAAGTTTTAAATGTTATAATAGTACATTGTGATACGAGTGTGCTCTTTTGGATATCACAGTCGAGGCGGTATTTTAGGCGATAAGGTAGCCGAGAGTGTAATAATAAATGCACACGCGTTTCATATGACGTTTTTTACTATGTTGTTTAAATATTTATGGAAAATGGCGCGCTGGCCGCTAATTTCAGTCTATATTGTTCACTACCCTAACTCCATTTGCGTATTATGTATTATTAACATTATTATATTTTTATATAGGCTGTTCAGTGGTATTACCAGTGCCTTTATTTACACTTGCGCGCGCATCGCTAGCGGAAAAAACAAAACCAGCCGCCAAATATTAATAAATTATAATAAATATTTGTTAACATTTTTGTAATCATTATTAAAAATGTCAATTTCACGTAGGGGAGAAGAGCATAAATAATAATAAATAGATTTGACTCCGCCATGGTACGTTTCGATAGTAAATTTTCTTTTTCTCAAATCATTTTTTTTTGTATAGGCTGTCTAACGGTTTTGCCAGTGCCTTTATTTACACCTATGGAAAAACAAAACCAGCCAGCGGCCAGCGCGCCATTTTCCTTAAATATTTACTATCGTTTTCGTTGTGTGGTTTATTTTACCTATCAAAAATACAAAATCTAAAGTATTGCCACCAACCGACATAGAAGTTTTTAAAAGAAACTCCGATTAGTCAGTACCTGGCAACAAAGGTCAGTTAAACTTTATAAATCTATCATCTCTGTAGTAAGGTACGTTATTGTAGCCAATAAAAATTACTCTGTGATTGTAGCATAAGTTCTTACAACAAGTCTGTTTTTTTCCTCGTAAGTGTGTTGAAAAACGTCGTATGAAACGCGTGTGCATTGATTATTACACTCTCGGCTACCTTATCGAAAATACCGCCTCGACTGTAATATCCAAAATTAAGAGCACACTCGTATCACAATGTACTATTACCCACAAACCCTGAACCGTTGCATGCTCCCATAAACACAATGTTTTGCGTGCGTTGTAGTAAACAGCTATTTTTCACACCAAAAATAAAAGTCGTTTCCCAGCAATTATTTTAGTGCATGTCCAAAAATAAAAGTCGTTTCCCAGCAATTATTTTAGTGCATGTTACTTAATTTGATGTACAGAATGCGTAATTGACGGCTATGTGATGGGTCTTTTTACAACCTTTATATATTCCACTTAGTTCCGACCTCTCGCTAGCCAGTCCGACACTTTAACTGTTGGGGTATGCAGCTTCTTAATGACGTCTTTTGTTAATTAATAAGGTCAAGGTAAACTATATCTTCCGCATTTATATTACTCAAATGTCAGTTTAGTAGATTACCGAGATAAGACAAAATGCGCTTTTTACACTATTTTTAATATAATGTTGAATATGTTCACGCTTACTAACGATTGTTTGATGAACACGTAGTTGAATTCAGTCAGTTAATGATGGTGATAAAAAATGGATACGATGTGACTTTGAAAACTTTTTGGGTTTTATATAGGTAGGTATTCCCAAGTAATTAATTGTTCCTCACCAGTCATCATTTTATGTTATTTGTTTTACGTAAATGATCTTCGGTATAACTTTGTATTTTAGCCATACTTACCTGTAACTATGCCAAAGAAAATGTAGATCATAATACTACGTAAGTATAATCACTAGGAAAATTGGCCCTGATATGTGTAGGTAAGTAAGTAGTTATCTACAGACAAAAGTAAACACTGAAATTAACATATTTTGACCTATAAGGCACGGTAAGTACCCTAAAAAGTTTGCATTATTATGTCATTTCATTACGCATAGATCCTATAATAGAAAGAAAGAAAAAAAAAAATTTTGACTCACGTTATTCACAAAAAAACAAAGAACAGAAAAAAAAAGTATAATACTTACGCGTATTGTGAGTGATAACAAGATAACTATCAAATCTAAGTATATAAATAAAAGTATAAGTTTCTATTAGTTTTAGTATTCAAGTACCTACATAACCTTGTATCATAATTCATAGGTAATACACGTGTAGTTGATATAATTGCTCTTATAACAGGTGTAAAAAGACACTTAACAAAGCCGAAAGCCACTTGTTATTCCTGTCATTGTGATATTGTTTTTGTTCTGGACCAAACCTGGGAACCTCCTGGTTACGGAGACAAAGAAGGTCAAAGTTCCAACTTTTTTAAAGGTTTTTTTAAAGAAAGCAGGTTTCAAATGTTATAAATTAATTTTAAATACCCCCACAAACCCTGAACCGTTGCATGCACCCTTAAACACAATTCGTGCGTTACGTTGCGCACTATGATGTACAGCAGTGGTTCTCAAACTTTTTAAATGACGGAACCCTTTTGGGAAGCAAAATACTTGATGGAACCCTACAATAAAACAATTGTTTTTATAAGTGTATTTGTTATTAATCAGCATAATAAAAGTACAATGAAACAGTTACTAATTATTATTTACTTCACCACTTGGCAAGGACAACAATAGAAAACATTAAAAAAGAAAAAATCTAACTAGTGGGAGGTATGAAACTGTTTTTTATTTTTCATCAATTGGTTGATATCAGGTTTGATGGAAGAAAGTTGGAGTCTCATATCAGCTTCGGCGTCCAGTCTATTGCGATATTTAGTTTTCGTGGCTGCGTAGGTAGAGAATCCTGTTTCGCACAAATATGCAGTTGGGAACGGGAGCAGAATATCCAGAGCCATTTGGCCAAGCATTGCATATTCATCTTGGATTCTGCACCAAAAATCATTGAGAGGCGTCGTTTTGAACAGTGACTCCATACTTGTGTCTGATGACATTTCTAAAAGAGATTCATATATCTCGTTTGACATGTTTTCAGGCTTTTCCAAGTTGGGTAAAAAAGAATTATGAATCCACGAATTCACTTTAATTTTTGTATTGTGTTCTTCGGGAAAATACTTTTCAAAAGATGCGCGCATCGAACTGAGATATTGGACCAATTCAAACACATGATCTTCAAACACATCATCTTCAAACATTACTGAGTCGTTTTCGCTAACAAACTCACTGAGTAACGTAAAGCTTTCTATTTCTTTCTTACCAATGCAAATGATCCAAAAATCTAATTTTCTTTTAAAAGCAGTTATTTTATTATAGGCCTGAAACACTGTTGTCTGTTTACCTTGCAACGATAAATTCAATTCGTTAAGTTTTTGAAAGATATCCGCCATAAAAGACAATCGGAACAACCAAGTTTTATCATACAAACGGTCCTTCAAATTAAAAGAAGTATCTGCTGAAAGAAACATTTGTAACTCGGCTCTAAGTTCAAATAGCCTTGTTAAAGTTTTACCCCGAGACAGCCATCGCACTTCTGTATGGAGCAGCAGTGTTTTATGTTTGCTGCCATAATCTTCACACAATAATGAGAACAATCGGGATTGTAGTGGTCGTGATTTGATAAAATTAATTATTTTTACCGCTTCATCCATAACTAATTTTAGATTTGACGGCATTTGCTTCATCGCAAGTGCTTGTCTATGCAGAATACAATGACTGGAACTACAATTACGCGCTTTATTTTTAATTCGTGACACTGCTCCTGCTGTTTTACCTGTCATCGCCTTGGCCCCATCTGTACAAATGTCAATGCAATTGTTCCAACTGAGATTATTTTCTTCAAAAAATATATTTATTTTATTAAAAATTTCTTCCCCGGTAGTGTTTGTAAGCAGCGATGAACACATAAGCATGTCTTCTTCAAAAGAACTTTTATATGGATATCTCACAATAACCAGCAGGATAGCCAAACCAGCGACATCAGTCGACTCGTCCATTTGCAAGGCGAATCGTGTATTTTGTAGGCGTGTAACTAGTTCTTGTTTGACGTAGCTTGCCAGTTCATGGATTCGTCGTGAAACAGTATCGTTTGATAGCGGAACAGTAGAAAGATGCTTTGCAGATTTTTCATCGAGCATACATTTTGTTATGTCTAATACACATGGTTTTATTAATTTCTCAGCTATAGTATGCGCTTCACCTGCTTGTGCAATGCGATAGCTAACTAAATATGATGCCTCCGTGGCCTTTTCGTTGATATTTTGTGTTACATGCATCATATTTTTTTGACTTTCTAATAACTGATCTTTTTTGCGAACAAAAAATTCTTTATTCTTGTCTTTAGACTCGGGGTGTACAGTTTCTAAATGTCGGCGCAATTTGGCAGGTGCCATGGAACTATTAGGAAGCAGTTTACTACAGAGCATGCAGAGAGGTGAGCCGTTGGAATCAACAAATCCGAAACTGATATAAGATTCATCATACTTCCTTCTTTTCGTCTTTGAAACCGTCGAGCTTGACGTCGTGGCATCATCTTCTGAATCGGTGATTGCTATATTCTCCGCGCGCACTGCTTTTGAACATTCAGCGTCATTAGAAGATGTTGTTGCAACACGTTTAACACCTTTAAGCCAACGTTCCATTCTTCTTTATTTATAATGTTACACGTCAGGATAGTGGGGTTTAAATAATCCACAATCGTTACTGCGTATAAGAGACTAAATTTAGTACCTACGGTGAAGAAATGTACAAAACTGAGACAACAGAATACAGCAGGCAGTAAAACAATGAACACTAGTTTCTCGCTAGCGAGCTTGTAAGTAGGCAGTAACTTATCGCTCCGAACGCTAATCGTCAACTGACGACGGGCGACGCTTTTATACTTAGTCCTAGACTCGATCTCAAATATTCTCGAAAATACTCGAGTCGGCACCTTTGATAAACAAAAAGCAAAAATAAAAACAGAAATTTAAAAATTGCGTTGTAAACAATATCGACTTTATCCTTTGAAGTTAGAGTCGAAAGTCGCTTGTTGACAACTATAGCGTCTAATTCAGAGGCGGCTTTTATCAAAGAGACTACGCGCTCACAAGTATACTACCCGCTCGTTTTAAGTTTGCCGCTGGCGATAGGTATGACGTTCGAAAAGTAGCGTCAGCAAAACATAATATAAAAATATTTTTTATTTAATTGTAACAATAAAAATTGTAATATTTGGGTAAAACTATGACACATTATAAGTTTTGTTGTCACGTGGGGGAGGGTACGCGCATTCCACAGAACGGCAAACTTAGAGCGAACGGGTTGTACAAGTATAAAATTGTTGATACCAAACTTATGAGATATTGTACCAGCTATTGTAACACATGTTTCTACAAATACAAATAAATAACGTTCATAGCGTTTTGTCTCCGCGCGGCCGCGGAGTCCGCGCAACCGCGGAGCGACCAGAGAGAGGTGTTTTGATTTTTTTTCTAAATTCTTACGGAACCCCGACAGAGGTATCACGGAACCCTAGGGTTCCGCGGAACACACTTAGAGTATAGCTGATGTACAGAATGCGTAGTTGACGGCTGAGTGATGGGTCTTTTCACACCCTGTATATAAGTGTTAAATGTGATCGATTTTGTTATTAAATATCGGTCAATTAAACAACTGTCTGCATGAGTGAGGCGTCACTTTTTACACCGTGATCTTAGTCAGCGATGCGTTCGTGATTTCGAGCTGTTTTCCGATTGCGATTGCCGTGTTAGATTAAGGATTAATTTAGTTTTTCTGCTGGGAAACGGTAAAGGGTAACAGACTTGTTTCATATTACATACTAGCTTCTGCCCGCGTCTTCGTCTGCGTGATATTTTATTGTTCCCCCGTCCCATTCGGGAATCCCGTCGTATCGCATCGGCCTACTTCGTTTTCGCTTTGCGTTATTTTTGTCATTTTTCTTTATCCTGGGTTCCTAAGGCTCGTAGCGTGATGTAACCTTCCCCAGGTTAGGGGCATGCAAAAATGTTTTTTCAAATCCAAGTGTTTGTTTCAGTGATTAGTGCGTTTAAATAACCACACAAAAAAGCAAACGCTTCAGCTTCGTTATTAGTATAAAGATATTATAGACATGATGCTTGAACGACTTTCGTTCAGCTGCCAGAAAACTACTTATCAATCTGCCTAGTCTTTTCCCAACTATGTTGGGGTCGGCTTCCAGTCTTACCGGATGCAGCTGAATACCAGTATTTTACATAGAGCGACTACCACAACCCGGTAACTGGGTAATACGATACTGGACAACTACTTATCTATTTGAGAATTTTCTTCTGTCCTTTTATGACATTACCTATATCTACTGTTCCAAGTATCACGGACAAGTAATGTAAACTATAATAACAATGTTAGTTTAAATAGCAATAAAGACTTATCTTGGGATAAGCGTCCTTAAACATAATCCTTGTTAAAGCAGTCTGTAAGACAAATAAGTTAAGTAAACATAGTAATGTTGGTGTATTAGTTTATCTATTCATATGTGCAGAGGTCTTGTGAGAGTTCAAATAAGAAATAGCACAATGATCCATTAATGTTAATTAACTAGCTGCTGCCTGCGGCATCACCCGCGTGGACCCTACTTAATTATTTTTCTTAAATAGAAGTAGCCTAAGTTACTTCTTCTAACATCAGCTTGTTATTCCCGACATTGTGATCATTTTTTTTGCTATAGACCTGGGCACCTTCTGGTTACGGAGATATTGAAGGTCAAGTTACAACTTTTTCAGACGTTTTTTTAAGAAAACAAGTTTTAAATGTAAAAAAACTTAATTATAAATAACCCCACAAACCCTGAATCGTTGCATGCACCCATAAACACAATGTTTTGCGTGTGTTACGGTGCGCACTACCGTAAACAATGATTTTTCACACCAAAAATAAAAAATTGTTTCCCAGCAATTATTTTTGTGCTATGTTACTTAATTTGATGTACAGAATGCGTCTTTTTACACCCTGTATATCTAATAACGTCCATTTACGTTATCAAATTAATATGTGTTATCTTGTGGGAATCGAACTCGCGACAAAGACACACTAAGCCACCGCATCATTAGGGCCCTTGTGTCTTCTTTATCTTATCATTGGTGGTTTTAATGAATTACAAATAAGTACTATTAGGATGTGCAAACATCCATGCCTACTTATGTATTATTTCCGTCTTCCCCTAATGATTCCATCACCTATTTAGGGTTCCGTACCCAAAGGTTAAACCGGGACCCTATTACTAAGACTTGCTGTCCGTCCGTCTGTCCGTCTGTCTGCCTGTCCGTCTGTCACCAGGCTGTATCTCATGAACCGTGAAAGTTAGACAGTTGAAATTTTCACAGATGATGTATTTCTGTTGCCGCTATAACAAAAAATACTAAAAAACAGAATAAAATAAATATTTAAGGGGGCTCCCATACAACAAACGTGATTTTTTTGCCGTTTTTATAGATAATGGTACGGAACCATTCATGCACTTGGCCGGGTTTTGAAGATTTGCATTGAATCAAAACCAATGGATGTCCGACAGTCTGCTGTCTTCCTCAATACATAGTATTATTTTTACTAGATACAGTGTTTATTGTAAAGATTGTAAAGGAAAAAGTAAAAGTCGTTCATTGTCTTCGTGATAATATTATAAAGTTATCGCTGACATTAAAATACCTGCCATGTTTTATGTCTTTTCTTCATATTACGACCACGTTTTGCCGTTATTCATTTTTGACGACCCATAGCTATGGGTCGTCAAATGTACCTATCACCTAGCTAGGTGATAGGTACATTAGTACATAGGTACCTATTATTGTCTATCGCAATCACAACATATAATTATTATGTTATGTGGTAATAACCTGTAAAATATTATAAGAATAGGTACTTTTAAAAGTTATCGTGCTACCTAGAATAGTATATCGATTTGTATAAATCCTTTTCCTTACTCTGTGATCACATTAGATTCATTTTAATAACGCTCCATGTAAAATACTGGTATTCAGCTGCATCCGGATAGACTGGAAGCCGACCCTAATCATCATCTGCCTAGCCTTTTCCCAACTATGTTGGGGTCGGCTTCGAGTCTAACCGGATGGATGCAGCTGAATACCAGTATTTTACATGGAGCGACTGCCTATCTGACCTCCATAACCTAGTATCTGGGTAATACGATACCCCTTGGTAAGACTGGTTGTCTTACTTTTGGGCTTCTGACGACCCGTAACGACAGCCAAAGATCCACAAATGACAGCCGGGACCAAGGGCTTAACGTGCTTTCCGAGGCACGGAAGAGTCTCGGTATGTAAAGATGGTCACCCATCCACGGACCAACCCCGGCAAGCGTAGCTTAACCGGCCCGACTCGACCTTAATATAGTTAGGAAAAGGCTAGGCAGATTGATTTGATTGTTTAATAACTATATCGTGTCCTTCTTTGTGTTATTTTATTTTATTCTGAACACTGTCGGTATATTAGCTCTAAAATTTATCTTGTCAGGGGATAACGGCCCACTCCCTCTTACAGAAAGGAGGCCTGTGTCCTAGCAGTGGGAACATTATAGGCTGATAAAGCATGTACCAAATAAATGTGGTCAATATTCTTGAAACGGAGATGAAGTTTATGTTCCTTAAGGTTGATGCTCTAGGGTAGCCCGCGAAATTCAAATTTTCTTACGTTTTTTGCAGTTTGCAGGTCAGTATCAGGTTGTATGTTGATCTAAATATTATTAGCGCTCGTAACAAATATGGATTTACAGAATTATAAACATTAGAATCAGCAATACGACTCTCTAAGTTCATGCAATTGCCAAATGTCATGATTTCATGAAATAGTCATTCAATGCACTTACTAATCTAATATTAATCGCGGGCCACCCTAGCGCATCGGGGGATGCGCTAGGGTGGCCCGCGAAATTCAATTTTTTTTAAGACCAAAGGTAAATAAAGCATGATGAAGTGTAGATAGCATTTAAGCTAAGTATGTGTACAAAGCCTTATGATATTAATAACAAGAAGAGCCTTTGAAACAACATTGACGATGCCATGTCACTTTCCTTGTATCCAGTAAGGAAAGACGGAAATAATGACCGGAAATGTTGATACAGAGGAAGTATCTCTAGCTGATTTATAACGAGCATATTTTTGACTTACGCTTCCTGAAATAGGTAACTCCAAAGTAAGGTTAACTTTTGTATATTTTAGGAAATGATCGCGGAAAATTACCTAATTTTTGTATAGCCTCTGTAGGATGTGATGAATCTATTGATGTGCCTGATGATGCATTTCAGATATCGCTTCCGTAAACGTTGATAAAAATAAATTATAATTATTGTAAAATATTATAAAAATATAAAGGTGTTGACGTCATGAATAATTAATAGAAAGCGTTTGCCTAATAACGAGTAGATATAGAAACATTAAAAATGATGATTAAAACGATTGATAAATAGTTTATTTTTTTAAACATTTGCGCCAAAAATCCGCAATTTTTAAATTGTATTTTACCCAGTGACACTCGCACAATAAATATGAAGTTAACGATTTAACATTCAGACGTTTAGTAATTACGAGGGAACATAGTGACGGATATACCTACATACATTATATACATATAGGTCAAACACATAACTCCCTTTATTGGCTTCGCCCCAGTCGGGTAAAATGTGTTTGTACAAAGGGCCTAAAGGTACTCGCAAAAGGCTAGAATTTTAAGAAAAGTCGAACAAATAGATACTGTATAAGTTGTAGGTTTCTATTCCTGAGGTAATTACCGTTTGGTTCATCATCAAGTAGGTATACCTTCCTAACCTATGTTTATAGATTCGGATGTAACAAAAAAAAAAAAACAACCAACTTAAATAAAAAACACTAAAAATTAAAGTTATTTTTCACTTTTTTAGTTTTTTTTTTTGTCGGTTGTTTTTTTGTTGTAAAAAGTTTTTATTTTTTACTTATTAGTTGTGGTACCTACCCCTTACTACAAATTCGTATACCGTTATCTGCTATGTAAATAACAGTGACGGAGTGAAATAATTATATCATCTGCATACGCAAAGTGGGGAAAATACGTAATTATTGAAGCAAACTCAAAAACTACTCAAGCAAAATTAATAAAATTTATATGGGACCACCTCTGATGCATGACCTACCAAAAAAAAAAGAATCATTCAAATCGATTCATAATTGACGGAGTAATCGCGTAACATACATACAAAAAAAAAAAAACATTCAGACGAATTGAGAACCTCCTCTTTTTTGAAGAAGTCGGTTAAAAAGACACTCTTAACGAAGCCGAAAGTCACTTGTTATTCCTTTGTTCATTTTTTTGTTTTGGACCATACCTGGGAACCTTCTGGTTACGGAGATATTGAAGGTCAAAGTCAAACTTTTTCAGACGTTTTTTAAAGCTTGTTTAAAATATTATAACCCCCACAAACCCTGAACCGTTGCATGCACCCAAATGTTTTGCGTTACGATTGCGATTTTTCACACCAAAAATAAAAGTCGTTTCCCAGCAATTATTTTTATGCAATGTTACTTAATTTGATGTACAGAATGCGTAGCTGGCGGTTATGTAATGGGTCTTTTTACACACTCTGTAGTATGTTAACCACAATTCCCACAAACGTAATATCTATCTAAGATTACCTGACTTCAAGTAAACCTTGGAATTGTAATTACCCACTAATGGTTGCCCTCTTGCCCTTTCGATTACATTGAGTATTTCGGAGCCGTGCTGGACATTTTCCTGTACCTACCTACCTATGTGCGTAAGAGGAGCTCGTGGCTAAGTAATAACAGCCGCACGGGTCGATCCATCAGGTTAAGCTACGCTTGCCGGGGTTGTTCCGTGGATGGGTGACCATCTTTACATATCGAGACTCCTCCGTGCTTCGGAAAGCACGTTAAACCGTTGGTCCCAGCTGTCATTTGTGGATCTTTGACAGTCGTCAGAGGCCCGAAAGTCTGCTGACAATCAGTCTTGTCAAGGGGTATCGTATTATCCAGCTACTGGGTTGTGGACATCAGATAGGCAGTCGCTTCATGGAAAATACTGGTATACAGCTGCATCCGGTTAGACTGGAAGCCATCCCCAACATAGTTGGGAAAAGGCTAGGCAGATGTTGACCTACCTATGTGCGTTTATTCTTCAAATAACTCACGTGCCGGCAAATGTATGCGGCAGGAGATGAGTAATTAGGTAATTACATTTGTAGTTAGGCATTGTTTTTCCTGTATCTGTAATTACACGTGTGAAAATAAAGATAAGCAATCATAACAATTAAATTGGCTTAACATGCACAGATTATAACAGGATCTGTGTTGTGACTAGCTCCTCTTTTGTAATGATAAGATGCAGTAGTACTTATGCAGTCTATAAAACACTAGTTTGTACCCCGCAGTTTCACCGGCATAAGTCTCGATCCCGTGAGAATATCGGAATAAAAAGTATGCTCTGTCCTAACCGAGGTCATGGTCTACCCATGTGGTAAATTTCATCCAAATCCGTTCAGCCGTTCTAGCGTGAATGCGCAAAAACATACAGAAATCAAATCTTTTCTTTTTATTAATAGGTGGTATTAGTTTACACACCCATTGACCTATGTTGAAAGTTCGCAGAAAACCTTTATCTGATTATTCAAAATCTGTATTTTTCAGAGCTGCTTTCCTATTTATTCTCGCGATGAGGCGTTCGTAGTAAACCTAGAACTCGGTTTGAAGTCCATGAAAAGGTACTAGTTCAAGGATACTTATGAAAAACCATGATTTAAGAATCGACTCTCCTCTAAAATATACCATATGTTATCAAGAAGTTTTAATATTCTAGAACGACTCTCATGTATTAGCATCTGGACACAACAGGGTCTTATGGAACCTACGCAGAAAAATAGAATATGCTGGTTCTAAAAGACGATACCAATATACATAGTTAGGAAAAGGCTAGACAGAATATGATGTTGGTACGAATTGAGGATAATACACAAGTCATCTTCAAGACAACTAAAGCAAGCAAATATGAAATAATTATTCTGTATCTAGCTTGTATTAAAATTAAAATGATGATGATGCATATTAATAATTTAATAGATTGTTTACATTGATTAGCCGACAAACCGACAATGATTATGACGTTAGCTATTCCGCCGATTCATTCAAAATTCCCAGTTAATTGTAATCATAAAAAAAAACGTTGTTATACATAGTTCACATCGTGTATAAAAAAAAAAAATGTTTTGATTGACTCCGCATACAATTACTATAGCTGCCGGTGCATGTTTGATGTTATAAAGGTGTAAACTTTAGTAGGGCCACAACTGTGGCGGGAAAGAGAGATTCTGGTTGGAATAACCAACGACGGCCGCCATGGCCCACGCACAATGGGCCATCTGAAAGACTATGTGCGGAAACCATACATAGAACATAGATGGCATGAGAGATAGCGGACAGGAGGTAAAACTAAGAAGCGGGGTACTTGCGTAACAAACAGTAGCAATGGCTTTCATTTTGACAGTTCAACAACAGTTGTTGAGCAGACAAATTTTTGAGAACATATGAAGCAACGGATTAGTAATACCCTTCAAAATCATTCGATTGTGTTTGAAAGTGGGTTACGCTATTAGGGAGTAGAGGCAGCTGTAGAGATTGGAGTCCTATTTGCGTAGTATCTAGAATGTTTGAGGTCTTTCCTTCATTCCGGTTTCATACACTGGACGAAGGTTTTTTTCCGAAATTCTTGGACGGTTTTTTATTGCAGTTGTTATATTGCATATAACATAACACCACGTCTATAATTCCCCAAAGGGTAAGTCAGGTTAGAAAGGCTTAGCATGTACAACCATATTTCGCCAGTTATGTTTATGTGTAATGAGGTGAGCTTATTGCCATCAACCAGGCACAACTTTAAACTCCGGGCCGCTACTGACAAATTCCTGATAGAAAAACCCAATAAGACTGCCTGACCTGGGAATCGAAGCCGATCATAGAGCAACTACGTGACCACAAGGAATCAAAGCCATTGAAGAATTCCGAAAGCCATCTAAATACTTTTCGTTTCAAGAATTAAACAATCCAGTGAAAACTAACTTGAAGCTCCTTGTTTCGTAGTTGATTAAAAGAGTTTCCCGCAAACCGCTAGCTACAGTCGAACAAGCTATTTGGTATACAGGCAGATAACTTGCAACTACTTTAAACAATTTTGTGAGTGTCTTCAGTAGTCAATAATCCTTTTACGTAACTTAGCCAGCAAGTTAAATTACAGACACAATCAAAACTAATTTTGGCAGTGTACCGCTACACTGCCAAAATTAGTATTGATTGTGTGTGTAAGGAGATCATTCATTTCCAAATAAAAAAATGATATATTCCGAATAAGTTATTCTCTTCACTTTTCACTATTGGGCCAAACCTGTACGGCAATTCGCTGAGCTTGTATACGATTTTGAAAAATACTGTTTTCAGTATATTTTGTAGTTAAAATAATAACAAGTAATCTAATTAAAGTAATAGCTTGTATTAATAAAAAATGATGGGAAAAACGAACTCTTTCGGAATATAGCTTTTTTTTTGTTTGGCCGTCACTTTCAACTCTTTAGCCTAAAAATGTATGGACGGTGAATGATCTCCTTTAACTTTAAAATGAATTTATTTTGCCTGTATACCAATAGCTTGTTCGACTGTACATAGATCGCCACAGCTGACTTCATGGCCTTAACCGCAGTTACTTCACACAATAGGTACTTATTTATTTAAACCTGACACTCGGCGGGTAATCCCACATGAAATGGGTTTTTGATACACATACTTATCTTAGCCGGATTATCAGTTAAAAATAAATAAAAAAGTTGCGCTTCTTATTACACAAGGCCGGTGATGTTGTAGATATAATTATGATGCGCTTGCGCCGATTCAGTTTATGGCTAGAGGTTCTTATGAACGGTCGCGTGTCGTGTAGCAAGTTGAAGCGAAATGTCGAAAATTTACTTGGTTAATTAATACAAAATGATGATTATAAATTTATAAAATTTTAATTGTGTAGGTATAATTAATTAGGTAGTGTCCCAAATTAGTGACAGTAAAATAAAATTAACCCGAACTGCTTGTTTTTTTCAAAAGTTAGTTTTTACTTTATTTTAGTTTTTTTCTTCATATCTATATTGTTTTTTGACGTTAAATCAAAATTGAAAACTTGTTTTTGTTCTTTTAGCTGCCGTTATCAGTATTTTACAACATTTTTATGTTGGTTTTTCATTGTTTCAGGCGTAACCAACCGACAGAGTTTTCAGTAAAGTGTATTCATAGAAGAAAATCAATATCATGAACAAAATAAAATTATTTTAAATCTTAGCTTTAGTGTTAATAAAATAATAGTGAAAAGATAAGTGGACCATTTGTTTCTTAAATAAAGTATTATAGTAGTAGTTGATACAAGTGAAAGTGCTTAAATATGACGACTGAAGAAAAGTCACCAGTGGAAGGTCTGAAGCCTCAAGAAACATGGAGGATCATGAAGAATGTGGTAGTCATCAGTCTGGCGTTCATGGTGCACTTCACAGCGTACAGTGTGAGTTCATTAATTTGATATTATTAGAAAGAAAGAAAGAAAGAAAATACATTCAGCACAGACTAAAAGGCACACAATATACATAATAGTAGTACAGTAGGCTGAACGTCAGTGGTAAAAAAACCAGTAGGTTGGCCTCACATTCTGTTAAAACTCAGTGCTAAGGCTAGGCCAGCTCAAGGCCAAAATGTCACCTACGACGTACGGTCGACTGTACCTGGAAGAAAGTTGGGGAGGCCTTTGTCTGGTGGTGGAAAATTGTAGGCTATTAAAAAAGAGAGCGTCTGCTGCCAGCGGCGGGTACCCGCGCAATGGAATTGAGAACCGGCAACACCACACTTTTGGAATCTTGCTTTTGCGAACAGGAAGTACTGAAAAAATCCTATAAAAATAAAAACTGAAATGTGTTGAAATAAAACGAGTTGGAGTTTGTCTACAATTTTTATGGTTAATTTTAAATAAATTAACAGAAATAAAAACAATTTTAGGTTTATAAAACCTAACATTTTCGTTCGAACCTAACCTATCCGATTCGATTTTTTAAGGAAAAATGATAACGATATTCACTGTGTGTACGTGAACTGTTATTTAAAATCATATGTCAAAGTTTTGGTAAAATTTGTTCTTTTTTAAGGTTCCGTAGTCAACAAGGAACCCTTATAGTTTCGCCATGTCCGTCCGTCTGTCTGTATGTTTTTTTCCATTTTGTGTCGGACTAGGCACTCACTGTTTACTTGTATGTGGTGTAGGTGCTGTAAACACGGCTACACATCAAGCTATACATTTCCAGTTTATGCAGATCTCGCATTGTATAGGATTTCCGTACAATGCAAGTTCAGCTTATACTGGAAATGTATAGCTGGATGTGTAGCCGTGTGTATGTCGCAGCCTTATCGTATAACACGCCGTATTACAAATAGGCGAGCCCAATTGAAAAACGTCGCTGGTTTGAAATGCGGCTACCATTCGTTCATTCATTCGGATTTAAATTCGGCTGAAATGAAGTACGCCACACTGTATGAGCAATTCGCGTTCGTCAAAGCGGCTTAGTAACGTGGCGCCCACATACAAATGGGTGCATCTTCGATACGCCACTTTGAAATCTGACACGCGCCGCATGATCATAACAACAAAAATGGCGTCACAATCGACAACGGTGTCACAACAAAGTTAAAATAATATTGAATTTCAAATTTTGTTTTGTTCCTATTTTGTTAAGATTAATAAATAAATACATGTTTTAAATACTTAAAAGACAGAAACAAGTTTCAAAGATTAATAAAAACATTCAGAATCTATATTTGCTAGTATAGTATTAAATGACCAGTAGATATTCTAAAAAAATATTGCATGCTTGTAAGCATTTTAACATAAGAAATATTTAAAAAATTATAAGAAAATTAAATACTGTAAGACCTTTTATTTTTATACAAATTTTGTGATTTCAAAAGTAAATACTTATTTGGATCTGTTGTTCATAATGTATAGCCACCCTTCATTACTTCTTGCTGACAATAAAGCTCAACGTTGAACGCCGCTTTGTAGAATGTATCGCCACCACGATCCGGCTGAACGAAAGGTAGCCGCATTTCAAAACAGCGACGTTTTTCAATCGGGCGCGCCTATTTGTAATACGGCGTGTTATACAATATGGCTGCGACATGTACATGAATTAAGTAGTGTGGAATGCTAACTTTACCTTACCAACCACAAAAATCAATTATTTATGTATATTGTGAAGCAAATGATGAAGGTGACAGCCGGAGGACTTTATAAAAGCCGAAATTATTTTAAGAAATGTTTTTAATTAGATAAAAATTACAAAATTGTTAATCCCTAAGTCAACGAGTCGGACGATTCTAGTACCTACCGAAGTGCCGAAAAATTTGTAATAGTAGGGGAGGCAATGATGCTAAATGGGGATTTACTCGAGCGTCGTGGGGACCTATTGGATTGTGAAGATTAGATGCTAAAAAGAAAAAAAGGTTATATGAAGTATACCCTTTCACTGGTGGGGGGAGCGTCTATGGTATCGTCTGCTCTAGGCGTTTGCCCCAATGTACAGGGCTCAGGTATGGTGGGAGTACTTCACAAGGTACAAGGTTGCCCCCCGTATGTTATTCTGCCGCGCTCGAGTAACTCCCGAAATCCCCACTAGGGCTCCCCTACCATAAAGTATCTTTTATAATTATTATGTTACAATTCTATTGCTAAACGTGTATGCGGCATCTGCAGATTTGGAAGTAGGTGAGCGTTCGGCGACACGAAGCGTCGGCGTCGATTCATTGATTCAGCGATTTTATGTGGAAACATCCGATGGCCGTAACTAAATAGTTCATCGTTTCGCTATTCGGCGATTTGGCGTAGGCAAGGCACTTAACAAGCATGTAAAAAGTTAAAGTTAAAGGCTCTTACACACTGGGGCGATTCGCCGCGCGACGCGAATTTTAACAAAACAATTTCTGAGAAAACTTCACGGCGAACAATGCGACGGCGTCGCGTCGCGCGGCGAATCAAAAAAATCGAAAAAGAGCCTTAAAGAACAATTTCCCCAAATGACATAATATGATGCGGCTAGTGGTAATAAAAGTAATTGTCCTTTTCCTTGGGAGTTCTGGCAAAATGAGGCCAACAGATAACCGTAGGTATTGTAATAAATTTACCTCAAGAGGACAGGCAGTGACAGTGACCTAGTGCCTTTATGTAAATTTTATTCAATTGGCCTCACAATACGAAAGCCAACTCATTTCTTTTAAGCCGGCGTCAGACTGGCAGGATCTTCGCTTGGCGATTAGAGCTATGCTTCGTGCGAGATGACCCTAGCTGCATGGTTTTACTATTATAATGGCGACACTGACTATTAAGTCACTGAGCCTTAATTATCGAAGTCTAGCGACCCTCCCATGTTTCGCAACGTTTTACATAAAGTTTTTGGAGGTATATATTAATATTAAAACTATAACTATAAGTTATAAATACAGTATGCAAGGGTAAACACCGTTGTCACTCAAACCATGGGTAGTTGACTTAAATATAAAAATAAATGACCCAGTAACAACAAATAAAAAACCTTATTTTCCTTAAAAGATTTTAAAAAGTAATAAAACAAATTATTTAAAAAACAAAAAACCCGCCTGCAGAAACGCATAACTTAAAAGAGAAAAACAAGCATTATAATCTGTAGAATTTTGGTATTACAGGCGGGGAACAAACCAATAACCTGAAATATGGTGTAACTTTTGTTAACAAATATATAAATTAATAAAACTAAAAATCTTGAAATAAAACAAATTATTTAAAAAACAAAAAACCCGCCTGCAAAAACGCATAACTTAAAAGAGAAAAACAA
Organism: Lithophane semibrunnea; assembly: GCA_947363905.1. Classification (NCBI taxonomy): domain Eukaryota; kingdom Metazoa; phylum Arthropoda; class Insecta; order Lepidoptera; family Noctuidae; genus Lithophane; species Lithophane semibrunnea. The sequence goes on along the minus strand of OX376200.1, from coordinate 5,091,200 downwards.
GCATTATAATCTGTAGAATTTTGGTATTACAGGCGGGGAACAAACCAATAACCTGAAATATGGTGTAACTTTTGTTTGTTCCCCGCCTGTAATACCAAAATTCTACAGATTATAATGCTTGTTTTTCTCTTTTAAGTTATGCGTTTTTGCAGGCGGGTTTTTTGTTTTTTAAATAATTTGTTTTATTTCAAGATTTTTAGTTTTATTAATTTATATATTTGGAATTAACTCATTACTAGCTTTTATTTGATACCAATATTGTAATTTAAAAAAAAAAAAACCTTTCCCTCTCTTTTTTTTTGTATGCAGATGAAATTAAAAAAAAAAACTATAGCCTATGTCACTCTCACAATTAAGACGAACCTAACGACACGTCGTATGTTAAAATCCATCAAGCCGTTTAGGCTACAGAGCGTGCGAAAGAAATAGACTTACATACATACAAACATACATACATACATACATACTCTCGAAAAACATTACCCTCCTTCTGGGGCAGTCGGGGTTAGGAGCTGCGAAACAGCTGACGGCCGGTCATGTTACGTCCCGCGCACCCTGCCCGCTCCCGCCAACACCGGTCGCCGTGTTGAGACGCAAGTTCGTTACCCTTGCGTGTAGGGTGAAATATTCTTGTGGAAAAATGTAGATTTTCTTTTTTTTTAAAGTTGTATTTTTCCATTGATTTTACGTTCTATAAATGAAACCAAACCACTGGTTTCAAGGATAACGGTGTTTACACTAACACCCTGTATAACTATAATTATAGAAATCTCGATGTTTTTTTCAACTCGTAAAAACATAGCAAAGCAGGTGTTCCAGAATAAATTATCTAAATGATGGTGAAAACCGCATCAAAATCCGTTGATGATTAGAAGAACAACCCTGTCACACAGATAGACACGAAAAGCAACTGTTACTAAGTAATAATATATGTATAGATTCTCACGCCAACACCATTCGATTTTAAAAAGTGGATAAGTAAACGATCATGTACACACGGTTACACATCAATCTATACATTTCCAGTATAAGCTGACCTCGCATTGTATCGAAATCCTATGCAATGCGAGATCAGCATTAACTGGGAATGTATAATAGCTTGATGTGTAGCCGTGTGTACGTCGCAGTTGTTCCTCTTATACTACTTTAGGAATAAATGGTGATACAAACCCTAAAGTTAATGATAATGAAGAAACACTAAAGTCTTCCGGAAGTGTGAAGATGGAGTTCTGCCTATTGGACGGTTCAATAGGTTTTTCAAGCCTTGATAACTTCGTAGTAGGTACTTTTTATGCGACGGCGACGCTTCCATCTGTGAAGACCTTTGTAGTCATAAATTATTTAGGAGTAAACTTCTTTTTTTATTGGTTTATAGAGTTAATGCATTTAATTAGTTTTAGTTTTTACGATGATACAGTCTAATACAGTTATCTTGAGATAAGGAACCGTTGCCGTGACTGATAAACTGATAAGAATCGACCTTATACAAGATGTAACATTTTTATAGGTATAGCTAGGGCGAATTTTACTGAAGTTTAATACCGAATAGAAGTCTTATCCTGCGAATAAATTTTGAATTTTTGACAGTTTGTCCATACAAAAACTGTCAGACGACAACGGCAACTTTATTCCACGGATAAAAGATATCTGACTGATAAATTCAGCCCTGAGTCGACTTCGTGCCTACCTATGAAAAACAGATTACTAACCAGGTTTTATGGTTTGCTTGCCAAGCGAACCCTTGCATACCAAGGGTATACGATATACTTAGGTGATTCCCACAGCTTTTCCACGCCCGGTTTCTGGAACTAAAATCAACGGCAGTTTACTTGCGACAATTGGCAATTTGTCAGTGATTTTCGGATTTTCGTTTCAGAAACCGACGATTAATGTAGAAGATGTTCATAACCAGCAGCTGCGTTACCTAAAAAACAATAGTGATATAGATATTGTGATTGCAGGGAGCTGCTAATCTTCAAAGCTCTATCAACGCGGAGGCAGGACTGGGCACTGCTTCATTGGCTGCGGTGTACGCTGGACTCATCTTCTCTAACATATTCCTGCCCGTTGTTGTAATAAAGTAAGTGGTGAGAAACCTTTATTTCACTTGACCAATAAGTCACTTTGAATACACTCGATACGGGCATTCGGGAGCAATTACTTTTCTAGAGGTTGTCATATTATTTCTCTCCCAAGGAGTTCCAAGTTGGACTACAACACAAATTGTCGTTTCGGCGATTCTTGGACGAGGCCTTTGTCTTGCAGTTAATGTATTTTGGCTTTGAAATGATGATAATGATAAGACGACAACTAAGGCTATTGACTGTGAAAACCGTCATACCGTGTTTGTCTACCGGGCTTAAAGTTAAATACATAATAATAATACCTAATAAAACATTTATTTTCAGGCTAGATGGCCCATACACAATACCCTACAAACTAACATAAATAAAGTAAAACTAAGTAGCACTTCACTTCACTAGTTAGTTTGTGCTGTCCTGTGGTACTTATCCGCGGAAGCGACGGCACACCACGTCCTGCGGCCAAAAGTCTTTTTCCATAACGACGGAAAAAAATTCGGTATTCGCACCACAAACGCCTTGAAGTTAACGTTGCGGCGGGACTCCAGTAACTGCACCCTCGGCATGTACCTCGTCTTCTGGCGCACGTACTCCACGATGTAGGCGGGAGATGTACACCGGTGTATTCGGCTTTGCGGCATGTAAGCCTATTTCGAGGTCTGTAGGAGCTTTTGCCACATCGGTTCTTGTTCATTCGCGATCGACGCATCCTCCCTTGCAATGTCACGAAACCCCCAATATCAGTCCTATTCGTGAGTTCGGGCGGCGCTGCGTGGAGGAGCTGCGGGCACACGGGTGGAACGTTTTGCAAGCTCAGCAAACGATGTATGCGATGGCGACGAAACTGCTGACGAGGAATTTGACGACGATACATTGAGGGCAGCTCTGCGACACATGTTACTTTAGACGCATCGACTAATGACCTAGTTACCGCCACACTGTTGCGCAAATCGCTAAATTCTTTGCGCAAATCGGCCACAGTGTTTTGGGATGCATCAAATTTAGCTAAAATATTCAAAAGACAATGTCTTTCAGAAGGCTCGTTACATCAACGTGGTCGAAGGTGACGGGAGGAAGCATCTACACAAGATCCTTCGCCACAAACGTCGGCACGTGGTTCGGGTCAGTCTCCTTGAACAGCGTGATTATGTCTCTTTGTCCTGTCACGCTGGCGGGACGCCATCTGGTCGCACTTGTTAAATACAGCAGCTATGTCATCTTCGCTGAAGTTCGTTGCGCAGATCTGAACAGCGGACAACTCGTCCATCAAATCCAGCTTCTGCTGCAGGAACGCCAGCAATTCATTCGCCACAAGTTCATTGCTCATGGCGAGTAAATTACGAGTGACAGCTTAAAGAACGCGGCGCAACCGAGACTTTTTTTTTACGTGTGGTTAGCGGCTAACCTAGTGTCAGAGTTTAAAGCCGCCCAAGGGCCTCTGACTTAGCTTCACATGAACCGAGACTGATGGGATGGGATTAAAGGGTAGAAGTTTAAGACTACAAACGGATTAACCCCAAAAAAAAACGGCTAACCATCCAAGATCGTTGTTTGCGATAGAACATGCCTTATTTTTTAGTGTTCGGTACCCAAAGGGTAAAACGGGACCCTATTGCTAATACTCCGCTGTCCGTCCGTCTGTATATCTGTCTGTCCGTCTGTCACCAGGTTGTATCTCATGAACCGTGATGGTTAGACAGTTGAAATTTTTACAGATGATGTATTTCTGTTGCCGCTATAACAAAAAATACAAAAAAATAGAATAAAATAAATATTTAAGGGGGCTCCCATACAACAAACGTGATTTTTTTGCCGTTTTTATAGATAATGGTTCGTGCGCAAGTCCGACTCGCACTTGGCCGGTTTTTAATATTTTGAATGAAGATTCCACTAACCCATGATAATCTTCTATTCCAGATGGCTGGGCACAAAATGGGCGATATCTCTCTCCTTCATTACGTACATGCCGTACATAGCGGCACAGCTGTACCCCACGTTCTACACCATGATCCCGGCAGGGCTCATCGTTGGGCTCGGTGGGGGCCCGCTCTGGTGCGCCAAGTGCACTTACTTGTCTGTGGTAAGTCGAATTTTTCTTTAGGTAAGTTACTTATTTAATGTGAATGTAATTCGTAGTCGTTCCTGGACTTCCTGGACTAGATACTCTGAACATTCCTCTTTACTACCATTTCCTCGCCTTGTTTCGTACTGGCAAGAACTGTTTGAGAGTGCCTCATACATGCTATGGTATGAATATCGTATAACAGAGGCGGGGACTAAAATCTACCGCAATCTACAACACTTCCTTGCTTCTGTTCTCCTCAAAAGCATCCAATATCTTCTATACTAATATTGTTTGTTTGTTTGAACGCACTCATCTCAGGAACTACTGGATGGAATTAAAAAAATATTTTTGTGTTGGATAGTCCATTTATCGAGGAAGGTTATAGGCTATATAACATCATCGCTATGACCAAAAGGAGCGGAGCATACATGAAAAATGTTGCAAAAACGGGGAAAATGATTCCTTTTTGAGAGCTTCCGTTGCGTGCGCTGCGTAAACGGTTTAAGTTACGCAAATATCATGTATGGTGGAATTGTTGCTCTTTAAATGTTCTAAAAAAAAATCCACGACAGCACATGTCTATCTTTTAAGATTGACTCACTATAACTTTTTTTATGGTAATCAAATTTATTCGAAATTAATGTATTCTTTGCGAAGGAGTTTTATCAACATAATATTAATTTCCTATTTAAATAAATAGTTTTAATATCAAGGGTATTTATGTAGTAGTATAATACTTTTTAATTTATTCGAATCGGACATTTAATTTCGAAGTTATCTCGAGTATAAAAATACAATACGCAAACTGTTCGGCGCCGGTGCCACTCCGCCGCGACGTTCCCTACTCTAGAGAGGTAGACCATGACCTGGAAAAGGACATAGGATACGTTTTATCCCTATATTGACGGGATTGAGACCTACGCGGGTGAAACCGCGGGGCACAGCTAGTTATTTATATTTTTCTTTGAACTTTCTCGCAGCGTCCATGTCTCTGCAGAAAATTGCTGAAACTAGCCAGATTTTACAAACGGGTCTTATCATTCGCAGGTATCAGAAGCACATGGCAAGATTTCCAAGATATCAGCTGAGGCGCTTCTGACTCGTTTCCTGGGCTTGTTCTTCATGATCTTCCAAATGAATCAAGTTTGGGGTAACCTCATTTCTTCACTTGGTAAGTCAACTTATGATCTAATCTTATTCTGGACTCTTGTCGTAGGAAACTTGGTGGCATTATAACTGGTCTAGTATAGTTTACCATAAATAATATTGATGCAAGCATTGAACCAGCTCAAAAGACAGCTCTCAGTACATGAGGTCTGATTGTGGTCCAAGATTAGCCCGGAGGAGATGCCAGCCATATCGGTTCTCATTTCTTCATGTACGTAAGGAAAAATCTAAGTCTTTTCAGTAAAAGAGGTGAAAAACACAATTATAGGACTAGGAATAGGGACCAATTAGTTCAACCGGGCTTCAGACTGGCTAAAGTAGACTCATCCTTCATGGGGTACTGTTTAAAATGTTACAATAAAATACCTCCCCACATACTCCAATTGATTGAAACAAAATTTAAATCTTGTATAAAACGCATACTATGCCGCCAAGCATATTATAAATTGGGAGATTACATCACTGACAAAAATGCTTGGTTCAGCGCTGGTCCAGCTCCACAGGGCGCATAAACTAATTGATTAGCATTCGAAAATATTGTTGGAGCTGCTGAAGATTGTAAAAACTATCTTTACATTGTATAAATTCAATCTCCTAGTATTGTATAACTGCATAGCACATGTGTGTGAGCACTATGTACTTACCTAAGTACTTTAAAGCTACCATTTACTAGGTTCGTCTTTCATTGACTTGAATGTGCCCTGGCGGCTGAGAGTATGTAATGCTCACTTTAATGTCTCGCTGGTGGTGGCGTGTGTGTTGGATCATTAAGTTCCCTTCAAAATGGTTGAGCTGAATGGTGCTGATCCATACGTCATGTTCGTGAACGGGCGCCATCAGTAGGGACTGGTCATCTCTTAGCTGCCACGGCTTATTATAATTTATTTTAATTTTTGAATTGTTTTGTATCTTTTTTATCTTTTATTTACGGACGCTTTTAACCTGCACGTTTTTCTACATTGTACTCACATGTATAATTCCAACATGGATGATGTAAACAATATATTGTAACAATATTCTGATTTAAAAGAGTGTCCATGGAGTTTCTTGCCCGTTCTTCTCCATAGGAACCTACTACGTTTTGGAATGGGCAACTAGCTTCATCTTTCTGACTGACCGACCCCTTGACAATTCAAAAGTGCCTGTAATTGGTTTATCTATACATATAATAAAATCGTAAACGGTCCGTGTCTGTACATTAAAGATTTTTGCAAAAAAAGTACTGGAAGCCGCGAGAAATAAGTAATAGAAAGTAAAAAAACATTTTTTTGACATTTTTGTCTGTTTGTTTGTTCGTTTGTGAGCGCCTCACGTAAAAGCCACTCATTGGATTTCAAATTGAATTACTGAAAATAAGAAGCTTTATTGTGAGTAACATTTAGTCTTTATTTCATCAAAATCGACCAGCAGAATCAAAAGATTTAACACATGTGACTTTTTTTTAAATCCTTTTTTTTTAATCCACCGGAAAAGTCGGAATTACACCCGGGCGACGCCGGGCACGAACAGCTAGTTTGAAATAAATGCTTTGAGTTTGAGTTTGAGTTCATAACCAATTATTTTGTACTAGCTGCGCCCCGCAGTTTCACCCGCGTAAGTCTCGATCCCGTGGGAATATCTGGATAAAAAGTATCATATTTCTCATTCCATGGTCATGGTCTACCCCTGTGCCAATAACAAACAAACAAACAAATAAACAAACAAACTCACTTTCGCATTTATAATATTAGTTACGACTGTTCGTACAAGTCTTTCATACGTTCTTCTTTTGTTTCAGTGTTATCATCAGGCAACAACACAGCAGCAGTGACGTCAGTGAATGAGACGATGATTCCTATCCTATGTGGAGCGAACTTCTTGCCCAGTGCCGATGCTGGTGAAGCACTGCCCACGCAGCCGCCAGAGAAGATACAGATGATTTCAGGTAAGATTGGGACAGCTAAGGAATTTATCATGTCAAAATCAATTAGAAGTAAGCAACTGTTTCGGTAATTTGAAACCAATGAGTTGGTTGTTGTGGTGATCTTTATATCCTTTATTTTTCTGGGCCCAATTTTAGTGCTAATTGAACAGATAGTTAGCGGGCAGAAAACAGTTCATAGGTAAAACATTTAGTAAAACTTAAAAAAAACTGGTTGACTTGGTTAGTGGGTAAAAATAATGGTAAAACCACCATCATGACCAGAAGTCATAAATTGTAGCCCCTGTGGCAGAAATCGCTTGATTGTATCTTCAGCTTTATGTTTGAACACGTAACATCAAAATAATATGATGTATAACAAATAATATAGTACCGTGAAATCAGTGAGCATATAATACTGAAACCTACAGTTTCTTCTTCAATGAATACAAAATAAAATAAATGTTATGTCGCTAAAAATAAAACTCAAACTTCTTTGTTACCTTTCTTAATAATATGAAAACACTGTAACGAATATTTTTACAATAGGTAGTACAGTAAACAAGGTTATTTAAACAAAATACATGTGGTTGGTATTCAAATTCAGCAAGCAATCATAAAGATAAGCAGTCGCTCCATGAAAAATACTAGTATTCTGCTGCACCAGGTTAGATTAGAAGCCGACCAAAAACTGGAAAAGGCTAGGCAGATTGATCTACGGTACTTGAGGCCACACCTTTTTAATCAAAACATCAATCAGGTCATTTGCATGAGGCCGAACGACATACAATAATTTATTTGTGAAACATAGGCAATTACATACAAAGATCTTAAAAATTAGGTAGTGCGCTATGTTTTGCCAATGGTGGCATACAGGCATACAAATGACCAATATTAAAAAAAAAAAACGATAAAACAACGATTAATTGATTAGGTCCTATTGAATTACAATGATACATTTATTACAATATAAATAAGTGTTTGAGTAGGTACCCAGTTATAACGCATATTAGCGCATGCATGCAAATTACATTTTATTACAATTCAGAGTCGATTTCATTTCATGTCAAAATTTTAAGTCAAATTTTAACATTCAAAAGATGAGTTTAAAGTGTATGTCAGAATAACATTATTATAGATATTTGTCATCAAGAAACTCATCTAGAGAATAATAACATCTTTCAAGCAAAAGCACGTTAAGTGTTATTTTAAACTTTTGCAATGGCATACATTTTATTTTACCGGGAATCTTAGTCTATACAAAATATTTTATTTATTTATTTTATTATTTATGTACACACAGTAAAATACAAAATAGATACGACATAATTAAAATATGAGTACAAAGGTACTGCTTATTTCTTTAGAAATTTCTTCATGATTATGCGAAGTCTTAACTAAAAATATCAAATGTACCTACACATATACGCAAGAAATAATTAACATATACTTAAATAAATACAGAAAGCTTAAATATATAAACATAAATACACTATAGGTACCTACCTATATAATAATATACTCAAAGTTGAGAGGAAAGATAATGCTCTTTTACACGAAGTTTGAATAGAGAAACAGTTTTCAAATCACGAATAACTTACAAATATTTCCGAATATCTTACAAAGGTGTCCTTTTCTCCTATTAGTAATTTATCAAAAACCTTAAATATCTTGTTTTATGTACCTTTTCCAGCCATCTACCTCGCTTGTATGGCCGGGGCAGCTCTCATAGTTGCTGTGGGAGTGGACTCTATGAAAAGGTGATTTTTATTGCTAACTTACTTTTCGCTCAATTTTCATTTATCTATCCGTAAAGGCATACATAGTTAATAGGTACCTATGTGCATGAAAGCGTAAGTAAGGAGTAAAGTAAGTGGAAAGAGGTCGTGGCTAAGTAATAACAGCCGCACGGGTCGATCCATCAGATTAAGCTACGCTTGCCGGGGTTGGTCTGTGAATGGGTGACCATCTTTACATACCGAGACTCCTCCGTGTCTCGGAAAGCACGTTAAACCGTTGGTACCGGCTGTCATTCGTGGCACTTTGACAGTCGTTACGGGTCGTCAGAAGCCCGAAAGTCTGACAACAAGTCTTACCAAGGGAGTATCGTATTGCCCAGTCACTGGGTTGTGGAGGTCAGATAAGCAGTCGCTCCATGTAAAACATTGGTATTCAGCTGCATCCCGTTAGACTGGAAGCCGACCCAAATATAAAAAAAGGAAAAGAAAGGGATAAGTCTAGGCAGTTTGATTGATGTGCGTGAAAGAGTAAATTGCACTACCTAGACTGTATTTAAATGGTGCCAAAATGGTATTAAAATCCTTCTCTACTCTGGTCTAGTTCTATCTCACTTCGGCTTCATAATTAACTCTTGTCACAGATACGACTCAGGTCGCTCAGGGTCTGGTGGAGGGATGTCAGGCATGGCCCTCTTAGCTGTGACTCTGAAGCTGTTGATAGAGCCCACGCAGCTACTCCTTGTCATCATCAACATCTTCATTGGACTGCAGCAGGCTTTCTTTGGAGCTGATTTTACTGCGGTAAGATTATTTGTGGATATTGTTACAGCACCTTTATTTTTTTTTTGAGGGTGGGAAATCATCAAATGACTTCTCCCGTTCTGGGCGGAGCGGGAGGGCGAGAGGTGTTAGACTTTTACTGACTAAAACCCACCCGTGTTTCGTCAGTTGCCTGTTGCCAAGGGTCCCGGTATCCCTTTCGGACTTTCCCGCAGTTGTAACAGTATCTGGGCGATAGTGATCGAACAAATGACACTGCCACACATTGTATCAGTGACTTTTGAAGAGGCAAAAAATGGCATTTTTTTTTCTAAATACATAGATAACATATCAGCCTATAATGTTCCCACTGCTAGGACACAGGTCTCCTACCTGTGAGAGGGCGCGCGGGCCCAGTGCGGGTTGGTTTCTAGGACATGCCGATTTCCTCACGATGTTTTCTTTTACCGTTTTGAGAGCAGTGGGTGATGAAATAATTTACACAAAGTAAAGCGTTTTTTCTAAATGATATTTATTTCTGTGAATTGGTTAAAAAACAGTTTTGTACGTCAAAAATAATTTATGTTTTAAAACTAGATAAGGTTGCAGCTTTCTATATGACTACTCTGAGAAAAAAGTCTGATATAATCTCAGTAAACTCAGAAGTCACAGTCTCTTTTAACAGTTCAGACATAATCATGGCCATGTGAGGACCATGCTTTGCGCAAAACTAACTAAACCACGGTGTGCCATATTTACAGCCACGTAATGTATGTATCTAGTTCATTCATTGTTCATGGTCAAAAGTATTGCGCAAACCACCATCAGGAGGAGAATATTTTCATGCAACTCTTGTAGAAGATCAAATCGCTACAGCTGATCAAGTGCACGAAGCAAAACCTCCATATTTATATTGTGCTAAAACTGAACACAAGAATACAATTTGCTATGTTTGTATTTACAGGCGTTCGTATCGTGCGCAGTCGGCACCGGTTCGGTTGGCTTCGTCATGATGACGTACGGTCTATCTGACGCCATCGGATGCGTGCTCACCGGGTACTTGGCTAAGGTAAGGATAATTGGATGTAGGTATTTAAGGTCCAATGGAACCGGACCTTTACATGTCAACATAAACTTAGAGAAATTATATTCTTCATGTGGTAAAACTATAGTTAATTGAGCTGCCGTCCTACAAATTTTGCCATCATTGGCACAGAGGGGGATCGAGGATCTCTGGTGCTCAACGCATTGGTCATTCTTCTAACGCTCTTTGCACATCCTAAGGAATCCTGTTTTCTAAGTAGGTTCCGTTAATAATAAAGGCAACCCTCGAACCTCCTCATGCACAGCTCCTCTGTCTCCTCCGTCTGGAGAAAACAGGGGGTTATGTCGGACTCTTATACTACCGACTAAAATACCACGGTTCCCATCACTGACAGGAGACGGGGGTCCAAGTAATACGTGTACAGTCGGACACACCACCGACTGACCCCTCGAACCTGCACAAAACTAATAGCAAAATTATTATTACGTATCAATGATATTATATTAACAGATATGTTATAAGCGCGCAATCGTGAAGACTCAAAAACATTCCAATTGTATTGTTTTTACTTGTAGTGAAATGTAAAATGAATGAAACGTAGGTATGTGTGCCGCTGCTGCGCGGAACACTTTTTCGGTTGTTTTGTGAGTGTATAACATCTGTTAATATAATCATTGTTACGTATATTAACAGCAAAAATAAAATACAATTTCTTATTTTGACGTTCAAAAGTGCCTTGTATGGTTTGTGGATTTTACCCGACTGCCCCAGAAGAAGGGTTATGTTTTTCGAGAGTATGTATGTATGCGTGCCTAATTGAAATAAATTATTTGACTTTGACTTAAGTACTATTGGAATGTTTGACTGACCTACACTTTTACCAGTGCCATGAAAGTAACTATTGTGAAATTTGCTAATTCTCTAGATAACTGGACGTATCCCCCTGATCTGCGGTGCGACGATAGTCCAAGCGGCGTTGTTCAGTGCAGTTCTGACGTGGCGGCCTCATGCAGGAGAAGGTTATGTGCTGTATATCATAGCCGTGCTGTGGGGCGTCTGCGACTCCGTGTGGATTGTGCAGATCAATGGTAAGTTGTCGATTGCCAAAAAGCCTCAAATCAATAGTACCATTGTATGAGTAGTTGGGCTTAGACTTCTCCTAAAAAGGGAGTTGAAAAGCTAAATAGGCCTCATGTGGACTGATCTGGTCGTCGATCCTGCGCTCTAGTAAAACAGGTTCTGTTATCCCAAAATGTCATATAGGGTGTTAGGGTAAACACCGTTGTCACTCAAACCATGGGTAGTTGAGTTTAATATAAAAACAAATGACCGAGTCACAACAAAAAAAAAACATAATTATCATTAAAAGATTTTTAAAAGTTTCTATCCGACACCGTCCGCAAATTCATGGTTATGCGCCCAAAGTCGCAAATACACAATAGGCGCGTATGGTGAAATACTCTTGTGGTAAAATGTAGATTTTCTTTAAAAAAAAGTAGTAATCTTCTATTGATTTTACGTTCTACAAATGAAACCAAACCACTGGTTTCAAGGATAACGGTGTTTACCCTAACACCCTGTATTTGTAGTCCAGTCATTAAAGTTACAAAAACAAACCAAAATCCTCGTTCATCTAATCTTCACCATCACTTAGTAAAAATATCTCCTCGTTACAGCATACTACGGTATCCTCTTCCCTGGTAGAGAAGAAGCAGCCTTCTCAAACTTCAGGCTCTGGGAATCCGTAGGCTACATCATTGCTTATGTCCTGTCTCCGTACCTGAGGACCAGTGCCAAAACCTACCTCATCTTCGGCATGATGATCGTAGGAGTAGCATGCTACTTCATAGTGGAATACCAGCAGTACAAGATGAAGAGGAAACTCCAGAATAAGAAGAAGGAGTTGTGTTATATCAGTAGTACTAAAGGCGTTGATAATATCGCTTTTCAGACTGTTGAGTGATGTTTTTGAACGCTTTGTTTTTTCGAAAACAATGGTTTTGTGACTTGTAGATGGTATCATTAATGATGAACATTAACAGTGCCAATTGTTTGTAAGTAGACTAATACGTAGATTTAAGAGTTCACTGTAGTGTACTGGTGACTCGTGGCAAACGCTGGTATTGCTCTATAAAAGGTAAAATTATTAAGACATAGGATTATTAAAAGCATGTCCGGACATGTCTCACCAGAGAACATGAGAATTTAAGCGCCTACAAAACATTTGTAGCAAATGTTTGATTTGTAGGCTTGTAGTAGAGATGCTGGGGAAATAATGCAATTAATTTAATACAGGTTGTACAAATTTAACTACTTATCTGTAACGGATGGAGTCCATGCAACTTTATAAATAGTAGCAAAAATATAGTTAGAATATCTTTAATGCGGTTTTCGTGAAAATACTACCAATGTACAGACTTTTTTGCCAACAATAATTGACTACAGACCGATCACTATACTTGTCATTTGCCGTCATGTTGCCACCATTGGTTGTCAAGCTTTGTTTCAATACTACTAGAGTTCAAAATGACGACTGACAGAACAGAGCTACCAATCGCGTCAAGAGACAAGTTTTGTGAACGCACTGTAGATGTTAGTAATAGTAACATGTTTGTATGCCAATGCTCCTATAAGTACCTACTTAGTATTTTTATCTTAAACCATAATTATACGTAAATACTAAATAATATAGGTGTAATGATTGTTACCATATTGTTATCAAGGTTAATATAAGTAAAAAGACGTAGATAGGTTTCATCGAGTTCACAAGGTCTGATTTTAGTTGATCAACTGTTTAGTCGAAAGCAATTTGAACCGTCTGACAAGCCTTTCAATGTAATTGTATTTCAAATTCAAAGTACATTTTGTAAGACAAGAAAAGTTGGTCAACTGAAATCGAACCGTGTGAACCCAGTTTTACCTACCCAACATTCGATCTTCAAAAATGGCCACTATTAGATGACACGTACGAAGTACGACAGCATGTCGTAGTTATCGGGAGCGAAAAAGAGACAAGACGAAGAGAACTTGGCTAATTAGCCAAGTTTTGACGTGCCACTTGCGGAGTGCGTATTTAACCTATGTATCTACAGGTAGATTCATAGATTACTATTATATACAGGGTAGATTCAAATAGAATGGCGGCTCGGAACATGAGGCGAGTCGCTGCGCAGTAACAATTTCATGTGTCAGCGGGGGTGAGGGGTGGGGTACTGCGCAACGAAATGATGACTTCCGAGCCGCGCAGGTTAAGGTTGTATCGAACTGTACTTCTGTTTGCTTATAATATCTTTGGTTGTTAGGTTTAAAAAAAGAATTGTTGAATATTATTTTTATCGTAGTCTAACGCTTACGCGGACACTGAACGAGACAAAATATTTAGAAGTTTTATTGTGATGACGTTGGGCGTTTACCGTCCGTGAAGTGAAGATTAATTGTGATAATAATTATAACATTAAAATATTTTTTTCCTATTCATTGTTTTTTATTTTTTCAAACATTCGTTTAAAACATCATTTAAACTAATACAAATAGTAGAGCCGCTCACCAGTGGCAGTGGAATTCCGTGGATTGACGAGTGAGACGAGTCGAGTCAAATCATAGCAACTGCAGAATGTGCTGCAAAATGCTCGAGCATGCAGAATTTATTAACCACGATTTGTATAATAGGAAATACCATAAAATGTATCATCAAGCACTATTGCTTGATACGGCTCAGTCGTATAATGACCACTTCGCAAAATGTCTACCGGACGCAAAAAGTCCATTTCTTTCACACAAGTTTTATTGACTTGTATCTAGATAAAGTCAATTAAACTTATTAGTGCCGTGCTAAGTCATAAACCTGGGTAGATTTGTCACTAGCGTAGTATACATATACCTATGTAAGTATGTATATGTGTACCGTTTATGTACATTATGTTGTTACTTTAGGTATACTCGGTTTTATTAAATTCTGTGTTGTAAATTACTATGGAAAATATGCGTGGTTCCAATGTCATACGGATACGAGTTACGATTTAACCGCTCACTTCCGAAGTAGCGTAAGACGGATTATTGTTCCTGTTCGATATTCAAATACCGATAAAGATTAAAAAACTTGGTGTCTTTGAAAACCTACAAGGCACAAAGGCTACAAAGGCTATAAGGAATGAAAGTGTTTAAAAATATTTCACCAATTAAACATTATTATTAGAAGCGCCGCACATTCTGATGTTCATTAGGTACTTTAGACATAAAATATTATTTGATTGTTTTTTTTTTAATTAAGAATTTAAGACCTTTCATTGTACGCTCAACATTTCTCTAGCGTACAAAACACTGCGGAGTAGGTATAACAATGAAAACGCGGCAAATCCTTCGTACAGCTGCACAGCCTCTAGCTCCATTTACTTAGGCACCTATTATCTTGTGGTTCGGACACGCGGAAACACCGCCACTCGCCCATGCGGTTGGACACTCAAAGCCAGGCTGAATAAAAAATAAATAATGTGAAAAAAAAAACAACACTGGCTGAATGTGACATATTTTGAATCTGTGGTTTTGTGTTTTGTTGTGCTAAATTGGCGGGCATTACAAATGAATATGAACTGCAGCTAGTTATCGTAAAAGTTAATTTAGTTTGATTTACCATAGTACGAAAGTGGTGTGTTTTACATAATGAATAGTTTAACGTTTTCCATACGAGGATAATTATTGCATAATTATTAAAGAAGTTTATGTAATTCAAAACAAACTTTCATTAACTCGTTCAGTGAGACTTTACAAAGTTCGTTTTATTTCATAGTTGAAAGGTGAGTAATTTTTTATTTGATAAAGATTTAAAAAATATATTTTTTGCAATGTTATTATTACAATCTGGCTTATTAATTTGACGTAAAAAGGTAACATACAGACAGACAGACTAGCTTATGCCTGCGACTTCGTCCGCGTGAAGTTCAATTGTACAACCTTCGCGCAAGTGCAATGCGTGTAATGATTTGATAAAGTTTTATCGTAATCGTATAATATTAACAGTTGGTAGCGCATAAAATACGAACAAACAAACATTGTTTTTTATATATTTATGTAACGAAGTATGGATTAGTATGGATTCCGCTAGGAGGTCCATGATCTGGAGATTGCAATGTTCATGGGCAAAAATGGTAATTCGAGTAAAATTATGACGAAAAGACAACAGCATCCATGACTACCGTCATAGAGTGCAATGCATTAGCTATGTATTAGACTATCATTATTCATTTTTCCTGCCCTGATCCCAATGTATTTGTGGTGGGCGCAACATGTACTTTTCTTACATACTTCTCTATTATTCGTTATCATGGTAGTCACCCCCTTTCTAGCCATATCATCTTTCACACAGTCCATCCATCGTTTCTTTGGTCTTCCCCTACTCTTATAGACATCGATATTCATACTCAAAACTTTCCTTACGACATTTTCCTCATAATTATGTATTAGAATATATCACCTTATCACTCAAATGAATCATCTAAACGTGTGGTTTACCTACATACTTACAATATTTCCAGTCGTGTGAATCTAGCTATGTAAATAGTGTCCCAACTAACATATGTATCTATCTATATACATATAGTCGTTTTTCGTGTTTGTCTGTATGTCCGCGTTGTTCTTCATAACCACGCAACAGATTTTGATGAGGTTTTCACCATCGTTTAGAGAATTTATTCCGGAAGGTTTATTTGTACTTAGAAAACTTTACTATTAAAGTTACATATAAATAAGAAATCTCGATGTTTTATCAAGTCCAAAAAACCGTGCGGAGCAGGAGCTGGTCGCTAGTATATAATAAAAATACAATAACAAAGCTATGATTAAAATAAATTCAAAATAACAAAAAAATCAGAAAGTATCAGCTCTAATCAAGATTTTGTTACGAAGTTTTAGTTTTTACCTAAAGCCTAACTTGAAATCAAGTATATAGTAGGTAGAATTAGCATAATCAGCCTATAATGTTCCCACTCCTGGGACACAGGCCTCCTCTCTGTAACAGGGAGTGGGCTGTAATCCACCACACGGGCCTAGTGCGGGTTGGTGGATGTCACATGTCTTCGAATTTGGTTCTGGGTAAAGTTTAGACTGCAATATGTCATGACAGAAATATTTTACATTCTAGGCTATTAATTTAGCCACTACTGTAATTTGTTTGATTATAAAAATCATCAATGAGTCTATTTCTTAGGTAACTCCGTAAGAAATAGATTTCGTGATTCTTATCTTATAATATTATAACATGTTTGTAGTTTATTTACAAAATCGATGGGGATTTGAGAACTCTTGTCCTCAAATGTTCGTTGATGAGGATTTCCGGACCAGAAAGTTCACAAATCCCCATTTATGGCGATTTTCAATGGGGATTAGTGGAATAACTCCATGGTGGTTGCCTCACGATGTTTTCCTTCACCGTTTTGAGAGCAGTAGTGATTAAATAATTTATACAAAGTTAGTAGTGTACTTTTTTTGTACAACAGAGCCTATTTTTGGTAGAGGCCACGCGCGACTAAAATAATTGTAGGTACCTACATAAATAAATTATGTTTGTCACAATGAAGTGAATAATGTTATAATGTCATTGAAATTGAAACCGTAACTTGTGCCTATCACTCAGACAGTCAAGGGCATGGTTGTTCCGTAGATTGGCACTAACAACCCACCATGTGGCGTGAGTAAAGGCTCTTACATACTGGCGCGATTCGCCGCGCGACCCAAAACAATTTCTGAGAAAACTTCACGGCGAACAATGCGGCGGCGTCACGTCGCGCGACGAATCGCGCCAGTATGTAAGAGCCTTAATTCGTCAACTCGTCCTACATGCCTACGGCCCATTTAGGATGTTCTTTTGATTTTCTGCAAGTCGTCTTACATGGGCCGTAGGCATGTAGGACGACTTGACGAATTATTCTGTGTCGTAAATGTCATGAAATAATATAATCCACTATATTGACATCATATCCCGAGAAGGTTCCGTACCCAAAGGGTAAAACCGGACCCTATTACTAAGACTCCGCTGTCTGTCTGTCCGTCTGTCACCTGGCTGTATCTCATGAACCGTGATAGTTGGACAGTTGAAATTTTCACAGATGATGTATTTCTGTTGCTGCTATAACAACAAATAATAAAATAAATATTTAAGGGGGCTCCCATACAACAAACGTGAATTTTTTGCTCGTTTTTATAGATAATGGTACGGAACCTTCGTGCGCGAGTCCGATTCGCACTAATTACTCAAATAAAGTTGATTAAATGACGAAAAATAAGATTATCAGATAAATGATAGATCAAATCAATTAATATCAAAAGCACATACCTAATCGAATTGGTTTCCGTTCGATTAAGAATTCGTCACGCCCGTTCTGTTTTTTGCAACAATCCCTTTATTTTTTTATTATTTGTTGATTGCGTACAAAGCTTAAAAAAACAGATACGCAGCCTGCTTTGGTAAATAGATAGGCTTACCGATACTTGTGTTAAACTTAAAAAAATACCAAGTAAACATTTTACATATACATTCTCGCCTATTGTACTTACTAAGGAACTAATTGGTTTTAATTACCATTTTTAATCATATTTTCTTACTGTAATTTCATATAAATTATTAGTTAGTTCTTCAGTATTACCTTCGTTCAAAGTAACCTTACCAATGTCGTATTGCAAAAAAACTAATATGTGTTACTAAATATGTTAATTGCTAGGTCGGGGCCACACATAGAGAGGTACCAATTAGCGGAAACGTTACAATAAGGCTCATTTGGGAAAAGCTCTTTGTTTCAAACTAGCTGCAGAGTAAATAAGCTAATTATGTTCGTAGCTGTAACGAAACAATAACAACTTTCTTCAAAAAGGTTTGGTATACGTGCATGTCTGAAATGGTGTACGACTTCCATTTGGAGGAAAGTAATTGATTTTAGCACGTTCTGATGGTCTTGATAAGAGAAGGTCACGGCAGACATGATTGACATGAAGCTGCTTATCCATGACCTTATCACAAATCTTGTTTATCAAAACTTACAATCCTTGTATTACCAAGTGTCAATATTTAGTTCACAAGTACTTATATTTTTACACTTTTATTCGTGATTTTATTTATCAAATAATTCTTTGACGAAAGTTACAACCTGTAGAAAATCATAGCATATCCTGAGATTGTCCAGCGACTCTCTATTCTTACAAGTTTACAAGTGTCCTGCTTAGTAACGCAATCAATTTTTTAATTCGATTAATTTTTTAAATGTGGTCAAAAAAGAGAGGTGACTTGATGCGCAAGTCCCAGTGGGAACATTAAGACTGATTATGAATATGGAGAAGAGTTATGAATTTAACAAAAAAATAACTTTCTAGATAACTACTGAACGTGTAGACTTGTAACTTTTGATAATCAAGGCACAGGAGTTTCAATCAAACCTCTATTTAGCTTAATGAAAATCATAATAAGTATGATTTTAAACTAAAGTATTACACAACAAAGCTGCTTCAAATTACCAATTCAAATTAATCAATCATAATCAATATTGCGTTCATATTATTGATAGTAGATGTTCTGTGCAAAGTATAATCAATACACGGTCGCAAGGTCTATAAAACTACAGTGATAAATAATAAATATTGTAGGCAGTTGACGTTTATAATATAATGGTGATATTTCAAGCAAAAAGTGCAATCAGTCATTTTAACAGGACTATAATGTAGCTCCGTTGGAAGTTTCAAATAATGGAATAAGAAAAAATATTATATTATAATGTAATAAGGAATAATGAAATAAGAAAAAATAATGATAATAAATAATATGATAATTAATTAATTATTAATATTTTTTTATAACAGAATTTATGTCGTTGCGTTTTAGAAGGTTATTTAATACCAATTACTTTTAAAGTTGTTAGAAAAGACAAAACATTGATGAAAAAAATAATTGCTAACCTATTTACCTAACATACCTAATTGTTTTTAGTGGACATTTCAGATTTGTCTTTGGGCCGACAATGCATACGCGACTACGACTGCTAATAATGAATAATATTTTAAGAGACTAGTGTCGTACTACTATTTTTTAAAGCTAAATTGGACCTCAAAACAAAACATTATACCTAGTTTAGTGATTCAGCTAACGATTTTACGCAATATTATTTGTGTTCTGCATAACAATTTAAGAATCTGACTTGATTGTCGTATTGTTGTGTAATGTAATCTACACACATAGAATCACGAATGATTTTTAACAAGGAACACACAGGTATTTTTATTGGTACTGTCAATTGAATCGAATCAGTTAAATCGAAGGATTTTTTGGAGAAGAATAATGTAGTAACTTTACAAGTAAATCAGAGTACGTAAGCAGTAGTTCGACAAAGGTAATGGCTGGTAAAATGTTTTGAATTCAACCCAGGCCGATACTTTGTGCGATTTTTGTTTTATGATGACTGTTCTAAAAAGTATGAAGGAGAACAAAGTGGGGAAATCGACAAACCTATATAGGATAGGTATCATAGAACAGATATCTCGAAGGCAAGGCACATCGATCAACTCGAACTGAGGCGATTAACACACGGCACCGCGCACCGCCGCGGTATGCGGCGAAGCGGATCTCACGTCGCATTGGTCTGTATTAAATCCGCGGATGCCTAACACACGTACACCGCCCGACCGCGGCGGTGCGCGGTGCCGTGTGTTAATCGCCTGAGCCCGCGTGGCTACGACTCACTCCAAATGACAGGGGAGCCCTGATTCCCAGCAATAGGAACATGATGGCTGACCGGAGTGACCAGTGATTATGCTATTTTAATCCTGAAACATTTTAAATTACAACAACATAAAAGCGTCTTTTTGCAAGGGTGTGTCATGCTACAGTGTATAAATAACTAGTAGCTATTTAAAATACAATTAAAGCTTTGATTTATTTAGTTCGTGCAAACAATTGACCTCAAATGTGTACAGGCAGGCCAAGGTTACGAAGCTTGTATTGTATCCGTGCGAATATGTTTATAATGAGTACTTGATTTATTTAGCCTAGCCTTTTAGCTAAGTGTGACATATTTTTTTTAATGAAATATTTCGAGACAATTAGTTTTAATAATATACCTAACTGGCAAGAATATTATTTCCCTTGATTATAGATTGAGTCCCTGCCAATGATATTATATCAGTGGTCCCTGCTCAATTTTGTGAAAACATGGATCGTTTAAAACTAAAACATGAACTTTTCTTCCGATGTTCAGCATTTGCTGATGGAATGTGTCCGGAATAAAGATGAACGCGACTTGCTGCTGTACGAATAGGCCGGATGTAGGTCTGATTCAAAGCATTTTGGCAAAAACTAAATCAGAAGCAGCCAAAAAGTTATGTAATTTAGTATTAGTCGTTCAGCAGTGAGCAGCACCTTTTTAGCATTATTATAATGTAACTTTTATTTTTTGTGTAATTATATCGAAGTGTACTTACATTATTATTAGGTATAATGGGGTTGGCATGTCCTTATTTTTTTATTAAAACCCCTTTTAATAAAAAAAAAATAAAGATTAAAAATAAAAAAAACTTTTCTTCCATTTTAAAGATGCTATTAGCCTCTCAAAGTTTCAACTAGGTATAAAAAAAACCCAAGGCTACCCAAAATCTTTCCAAAAGATCTACAGTTTCATAGTTGTGCGGCCAGTGAGCGGGCGGTTCATGAATATGACAAACACTGTGACAATGAGATGCATCGCGTGATTAATATTCATGCAAAATGATCAGTTGCGGACTATATACAATAAGTTGAGTTCCAAAAAGAATAGGATTCAAACTAAAGATAAACCATTGATTCTAGAAATAACACACACGCGATCTACATTTTAATAATGTCATAATTTACAAATAGATCATTGTAGTCATCAGTGTAGGTGACAAATACTATAGGTATTCGTATTGAGCTTACAATCATAAATCGATTAGTAACTTGTATGTCACACATACTAATTGGAAACTAACGGATTCGGCTGTTACTGTGTTTAATAAAGTACAAGAAAAATCTAACGTAGCTATTACTGGTAAAACCTAACTGATGACAAGTGACAATCGCTTCGAAAGCGTTTCGTTTTTCTACAACGACTTTCAACAGGATTGACAAAAGCTTTTCGATAGCTTATGTTATTCCTATACATTTTTGCCTTTTCCATAATCGGTATCTCTGATGCCCGGGGCTACATTGTCGCGTCGCGAACTTTACTTCGTGCGCTCTCTGTTGCTCAGCGAGACGTCGAGCGGTGTGCGAGAGAGAACGCGACAATGTAGCCCCGGCATGATAGAATGACACTTTATCTAGGGCCTCTGGTTCGTCCAAGCCGATATGCGATAGAAGCACGCAAGACTCTCGGGAGTCTCACAACAATACATATTAATTATGTCTCGCTAGTCACTAGCCGACGCTAAACCAATGTGAAGACCATTTCCATTTTATGTTTAAACTTAAAATATTTATAAGGAAACTAGCAAAAATACACTAAAAAGCATTCTTTATTATTATCGATTAGTTAGGCTATTTATATCTACGATTGATAGCCAATATACTACATTTTGTTTCAGTCAATGGTGCACATAAACCGGTTTGCTCTAGTAGTATCAAGATACAATCAGTTAATTCCGATATCCTTGAATGTAAATTAGGAGAAGGGAGTGTTCCGCACGTATTGTGAATTGTGATAATATTTTTAAATGGGATAAATAAATTAAAAGTGTGTTATTGATTTGACCTGGCGGCCTATCACGCTGTATTACTACTACATTATTCATACAAGTCACGGTTTAGTTGGCTGTATCATACAAACCTCGAGGAATAAATTCTGATTCGGAGTTTATATCGCTATTAGTTTACTAATAAAGTATCGGTAAAGATCGATTTTTCGTATATTTTTGTTATACGTGAAACTGAAGTCTTTGATACTTTTCACAAAATGGAGAGTAGGAATAAAAAATGCATCAATAACCATTTTGAACAAAATATTAAAATCATACATTTCTGATACATAAACTCAAGCCTTCTTCCATTGGGGGTAGGCAGAAAAAACATTTATATAATCAAAGGCAGAAACTATAGCGGCAACACCTGCTATGCTCCTTACATACTCCGTTTACGTTTATACATCTGGTCATATACGCACGCTACTTGCGAGTACTACGCACCTGACTTTCCTGAAGAACATCCACTATTTCATTCAATTTCAGATAAATCCACCAAAATGCCAGAAACATCAGTTATCTTCGGCACCAACGAAAAATGGCGGATCAACCGCAACATCCTGGTCCTAGGTTTTGCTTTCATGGTGCACTTTACGGCTTTCCACGGGACTGCCAACCTTCAGAGCTCGGTGAACAGCGATGCTGGTGCAGGAGCCTTTACACTAGCAGCTATTTACTTCTCCCTTATATTGTCAAATATACTGCTGCCTGCTGTGGTTATCAAGTAAGTAAAGTAATAAAGTAAGTTTTTTTTTTTTTTTTTTTTAAAAACGTTGCCCCACACTAAGAATTTCTTCCTGTATCGCGGGTGCGTTTACAAACATAGAAACTCACATACACTAACACCCAGACCCGGAACAACTACTTGCAGATCATACAAATATTTGTTCCGTGCGGGGATCGAACCCGCGACACGTTGCAAGTAATAATATCATAGGACAATTTGATGATAGATATAAAATATGAGATTCGGGGAACCATACCAATCAAGCTCTACGTAGATTTTAAGTGTTATCTAAAATTATGTTCGAGTTTGAGCTGTGTTTCAAGAGCTTGTGGGTGCTTTTTAAGGAGTTTCAGAAAATCAACATACTGCATTTAAAATGCCAATAACTAAAAATACCGCACCGTAGGTGCTCAAAGGGGAATAAAGTTGAATTTTATTTTTTGTTCCCCTTTGAGCACCACGTTAAAATATTGATTGGTGCTCAAATGGGAATACCTTTGGTGCTCAATGCATAGGTGCTCAAACGGGAATACTTCTATAATTCTGATACTGGGATAGATTATGTGGTTTCCACAAAGTTTTCAAACGTTAAAACTTATAAATTCTGGACATTGCACATTGCCACGACCATGAATACAATGACAATTAAAGCTGATAGAATTTGCAATGGTATCATTAGAGTTAGTACCGGCTTCCAGTTGACTCAATTGGATTTTTGAATTACGAAATTCAATGGGTTTATGTTACCGTTTTACGAGTAGGTATTATTGTATATCTCGTTGTCTGTATCGGATAGTTAGTTATGTAGTCATGAATATAAAGTATCGATTCTAGTGCCATTGAAGAAAATTTAAAATTTTATCTGTAATAAGTTAACGATTTGTTTCATAGTATAATAAAATGTAATGGCAGAGTAAGGTTCTGCCATGACCTGTTGCCGGCATGAAGGCATATCCTCTTTGGAATTGGCCTCAAATGTCATGATTTCATGAAATAGCCATTCAATATGAACTTAGAGAGGTGTATTGATGATCGATAAGATTTATAATTCTATAAATAAATATTTGATACAGCCGCGAATCATATTTAGATCAACATACAACCTGATACTGCTTTGTAAATTGCAAAACGTAAGAACATTTGAAATTCGCGGCCTACCCTGATGCTTTTACTAATCTGAAAATAAAAGTTTTCTATTCTATTCTCTGTTTTTTTTAAAATTTAATCTGTTTCTCCTACTTCAACAGATGGTTAGGCTGCAAGTGGGCAGTGGCAGTATCTTTCATAGCATACATGCCGTTCATCGCGGCGCAGTTCTACCCCAAACTGTACACCCTGGTGCCGGCAGGCATGATGGTGGGATTCGGTGGAGGACCGCTGTGGTGTGCCAAGTGTACCTACTTGTCTGTGGTAAGATACATTTTAACCGACTTCCAAAACAGAGGAGGTTCCATGTTTGACTTTATACACCCCTTTGCAAAAAAAACGGACACTTTAACAGTCATTTGCTTTTGTGTGGATAATATTAATATTTTTACTATGTCATTAGCATAAATGACTAGTAATTTGTTAAAATCAATAAGAATATAGTTTTTTGGCTACACTCCTCTATCAGCAGCGCTACAATTTTACTAGCTCTTATTGCTTTTTGTGCCATTACAATCGACACAAAGATATCACTTTTAAGTCACAATAAGGCTGGATTATGCGACAAACATAAATTATTCTACTAAAAATAACGAGAAGTTAGTTTTAGTTGCCAGGATAACCTTCTAACCGCAAACCTGTAAAATGTTAGTAAAAGTCACAAACGGTATTGTTTTTAAACAAAAGTTTCGAATTTGGAATTAACTTTTTTTCATACCCAGACTCTTTATTAAGTGCCAGTGGCATATTTTGGCTATTAAAACCTCTTTACAACTAAATGATTACCAATAATGTACAAAAATCAAAACCGCCTGTTTTTTTTGCAAAGACATTTTTGTCATTTGTGGACCGATTTTGAAAATATTTTTGCATTTGGTAGAAAAAGCTTGCGCGTTGGTCCCAAACAAATTTTATTAACCTTGCAGAGGTCGTTTTTGGGTTAGCTTCAATAATACGTATTTTTCCCACATGGTCTATATGGATGATGTTTTAGGTTCCTGCCACTGTTATTTAATTTTCAAGTAAGTACCACAAATAAAAAGTGAAACAAAACTTTTTTACTAAAGATTTTCTCATTTCCATAGATTCCAGCCAGGTCATGTTGTGTGAATGCCATCAAAGACAATCTCCTGAGAGCTTCTAGCTATGGTTGACGTTGCTTAGATGCTATGCTAGCGTTTTGTAGATATATGATCACGACTTACCCAGGTCGCGTTGACGGATGCCAACGCTAAATGCGAAGGGTGGCAAAGATGATTCATGAGTATCGTAATTTCCAATGTTCCAAGGGAACAAAGATCTCAGTAATCATGTTATTAAATAAAAGTGTATAATGGTTAATATTACGGGTACCTAGGTATATAAACTGCACGGTAACTGCGTACTTACAGTAGCAATGGCTTTCATTTTGACAGTTCAACAACATTTATTGCGTTATTTATGTTGTTGAGCAGATAAATATTTCGAACATAATTATGATGCAATGGATTACCTATATACTTCAAAGTCATTCAGATTTTGATTGAAAGTTAATCAATCTGCCTAGCCTTTTCCCAACTACGTTGGGGTCGGCTTCCAGTCTAACCGGATGCAGCTGAATACCAGTATTACAGTGTGATTGAAAGTGTGGTATGCAATTAGTGTGCTGGTGATCAATTATCTTGTAGATCAGTGGAACAGCTTTATAAAACAAACAGTCAGTCATTTATACCTAATATGAAAAAAAGCCGTCAGCCATGTTTACGTTCAAAGCAATTTGATTATAAATATACTGGCTAACTGCTGAATATGTATGTCAATACTTACGTTTTTATATACAAACATTATTATACCTACATAATATCATATTAAGCCGGCGCGGCGCCAGACATAGTCACATATTTGATCAAACATATTCGATAGACTTTGCACACACATATGCACACTTGTTTGCAGAGACCGGCCAGATATAGTCATATGTTTGATCAAACACTTTGATAGACTTTGCTCACACATTTCACCACAGGCTAGGGGTGAGGCGTATATATATCGTAAGACGTACCAGATAAAAATAACAGATATTAAAAAATAACAACTATCAATTTGTTCCTAACAATATAAAATACCCGTTACTAATTAATTAATAACAGACTCTCAAGACTGTTACCGCGGCTGTTACTGTTAAACATTATAACAATCCCCACACAAACTGTTACCACGGCTGTTACATACACACTGACACAAAGGAAGGAATATAGCAAGGTTATCAATTTCTCTCTCTTTCTCATTAAAGAATGGAAGATATTCTGAGAATGGAAGATAACTGAGATTTAAATACGTATTTATCGTCCGTACAAAAATAACAGGGTGTTATTTAATAACAGATATTTGGAACTATTTTTTTTTGTAACAGTAACAGTGATACTGATACAACCCATCTCTACAGTACAACGGTTGTGAGTGGCCGATTCAACAATGTCAGGACGAAAGTCCCAAACATAGTGAGGCACAAGTCAGTTTTGCAACAATAATATCGATATCGATAAAATCGACGTCGATTCGACGATTTCCTAATTGAACAATAATTAAATTGAATTTCACTTATAAGAATTTATTGTTCTATCCGAAAGGAAATGACATTGCTATTACTTATTTTTAATCTGCTGTGAAATGCCTTGAACAAACAACGCTATATTTATTTGGAATAAAATTTTCTCTGTGAACTGCATTAATCCACTTTTCTTAAGGTTACGGAATATTTTGAAATCTAGAATGTAAACATTAAGTACTTAATGTTACTTTTTTACCATAAAATCGTAATTTTTATCGTCAATAATATAGTTGCTTTATTATGAAGTTATCACAACACTCGAGCACTCTCCAGTATAAGTGCAGGTAGAAAGGGACAGACGTATTGCAATACCCTAGTGAGAGAAAGGGACTTTTCAAAAAGACATCAACGCGGTGTACTTTTTTTGTGCCCCTTTACGTATCAACCAGTTTATCTTGAGCCCTGCAATAAATTCATAATATTATTAAATTACAAATATATTCTACTTACCGATGAAAATTAATGCTATCTTTTTTATAGTTGGATGTTCTAGACGATTTTCCACACCAATTAACCGAACAATAACTCATACTTGTTTAGTATTATGTTTTTTTAAGATCAAAATAACTGCGTGTGCAGAGTTCAAACCACTGCGCACTGGTCAAAACTAAAATGGTGGTAAACGAGCGTACTTAAAGTATATCGCGGTCTTTAAGGGGGATGCGCCAAGGTAGCCCGCGAAATACAAATTTTCTTACGTTTTTTGCAATTTGCAGGTCAGTGTCAGGTTGTATATTGATCTATATATTATTTGCGGCCGTAACAAATATGGGTTTACAAAATTATAAACATTAGAATCAGCAATACAACTCTCTAAGTTCATGAAAGTGCCAAATGTCATGATTTTATGAAATAGTCATTCAATGCACTTACATGAAAGTAGAGTTGTATATGATGGCACTGAGATATTAGTTTAGTGAAAATGCTATTCTGAATTTGACGTTTTAACCTAAAATTTTGTTCTATATCTAAAATCTTCTAACTTAATCTGACTATTTTTAATCCCGATTAAAAATGTGTGGAATAAAATTAGATGTCATAAACTAAAATTCAAACCAGCACCTCGACTTCAGTTGCAAATGAGTACTGTATCTTATTTTATTTTCTTTTGCTTATATCTCGAAAATGGTGTGTCCTATCGCAAAAATAATGAGAATTTGGACCCCCCTTTGCAACCCGTAAACCCCTAATGTTCTACATGTTGGTAATTTTTTTATTTATTTTTTCGTCCAAAAAATTAAAAATTCCATACAAAATACGTCGAGATGACCAGATTGCGCGCATCTCCGGCTCAAAAAAAATCACAGGGTCGGGCAACCAAGTGGAGTCGCGATTGTCAAATTCGATTTTAGTTGAGTCAAAATAATTTTTAAATTTAGAGATTTTTTTTGGCAGAATAGCTCTATGATTCTCATAGTAAAAAGAAAGGAATTTTAGTTCAGTGTACAAGAGAATCGGCACCAATGTCGGACGGTAAACACTAATCATAAACAGTAACAGTACCCATGTAGTTGGGCATGAATGACATCGAATGCAAACCATGAAGGTCTGTACATTTCTTCAGCACCAGATCCTGTCCTTGTAGACTGCTTTATTATTTTTTATACATTCCCTTTAATTAATGGGTCGATAAAATGTTTCTCTTCTTTTTTAATTCCTCGATGGTGCAATGTAATGAGAATTTATCATTTATCCTGATCCAGGCGTCATTTACCAAATTCCTATTTTTATGTTCTTTTTTACTTTTAGGGTCCCATAAATACATGGTTCTCCTTCAAGCAACTCAATAAATTCTAGGGCACTCGTTGCTCCATTCCATCTTGCGATTGAACAAAGCGACCGTTCCGGTCAGTTATTATTATTAGTTATTTACGAAGCACTGGGCTTGCAGGCTACGCACACATTTGAAATTCGAACGCGCTACGCACACATTAGAACTTTAAACACTTTGATGTGCGCTCGAAAAACCGACTCCGAATGGAAAAGTTGATATAAATGATCAAACTTTGATGAAACACCCAAACACCCCTGCCACACATGTGTCAAACATGTGATCAAATATTGTTGCTATGTCTGGCGCCGGCATTTATATGTGCACACCATATGGCAAAGTTGAAATATGTGATCAAACATGTGATCAAATAATGTTGCTATGTCTGGCGCCGGCATTACAAAAATACTTTGCGTATTATTTTTTGTGCTTATGCTAAACCCGTATATGGCTGCCATTCAGAATTAAGTTTGGAATTAACATAATATACCTATTTGTACCTACGGAAGTATACCATGTATTTTTTACAATATGAAATAGCATGCTTCAAGAATATTTATGCCTTCATAGGAACCCTTTGATACTATAGTTGATTAGATTACTTGGTGCTACACATGATACAGCAGCTATGTCACTGCCATATTGTAATATGACATGTATTCTGCACAGCCTCAACACAAAATTGTTTTAGTTGCCGGAAACTCGGGAATAAAGAGTTTCCAGAATATCTCAGGAGTATATCTACAAAAACTAGTGTTATTTCAAAGTGAAGGGATCTCTTTACATTTATTTTTGTGTCCAGAAACTCTGTAACACTTGTCTTGTTAAAAACAAGTGTTAGATATTTCATGATATTATTTACTTTAGACTGGAATTGAGGACAACTTATAGGGTTGGCGCCCACTGAAATGGAACTTAATAGTATGATAATAAAATTGAAATATCAACAGCAACGATACAGCGGTATCCTTAGGCATGGCGCGACGTCCTTATGGAAATTTCAATGTTATTGTCATACACATAAGTTATATTTCTATTCGTCACATAAATATTCCTTGCCATGCCGTGCCGCCAGTTTCATAGAATCTTTTGTTGTTATAATGAGATTTTTTTTTAATAATATGGTATTAAATGTTACAGGTAGCCGAACCGTACGCCAAGCTGTCAGGGGTGTCAGTTGAGGTGCTGGTAGTGCGGTTCTTCGGACTGTTCTTCATGTTCTACCAGATGGCGCAGATCTGGGGCAACCTTATTTCGTCAGCCAGTGAGTTACTTGTTGTTTTTATAGGCATTTAAATAATTATAATAAAGTCCTCTTACCAGACAGCAGTTCCAAGCTTGCAGATTGGAAATGAGTCCCGGGACATGATCACTCCGTAGGTCATTTTGAATACTGTTTGAGATACAGCTAACATTTTTCAAGTCAATTGGATAGACAGCAGTATCTTCCTACCCATGTATTAATAAACGGTAAAGTTACAACCAGTATCAGCTTCAGATTTACCATATTTTTTGTTTATATTTAATTAAAAAAACATTTATATCAATCAAACAATCACAATAAATATAATACATAATTAATTACTTAAATAATTAAAATTAAATTAAAATTACTAATAACGCGCTTGCCTCTGAGGCATTTGTTTGTTTGTCATTCCATTTATCATTATCAATGGCTAATGACTGACTGACTATCAAACCTGTTCGCAATTAATACTTAGGACAAACATCGATTTCCTTACAAATTCCCTCGTAGCTTCTTACTGGGAAACTCATGTTTATATATTTATTTATTAAATACTTTAAGCACACAAATGTACAGAGGCGGACTTAATGCCATTGGCATTTTCTACCAGTCATGTTCAGAAATCAGCAGTGAATGTCATGAAAGCAAAATAAAAAAAAAGCTCAAAAAATCCGCGTGATTAGTCAACAAGAATAAACTCAACATAATCCTACTACAATACAAGGTCACAGTAATTCGGAACACACTTCCTTACAAACACAACTGCCAAGTGAAAGTTAAGACAAAATTCACGACTTAACCGACCTTGCGACCAAAATAATGTAATGCTGATCGAATTGAGATAACAGCAGGAAGTAATGTGGTGTGGATTAGGAAGTAGAATTTAGTGTTGTCTAGATTTTTTAATTGGTTTTTAGCTTCTGTTTGTTCTGCAATTAGTACCTAATTTTGATTTTATTCTAGGAACCGGCAAAACGTAAATTTTAATGTGCTTAGTCCAAAGTTAAGATATAAAGTAAGTATATATATTTAATCTCATTCACTAGCCATAATATACAATTTTTGGCCAATCACGACTTGGGACAAAGTATATACCTACATTCGTAATTCTATGGCATGTGTTCTGCCGTCATCAAACTGAAAACTGCTCAACGGGTGAAGTCGAGCTATGGATGTTGATGATCCATAAATCTGTGAATGATGATGGATGTTGATGAACTGAACTGTTTACTCCTTTATGAAAGGCTATAAATTTTGAGCTATTTGATTTTGTAAATAATTTCTTATATTATTTTATATATATGATATTATTTTATTTTTATATTATTTTGTTTTTTTATTTTATTAATGTAGGGTACTACTGAATAAATAAATAATACATACATTTTGGAAATAAACCAAAAAAAAGAACCATGTTTTGTATAGGCACATTTTTCAGTTCTATCCTCCACCCTGGGTGAGTCACCGAAACTTTTGAACGAGACCACTCCTAGCGTTGCTGCTCTATTCAGCAACGTCACCAGTGCACCTACCGTGGACTTTGGAGCTACTTGCGGAGTCAATTTCTGCAGCGCCAGTGCTTCTCATGTAAGCGTCTCTTTTAACTTTTATCATAAACTAGCTGCCGCCAGCGGCTTCGCCCGCGTGTAATCTTTATAAATTATAGCCTATGTTACTTAGGGTGAATGTAGCTTTCTAATGGTGAAAGAATTTTTGAAATCGGCGCAGTAGTTTTTGAGTTTATTCATTATAAACATACACACAAAAGTACAAATCTTTCCTCTTTATAATATTAGTGTAGAAGTGTAGGTAACATGTCATTCATATTGAACTTAGAAATCAAAGCCGACAAGTTGGGCATTTTTTCCGTAATTGTCATGTAATCATCATTTTAATCATTTCCAACTTTGTTGTGTCATGCTATTTCATCGTTTTGAGGGATACTTTAGGTGCGTTTAATTTGGTGCGTTTCAAAGTAGGTGCGCTTCGAGGAATACCCCTCGAGGATAACATCCAGTTTAAAGTAGATAGATATGCAAAATAGGTAAACGAAGCTACTGCCACTGCCAAAAATTTGATTCTCACTAGTGTAACCAGTCCAGCACCCTAATTGCGTAACACACGATCAATCACAATTTCATTTTGACAGTTCAACAACATTCATTGCGTTATTTAAGTTGCTGAGGAGACAAATTTTTCGAACTTTAAAAGCAATGGATTACCAATATCCTTCAAAATTATTCAGAGTGTGATTGATCGTGTGTTACGCATTTAAGGCACTGGTCATTCCACGCTAATACAAACTAAAGAATCAGTGGCTTTAAAAAAGATTACCTATTAACCTTCATCTCTATATAGAATATAATACTTTTTATTATGTACACCATAAAATTACAGTTATAAATGTAGAAATTACATTATTATCTATTCCGATGTGGTTTCCAGGGCAACTCTAACTTGGAACCTCCGTCAGCGCTGAAGATCCAGGTGATAGCGGGCGTGTTCCTCGCGTGTATGGCCGTTGCCATTCTTCTGGTGTCTGTTGGAGTCGACTCACTAACCAGGTTAATATCATCATGTTACCATGGTAATTGAACATATTTTTAAGATTTTACAGCTGGTTGGACTTCACACAAAAATCAACAAGGCACTAGGGAACGAAACGGATCGTAATGAGAGTTTTCATGAAAATTTAGATTTTTACCCGCCTTAGAAGGAGGGTAATGTTTTTCGAGAGTATGTATGTATGTATGTATGTCTATTTCTTTGGCACGCTCTGTAGCCTAAACGGCTTGATGGATTTTAACATACGAGGTGTCGTTAGGTTCGTCTTAATTGTGGGAGTGACATAGGCTATAGTTTTTTTTTTTTAATTTCATCTGCATACAAAAAAAAAGGGAGGGAAAGGTTTTTTTTTTTTTAAATTACATTATTGGTATCAAATAAAAGCTAGTAATGAGTTATTACCAAATATATAAATTAATAAAACTAAAAGGCTTGAAATAAAACAACTTATTTAAAAAACAAAAAACCCGCCTTCTAAAACGCTCTCTCTCTCTCTTTTAAGTTATACGTTTTTGCAGGCGGGTTTTTTGTTTTTTAAATAATTTGTTTTATTTCTAAAATAAAATAAAACTAAAGTAAAATACAGAAATCCATTTCCATGTTCCAACATTATACTATTTAGAATCTTCTGACTTCTTCTCCTTCTTCTTCTTCTGAATCTTGTGACCCAGGTACACAGCAGGCCGTAACACAGCCTGCCAAGGCAAGTCCGGCTTCCGCCTTTTAGCAGTAACTCTTCGCCAACTACGTCACAAGTACCAGCTGCTGTTGTTACCAGTCATCGGGTACATCGGTGCTGAACAGGCTTTCATGGCTGCTGACTTTACTCAGGTGAGTGTTGTGCATCTCTTTCCGAGCCACGGAGGAGTATGTAAAGAAGGTCTTCCATCCACGGACTAACCGCGGCAAGCGTAGCTTAACCTGGTCAATCGACCTGTGTGGCTGTTATTACTTAGCCACAAGCCCCTCAACTGCATCTATTTACCTACACATTATATCTTGTGTGCCTGCCATATAAATTAGAGCAAGCCTTCGATATAACCTTTAGAATTCCTTATAGCAATCCCTTTGTTATAAAAATGCTATTGCTTCTTCATCACGCGTTTGTTAGTTTACAATACATAAATGGCTATTTCATTCAATCTTGTGATGACGTGTTGACGTCACTTAGTTCACTTGGTAATTGACTATCATGGTCTGATCTGTATCAATGATATCTGAACAATGAAGATTATATATTTTTAGTATATTATTCTTGTTACTGCTTTTCAGTCACTTACAGCTATATTACTTTCCCCAGGCGTTCATCGGCTGCTCGTACGGCATCAGTAACATCGGCTACGTCATGATCTGCTTCGGTGTGTTCAACGCTTTAGCTGCCCCCATAGCGGGATCACTCGTCAAGGTCACTGGGAGGTTCCCCGTCATGGTCACTGCGTTGGTAAGAAAACCTTGTGTTTATGAATATTGTAATAATATAGTTGTCACATCGGCTACGTGATGATCTGCTTCTTAGTGTTCAACGCGTTGACGGATCCTATAGTGGGACCACTCGTCAAGGTCACTGGGAGATTCCTTATCGTGGTCACTGCGTTGGTAAGAAAACCTTATATTAATTTAGTTAGATATTGCATTAGATTTATGCATCCAAACAGAGTTCACGAAAAATAGCTCAAGCGGTGGAAAGATAAGCGACCTCTACGGTTTGGGCCACGAAAGAGTTGACTGAAAGGGTATTGGATATTACGTGCAGCTTCATCTTCATCCCTTGGGATGGGATGAACGGAAAGGGACACAATCCATCCATCGCTACTCTTATAAAACATAACTAGCGACGGTTTTTATGACGACACAACATCGAGATTTCTTAGTAATAGGTAACTTTAATATTAACGTATTATACTCATAAACTTTCCGGAATCAATTCTTTAAAAGTTGATGAAAACCTCGTCAAAGTCTGTTGCGTGGTTCAGAAGAACAACGCGGACATACAGACAAACACATACACGAAAAGCGACTTTAATTTATAATAAGTATAGATAAGCATTTAAACACATACCCAAAAACTTTCCTATGCCTTTGGTAATTGTATTTATTGTGTTAAATGTTTCAGTTACTAAACCTGTGCCTCCTGTCGGCCCTGCTGGCCTGGCGCCCGCGCCCCGAGCAGTGGCTCGTGTTCTACGCGCTCGCGGCCGCCTGGGGCACTGCCGACGCTGTGTGGCTCGTGCAAGTTAATGGTGAGTATCCTAACTATCCTAACTCTATACAGGGTGTTAGGGTAAACACCGTTATCCTTGAAACCAGTGGGATGGTTTCATTTATAGAACGTAAAATCAATGGAAAATTACAACTTTTTTTTTTTAGGGAATTCTAAATTTTACCTCAAGAATATTTCACCATACGCGCAACTTACGGCTCCACACGGGCGGGGGGCGCGGGAAGTGACCTGACCGGCCGCGAGCGCGACCTCTATTGTGTATTTATTCATGTGTAGGTAGGTATGAGGGGCGGCGACCTCGGGCGCATATCCACGAATTTGCGGACAGTGTCGGATAGAAACTTTAAAAAATCTTATAATTAATTAATGTTTTTTTTGTTGTGACTCGGTCACTTATTTTTATATTTAATGGTTTGAGTGACAACGGAGTTTACTCCATATACCTTGTATCATTTTTTTTTTTTAATGAAATTTTATTTATTTCAATAATAAATATTTATTTTGAAAATGTTTAAATAAAATATACAATCTAAAACTCTTAACATTTTTTAAAATAAATGCTTTGTCTTATTCCAGCACTATCAGGCATCCTGTTCCCCGGTCACGAAGAGGCCGCATACTCCAACTTCCGCCTGTGGGAGGCCACCGGCAGTGTGCTGTCCTACGCGACTGCTCCGTACTTGTGTGTCAGGACCAGGTGAGACTGATATAACACTAAACTGTTACCCAAACAACCCCGTATTGATATGTCGCAGATGGATTGTTGAATCCGCTGTTTTACATAACCGCTAGCTGTTTTACAAAACAGCTCCGTTATGTAA
Organism: Lithophane semibrunnea; assembly: GCA_947363905.1. NCBI lineage: Eukaryota > Metazoa > Arthropoda > Insecta > Lepidoptera > Noctuidae > Lithophane > Lithophane semibrunnea. Next base: position 5,055,630 of record OX376200.1, on the reverse strand, counting down.
AACAAATGAAAACGTTCAGCTATTTTACATAACGGAGCTGTTTTGTAAAACAGCTAGCGATTATGTAAAACAGCTAATAAAAATAAAAAAAGTTAAAATTGGAACACTGGGCTTTGGCTTGCAGAAACGGTATTGGCTGCACAGTCACTTTGTCTCTTTCTATAGAGTGGTCACTTTTGTGAGGCTAACGCTCAGTCTATTGTGTATGTCTATGCGTGAAACTAATTGTGCTTGTCACAAAAACCAAAATTCTATAGAATAGTTGTATTTTCGATTCAAGACTCGTTCCTGATAGGGCCACTGTTCTGAAAAGAAGAAAATAGTAATATATTTTCACTTGCATTTCGTGTGACGTATATATCAAACAGGATCATATTCCCATGTTAAACAAGTAGGGACTTTGTTTAACATGGGAATATGATCCTGTTTTTCAATTTAGTGGAACTTAGAAATCAATAAAAACATGCTTTTTAAAGTCCATTCGGCCTTCTCTTTCCAGGTTATACTGCCTCTTCGGATTCCTCATAGTTGGCTTCATAGGATACAGCATCATCGAGCTGATGGAGTACAAAGTGAAGAAGGCGCATCACCTCGAAAGGAACTTCGAACTCGTCAACAAGAAGTCAGAAAATGAGTCGTTTAGGAAGACAAAGGATACTGATAGCGATTACTAGATATTAATCTTAATTGATTATTCAAAGAACCCAAGAAAAGTGTTTTTAGCATTGAGTTTAAAAAATAGACTCCTTTGTAAAAAAAATGGGTGGTTTTGATTTTTCTACATTGGTAATCATTTAGTTGTAAAGAGGTTTTAATAGCCGAACTATATTACTGGCGCTTAATAAAGAGTCTGGGTACGAAAAAAAGTTGATTCCAAATTCGAAACTTTTGTTTAAAACAATAATAATCCCTTTTTCAGTTTGTTTAATTTTTTTACTTACTTTTCGCGGGTTTGCGGTTATCAGGCAACCTTCTCGTTATTTTTAGTAGAATAATTTATGTTTGTCGCATAATCCAGCCTTATTGTGACTTAAAACAGATATCTTTGTGTCGATTGTAATTGCAGAAAAAGCAATAAGAGCTAGTAAAATGATAGCGCTGCTGGAAGAGGAGTGTAGCCAAAAAACTATATTCTCATTGATAATAAGAAATTATTAGCCATTTATGCTAATGACATAGTAAAAATATTAATATTATCCATAGAAAAGCCAATGACTGTAAGGTGCCCGTTGTTTTTGCAAAGGAGTGTATAAATATCTGTAAAGTATGAGTCGGTCATTCAGTCACCCTTATGTTTTCACATTCCAAAAATTCATCCTTTGTATTTTAATATTTTATTTAAGTTAGTTTTAAGTTTTGACTATAGTAGTAGTAAAATAATGACTTTAATTTTAATATGTGAATAAGTTACAGTCAAAACCCTTAAGAGATTGGGAAAAACCTGAAAATAATTAAAAAATAGGTCTGTGTGATTATAAAAATACAGCTTTCGTGGTACAAAACCATTTGTGCCAGTCACAGCACTTGTTAATGGTTCATTTCGCTTTCGATATTCGCGAATAGTATATTATTATTATTTGTATTTTCATGCAATAAAAGGCTTTATTTAAAGGATAGCTGAGGATTAAACTTTTTTTTAATATTTTTTTATATTTTGTTCATGATATTTTATAATAATACAATAAACGCAGACTTTTTCGCGATTCGATCATGTTATTTTATTTACAAAATATAACAGATATAGGTACCCTAACTAGGTGTAGTTATTATTTACAGGACGTTAAGCATTTTTGGTTTAAAAAAAGCATTATTTTAATTATTTTTAAAAGTAAGCGAAATCTTTGTCTCGAAAATCTCGAAATCGAGGTCTCATCAGATTGCCGGGCGAGATCTCGAATGAGTTGGTTAGATTCGAAGTTAAGCCAAGCGACTTCTCAAAAATGTTTAAATGCAGTTTTAGTAACTTTTAGAAAAAAAAAATGTTTCCATTGAATAAAACTTGGTAGCATCAAAATTTAGGGTGAAAACTGTCCCCCGGTCCCCTCAGGGCCCGCTACAACTTCGGGAGTGATTCTCGATGGTATCAGAAATCCAATTTTGAGTTTTTTGCTCATATCTCGGAAACGGGTCGTCCTAGGCAAAAAATAATGAAATTTCAGTACCCTCCCTTGTGTAAACACCCCCTGGGGTGCAAGGAGCTCGATCTATGGATGACTTTTGATTGACCTTGACCCTGCCTTGGACTAAATTGTTACCCTTAATTTGTATGAGGCTGTGTTAACATAACGCTTCTGAATATTCAGATGGCGACTTTTTGCGAAACAATCTCTGGTTATTTATCATGAAAGAGTCAGCCGGAAGTAAGGATTTGACCCAGGAGTCAAAGTAAGTTGCGTTTTAATCCAAGAGTGATTCTCATTGGTATACACATTGGTGGGTGGTGCACAAAAGTGTCGTAACGGTCAAATTATTACAGTATTTTCTGTATAGCTCTCATTCGCCTAGTTTGCAGACTATGTACGTGCGATATGGGACTCCGTTACAATAGCCAGAGAAGGTCGTTTTGTAAGAACCACTCGCCAGCTGAACATTCAGAAGCGTTATGTTAACACAGCCTCATGAGATAATAAAGGGAACAATTTAGTCCAAGTCAGGGTCAAGGTCAATTAAAGGTTATCCATCGATCGATCTCCTTGCACCCCGGGAGGTGTTTTACAAGGGGGGTACTGAAATTTCATTCTTTTTTGCCTAGGACGTCCCGTTTCCGAAATATGGGCCAAAAACATAAAATCGAGTTTATGGTAGGTACCAACGAGAATCGCTCGTAAACTCAACTTACGTTGAATCCTGGGCCGATTCCTTACTTGGGCGATCTGTGATGGTGTCGGTCCTGAAAAACCTGTGTCCAGAGTTTTGTCTCGTTTAGGGATATTGCATCTTAGCTGATCAAGTTTTTCAATACATTTCATGCTCTTTGAGTGCCGAAAACATGGCATCATGCGTGAAGCTATCGAAAGCCTGAAAGCCTTCGAGTATTTCATTAACGCTAAGTGTAGCGGTAAATTGAGCTCTTACACCCTTTTTAATCAACGCGGAAAAGTTATGAAAAAATTGAACCTCAAAAAATGAAAGGTAAATCTGAAATCTACCATTAGTTGTATCTTTACACAGCGTATATTAACAAGGGTTGAGGATCTGGGGGCCTACCACCACCGCTTACAGCAGTATTATTTTACTCTTTCGTCGTGGGGGAAAGAGATGGAGATCTATACGTACTGTAGAGCTTCGTCTCTTTCCTACACTGAAGTAATATTACACGTAAGCTGTTGGTACCGGCTGTCATTCGTGGATACGGGTTATCAGAAACCCGAAAGTCTGACCAGTCTTACCAAGGGGTATCCGTATATCGATAGGCAGTCGCTCCATTTAAAATACTGGTATTTAGCTGCATCCGGTTAGACTGGAAGCCGACCCCAACATAGTTGGGAAAAGGCTAGGTAGATTGACTGCTGTAAGCGGTGTCGGTAGGCCCCCTGGTGTTTGTCTGGTCTTTGTTCGTCTAGAGGTAAACAAAGTGGAATACTTCAATAACGTTTGAAAGGAAACCTTATCATATAAATAAAACAATAAAATAGTTTCATTAAATTGTCGCTTTTATTTCTCTTCACATAAATACTTAAAGGGTTGGATCAAACTCGACCGGCTAAACAAGCTAAATCATTAACTAAGTACAAATGTTCGCAAGGAAACTAACAAAGTGACTAAAACCTTGTTATACACAATAATTATACATTAAAAATAACAATAACCAAAGTCTTGTAGATAACAAGTCACAAATTACAAAAAATGTTATCAAATCATAAAAAATCACGAAGATTTTCATCAGCATGAAACTTTAAGTTCGGATTTGAATATCCCATATTGTTATTTTGATACAAGTACTTAACTCAGAATATCTATAGGTACAAATTTACACACTCTATATACTCAGTAAGTCACTGGTCCATTACAACGTTAGTTACGTAATAAAAGCTGTGATCAAATCTATAAAGTTCTATTAAAATAATTACTTATCAACAATAATTCGTCAAGTAATCTATAGAAAACTATTAATTATTATCATTGTATTATTATCGTCCAATTTAAAGCGTACAACCGTAATACTTTTCTGAAAGTGTTATGATTATTATAATTATTGTATTATATTCTAATTTTAAGGAAGACCGTTTAAGGCACAGTTTTTAAATCTACGTACCGAAATAGCACCTTCAGTTTTTGATGATATGTTGGTCATAATACGATTAAAAGGTCACTGGTGATTTTCGATTCATAACAAAGAATATTATTTATTTGGACTTGTGAACACAACAGCTTTGCCTCCCAAAAAAACAAACTGGGATTTGAATACGACTAAAAAGAAAAAAATAAAGAAAATATTTTCTTTAATATCTCCAAAACGGGGATTTTGGCCATAATTGTCTAGAGACATCACTGAGTGTTCAACGATGTTTTTTGTAAAGGCAAAGTTATCACGTTCCAAATCAAATGATTTTTTTAAAGTAGGTATCATAAAAAGTTTTCGCCCAAAATATTACAAGTTATTACAAGCACAAATTATATTTTAACCACATTAATTGTGTTATATAAATGTGCATCCAACATCCCCAGTAACCCGCTTTACCTACTAAATAAGTATATTGTTTATTTAACCATTCTATTTTGGCAATTAAGGAGATTACCACAGGAAAACCACGTATTTTTTTTACAATATCTGTAGGAATTACCATCTAGATCTATTTTAAACGACATTTGTGATCGTAACTGGCAATGATGAGGTAAAAGAACGATACAATTTAAGTAAAGGAGCAAATGATGCGAGGAATTTATAATGAGAAAAGTTGTATGAAGATAAGGCAGTATTTTCAATTAAAATATCCATTATTTAGGGCAAGTCTATTTTCAAACTGAAAGGAATTATCGTATTTCAAGATAAAAAGCTTCCATTTTTTAAAATAAAGAAATGATCCATGAATTAATGAATATCTCTCAAACCAGTTACGTCATAATAAACTGCAGTCGTTACAACATTTATTTACAGAATTCTCCACATAACAGAAAAAAAATAATTACAAAGAAAATATTATGCTCACTGTGAAGTTAAGTTCTTTATACAACTAACTAAACGTTTTTATTAAACTACAATACATATTGTAGAACGGTATTACTGAGCTTTCTTCAGGTGTGGTGTAAATAAATGCTATCATAAATCCACGTATATATAACTATACATCTATACAACTATTGTATTTATATACACACCGTTTATAACTTTGTGACCCTGTAGACATGTAGCCTCGATTATTTAAGCAATATTTTTTACAAAACGGCCATTATATACAATATATTTAAGTTAAACAGGGTCTTAGCACCGAAATAATTTCGTTGTTAACACAATATTTTTGTATGCAAGTTCGATTCGGGGCGGATATAAAATTTTGAAAGTGACCCCATATTTTATACTTCAATTGTTAATTAACATACAAAAATATTTATTACGCAAGTATTACATTTAAAACATTTGGACGGCAACTCGTTTATTATATACAAAACAAAAAACTTATGAAACTAAAAGTATATCTAAAGCGTCTTATAATAACTAAATGCAAAATCTATGAACAGGAAGACTGTACGAATGCAGGCAGATGACTATAATTAAACTAGTATTATTATGATTGTTAAAATTGATTCGAAATGTGTCAAATGAAAGTCAGGGGCCGAGTATAAATCTTATACAACTCTAGCGACCCTATTAAATGGTTCCAGATGTCATTACGTCTTAGATTTAGGTATCTTAATACAGCTTTTTATTTCCACAGAAAATATGAACAAAATAACAACTGAAAATAGGTGTATAATAAAATAACACAAAAATTCTCATCTGAAACACGTGATCCAAGATCGAATTTTAAAACAAAGTTTTATACATTTTCTATGAAAACAAAAAACGGTTGTGCAGGAACGATACGCATTAAAAATACTACTTTATGTCCGGAGTCCTAACTGGGGCTGGTCGTGTTGCTCCGGGGCTCCGACTTGAGCGCGGCGCCGTTCATCCTGGGCGCTATAGCCAGGTTGCTCGAGTTGGCCTGACATTGAGCGCAGGGCTCGAGCCGCCTCGCTAGGACGGCTCGAAGTTTTAGAGCCGGTCCCAGTTTCATCTGCAGCATTCCTGTTAGGTGGTCCTCTGTGAGAAGGGGTAGGCCGGAGCCGTCGATTCGCTGCTCACGGAAATTCTGGAAAAGAAAACTTAGAGTTATTTGACGGTTAAAATGTTTAGAGGAATGCATATCAGTGTAAAAATGATTAGTTGACAGATAATAAAGTTACACTGAGGTTTAATTCAGCTCATAGCGTATCATTAGTTCTCATTTAACAGTAAATTACATAAACTAATCTTACATTTTTATTACAAAATTACTAAAGGTAACTAAAGCTTAAAATATTTAGATCTAAAAATTATGAAGTTTTCGATCCAAATAATTTGAAGATTACAAGGTCTTAACAGTGTATTAGACATCAACGCGTTGCCGGCCGGAGGTGCACCTGTCTCAGGCATTCATGGCGGCTACGAAACGTCTTGATATTTTATTACTTTTCTTGAACCTTCATTATAATAATTACTGAGATTTATACAAGATGACATGTAGGTATATTTCTATATATATGTATAATTATTAATATTGTGCACGTTAACATTAATTACCTATCTCAGAACTGTGTGTTCCTGTACTACAAATGTGAAGTGTGCTACTCCATTACTCTAATTATAGTGCAGTACCGACGTATATATATCATATCTCATCAGAAGCATCTGAGTTAATGAGTCTTAGCCGGATAAACTTCATTTATATCGGATGCCATGTCATAACTGTTGAAAGACATTATTATTAATCCATAAAAATGTGGTATTTTTTTCAAATAATGGTTTTGCGATAATTGTAAATTAATGGAAAGCATCAAGACGGCTTGCGGACAGGTCGCGGCGCGTCCAGCGACCTGTCATCTCCGCGGGAACGTTGACAAAAACCGCGCCGCCTACGTGACGTCCTGTGCCCCCGCCCCCCGCGCTTCACACCCGCGCGCCCGCTCACCGCGCGCTCGACCACTTTTTACTGCGCGACATTTGCCCGGAGTTCGATCCGTGTCATCCGACTTATTTCTTTTTTAAATTGCGCCGACGCGACGTTCGATTATTTTATTTTTTTAATTTTATAAGGCTTCGACCGGCCGCAGAGCGGTAAAAAGCGATAGCGTATAAAAAAGTCTATGAATAATTAAAGTGAGATAGCTACTGGCTAGATGATGGGAACGTAGCGGCGACAGGTCGGCGGCTCGGCTGAGGGACAGGTCAATTTGCGGCGGTCGTTTTGTTCCTTTTGAGATTGCCATTAGCGTTATCCCGGGCTTGGGAGCAAATTTACTTTTATGCAAATGTGAAGCCATTCCGCCGGCGAGCGAGATTAGAAAACTTCACGTTCTAATGTATTGAAATTAAATAAAGTGGAACGAAAGACGGAGCATTGGGACGTTCGGTGCGAGTGGTTTGGGGGCATGTTTATGTTTAATGGGGTTTATGGAGCCACGGAATCGGAGCGGGACCCTAATGTGTGCCCCGGGGTCACGAGTGACCCCAACCGTTCAAATAAAGCGGAATGATATTCGAGAAAATTGTTTAATTGTGGCTCAAATTACAGGTTCGGGGAAGCGAGCCAGACCTGTTTCGGATTTGACCTTTTTATCTGGACGGTTCAAAGTCAAAGGGAGATTCTATGGTGGTTTTTTGTAGAGATATATTACCATAGAAGACGTAGGTCTAGAATGGTAAGAGGTAATGTATGGATTAAACTACATGTTGTAAAGAAAGAAGATTTGTATTTTAATATCGGCTTTTTAGCTACAGTCATGCAAATAAAGGTAATCAAATACTTCAACATGTTTTAACTGCTTTAGTAAGTAAATTATTAGATCAGGAATTGTACAACATAAGATCAATTAGGTAAGCATAGGTTTGTTCGACATAATTAGATTTCAGTTCATACAATACCATATTGCTGACATGTCGTCGTTATAATGCAACGATGTTAGAATAAAATGAAGGCCTCCCGAAGTCCTGAATAATCCTAACTTTCTAATATTATAAATGCGTAAATTGAGTTTGTTTGTTTGTTATGCTTTCAAGCTAGAACGGCTGAACGGATTTGGTGGCAAATGAGTAGACCATGACCTGGGTTAGGACATAGGATACTTTTTATCCCGGTAGTGCGTTCCCGTGGAATCATTTCCGACCTCGACGTGGGCGAAGCCGCGGGTAGCAACTAGTATGACAATACATTTCTTTAAATTAACTAATCATTTAGATACCAGTTCATTTTAAAGTCAGTACCTACAATAATCTAAGAAATATCTGTATGTATGTGTAGAAATGTATGTGTAAATGTCTGTTAATTATTTTTTCTAAAGAGAAAGCTTTGCCATAATTAAGAAGTCGTTTCAAAATCGAAACATACAAATCACTCAACCCTTTCATAAAAAATCATAAGTTAATATCACATTTTGACGAGGACAGCTGGCTTCGATATAAATTGGTTATTATCACGTAAGGCTGCGCCTGCGCTTGTTTTGTGCGCACTGTGGGAGCCTGTGGGTAACTAACGTCGAGCCTACGTTATTACGCGCCCTGTGCACTTAACAGGTTGCGCAGGGTTGCTGGGTGCAGACTCAAATAGTTTAGCTACATCTTGGCACCGAAGTATGGTAGGCATTGTTTAGTGAATATATGTTGTTTGATATGTGAGTGATTGTACTTTTAGTCTAGTTGTCATTTTCTAAAGTTGAGACATTTAATTTATAATCTAAAGTTTTCTTGCACAAATTAATCCAAAATATTAAGTTTAGTCTACGGTATAAATAGATTAAAAGGATATTATAAATATAGGCTGCATCCAACGAAAAAAAAAAGGATATTTAAACTTTATTTAAAGTGCACTTTTATAGCAACATTCCCTTCCATCTCCATATAATTACAACCAGTTACGGACAAAAACAAACGCGTATACTTAGCAGCCCTATTTTGCAGATACTGCGTATCGCCCGCGGCCATGAACCGCAGCGCGCGCGCAGCAGCCGCGTCCCGAACAGGTTGCAGGGAAGCAAAAAAGGTTAAAGTATGTTCCCCTGAGGTCGAGCGGGGGGCGGCGGGCGGGGGGCAGAGGGGCTAATGACAGGGGCGGCGCGGCGCCCGCGGCCGCTACCGCGCGCAAATTGATGCCTGCGCCCTCTGCCAAACCTTTGCTCCCGGCTAGTGATGCGCCGCTACGATAAATTGTGACAAGCACGTTCTCGCCAGAATAATACCGACGTTTATCGACCGGGCGATCCGAGCGCGAGTTATTGAAGTGCTGTTTGTTGCTCAGTTAATTTTACAAGTGAATATTTTATGGTAAATAGCAATCAGTGGTTTGAAATTTAAATTGCAGACGTCTAGTTTGCAGCGTAATTTATAGCAAAAATAAAAGGTATTCATAAAACTATGAAATAAACAGAAAACTAAACAGAAAAAAAAAAATTGAGAGCACAAAAAAAAATGCTAGACAGGATCAAATCCTAGACATATAATTAAAACCTTTAGAGCTTCTCCAAGTTTATAAACCGCAAATCACAGGTAATGCACACCAGTAATTTAATCAACACACGATAATTAAGTTCAAAAACAGGTTGCAACAATTAAACAAACGTTACAAAGAACAATACGTAACACGCAATTGTACAATGTAATAACACATTATCGACATCGGGTATCGAGCGATAACATCACTATTCGGAGGCCGGGCTATAAAGATTGCTATTAAGTTTAAAGCATGGAACGCACAGGCTTTGGTTAGGGCTGGCACACATAGTTTAGAGTAAATATAGCACGTAGTAAAGTGTGTCGGGAAAACAATGGGAGGGCGGAATGAGACTGAAGAGTACTGGGTTTGGAGTTATGGGTTGTAAATTGGGAGTTTAGATGGGGAGTTCCTTAAAGATAATATATTTTATAAAGTAATACAGTTTCTCGCCTAAATATTGGAACCATGTTAAAAGCAGAACATAGACAGGTTAAACGTTCTTGAAATCGAAAAACCGAAGAGGTGGACTACTACCGTACCATAGCCGAGAAAGTCAAAGTCAAATCATTTATTTCAAGTATGCCCTTTTGAACGTCAAAAACAAAGAAATAGAACTGATTCTAGTTGTTCCAAAAGGTAGTAGAGAAGAGAGAAGCAAGAGAAGTTAAAGAAGCCGCTAGTCTACATAGAACAGACCCTAGGATTAGTCTAAGAAATAGGATTGTAAAGATATTCCAAATAACGCAATGGTAAACATTTCATCTGCATAAATCCAGCCAGGTCAATCAATCAATCTGCCTAGGTTTTTCTGAACTATGTTGGGGTCAGCTTCCAGTCTAACCAGGTGCAGCTGAATACCAGTATTTTACATATAGCGACTGCCTACCTGACCTCCACAACCAACCAACTGGATAATACGATACCCCTTGGTAAGACTGGTTGTCAGACTTTCGGGCTTCTGAGTACCCGTAACGACTGTCAAAGATCTACGAATGACAGCCGGGAGCAACGGTTTGACGTGCTTTCTCAGGCTTTTATTATTTACTAGCTGCGCCCCGCGGTTTCACCCGCGTAAGTCTCGATCCCGTGGGAATATCGGGAAAAAAGTATTCTATGTGTTAATCCAGATTATAAACTATCTGTTAGCCAAATTTCATTCAAATCTATTCAGTAGTTTTTACGTGAAAGAGTAACAAACATCCATCCATCCATCCATCCATCCATACTTACAAACTTTCGCGTTTATAATATTAGTTAGGATTAGGAAGTTAGGATTTAGCCATGAGCCAGCCAGGTAAATCTAAAAATGTGATAGGAATTGCAGTTTCTTAGACTTAATGTGAAAGTATTTTTAAGTTATTGAAATAAACAATTAGGGCTACCTACTTTTCGGTGGAGGATAGCTGCTTTAGCTGTATTTTTTCTGAATCTAAACTGTATCAAGTAGTTTGTCTGGTAACCCTGTGTGTCTTATATTTAGTGGTGAGTGACGGTGCGCGGGTGAGCTCTACCGGCTCCACCGTAATTATAATCTGAGACCATCGCCATTTCTCAAGCAAGCCTTTTATTTTTAGAGTTCCGCACTTAAATGCTCGAGATTGCTGTGTGACTCAATATTTCTAGGGCAATTCTGTTTTGGATTCGAAAAGATCGATCTTGGGACCGAGATAGGCTGAGATGAAGATAAAGATGCTGAATTGGATGAGATTAAATATTATGATGAAGAAGATTTCGATGTAGAAAAAGTAGAGTGAAGTAGGTGTAAATTGAGAACTTTAGGGAGAAGCAGAACTATTCCGTTCACATTCAAAATAAGAGTGAAAAAGTTGCTTTTCAACAGCAGAGTCATGAATACAATAAAATTCAGATTGACATTCATAGCTTTTAGATTAACATTAAATATTTTGATCATATTCATTATTATCATCATCCACAGCCTGTTTCAATCCACGTGTATGTCTCACTTTTATGAAAATTCCCTCTTTCGATGAAGACTTGACGTTGAAAACGTTGTAGCCTACTCTTCGGATATCGTCTTCAACTAATTTAATAGTTCTATTAAGTTGTGTAATTTTAAATAATGCTTTGACTTTTTTTTTAAGGAGGCTTATAAAATAAGTCTAGTTCATATTTTCTTATCTGAAATAATTAGCTCAATGTTAGATTTAGATTGTTTTGCTATCTAGATCTGTATTGCAAAGTAAAAATATTTAGGTTGCATTTAGTTCAGATGTCTTGATTAAATAATTACTTTGTGTTTCTCTTATTTCGTATTACATTCATTTATCTTCGAGTTCGATCATTCTTGATTTCGGTTTTGTTTCATCATCATTATCGCCTTTTTTATTTTGTATATTGTAGTCCACAGCTGGACCATAAGTATTTGAAATCTCACACCACCTAACCCGAATCCTTTTTCGATGTTATGGATTTCTTATCAAACGCTTTTGCTAAGCGATCTAGAGCTATATGACAATACATAATGGAATCAATCACGTAACACAACAATCTCAAAGTAAGAGGTAAGAGGTCAGGGCGTTGGGCGAGCGCCATTTTTTTTATCAATTGTCGTTTTGTAACTTTCTAACTTTTACTCTGTAATGGTGTCCATTAGTACTTTGGCACTTATGTTATTAATTTTTTACGTCTTTAGTATAAAAAGTCGTTTAATTGCGTGAAGGTATGCCACCGCGTGAACTATCACTTTGTTAATAATTACTTTCGATGTTGCTATTTTTTCTTCTGGTTGTATTTTTAATGGTATCTTATTGTTATCTTTTGAAGGTAAATCAGAGGTGTTTTGTATTCAAATATGTCATTAATTTGAAGTCCCATATTTCGATGGGATATTTTAAAACTTCGTGGATAGTATTTATATTTTAAGGCAAAGTTCAAGAGTGTCTTTAGACATAAATAGATTTCTTGAAATATTCCGCATTTTGCTCTTGTTTAGAGCATATTATTCATGAATGTAAAATGCTTTTTTATTATATGATTACTAATGTCACATTCTTCGGTGTTTGTAACTTGTTATTCTTATAGGGACATACGTGTTATGAATGAAAATAATTGTATTGTTCTAAGCGAGTAAATTTTGAAATTCTTACCTAGTTACACAAGTTTTAATTTGTGTTTTGGAATAAGGTAGAAGTTGGTTTTTGGAAGTTTAAATGCCTGTAAATAAGAGTTCGTATAGATATTGTATGTGATATGAAAATTACATTACAGTACCAATTATTAAAAAAAAAGTGGTGTTTATAGAAACAGCAAGTCTACAAAATACCTACAAACAAGTTTTATAAATAGCTCCAGTTCAAATTGTTGTCTTACAACAACAACATTACCTCACTCATTCTGTTACTAGAAAGCTTATCATTGTTGGCATCGGTGCGCGCGCAAAAAGCTCCTACATAATAATTGGAAAATAGCCTAACGCTGATCTGTGGGTGTGGCGACCGGCCGTGCTAGCGGCGCGAGATAGACTGACGCAGGGCAACGGGAGGGACAGAGATAGAGTCGGGCGCGCGCGCTGGTGGGCGGGGCCAACACACCCGAGTGTTGCCGACCATTCCCGATCACAGCCGAATAGAGAACGCCCAGTCGCTAATGTTAGCGTACTACCGTCTGGTTTACTTGAGCTGTTGTTTTGAACTATTGTTACGTGTTGAGAGGTCTTGTCATGTCGGTGTTTTGAACAATGCGAACTATGTTTGAGCAATGTAGTGCCATTATATAGGTTTTATCGGGCTAATACAAGTCTGGATAATAGATTGTTTGGAACAAGCATGTGTTGTGATATCCCTTATTAAATAAATTACTCGTGTGTAATAGCATTTCTATTGTTAATTTGTTAAGTTATCTCGGCTTCTAGATAACTTGATTGGTTGTTTGAGAAATTGTTTTGTTATTTATCTATCATTGAAGTTTTTTATACTATTCCAAATTGGATATGCTACGTATCAAGAGAGAGAGTTATAGGTTCCTATATTTAGCTTTTTAGTCAACATTAGACACAAAAATAGTGTTTATACAAAAATAGTGATTATATTTATTCTGGTAGGCTCTGGTTCGGTTATCTATACTAATCTATACTAATATTATAAAGCTGAAGAGTTTGTTTGTTTGTTTGTTTGAACGCGCTAATCTCAGGAACTACTGGTTGGAATTAAAAAAATATTTTTGTGTTGGATAGTCCATTTATCGAGGGAGGCTATAAGCTATATAACATCACGCTATGACCAATAGGTGCGGAGCATAAATGAAAAATGTTGCAAAAACGGGAAAAAAATATTCCTTTTTGACTGCTTCCGTTGCGTGCGCTGCGTAACCGGTTTAAGTTACGTAAATATCATGTATGATGGAATTGTTTCTCTTTAAAAGTTCTAAAAAAAAGTCCGCGACAGCATATGTCTATCTTTTAAGATTGACTCACTATAACCTTTTTTATGGTAATCAAATTTGTTCGAAACTAATGCATTATTTGCGAAGGAGTTTTATCAACATAATGTTAATTTTTATTCAAATAAATAGTTTTAAAATCAAGGGTATTTATGTAGCAGCAAAATACTTTTTAATTCATTCTAATCTGACATTTAATTTCGAAGTAATCATGAATATAAAAATGCAATACGCGAACCGCTCGACGGCGGCCGGCGCCGCGCCGCGACGTTCCTACTCTAGAGAGCAGAGGATGGGCACACGGGTAGACCTTGACCTGGAATAGGACATAGGATACGTTTTATCCCTATATTCCCACGGGATCGACACCTACGCGGGTGAAACCGCGGGGCACAGCTAGTGGTTGATATGAGTAAAATAAAAAATATGCAAAAAGCAGACGCAAACAATATAATGTACCAAAGTAAATCATAATATTACCATTTCCCTAACTAACATGGGCACTGTTCACAACGGCTAATGAAATAAGCTATTTGAAGCAACAGCGTTCGTAAAACATAATTGATTTACCCGTTGCAGCTTAAATGAAACAAGCTGGAGGTTAGGATAGGTTATTTAATGGTTAAACTTAATTATTGATTCTAAGGGGCTTACTATGAACTTCGCTAAGTAACTGTAGAAAATGCTTGTTACTTGACTTAACTGTTAAGGTTTTAACGTTTTTGTACTGACACCAGGGGGCCTAGACAAAATCGTTTTTCTGTAAGCGTTAAAGCCAATGGAAAGATCAAATTATATGGAGTTGACAGCAGCAGTCACGTGACATCTCTAAAGCTAATGTCAACTCCATACAATTTGATCTTTCCGTTGGCGTTAACGCTTACAGAAAAGGGATTTTGTCTATAGCCTCTGGGTGTTTCTAAGATAATTCTATTTTATAAATTTTGTTTTAGGACAGTTATTAATTTAAAGTCATACATAGGTAATAAACGTAAATCAATAAAAGTAATGTTAAACCTACATAGGTAAGCGTTTAATGTGATAATATCTAAATGTGTCTCTGTATTTTTTTGTGAATAAACTTTTATTTAATCTTGGTAGGTAGTTACCGACATGTTTAAACAATCTATTTTATTATTGACTCTTACATATATACTCGATAAATCTATATTAATTTTCATTGCTATTATAACACAGATTATCGTATATTATTAAAAAGCAAAATACACACTGGTCAGATCATAATTCCATTAAAAAAAATAGGTATAACCTCCTTTTTTAAAATCAGTTAATAAAACAATATTTTTACACATTACATCCATAGTAGCCCCCTTCATAATGGAGGCGGCGCGCGACTCCCGTTAAGTAAACAGACTTGCGCTTGCGCAGCCCGTTATTCAACCACACCGAGTTATTATAAGTTATTGCATTGTTACACCTGCTTTATTATGCACAACTAAGTGATTCCTTGTTGTTACTGATGATCGCGAAGCGTGGAGAAGGCTGGTGGGGATTTAAGTTAGTTATATTTGTGGTGGAAAATGTTGTTTTAGAGGTTATTTTTTAGTTTTTGGTTAATTGTGTACGTATTATAATATTGGTATTATAACATTACCGTTGCTGGGTCGTACCTAACGATGCTTGAGAAACAAACCTTTAGGATGAATAAAAATGATAGTTATCATGATTTCATTCGAAAATACCTAAAATAGTAAAACAAAAATTCTGCAAAATTCGTACCAACGCGCATCTGTTACGTACTTATTTTTTAGTAAAATTTTAGTAACTCAACCTAATTACAACCATCTCTGTACCAATGATGTCGACTAACCTTTTTTTTTTATTAAATAATAATTATAGGACACGTATTTTTTCTTTTTTTACGTAATCAAAAAATTACGGCAATACGTTGAGTTAAAATGTGGCATGACGTCTTTGGCCGGTAGATTTTATACTGACTGTGACGTAGCGACCCCTCACTCTTTATCTAAATCATTGTTTATTCATATGATACCCAATTTTTTTTACATAGATTTTCCCTCGTGTAAAGGCACAACTACAAAACCAAATAACAGAAACGAACTATAATTACCCGCAAACCTCACCCAACCTTAATTTAAACCACATTTTATTCCTCTATTTAAATCAAAAGCAGCACTTTCGAAACGTGAATCGATACTCACGATTAAATCGTATTATTAACAATCGAGTAAATAGTTCTCGGTATCTGCAGAACGGTGTTCCGGTGAAACAATCTACTTGTATCATCGCTTGCTAGATTCTATCGGCTCGTGCCACTTGTGTAGATAGTGATGTCAATGATTTATTGCCGGTTGTTTAGTCGATGTTTGGGCGAACGACGTATATCGAATATCGATAGATTTTGACTTATATAAACTAAAGATTAATAATGAAGTTTGGTTACGTGGTAATGTGAACTCGAAATACATACTTTTTGGAATTATATTAGCATGGGTGTATCAAAAAAGTCAGTAAGTAATTTAAAATGCAATTACTTTAATACTAATTCAGAATACCTAAATCTATGAAAAGATTAGAACTAAAAAATAAAAAGGCACACTTAAGTGTTTACATATTTTTCAGCCTTATTTAACGAGTCGATAACTTATGTTAATCATGATTTCAATGCATCATCTTTCAAGTCTCCTTATAGTTTTTACTTTTTAAATGATCGAGCAACTGTGTTTATTTAAATGTTCAGACGGAACATAATAACCGCAACTGTCATCACAAAAAATGCGTTAAAGTAAATATAAGTAAAAATCAACAACTTTATCGACATAGACGAGCACATCCCTCTGTTGGCACGAGTAGCGGTCGCGTGCCGGCGCGCCCTCTCGCGGCCGATTGAAGAAAGTGCGCCGACACTCGACGCGGGACGTACCGCGGATTGCTATCTATGCGTTTTACTTTAATCGAGCTCTTTAGCCTTTAAGTAGTCGTTAGCCGGTAGAAAAACTACTGAATCAATTCTAGTAGAATTAGAGGAAAAAACATCTGAATTAAGTGAATCGAGTTTTGAAGAAAATCGATTGAAAGTAGTGTCTTTGACGAATGATTTGCGAAGTATCTTTGGGTTAGAATAAAAACGATTAATTGCCATGTCAGAATGTAATGTTTGCATTGGAAAGTGACATGTCAGAGTTCTTCAGCAATAGGGCGTAGACGACTTCAGATAGAGTTTAGAATCTTCAAAACAGCTGCATTATAATAATGTTTTATGATTTTGAAGATATTTGAATTACTTTAGAGATTGCAGACATTGCTCATGATATTAATGAGTGACAAAACAACTTTGAATTCGTGAATGTTTCTAAAATAAACTTCAGCCACTTTGGCAGAATCATAATAGGAAAATATTATGAATCATCGTAAGATGTCACAAACTGACAATTCAAAATATGATCTGCGTGCGATTCATATTATGAAATAATTTATCTGTTTGACAGTTGTCTATGGAGATTCGTATGAATTGAATTCCACACATTATGCTTTTGCTTTTGTGTTCAATTAGAGGAAGTGCTACTGACAGCTGGAAATTAAGAAAATGAATTGCTTTTAGAGGAATTACTAGTGTGGCCGTTTTAAGCCCCCTGTTCGTTATATTTTCACCCTAAAATTGTTTTCTGCGTGTAGAAACGTAGAAAGGAAAACTTTGTGATTGAATTTGTAACATTTTACTTTTGAGCACTTCTTAGTAACATATCCAATCTAGAAATTCCCAAAAAGGTTTTCCATTTTCAGGCAAGTTTCTCAAAGTCGCCTTATTCCTACCATGTACTGGTAAGTGGGTTTAATGTAGTATTAGTTAACACGCTCCGCTTCGTAAGGAACCCTTGTTGTGTGCCTAGTATCCGATAGTTGCATTAGCGGCCTTGTTTATAGCTAGCTAATGATATGTAGACTTGCTTTCAGTACCGTTAGAGGTGAAGATGATTGTAGAGGAGCTTTTGATCTAGAATTTAATAAAGTGTTCGTTTAAATAAGCGTATAGTATGGTTTGCCAATCATAGTATTGGTAACGTCTACCGTAGGTATTTGTTTTTCTGACAGCTTGGTCTAGTCTTTGAAGAGTTATAATCCCTTGGCCAATTCTAATACTTAAAGAGACATGTTGTTAAAAAAACTCATGTCTCTTTCTCATCTCAGCGTCAATCGATGTCAAATACTTGTCAATTTTTTTTTGTAAATTAGAGGTTTTTTTGACAAATTGAGACTGTGATTAGAATGTTCTTAAAAATAAGAGACCCTGATGTGCCCGAAAAAACGACTCTCACTTTTGTTTTTAGGATCAAAATGTATCATTATCCAAATCCGTACCCAGCTTTTTCAAAAAATTCTGTAACTATAATACGTTGCTTATATGCAACAGGCTTTTGGAGCACAACTGAACTTTGACGTATCAACCCAAAAAAATACCCCAGTCCTTTCCGCCGTTTCATATCTTTTAAGAGCCATTAAAGCCTCAGTCTACGAGGAGCACATAACAGATCGGTGTAGGTACTAGCTAGATATCGTATTATAACTGGTATAGTTATTAGCCGCGCGGCTTTCATCTGCAACTAGACCGGTGGCAGAATTCATGGGCCTTATACGGAGCACGCGGATATGTCGGCTGGAGGTGACCATGGTGAACGGGTTCATAGTAAATTGTATTGATATGATAGGGAAGATTTTTTTAGAGGGCTTAATTGTGGCTTAGTAATAACAGCCGTACGGGTCGATCGATCAGGTTAAGCCACGCTTGCTACGGTTGGTCCGTGGATGGGTGACCATCTTTACATACCAAGACCCCTCGGTGCTTCGGAAAGCACGTAAAGCTGTTGCTGTGTTGGTCCGGGCTGCCATTTGTAGATCTTTGACAGTTGTTACGGATCGTCAGAAGCCCTAAAGTCTGACACCCAGTCTTATCAATATCGTATCGTGTTACCCAGTAACTGGGTTGTGGAAGTCAGATAGGGAGTCGCTCCAACTCTGTTTTGGGTTCTCAATTTGGCGCCTATTTATTTATTTTCCACACGGTTGTGAAAATAAAAGTGCAATTAAATATGAGATTAGTTCCCATATTTTCGAAGATACATATTTATCGAGCTGTGACCTTCGCAAATCTTGGACCGATAACTGACAAGTGACATTAGCCGGTTACTCATAAAATAACAATAATTTTTGCTAACAATTCCCTAGTCTGGTCCCCCTACAAATTACAAGTCCATATCTCGGGGCGGTGTGCGACAACGACAAGATAGCTCATACGTTTGTTTGTACCATTGAATATACATGAGGCTTGCTTTATTTGCGGAGCTACGCTGTCCTACTACGCATTAGTGTCGCTTCGCGCATTGTATACTGTAAGCGAATTGTTTCGGGAGCGAATTTGTACAGAGATTGCAGCGGGATAAAGGTAATGAGATAGCGAACAGTTTTTTTTTTAATAATTACAATTAGCATTTTGATTCTGGGGTTTTAGCTGCCTTTGCTAAGTCTGGAATTTAAAACAAGTTTTTGGTAACTGGGTGAAGTTTAAACTTTTTCATTTTACCCTTTAGTCACATTAGAGGAGCTCGTGGCTAAGTAATAGCCACACGGGTCGATCTATCAGGTTAAGCTAAGTTGGTCTGTGGATGGCTGACCATCTTTACATACCGAGACTCCTACGTGCCTCGGACATCACGTTAAGCCGTTGGTCCTGGCAGTCATTCGTGGATCTTTGACAGACGTTACGGGTCGTCAGAAGCCCGAAAGTCTGACAACCAGTCTTACCAAAGGTATTACTAAGTTACTGGGTTGTGGAGGTCAGATAGGCAGTCGCTCCATGTAAAATACTGGTATTCAGCTGCATCCGGTTAGACTGGAAGCCGACCCTAACATAGTTGGGAAAAGGCTAGGCAGATGACCCTTTAGTCACATTATTTTGTATGATCTAAAAGTATAAAAATATTTCCATCGAAAAATATTCATGAATAAAGTCAAACCTCTAACCATAACTGCGTACCTTTTCACCTCAGACTAGTGGGGGGATATTACAAATCACCTTTTACGGGTTAAACAGTCGATAAATCTGCTCAATACACCCACAGAGCGATACTATCGCACCTCTAGTGGCTTTGTGGTGTCTCAGGCTCTAAACGAACTTGCCTTTGGCCACTTAGATTTAAGAACGATAATTATAACATTTTCAAATTCAAAAGTGCGTTCTGAATTCTGGTTTAGTAGTAACGTCATGCTTGTTATGATTCATTCTTTATTTAAATGGTATTCTGTGTGGCCAGTTGTAGATGAAG
Source organism: Lithophane semibrunnea (assembly GCA_947363905.1). Taxonomy (NCBI): domain Eukaryota; kingdom Metazoa; phylum Arthropoda; class Insecta; order Lepidoptera; family Noctuidae; genus Lithophane; species Lithophane semibrunnea. Next base: position 5,035,262 of record OX376200.1, on the reverse strand, counting down.
GAATATGGTTGGTGATTTTTTTAGGTAAGTAATGATACCTATTGTTAGAAGTATTTTTTGTTGCCAGTGCGAAATTAGAATTTAAGTTTCTTTATTTATAAATTAGCTAGATAATTGAATATACCTGGACGATTTATCACCTAAGTGTCACCTGTGAATTAGCTGCAAAAATAATGAAAGACCCTTGAAAAAATACTCCAGTTATAGTTATTTTAAACAGTAGTTAACTTTAATAACAGTTTTTAAATAAAATGGGCTCAGTTTTCAGTACAGGATCCTACTAAATAACAAGAAGCACTGCGTCGATAAATGGCGGCATTAACTCGGGTGCTAGTGTTGAAATTATAGCGAGTTAACGAACTACTAACTGTGCCTCGTAAAAATAACCAACCAGCTCGTAACCCAAGTAATGACACGTCTACAGTTCAGCTCATTATTAAAATAACTAATAAATGCTTTCAATTAATGTGGCATTCTTAGTGCAGGGCTATTTTACTCAGATTTTTCGAAAGCTTCGCTTTTACTGTCAGAACTTTGGAGATATTCAATCGTCCTTGATAACTGATAACGTGATAACTTATCAAGTTATCAGTTATCAAGGACGATTAAAAAAGTATTTTTCTTTTAGCTGTTTTCAGGCTTACAAAAATAAAATGTACCTACACATGACATAACATATATCACGTCTGTACGGAGGGTTAGAGAGAGGTGTACCTATACCTAGAAAAAAAAAAAGGTTTGGTTTGATTTGGGGTGCCAAATAAAAAGTTTGTAAAATAATTACAGAATTTGACAAAAGTTCACGGACTGGACGAAATCCTCTTTGCGTTAGACACCTGCAAAATATCTACCTATTTTATTTACATTTGTAACTTTCCTCAGACGTTCACCAGACCACACTAAAACAACCGTGGCGTCGCGCCCGCACCGCACCCAGTAATTTGTATTACATGTAAAAAGCCGCGCTGCGCGGGCGCAAGTAAATAATGACATCTATAACGCGTCGGGAGCAACAATCATGTAGGTTTCCTTCTACAGAGCCATCGACATCCGGCCGGTAAACGGACCGGTCAGGGTTGCCACGTAAATACGGCTATTAGACGAGTGTTGCCATAGGAAAAGTGCATTGAAATCAACAGAGTTCGAGAGAGTGAAATATTTCAGAGGCTTAGTATTTTCCGAAGATATTTATAATAAAAGAGCTTTCAAGATTTTAAATAAGTTGGAATAAGCTAGTTGGTGTTAGGGCTGATTTTGTCAGTCGGATATTTTTTATCCGTGGAATAAAATAGTCGTTTGACAGTTTTCGTATAGAAAAACTTTCAAAATTAAAAATTTATTCGCAGTATAAGATTTATAATCGCTACAAAAGTTTAGTAAAATTCGCCCTTAGTATTTTATAGAAATTGAGCGATTAAAATCTTATAGTTTTGCAATACAAGTGCGCTATCTGTAAAAGTTAAACCAACCAACTAAACTTCATACCGTCTATATTTTCCGATATCCCTCAACCACAATACATTACCGTTGCTTCTTCATCAAATCATAAATCTGATAGCCCAGGAGCCCAACCCTGCGACCGATCGGATCGCAACGATCTCTCTTTAATTATATTGTTACGGCGGCCAACCGGGAGGTCGTGAGGTTATACCAAATAGATTATCTTTAGATGAGGCCGGCTGCCGCTGGTGAATAGTCCCCTTTCATATCTGTTCCATCGAATTCTTTTTCTACCCGCAGGTCATTATCGATACTGAGTGGATCACAAGACACTCTGATTGCTTTTTGTAATTTCGACCATTGAATGTTTGAATTATTTTTGAGAATTCTTTTTGTGGTGTTGGCACGATACTCTTTGGTCAGTGATCGATATTTTTTTTCGTCGTGAATGTTGGTTGATTGTCTATGCTCCAGTTTCGAAGTTTGTGTTATTTGTACGGTTGATACAATTGTATATTTTTTTAAAGATATCTTTGCCATGATCTTTGAGCGGTTAGATTGAAAAACCCAAAATTGTTTTAAATCGACGAGCAATATTTAACTTGTTTGATCATCATTGCTTACTAAACCGACCATATCTATTGACTGCAAGTTTATAAATATACTTAAAACTTTTTCCCAATCATGATAGCGACTCAATAACAAACAAAATCATTTGCATTGCTTTTACAGCGTAGCTTTATGAGCTGAATTACATTCGTTGACGTAGACCATAAATTAAGACAACATAGCACAGTTAATAATAGGACATGTTTCAACCAAAATCTGCTACCAACAGATGTTCTTCATGATTACACAAATGTCAAACGACAGCAGTATTTTATTACGAAACGTGTTATTCTTTTGGTTGACATTACAAAAAGAATATAATAAAAAGGTTAATAAATTACCTCTGATTAATATCGATGCAAATCATACATGCTAGAAGGAAGTGGACCCGTTTGTTGGTACACATCTCTGTTTTGCGTAAGAGCGGATGTTGGACCAACTATTCGAACAAATTGATGGCTCAAAAGTTTGCAACCAATGTTCGTTGATCTAGTTCATAACTTGCCAAATTGCTTGGATTTTCTAAAGAAATTATTCATAGGCGGCACCACACCATTAGTGAAATCTTACGATTTTACGTCATAGGCGTAACACATAACACATACATACAAACACGTGAAAACCATTACCCTCCTTTTGACCAACTAAAAAATGTTTTATTTTTTGTCATAATAAATAAACTTGGGCAGTTCGGCTAATGACATCGCATATTTTATGTCGCGGTTATAAAAAGAGTATAACCGCACATTCCATGGTTTGCATAGCTGTTACAAAATCGCTGCGCAGACGCACCTGCCGTACAATTACGAGTAGCGACACGCACGCGACTGAGATGTAAAAACGAACTAATTTCGGGCTTGGTCGTTTGGATGATTTAGTTTTTAGTAATGTGGGTTTGAGAGTTCCACTTTATAATGTCGGTTAAAGATGATGTGATTAGGCGCACGATTATTTTTGAAAGCTTCTTATTGAAACGCTTTCCAGTTTTGAAAGACAATTTATCGACGTAATTATTTACATACATTTTTTTGGTAATGATATATAATTATGTAAGTTACAAAAGTTCTAAGATAATTAGCCCCATTTAATAAGTATTTAAGTACCTATTGTGATCAACATCACTTGTTTTTAAGGCGTGCCTACAACAAAGATGAGGTTGCTCCGCTAGCCTTTTGCCATGCTTAAAGAGTAATCCATTATTCAAATACATCATATTGCCACGAGCCAAAATAACTCATATCTAAACGTATTGATTTACAATTAATAGCCGCAAGGCCTAGACAATGCGACCTCGCATGTTTTATTTGACATTTAGCCCGAGCGACCTTTCGGCTTCTTTCGGACCACATCGGGTACACCTACGGACAAAATTACTATTCAAAGTAGGTGGTATGTTGAACTATTTGTGAGCTTTTTATTAGATTAGCGGTACAGTCGTGAGGACAAGCTTTGGCGAGTTTAAATATTTTGCTTTGTAATCAAAATAATATTGAGTAAACTGGAAAAGCGAGTTACCAAATTAATTCAATCAATCAACGCTGCCTAGCAATTAAATGCAAATTAATTACTTCGTTGTAATTAGGTATCTTAAAGACAAATCACCGACACGGAAGTGAATAGCTTTAAGGTATTTTTATTAGTTACCTTATTATGATTAATAATAATTTGTAATTTAAATCTGGTTTACATTTTATATGGGTGTATTCCTGTAATAAAAACGTGATTTGATTTATTATTCTAGGACACATTAGAAATTAAAACTTTTCAATCATAAATTATAAATGCGAAAGTTTAGTTGTTTGTTATGCTTTCAGCCTAAACGGCTGAAAGGATTTGGATGAAATTTAGCACATGGGTAGAGGATGACCTGGGATAAAACATAGGATACTTTTTATCCCGATATTCCCACGGAATCAAAACTTATGTGGGTGAAACCGCGGGGTTTAGCTAGTTGTTAATAAATAATACAAGAACATTGATAACCATTCCTAAGTCCACCACACTCAAAAGATTACTTCACCTATCACGATAGGCCTCAGTATGAATAAATAGCAAGTTTCATATCGGTCTAAAACATATCTTTTCGCAAGTACCACAATGTACCGGCCGGCCCACACCGCCCCCACGTGTCGCACAAACTAGATCTTCAATTGTTGCCTGCACCAGTTTTTGCTGAGAGAAATCCTGGTATTTATTGACTTGAGGGCTTACGATAAACTCTTTGTGCTGGTCAGATTAGGTGTTAATGATGTGCTTGGTTGTTTTACATTATGTGGAGATTGATGAGTGGAAATCCTTACTTAATATTATAAATGCGAAAGTAACTCTGTCCGTCTTCTGTCTGTCGCGCTTTCACGCCAAAACTACTGAACCGATTTAAATGAAATTTGATACACAGATAGTCTAGAGCCTGAGAAATGACTTTGGCTACTTTTTATCGACATACCACGCGGGGGAAGCCGCGGGTGGAAGCTAGTATATTATAATTATGGTCTAAGTATTTTAAAAGAGTACAGAGCCTACTTAGACAAGCTAATTGGTCTGATTACAAGACTTAGATTGCGAAAAAGTAAAGAAATTACTGAGAAAAAATCATTATCAACATCATCTTTCTGTCCTTGTCCCATGTTACTTGGGTCGGCGTAACACGTTTTCTTCTTCCATTCTCCCCTGTTAACCATCACACAATGACTCGATCACACCCTTTTCTTTTATATCACATCCATCTTTTCTTTTGCCTTCCATCATCTGCCTAGCCTTTTCCCAACTATGATGGGGTCGGCTTCCAGTCTAACCGGATGCAGCTGAATACCAGTATTTTACATGGAGCGACTGCCTATCTGACCGCCACAACCCAGTAACTGGGTAATACGATACCCTTTGGTAAGACTGGTTGTCAGACTTTCGGGCTTCTGACGACCCGTAACGACAGTCACAGATCCTCAAATGACAGCCGGGACCAACGCCTTAACGTACTTTCCGAGGCACGGAGGAGTCTCGATATGTAAAGATGGTCACCCATCTACGGACCAACCTCGACAAGCGTAGCTTAACCTGATGGATCGAACCGTGCGGCTGTTTTTACTTAGCCACGAGCTGCTCCTTTCTTTTGTCTTCCAAAATAAAGAAATTAATTACTGAAAAGAAGTAAAGAAACGCGCGGCTTATGTTTTTTTTTCTCTCTCAGATACATACATTTTGTTTACAGCGGCAGTAGATATCATTCAGAGATCAATGACTTCTCATGTTTTACTCTAAAATTTATGGATTTTAATTATGTTAGCTTTTAGCAATGTTTGAAAACTCTTTTGCCGCTATCTTACGAATTTGCTTAAAATCTGTCCATAAAGATAATTAAATAATCTAATTTAATCATCATTAGTGATAATTAGGTGTTTTAAAACGTCATAGTCCGTTATTATGGTGTCCTTCTGTATCAAACGGTTCTTGAAAATGAGAGAAATAATTTCACCTTTATATAAATAAATAATTTATACCAATCACGTCCACCATTAAAATATTTAAATTATATCAGAATCAGATTCGTGTCTGTTAATTATAATTAAATAATAAATATTTTTGAGTAAAAGTCGTTTGAAGCCGTTAGGCGCGGTTAATGTTTTTGACATCTTTGCATTATAATATTTATAATCTTATGTAAGTTGATGAGTAGGTATCTACAGGGTGTTTAATAAGTAAATTTTTGTTTAATTTTGGTCCAACAATAACCCCAAATAACTGCTTACTAGCTGTTTTCTGATTTTGCAGTTTTTAGGTTGAGTATTCAATCATGCATTACAATTCTGATTATAGTTTACTAGCTGATTCTGAGTATACTTTTTTCACATTAAAATATTTCTGATAAGACAATGTAAAGTTGCATCTTACCGTACTTAAAAATATAAAATATAATCGCACAAAATTAAATTCAATTTTGTGCGACTAAATCTAGTCACATTATCAATCGATCATTATCATAAAATTTGCACATTAATAGCTAAGATAGGCACAGAAAATTGCGCATGAGTGTTCTCCGGATCTGTGGTAGGAAGCGGCATCCGCCATACATCATGGTGTCCAGTGTGTCGGCGGAAGGAAAGCTAATCTATTACCGTACTGTCATTAAGGCTGTTGTGTTAACTTTTAGCTTTTTCTTTTGAGATTAATCGGTTTTTGTGGAATTAATTGTTCTTTGAGAATTTGCACCGGGATGTTGGACACAGGAAGAACACTGCTATGTTGCAGAGAAGATTCCGAAACATGTTACTATAAGTAGCTGAATTGATTTAATATATTACTAAAATATCAGTAAATTAAAAGCGAATATTTTGATCTTATACGGACATTATCCTTCATTCCTCAAAGGACGTTTTCCATTTTCCAGCTGCTTTCAAATGCGTTAAATTATACTGACTGGTAGTCTACGAAAGACCATACATTAAATTGAACGGAAGGAGGTGCGTCATGCAAACTTTTTGCTCAAACCGCCATTTTCAATCATCGCCTAATCTATCATCAGTCAAAGCCTGACGAGCTGTCCAAATACTATGAATTAAAAAGAAAAACTTCATCAGTTAATAAAAAATCGTACAACCGATAGTTGAGCACCGTTATAGTTAGTAATGGCAGCAAGGCGCGAGCCGCGGGCGAACGGCGCGTGCCCTGGCCGCGGTTTACAACAAATATGGTATAATAGGAATAAGTTAGAAGTACCCGTTTGTTTGTTTCTTTGATGGGATTGGAGAAAGGTGTTAGTAGGGAGGTTTTGTTTCAGTGAGTATGTACTTGTGAGTTAATGGGAAATTGTCAAGATTTTGAAATCCACTTAAACCCTGATATTGATTACTTAACTCTGATTACTGTTTATGAGAGAGGCCAAACAAGACCAGACTGAAATTGATTGATTGACACCTTGAAACTTGCCATTGCACATGAATTAAATGGGCATTTCAGTTTAATTAACCAAGAAAAGCCATGAATGGGCTTCGCGAAAATTCTGTTCTTATAAATGTAAGAATCCACTGTTTTTCTTGAGAATAATTACTAAGTATCGACACTAGCAGGGCCATCATCTTAAAACAAATTAATGATAAAAAATGATGATACATTTTCACCTAGGATATTAGCGTTGGTTGTAGCTTTCCATAAATGTAGCACCTAACACGACGTAAACCATAAATATTGTAGTATTCAAACATCTTACTCTTGCCTATACTACAGCTTATATACTAATACATAGCATATTGTATATAGATAGGTGCATAGTGGACTGTTACTGCCAATTTATTTACTTTCTACCCGACTGGCGACCGGCCGGACCTTAGGTTTCACTAGTTATTCAGTTCGGTTATTCTTGGGTAGTTACCTATATTGATAATTTAGATACCTATAGGTCTTTATTGTTAGATTAGTTTTGAGGTACCCAGTACTAACAGGTTTTAATAAAATAATTTATGTCCATCGCACGTTATATAATTTTGAACGATTATTTCGCAAACTGAATTATTATGTATATGAAAATGAAAAACAGTTTCTAAATTGCACAGATAATTAAGTTAGATATTTTTTGGTTTTTGGTAATGAAAAGAATATTGAGTTTTTTTGTTGAGCCGGTGTACATCTTCTATTAATAGTTAAATAGAAACAATTTGAAAATTCTATGACTTTTGAAAACAGATATTTTGTCTCCAATTTCAAAATCAAAAGAAAGCCCTATCATTTACAATCCAAGCAAAACCTTTCACTTTGCGACGAAAATAAGAGCTATAATCTATACCAAGACAGCCAGACCCATGAATCTGTGAAACGCGACAAATGACCATCATCTGGGTCTGTGGCCATCTCAGCCGCGCCTGGCTTATGTATGTCATTCTGTGCACTGCCTGTCATTTGCTTGTCATTCCACTTTGTGGGTGGCGGGAAGTATACATAGGGTTATGTAAAGATTGTGGTACAGTTCTGCGGAGCAGGTATATAATTTTATGAACCGTTTATTGTTGTTTTTTGTAAGGAAACGTGTGTGACGCAAGGCTCGACCGACAACGATAAACGATTTAAGTTTCTGGATGACTACCGTTTTGGATTTTATTCATAAGCACAACATGCATTACATCACGCCTGTATTCTAAGAAAGGTTAGGCAGAGGTATACCACGAGGTGTCCACGCACATTCTTACACATCTCGTCTAACGGCCGGTTGTTTCAAAAGGTTGGTTAACGTAACATACGTACGTCAAATTTAACGTTCGTTAAATACAAAGCGTTGTGTCAGTTATTCCATTATTTCGTGAAACAACGCTTGTTTTTGATTTGACGATAGTTAGCGCCATTTTTGACGTTTACCCGCGCGTAAAGTGGACGTGAAACAAACCGCCCTAATAGCACCAAAAGGCCTATGTCACTCATTTATCAAACAAAATCAAAATCGCTCCAGCTCCGCACGGTTTTTACGACTTGACAAAATATCGAGATTTCTTAGTTATATGTAACTTTAATACTAACGTATTATACACATAAACCTTCCGGAATAAATTCACTAAATTATGGTGAAAACCTCATCAAAATCTGTTGCGTGGTTTAGAAGAACAACGCGGACATACAGACAAATACGAAAAGCGACTTTAATCCTAAATGCACAGGATGAGGCAATGCCTGGATTAAAGGCACAGGGGTAGACCATGACCCGGATAGGACATAGGATACTTTTTATCCCGATATTCCCACGGGATCGAGATTTATGCGGGTGAAACCGCGGGGCGCAGCTAGTTTAAAAGAATTATGGTGAGTGAAGAAACATAAACATGCCCTATTAAACATGCCAAAATGATGAGTACCTAGCAAAAAGTTCCCCATAAGTTTATCCTTATTGATAAAAAAAAATCAAGTAATAAAAACTAAAACCCAACTACGACTTAAAAGATATAAACAAGGCATCACAGACAGACAAATTAAAAATCCGGAGTCACACGTGTTAGGGCATAAATCGAACAGATTACGTGTGACTCCGGATTTTTAATTTGTCTGTCTGTGATGCCTTGTTTATATCTTTTAAGTCGTAGTTGGGTTTTAGTTTTTATTCCTTGATTTTTTTTTAAATTCTTTTGGTGTTATAATATATATATTTTTGAAATGTGCTCATTAAGCCCTTTCATTTGATACCCAACATGGTACGATTAAACCATATTTTTTTTTAAGTTCCTCACTTTATGTACTCTAGAGGGCGCCATTTTTAATTTAATGTGACTTCTCATAGCCTATAACCAGCGGACAATCACGACGCTTCTAACGATACCTCATTTGTCAAATTGTGATAAGTGGTTTGGAAGATAGGAGGGAACAGATGAACATACATACATACATACATACATACATACATACCGGTCAAAATCATAACCCTCCTTTTTTCTTCGCCGTAGTCGGGTAAAAACAAATAATAAGTAACTATAAAACCGCATAGTCAAATACGAAGCAAAATAGATGCAATTAAAACGAACAGCCTCAACCTACACATTTCAGGTCAATTTCTAGTAAATGTACCACGTAAAGGCAGTAGCTAAGAAAAGCCAGCTATAATTTATGATTTTCCAGCTCATACAAGGCATAGCTAGGAGGTATCTTAGTAATCAGGCGAATACAAATTTATGTAAAAGTATGCAAATTCTGTAGATTATTGTATCAAATTGCTGGTTGATGTATATAATGTTGTATGTTGTTGTTGTATGTATATAATTAAGCTGTGTATGGATTACATGACTACATGATTAGTGGAGTTTACTAGTTTTTATGAGTTTTCAGTGACCTCCTGAGTTGAAGGTTTGAACAGGAATAATAAACTAAACTGATTGTTAAAAAAAACTTATTAAAATACTAGCTGCGCCCCGCGGTATCACCCACGTAAGTCTCGATCCCGTGGGAATATCGGGATAAAAAGTATCCTATGTGTTAATCCAGGTTATAAACTATTTGTTTGCCAAATTTCATCCAAATGCATTCAGCCGTTTTTGTGTGATTGAGTAACAAACATCTAAACACAGAAACTTTCACATTTATAATATTAAGTAGGATTCGACGATGGCAAAAGGTTTTAAGCTTCTTCCATAGATTTTCCCATTGTTACCATAGTTAATTCCCATTTCTACGAATTTTAAACACTCGAATGTTCTACAATTATATTCACGAAAGTGCCCACCAAACATCATTTTGAAATTCCTAATCAAGCCGTCGACCTATATATTCCAAAGGCATTTTAATACTGAAATACTACTAATGAAGACCTAACTATGGAGCTGCCATTGCCTCCAATATACGAAGATGAGATTTGAAAATTCCATGAAGTATCGTCGAAAGAATATTGGAATTCGATTCGGAATGTCGCATTTTCCGAAGTAACTATCTCTCAATCTTTGTTTAGGTCTAGTTTAAACTGTACTTGGAAGAAAATGCAAATGGCCTGTGATCAATGATCAGAGAATCTAGGTACAGGTTGCGTCAGGTTGGGTACTTTAGTAGACGTGAATGTTGAAGTATGGAGCTGCCTAATTTCAACTATCATTCGTGAACGTTGTTAGGCTGTCATAATCGCGTAAATATTTTCAAATATAGTTCTAGACATAGATTTTCAGTAGGCACAGACTAAAACTTGATAAAAGACGGCAGTTGATATCTGTAAAATATTAATTTTCACCCCATCCGGTCAAATATCTTTCAGGCATGCTAGTTTACTCACGTTGTTTCCTTTCACTGTTTTTGAAGCAAATTACAAACAAAAACTCGACAACAACATGAATTCGAAAACTCAGAGGCGTGTGCCTTGGGTACGAACTCGAGACCTATGACTTGGCACTCTGACAGTAACACAACAAGGCAATAAACGCTCTTAAAAAAAAAAAAAACAGTTTTACCTGGTCTCTTATTCTATTGAAACTCCGAACTACGATGGGCCAGCTCAAGGTCAAAGTGTTACCACTGACGTGAGGCCTACAGTACCCAGATGAATGGCATACCTTCGTGATAGTCCACGATAAAGGCCTGATGATGATCGCATATAGATTGAGACTAATGTGAGATATCTCACACGTACTCTCTAATCTTTATGGGAGCTATAAAGTGAATAATTAAAATATTCAATTTGGTATGAAGAATTTTGTGGAGAGATAATCGCTTGATCTTGAATCTCTTATGGAGGTGCAATCCTAACAAACTCAATTTCTCACTTTTACGCTAAAACGGCTGAACGGATTTGGATTAAATTTGGCACAAGGGTAGACCCTTGTGCCAAATTTAATCCAAATCCGTTCAGCCTAGCCATAGTCCTATTTCCTATTCCAGGTCATTGTCTACAATGACCTGGAATAGGAAATAGGACTGCATATGCTACTTTTCATCATGGATCGCAGACAAAGTCGCGGGCAACATCTAGTAGAACTATATGGCTAAATGTTTTATTTCAATGATTTTGTGTTCTAAATGACTCATAAATGATCTGTTATATTCCTGTCATACATTGACACTTCTTCATCATTCGCCAATAGTTCATTAATTTAAATTATGAAGTTTTTATCTTGCAAACAGCAGACAAATAAGGCTCTAATCGAGAAAATGTTTAAAGCTTGACTTATTTGGAGCAACGGTAGCTACCATTACTCCAATAAGATGACCATGAGGATACGGAAGACAGTCACCATTCTATCCAAACAAACTATGCAGATTAACTATAGGCACATACCTACATAAATTTAGTGAAAGGCGGACAATATATTTATCTAGCATCGTTATCATTGACGCAGGTTCGAGTCCCAGTAGTGGAGGTTTGAATAATGAGTGTGGTCTAGAGATAAACTCGTTTTGCTGGCGACAGATGTCACTGTGCGACTTCGACAAATGATAGCGCCTAAAGCCTCGCTGTTTTACATAACGTACTAGCTACTGGTTGCTTGTTGTTGCTCTACATGGTAGGAACTAGCTTTGATTTGCGGTTTTTCATGACCGATTGCTTTTTATTTCTTCATCAAAACAAACTTTGGCGATTGTCTTTTGTTTCTGGCTTATCGCAGGCTGATTGTGTTTAGTTTCTTCATAAAGAACTCTGCAGGCGTAGCGTATAAGCACCATTTTGTCGACGGAAGAGTAGACATAAATGACGTTTCCTGTAGACAGTACGACAGCAGCAAAGTAGAAGGAGTCAACTGCACTTTTTACGAAATTCACTCTTTTACATAATTCGACTCAGAATTCTTTGTTTTGTCATAGGATTTATCGGTTGTCAGTGTGATTTTGACAGTAAGGATAGAAAACTTTCTTCCGAAATAGTCTACCTACAAAAAAACCTAGACAAAGATCGTTAGAAATGAAAGACAAAATGACAGATTGTAGAAGGATTTCTACGGTGCGATGTCAAAAATGAGGATACGAACTGTCACAAAAAAAAAGCTATGTCTATTCTTCGCAGAGATAGAAAGCGCCTTGCTACGCCTGCTGGTAATAGTCTCCCTTTTTTTCTGTAGGGCATCAAGTTTTCCTCTGATTTAACTTTTTTTGGTATTCTCATGAGTACAAGACTAATTTTACTCGATCTTACGTGGGATTAATTTTCATCGCTTAATTTTTTTAAAGAAATCTGACGTATCTACTGACAATTTGATAGAAATACTAATCAACTGTCAAGGGTTATAAATCTTTAATGAGGTAATTATAACTTTAGAATAATAGTTTTGGTCGCCATAGAAGCGGAAACAGCTGAGGTTGTGTATCATGATATGAATATTAATTGTAGCGTTACCATTGAAGACGAGGAAGAGATTCATTTTAGGAAATACTTCTCATGGCAATGTTCTATTGTGATTATTATGTACTTAGATAATATAGAAAAGGATAAATAACTACATAAGAGCGTCGTTGTTATACCCACAAGGGTATAACGACTGTTTACATTAAACTAACCAAAAGAAAATGCATCAACGGAAAATTCAGAAATAAAAAATAAGAATTATAAAATTGATATCTCTGCAAATAACGAAAGAAAGTATAATTATAACACCAAATAAAGAAACACGACGTAATCAGATAGATTTTAATTAATCTCGCTCTTACAACACCACATTATAATATATCAAAAAGTGAAAACCTTGTTTAATTTAAAACATTTACTTCAACTTGTTAAAATTATAATTCTGATACGTGAAAGATAAAACTGGAACTACGAGTAACTTACTTCTGAGGTAACTTGCATATTATTTGAATAAACAAGGTTTATGTAACAATATTCATGTCAACTTTAGTTATGACATCGTTTGCGATTTTGATAGAAATCATGATAATCTTACTAGGGAAGAAAGAGACAAAAATACACAAAACGATAAGAAAGAGTAAGATACAAAATCTAATGAAGCAGGTAAATCTAGAAAAGGGACTGTAGCAACTATATGGGCTTTAAATATGAGAAAGGGGAATATGAAACACTACAAGTTGTAAAAACACATTAAAAATATATACATCTTCCAAAGAGCTAAGTGAATAATTAAAGAAATAAGTACCTGTTAATTAAAATGAGTGTGAGGAACATTTGAGAAATTGTTTTTAAAAGGATATTGCCGTTTTTCATTACTGTAGTTATTAACTAAGAATAAAACGTTTGTAATAACAGTTATTAAACGTACGAAACGAGGAGAAGATTGTGTATGCCGACAAGATTTAACCATGTTAACTAACACTACATTTAGTTTCTCTACTTTCGCGTATGTAATATGTTTAAAATACATGGGTTTGGGTACTAAAGTTTTCCCGCTTACTAGAAATTGTTTTTATCACAGAAAAGATATAACAAAAATTAAAAAAAAAACGGATATAGCCAGTTTTCATCACATACCTCACTCACTCATAGACAACTTCATCTCGAAATATTAAGCCTACCATAAAATTCATAACAAATAAACTCGACACTGTGTTAAGCACTGAAGCTGAACCTGCCAATCACTTTAATGTCAATAAGGTTTCTCCCGTTAAAGTCAACTAAGCGGTTAAAAGTAACACGGTCTACCCGGTAATCGAACCCCACAATGAGATAAAACTGTATCATGAAATAGCACCGGACAATCGCGGTCGTTACTGCATTATGACTTGACATGCCAACAATACTCAGATTAATGTAAAACAGACTTTATTAGAGTGTCATAAGGTGCATGTTGACCGCACGTAAAGTATAGCAGTACTTTCGAAAGACCACGGGCGACGTCATGATAGGGTTGGTGGCTGTTGGAAAATAGAAAATTTATGAACTGATCATAATTTTATGTTTATGTATATCTCTAAATGTCTAAGTAGTATCTGATGCGATCATAGTTCAAAAACTTGGATTTCAAGTATTAAGTACTATATTCAGAAGGTAATACAGAATGCTAGACTAAAACGAATTGTCGATTTGCATATCAAACCATCCTCAGTGATTACATCAATGAAAAGAAAATTAGCATGATAAATGTCCGTCAGCTGTATGATTTATTACTTATCTGGGATCATAAATAACCCATACACGGCAGCCCTGCTCTAAGTTGACATTCCTAGATTGAAAGGTCGCAAACTGGTCCGACTATTACCACAGCCATTACTGGCGGACGCCGGCAGTGGTCGCGTAGATTGCCGACCATTCCCGCCATCTGCGACCATCTGCCGGGATTACCACGCCATGGTATTACCACCGCCAGATTACGGCGTATAATGCCCGCACGCGTCCTCTACGTTTCCGTTCGAAAGTCGGTAATACTGATTGGTCAGCGTGAAATGATCGTCTGAAGGTATGCGATCGGTGCCATTGATGAGTTTAGTACGTCCTTTTTCACTGCCAGTACTTAGGTTTCTGTTTGGATGTATGACGTTTCCATGGTACTTTATTAGTTTCTGACCGAGGAATGCTGCAAGTAATTTCTTTTACATTTTTTGTAGCTATTTTATTGGCTATTGGATTCAGTAGATTAAGGATAATAAGTGTCAAAATATTAAAACAAAAATATACGAGATAGCACTTGTTGAAATCTTGAACTAACCCTGAATAAAACAGATTTATTTTTGATCTATTCATAAGATGTAGATAAAACAAAGGAGAAGACTGACGACGTGTGGTCGACGATATAACGATGCTTGTTTATTCTTCGTCACACGCCCACGTGGGTGGTGCGCTATCTACATAGCACTAAATAACTTGTTCTACTGCCAATACTGTGATTGATCTTTTGCAAATCTCTATAGACGATGTATATTTTATATGGATAGTCTGAGAATTTTGATCAATAAAAAAGACACAAAGAAGCAAGAAATATTAATAAAAGAAACATAATTTGACACTCAAGCTACTGTTAAAGACAAGTTGTTCATAAAAAATAAGAAGATAATCAATTTTCAAATGACATTTCACCCTTCCGGGGTAAACACATCCAATATGCTCGGATTCCAAGCTACATCCATCAGGTTCAGTCCAAGATTATTCCACATTTAGTACGTGATACAATTACCTAGTGCTCTGTCGGCCACATGTCCAGCGGTGTCGCTTGAATCCGAAAGGAATTGCGCAGAGATGAAGGATGGCCGCCCTACGTGATGTCCGACCACTGGACGATTTAGAAAATTATTTTATAGCTTAGCAATCTTATAGGAATTTGATTTACAACGTCATATACGATGTAGTAAATGCTTATGAGGCATTTATGGACGTAATCTCAACTTGTGTATAAAAAAAAAATCAAGTCCAAGTAATGAAGAGATTCAAATTTTTTTAGTCGTGGCGCGTGACAAATATTGAATTAGTATTCTGTACTGAAAGTTAAAAGCTTTGCACTCTTTGCATTTATAAAAGAAAAGAAATTGCACGCCTTTAAGAAAAACGGGGCGGTAATAACGTTATAAATACCGTAGCAACTTTATTTCCTCAGTTAGCTTTTATGATTAGTGCCGTAAGAAATGTATAACGCTCTAGTGCGTTCTACCTCTCTCTATAACTTACAGGCCAGTGGTCTTTTGTAATAGTTAAAATTATGGAAGGGACAATTTTTTCATTAACTTTTGTTAAAAGTCCAGCGTACTTCTATAAATTTCTTTAAGCAAAATCATCCAGCATATACAAGCAAAACTTAGAAAAACGATGGTTGCCTCTCGTCTCGGAGAAACTTACAAACGAGGGCTCCAACTCCCGAGATAGCATCTCCGTAGCCCGCTCCCAGCTCCTATCTCGGCATCTAGACGTCTCAATTTAAATACACGCCTTCCGAGACTCGATTGAGCTAAATTAAATGTTCCTACGTATATAGAAGCTTATTCTATACGCTATTAGCTTGGGAAGTCATTAGATGGCCCGCTCAATTTATGGCTGAATAACGCTTATGTGGTTAGCATCTGGGTGGTGGCATCTTACTCAGCAGTTCAGTTTTATTTCCAAAAGGGCATTTGATTTTCTCGAACGATGTTGTTTATTCACGCAATAATGAGATCATCTATATATGCAACGCATTTGTGGTCTCTGGAATGTAATTAGTACTCTGATTATATCATAAAACTGTAGTTGCTTGATGGTAATAACAATATTTTTAATTATCTACGTTTTCTAGTACATTGAGGATGACTTCTACTAGTTTTTAATATCCTATTAGATTTCATCGCTACTTGATAATAACCGAGGTCGAGATCGTATATCTTTGGGAGCGCAGAGGGGGGCAGTAGTTCCGTGGCTTCTCAAAGATTATTATTATAGCCGATTATACTAGTCAAGTGTAGCACTGTAACACCGGGGTACTTTAATTACACTCCCTTTCATGGGCTTGCTGCGAGAGGAGCAATTCTATAAGGGATTTACGATCCAATATATTCGCAACATCAGCGTGAAAGTGGTAGGCGAATAACTATTACAGCAACGATTGAGCTTGTGGAGGTATAAAGTACTGAATAATAGCAAAATTAACGATCGAATAACAGATTTATTTAATGGTGTTACTGCTTATTATTAATTATTACAATTAATGAAATGTCTATTGTGCGGAGCTTAGACTTAACTTAGATGGAGATATGATTCTAGTGTTATTGGGTCGAGTAAGTTTTGGTTTTGAATATATTCAACCAACAAGTTATCAACCGTGCTTCTTTACAACATTATGTATTAAAACTTAGGTATTAGATTATTCCAATTAATAAAACAGTAAATATCCAATGATCATTGAACATGGCAATAATTATAAAGATATTAAAGCCGATATCATGTCGCCGTTAAGTTAGAGCTAAGTTCAACTTAGTTCACGGCTTGCATGTTAATTAGAATTCACGTTCAATTAAAATAATCTATAAGTTACCTTACTATAACTTCTGGGTTTAAATTAATATATTCTTGTTCAGATAACAGCTATTAAAGTTCTATCTCGTAACTTTGTATGAGGCATAATAGCAATTTAGTTTTAACTTTACACGCGTGATAAATATCTTCTAGGTAACGTTATTATTATTGAGATTATACTTTAAGGCGTTATAATAACGTCTTTACGTTTATTCTGTTCGTTATTAGTTTATTAACATTTAGAGTCTCACGAGTAATCCTAATCTGAATATCCAACACATCATTTAGAGAAATGCTCCTACACTTTTTGCAAGTGACAATTCAAATGGCCAATACTAACCAACTAGCTCTAAATTAAACCGGAAGAAAAGCACTAAAACACAAAACGCAATCCCGACGACCATAAAATAGAACTACCATTTATAAATTGCGATTCTAATACACATCTGAGTTGCGATACCGTGTCGCAGCGGTCGTCGAGTCAACTTTATTGGTGGTCCCCTATTAGCCGGCTCTTATCCGGCATCGGACGGACACACACGTTCCACGGACATTCGCTTTTGCAACTTTTATTACGATATAAGACATTCAGAGGTTTTGGGATCGACAGTTAGAGGTTTTTTTTATGAGGGTCTTTTAGCGTCCGTCCTTCAAGGGTTGTGATTATGGCGATGTATTAGATGTGATCGTCTAATTTAGGAGGCCTTTGTTCAACTGTACACCGTTTAGAAATGACTGTGTATTTCTTGAACGATTCTTGTCAATCCAAATTCCAGGAGTCGTCATTGAGAAAGTTATTATTAGCAATAAGATACAATTAGGCAGACTATTGTTCCATTTTTGTTTCTATTTTCTTCTAATACATCGTGGTCATTAAAAAAAACTACAATAGGCATCTATTTATCTTTTCTACCATGGAATTCTTATCTGCTTTCGTTGTAAGCATGTCGAAGGGACACAGGTGTTAGCGAGGGCTATAGAAGGCTGTCATTAATCACGCATGCGTTATTGCATTCTTTGGAGACTTGTCACATCACACGTCATTGGTCAACGAGGTTCTGTATAGTGTCAATTCTTGTTGATATTATTGTACGGTAATGTGTTGAAAAAAAGGATTGATGTGATTTGTCATTATGAAAGAAAGGGCCTAGTATTTCTCCTAGCGGTACTCTTTGATGGATGATTTTTTGTTGAAAATCAGGATTTGATTTCCGAAAACAGTAGCTACTGAATAAATTCATTGTCTTTAAGCCTGTTAAACTTACATAAAATCAATTGCGCCTAATAAAACAGTAATTATTTATCATCAGATAAAATTAAACAATATCAATATATTCAGTCTAAAATACATACAATTAATTGGACCCAATTTAACAAATTACACGTTCCATAAATATGGATCGAACGATAAAATCGATTGTAAGTAAAATAGTTAATTAATCGATTATTTTAATTGACGGTGAATATCGGTAATAGCTCAGGAGTTACTTGATACAGGGCTACAGGCATGTCGATTAAATGAGCGAATAAATAGTTTCTGTAAAATCGTAGCTGAGTTAGGTCGTATCGGGGCATTTAATTGAGGTCGGGGGTCGGACGATACGCTCGGGGCGATATAGATGTCTGGACTATCAAGCAGATTGTCAACGGTAGTTTCGTTTCGTGCAGAACGTTTTACTGAAGCAGTTGACGTTTATTTTTATCGGGAAATTGTTGAGTCATTGCTTTTTAGACTTGTTGTAAATATTGTGTTGGATACAGTGGAGTGTGGAAAAACACTACTGAATTAAATTCATAAGATATTGTGAGTTTTGCGTCAAGTTATGACAAAAATGCATGAAATATACCTATTCCAATTTAACATTGAGAAAGATGTCTTTGTTGACATCAATCTAAAATCAGACATCATTTGAGATATTTTTTTATCAACATGACTGTAAACTGTAACATATACCTATTAAACACCTCACATGAAAATCCTGAACTTCTGTCCTACTCGTACAGTCAATATCTGTCCAGCAATCCAACTGTCTGAACTTGTTAACGACGAAGACAGTGACCAGACGACACACTTCTAATGGATATAGTGCTCTTGTTACGTATAATGCATACAATAAACACTGATTGATTCCTGAACTGTTTACGATTTGCCCGTGTTTGGTCTACTGAACTATGCAGTACTGTTGAACCAAATGATTGGTAATTTAATTCTCTCTGTTTACTTATAACGTCAAGGCATTTGATCAGTGGGGACTTATCTATGGAGAAATTGGAAGGAAATATGGTAGTAATGTTCTTATTTAATGTCTTATTTACTTTAGTTTTAATGTTAACCTTTCCATTTATTTCGTGGTT
Organism: Lithophane semibrunnea; assembly: GCA_947363905.1. Lineage (NCBI taxonomy): Eukaryota > Metazoa > Arthropoda > Insecta > Lepidoptera > Noctuidae > Lithophane > Lithophane semibrunnea. The sequence goes on along the minus strand of OX376200.1, from coordinate 5,015,551 downwards.
TGCGTTTGCGTTTTTGATCTTTGTCCCTTTGACCTTTGTGTTTAAAGGGCGAGTTGTCTTCAAGTGTCATTTGATGGTATGAGCTGTTAATATTTACATACGTAAAGTCAAAGGGCATTGGGAACTTGAGAATTAACATAATGTTGATGCTTTTATTTGGATTTGTGTTGATCGTGTTTGTATTATGTGGTATTTTTATTGCCATCTTCTGCGTAGATGGATAGCCAGCGCAGCATCTATGGTATAGACCATTGACGATGTTTACAGTATAGTTGTCGTCACGTAAAAAGAACGCTGAGCGACAGTGCAGGGGATGTGCCTGCGCACGGGTACTGTCGCGTACTGAAGTACTAGGGCTATTATTTTATAATATAAGTGTAATTGTTTTATTGTAGAATCATAAAAGCTACTTTACTAGCTACTTAGTACTCTGGAATTTATAAAATAATAATAATACCATTTATTTCAGGCGAGACAGGCCCATAGAAAAATACCTTAACCTAGACATACATATACTTTTTATGAAAAACTTGTGTTAATAAATTAGGCTTAAAAATCCATAAATAAAAAAAAAATCGGTCAGTGCGCAGGTAAACGGCCAGCGTTCTTTTTACGTGACTGGCCTATATTTAAAATCAATTACATCTTAGCTAACACTCTAATGACTGCAACCAAAAATTAGGTATCAAACATTAATCTACTTAGCCAAAACGCGATATGCAAATACGATAGGTGCGCAACAAAAGTCGTCTCACTACAGATCGGTTACACAATGTCAGGTGCTTCAGATAATCGCGGGTGTGTGGCAAGCCTTAATGTCATCATCTCTTCAGCTGTCACTAACTGGTAGAGAAAGCCGTCATGATTCAATTTTGTTTAGTCTTTAATACGTTTGACCGGTGGAACACTTGGAACTAATAAGTTGAAGGTAGATTAGTTTGAGTAGCTGACTGTTGGGTTCTGTAGGGTTAAACTAAAACGTTGGTTGAACTGTTAAGTACTGGCAGTGTAGAACTTAATATCACTGGCTAACTAATTGCGTAACACATTTTCGTAAACGATTAAGACTACTGTTTATTTTGACAGTTCAACAAAATTCATTGCGTTATTTACGTTGTTGAGCAGATTTTTTCTTATGAAGCAATGGATTAGCAATCTGTTTCAAGACGATTCAGATTGTGATTGATCGTGTATTACGCAATTAGGGTGGTATTTTGTGGAAACGCTATGACAATTTTTCTTGAGCATGAAATGAAAAAAATAAATTCAATTTATTGATTATACCGTAACCGTTTCAGGTTTGTATACAGTATGTTAACTAACAAAGGGCGTTCCCGTTAACCTGCAATAGTATAGCGTCTATACATGCCAAAAAAAGTATTACCATTAAAAAAAAAATGTTTTTTTTTTTGTTTTTGTATAGTAAAATATACACTAAAAATATTAAATTGTTACGGAAAATAAACTCTCTTTACACGCCCACTTATCACACTTGTTTTTCTACGTTGAAATACAAGTGTGCGTGTACAGAGTGTTTCTTATACGTTTAAATTTAATCGTTTTGTGAACATTTCACGATACAAATGAAAAAAAAAAATTTTTTTTTTTGATTGGTAATATTTTTTTTAGCATGTATACACGCTATACTATTGCAGGTTAACGGGAACGCCCTTTGTTAGTTAACATACTGTATAATGAATTAGTCAAGACAAGACAGATTTCCTCTTTCCTTAGAGATAACACGTAATGGGTACGCTCTATAAAGATCTTTGCTTTTTGCAGGTAAAACAAAAAAAACGGAACCCAAACATAAAAAATCCAGCGGCCTCGCTTCTCGCACCTAATTTACTAGATTGCAATAAATCTAAAACATCATTAGAGAAAAAAACGAGATGAGCCAAGCTGCGGTCCATGAGCGTCAATTTATTAGTGTCGCGGAGAAATTTTGTTCCACAGAGCGACGCCATTTTATGAAACTGTACGATTGATATGTGCAAAATAAATGTTCTGGTTATAATTAAATTGAGTTCGATCGAATCGAGTTTCTTGGGTACGTACGTAGGTACCGTATTTTAGTTTACGAATAGTTTTTTTGGATAATATATAGTTATTTTACTAATTAATTAGGTATAATTTATTATTTATGTATTTTTAATTTTTATTCTAAATAAATTATATTTCGATTGAGTTTGTAATTTATGAAGAAGTTAAATAGAAAAAATCGATATGCTGAAATTTAAAATGACGATGCAGATCAACGATATTGTTGATTTGCTTTGATTTTTTTAAACTCTTAAAAAAAAGTAATGTATTTTAAAACGTGTATGATTAGCATCTAAAAATTTTCTTAGTTACTTGAACTTAATTTACTTATTTTCTAATCAAATCAGTGTAAATAATAAACCCAAACAATTTTTCCCCTGCCTTACTTTCTTTTACCAAAACTACGAAATCCATTTAGTTAATCATTTTAACAACGTTTTAGGTGTAATCGTGTGCGCAAGAGCATCGAATTATAGTCGCTTCTTTTGACACGACGCGTTATAAATTGAGCCCATTTACACCCCACGACGCGAGAGCGGCACGGATGCGATAAGTAGCAATAATGCCATGTTGTGTAAACGGGGTCTAATGAAATGTTTATTGTATAGTTATTAATAATTATTGTTTATAGAAAGTGTTGAGCTGTATGTTACATTGTGTTGTGTGCCCTGTCTGTGCTACATACATTTATTTTCTTTCTTTTCTTTCTTTCTGTTTGTTTATTTAGAAGAATAGACTTGACTAGATGGATTCGTGTTACTATCGTGATTTAATAATAATAATATCTAAACATTAATTATTTTGAATAATAGGTCAAATTAAAGTTGAAAATGAGATAACAAGTGAATGTTTGATTAATTTATCAAATATTTTGAACTGGTAAAAAATTAAAACTAATTAATGATTCCTGGAACATATCAAGTGATTAAAAATATAACGAATTTGTTAATTCAATTAAGAAATTGCATCAGATTTATCGTACGAACTAGTTTTCCTTTAGTGTCTGATAAATCAGAAGAAACCTTGGAGTCAAAGGTAATAAAGAAGTAAAATACTTGCTTTACTATATTTTTGAGAATATTAATAAGGAAATGCGATATAAAACAAAATAAAGTGGTCGTAAACCTTCTGTAATTTTTTAACCAGTAATTGGACGTGGAGACTAAAATTATATTCGGTTTAAACGAGACGAGATCTCAATTTCGCCACATTTCACATAATGTCGTGACAAACGTTGATAAACTAGTAATAAAATCGTTGGACGAGTTATGTAGTGTTGGGACAAGGAACAATTACTAATCACTGTCATTCGAATTACGATTTTAGAATCGATTAGGTATTTGATACGCATTTTATGCGAAATTTTTGACGTGTCTAGATAGAGAGTTAATTTGTGAATAGGTGACAAAATTATCTTGATAAATGATGATATCTTCACAGCATAACACATAATTCATGTTACAACTCCATTCATTATAAAAACCCATTCACAAAAACGATCAAGCACCGTTCAATCCGCCAGTCTAATTTCGGCGATCGATTAATCGACTAGGTATAATCGAAATGAACCATTCGATCGCCCACCTCTAAGTGAAATCGTGTTAGCTCCAATCATTTTGCGCAACGAATACTCACATGGAGATGACCCGTGACCATTTTCGATTTCATGTCTAAAATCATAACAATATACGTCGACTGATCACGATACAACGCCCATTATAGTAATTACATCTCAGACAATACCAAGTTCTGCTTGCAGTTGAGATGACGAAGAGAATGAAATTGCGGAGCAATTTTCTTTTACGTGGAGTTTTGGCATGTGAACGTGTAAATTTGTAATCTGTTTAACAATAGTTGAGGCTTTTGCTGTATGAGTCGTGTATGGCTTCGGGTGATGAACATTGTTTGTTTTGGGTGATATTAATGCTAGTAACGGATGTAATAACGTGATTATAAATAGCACTGATGGATTGTCTGTGTGTGGCATTTTGTGGACGTGATCCGCGACTTAGAAGGGCTCGAAGAGAAATATGTTACTGGAGGTCCTTTCTCTTTGGTGCTAACATTCTGAAACACTACATATATTGAAACGGTTGTCTTAAGTAATTGTCAGTGCTATACATTTCCTTATCCGAGATTGTGAAATTGCTACAACAGCTTTGAGACTAAGTAAGATATATTGTGTTACAGTTTCCGAAGTGGAATTTAGAGAGCTTGTTTATCCTAAAGATAGGTATATTTTACTGAAGAAATACTACGTAGTGGAGAAGCACCTTTGAGGTTAGGTACAGCGATGTGATGATACTGAACCATATCCTTAACAATTCCCTTCAATCTTGCGAAACCTATAACTATCAAGAGCACTTCTATCGACACTATATTAATGGGCTCCTTTCATCTCAATCAAGCTTACAATATTTATCATAGTGTTACAAATGCGTCATTTATCAGCGCCCTCTGTCACACGCTCGCGTCGTGCACAAACACTTAGCTTCGCCGCTAATTGCGCGGGCGCAGGCTTCGGGGCTCATTTATTTTCATACGGAATTCCAAGTCACCGATATGTATTGCTGAGAGGTAAAGTGCGTAATTTACAAGTATTTTAGACATCTTCTACACGGTGGTCAATTCGTTCTACTAGTCGTCAGCTTTGAATGTGTTTCTCGTTTTTTCTGCGATAAAGGTTGTATATTTTGCGTATGCGCTAAAAAATAGACTGTACAAATTAATGCCTATTGTACATTCCCCATGTACAATCGACATTTTGGCTATCCTAAAAGAATGTAAAGCTGCTTCTGATTAGACCAAAGGCATAGTTCAACACAAGTTCAACACACGTAGTTCAAGGGTTCAACGTGATAATAATTCCAACTGGCTATGGCGTATTCAGAGCACTGACAGTTTCTTCCAACAGTGCTCTGAATGTCGGTCGGTTTCCGGTAGTAAAATTACATGTTCGCCTGTAGCAATTAAAATATTATGATGTTCCCTTGTATTTTTTTGTCTCAGTACTTATGAAAAAGTGTTGCATATTTCCCTGTTTAACCTATTTGAGGTTTAGAAAAACTTCAGAACCAAGTCATAGTCTGGTCTAAGCTAAGCCAATATGCGCAAATAATTTTAAATGTTCCCTTGCTGAAACGTTGAAGAATCTCTTGAGACATTTAACCGACAGACCGTTGTGTCAGTGCGCAACACAGGTAGCGGGAATATCGCACCACACCACGCGCAGGTAAAAGGTGCAACAAAGAACATCATTTGCCACCATTATGAAAACAATATTACACATGGCCTTATTACACCATAATCTGTCCCAGTGCGCAAGCGATCCCGATCGAATATTGCTATAATTTAAACGTTATATATTTCGCATACACAGTGGTAATTTGTATAAATCACGGTTCGTTGCGACACTGCGTCACGATCGCACGAGCATCCGACGGTGCGCCCGCGCAGGTGACAATGCGCAATTAGGATTATGCGCATCTAGATCGAAGTATTTCAAGTCATATTAGAGGACCGCGTGATTTGTGATCGGGATTATTTTTGCGTGCGTGCAGTGAGTGGCCTAATGGGTCGAGCAAGGACTGAGAAGCTACCTGTGGGTGACGTCATTCACAACTAATGCAAAAAGAAATAGGAGAGAAGACGGTTGTAAGCCAAGTAATACCTATTTTCTGACTACTGATATTCTAAAGCAATATCAGTGAACTTCCAACCGTAATGCTAAACCTGCCCTTATTAAAACCTCTATTTCGACAAACAATAGTTACATTTGAACCCTAAATTCAATTATATCTGTATTATTAAGATCCACGTGATAGGTTCGGTGTCAACTGCATTACTTACTGATGGTGTGAGCGCCGCGTCCCGCACGACGTCTTGCGCAAACGCACGGATTGACTGACGTATACCTACGTTGCGCGGGCGCAGAACCCGATGCCATCTACAAATTCGTGGGGCAGGTTAGTTTGCGTGTCGGTTTGTTTATTGCTCACGACATCCACAAGGCGAAAAGCTTCAATTTCAATTGAATTTATTAGAAGTATTAGATTTTGGTGGTAATTTTATGGGGTTGCCTGCTGTTTATAATTGTTGCCAGTTATATAGCCTGTTCTGATCGGTACCTACCAAGTAGCGTTTAGAATATTTGTAGATTATTTTTAATTGAGGCATCATGCAGCTACACTGAATTATTCATTTCTAATAATTATTTTATTGAAATATATTCATGAGTTTTCTATATTTTCTCAGGTTTTACGCCCTGGGGAACCTCCGGGGATTCCTAATTAATGTTTTATAAGTTATAAAAGTCGTTTAAGAATTAATTTATTGACAATTT